>CM054057.1:556042701-556722064 GCA_028641055.1 Alopecurus myosuroides
CCTTCAAAGTTCAAGTGGAGACTAGATACAAATAATTTGAGAACAAGTAATAACATAATCATGAATCAATCAATAGTAATTTTTGGGACTGATGCACATTATACTCAGAATGACAACTATGCTCTCTTAATTGTGCATAAAGTTAGAATATGAAGACTCAACATAAAAGTAAATGATAGGCCCTTCGCAGAGAGAAGCAGCGATTATTCATGTGCTAGAGCTTTTTATTTGATTAAAACAGAGGTATTCAAAACAATTTTGAGACAGGTGTATGTCTATGTCAACGAATGGTAATGAAAAACTTATCATAACTCATGTCAAGCAAGGTTTTTAGACTTTTGAGAGTGGTTTCCGTTGCTTATTTTGTTTGGCACTTCCCCCCACCATGCCTTTCACAAACCAGGGCTAGCCGTATCCACGGGTACCCACCAACTTTCATCAAACCATGTGGAAGTGCCTTTTTGTGATTATTTGGCACCAGCTCTCTACAAATTTAAATGAGCACGGATTCCATACTCATTGGGTGAAAGAGGGAGAAGACCTTTGCTTGACATAAGACATAATAAACGTTAAACTACTTTTTCATGAGCTAAAACAAGAACAAAAACAGGTATGATTTCGAAGGTTTAAAGGTAGCACATGAGAAATTTACTTTGGAGTGACGGTTAAATACACATATAAGTAGGTATGGTGGACACATTTGGCAAACTTTTGGATTTTGGGAGTTGGATGCACAAGTAGAGCTCATACTCAGTACAGGTGAAGGCTAGCAAGAGACTGGGAGTGACAAATTAAGAGAGCAATAATGGACATAATCATGCATAGCGACAAAAACATTATTAATCAAAGCATAAATGATATTACAAGTCAAAAACTAAATGATCATGGAGGCTAGAGGCGACTGGTTTGTAGTCATAACATGGTGTAAGCATGCGCCAAGTCAACCAAATAAAGCATTCGAAGGAGAATACCACAATAATATGTTTCGATATGATAAAAGCAACACATGATTTCTTTCGATGGCACATTAAGCACTCTCGGATATTTGAGACAAGTCATGCTACAACAATAACTACTAAGCATAGAATGAAAATAATATCTAACATGACATGATAAAGTTTAAGCCACAGTCTAAACAAGCTTCACTTGAACCGTTATGAGCATGAAATATTTTATTCCTTTCCAACACCAATCACTTTATTTCAACAAAAACTCTCCAAATAACTTATCGATGAAACAAGAGCGTACTAATCTACAAGAACTAGCAGCTCTAAATAAGAGATGCATGAAAAACAAGAGCTAAAAGGATTGCAGTAGCTAGATGAAAAACGAAGAATATGAGTATGATAAATGAAGAATACGAGTATTCATATGAAAACACGGAGCGTGTCTCTCTCCCACACAAGATTGCTAGGTTCCAACCAAGTTTATTACAAAAAATAAAAGAAAACAAAAAAAAGATCCTCCAAGTAAAATGCATATGATGTGACCGAATAAAAATATAGTTTCACTAGAAGTGACCTGTTAAGTTGTTGATGAAGAAGGGGATGCCTTGGGCATCCCCAAGCTTAAATGCTTGAGTCTTCTTGGAATTTGCTGGGATGATCCACGGGGGCATCCCCAAGCTTAGGATTTTCACTCTTCTTGATCACATTATATCTTCTTGATCACATTATATCATCCTCTTCTCTTGACCCTTGAAAACTTCCTTCACACCAAACTCGAAGAAATTCTCATTAGAGGGTTAGTGCATAATCAAAAAATCACATGTTCTCCATGGACACAAGCATTACTAATACTTTATAAACATTAACTACAACCATAGATGTTTTCGTGGAGCAAACAAATCCACTCAACATAGTAAAAGAGAGAATGCAAAGTAAAAGGAAGAATCTGTCAAAACCAGAACAGTTTGTAAAGACAAATTTTTTAGGATGTTTCAATTCTTATGGAAATTATGGCGAATTAAACGGTAGTCAGAAAAAATCTGTTCCCGTGCAGAAATCCAAATCTAGCATCAACTTTGCACTAGAGACTTTACTTGGCACACCAATTCGAAAAAGTAAAGATAGAAAGGAGTTGCTACAGAATTAAACAACACCTTGACTCAAAGAAAACGAAAGAAAATTGCGGAAAATAAAACATAGGTTGTCTCCCAAGAGTGCTTTTCTTTAACACCTTTCAGCTAGGCATAGAAAACAAGAATCAAGTATTTTCAAGTGAAGAAGCATCCAAATCATAATTTGTTCTAATAATAGAATAAAAAGGTAGCTTCATTCTCTTCCTAGGAAAGTGTTCCATACCTTTCCTGAGTTGGAATTGATTTTTAATAGTCCCCTCTTTCATATCAATAATAGAACCAACAGTTCTAAGAACAGGTCTTCCCAAAACAATAAGACAAGAGGCATTGCATTTAATATTCATAACAATAAAATCAATTGGGACAAGGTTATTGTTAACCATAATAAAAACATCGTCAAATCTCCCCTAAAGGTATCTTTTTAGCATTATCAGTAAGATGAACATCCAAATAACAGTGCTCCAAAGGTGGTAAATCAAGTGTATCATAAAGTTTCTTAGGCATACCAGAGATACTAGCACCAAGATCATATAAAGAATTACAATAAAAATCATTCACCTTCATTTTAATGATGGGATCCCAACCATCTTCTAACTTCTTAGGGATAGAGGCTTCACGTTTTAACTTTTCTTCTCTATCTTGCATGAGAGCATTTGTAATATGTTTTATGAAAGCCATATTTATAGCACTAGCATTAGGACTTCTAGCAAGATTTTGTAGGAACTTAATTACTTCAGAAATATTGCAATCATCAAAATCAAGATCATTATTATCAAAGGTAATGGGACCATTGTCTCCCATGTTTCGAAAAATTTCAGCACTTTTATCAGGAACAATTTCAGTGGTTTCAGGCAATTTGAAATGTTTAACAGAAGAAGTGGAAACATTGCCAACACCAATTACTTTACCATTAATAGTAGGAGGATTACTAGCATTTGAAATAGCATTACGAGTGGTGGTAATAGTACAAACTCTAGTTATATTTTTCTTTCTAGCAATTTCATCTTCTCTTTCCCACCTAGCATGCAATTCAGTCAACATCCTAACATTGTCATCGATTCTAACTTGAATAGCATTAGTAGCAGCAAAGGGATTTTCATCAGGTTTAGCAACCATTTTATTAATCAAAGAATATTGTGCTTCAGACATGGATGAAATACAGGTTTCAGCACGAGAACTTTTAACTTGCAAACCAGAAATTTCCCTATTTAAATTCTCAATTTGATGACTAATATTTTTTAGTATAGGAGATTGTCCCTCCATGGGTGAATAATTTATTCTGCTCATATTGCATTTGCAAAAATTTCTTAGTGGCTCTTTCAACTTCTAAAATCCTTTCCTCACTAGGAATTCCAGATCTACCATAAGAATAACTGTTGCCACTATTAGAAGGATATGGTCTATAATTGTTACTACCAAAATTATTTCTAAAAGCATTGTTGTTGACATTATTGTTTTTAATGAAGTTCACATCAACATGCTCTTCTTGAGCAACCAAAGAGGCTAAAGGAACATTATTTGGATCAACATAAGTTTTACCATTCACAAGCATCGACATAATAGTATCAAACCTATCACTCAAGGAAGAGGTTTCTTGAACAAAATTTACCTTCTTACCTTGTGGAGCTCTCTCGGTGTGCCATTGAGAATAATTTATCATGAAGTGTGAGGAAAGAAACTAGGCGTGAGCGGAGAAGAGAGGAAGATGGCGACACCCACCCATGGCGACCACCCACCCCCTAAACCCTAGCTCTGGCGATCCCCCCTTCCAACCACCAAAAACCTCTTCCTCTCCAACCATCCTCTCCGGCAACGTTGGTTGTCCCCCTACACGTGCATGGCTCCTACAATCCCACCAACTTGGCATTGGAAGATCACGTATTCCACCTCTAAGGATGTGGATCGTGATTGGATCAAGTCATACGATGGATCTATCCATTTGTGGTCTCACGCTCTCTGGATCGTGCTGAAGGATGCCAAGGGTAGATCCCTAGTGGGTCAGAAACTTGGACGTGATGAGTCCATCCGTATTGGATCTAAGGTAATATTTCACTCCCATTTTGCGATGATCTCATCTTGTCTCGAGTCACCAATGGATGCCTCCTCGGAGGACTTTGTGCAATTGAGCACGGTGGATTTTTCCACACGAGACAGATTGGATTTATCTGCTAAATCTCATGATGAGCCAGTTGTGGAGGACTTTAATTCTTCAGTGTACACTGCAATTAATCTGGGCTTGGACTTCTCCCCGGGAATTAATTTTTCCCGTGGCATTGCAAGATCGTTCCTTGGAACGGTGCACCCGACAGCTGATTCGATTCACTTCACATTGGTTGTATCTTTTGGTCGGGCCAATTTTCGCATTAATGAGCAGAATGTCTCGATTGCCTTGGAAGCTGCTCTTGGAGGTTACTGTGGACAATTAATGGTATCCTTACTACATGACAGAACTTTCTCATTTAATGTGTCTAGTAAAAGGGTTGGCTTTCGTATTTATAATTTGAGGAAATTCTCGTGCAAGCAATTTGAGTGTTTCTTCAATCTCTGGGGGGCGTGGAGGCCCAAATTGGAAGAAGGAGTTCTCTGATTGGCAACGTGATTGTAATAATCACTAGACCTTGGTTAGTCCAACTAAGAAGAGGGTTCAAGAAGGGGTTTTAGCTCTAAAATTGGCTCCTACCAAGTCTTTCTTAAAATCCTCGAGCCATATTTCTAGAAAATTGGTGTTTGCTGATTCAATATGTTATGAGGATTGCAAAGGTTATAATAAGGATCAAGATTCTTTTGGCTCGTTTACGACTGCATCATCATCTACTATTAAGAGTTCCATTGCTGCGGTGGATCCTGGTTCTAACTCTACTTTGGAACCTGCTAGATTGGAAACTTCTGGTTTGGAAAATTTTATTGAAAATGTTGCATTCAATTTCTGGGAGTGTTCTCGCTGTCTTAGGATGGGACAAAAAGTGTTTGATTTTACTAATGAGATTAGGTGCAAACAATGTTTCCATTACGGGCATATGGCCAAATCGTGTCTGACACATCAAGCTCGAAAAGGAAAACGCTGGGTTCCTAAATCGACTACATCTCTTACAACTAAGCCCCTGGCCGTTTTGTCTCCCATATATGCGGTAGCCTCGAAGGCATCGGTTCCTGCTACGCGTACCCAGGCTTCCACTACATCGACGAACTCCCTATTTTGCAGAAGAACCTGATCCCTCCATGGCGGCGTTTGAGCTTGACCCACAGCCTTGGGTCCCATGGGGGAATGCAGTCATCGATGGGGGTCCAACTCGGCTCCCCCGTACCTTCTATTTCGCGTGTGATGATCCTGCACTGCAACACGAGGAGTAGTGCGTTGCAGAGGTGATGCCTAGACCATCGCAGGATGCAGAGGCGTATTGGAGAGAGCGGGTAAGATATTTTCTTATTGGTCCGCAAATGCAGCGTGAAGCAGTGGATTATCAATCTTGCTTATTTGGCATGGGTATGTTTCGGATGAGAAGTGCCACGGCTCGTCAGGCCCTAGTTCAGCATCCCCCGTTTGCTCTTCAGCACAATGTGTTCGTCAGATTCTTCAATCACAATGAGGGGCCGAATTTTTGCTCTGCAATGGGGGCACGTCGTGGTTGGCTCATGCTGCTTGGTGTACCCCCTGATTATCGCAATGAGGTGGAGCTCTCGAAGGCAGTATCCACTTTTGGTGTTTTTCATCACTGGAACAGGCAGGACCCGTTTCTGTCTCGCGCTCTAGTCTATGCTACTTTTCCCTCTGTTGCATTGGTCCCTTGTGATGTGGTATTTGGAAAATTTGCGAATATTGGTGGTGATAGAAGATCATGGACTGTTCCTTTGTACATTCTTTCTGCTGAATTTGCAGATGCTTTGCCAGCAGATGAGGATCCAATGCCACCTGATGGTAACCCCCATCCACTGCCTGGTAATTTAGTTCTGAATAATCACATGTGGGTGCTGCCCCAATACCCTGAATTGGGTTGGAATGAGATTCCACAAGAACATGACAATGGGCAGCAAAATGCTGAGGACATTCAGTTCCATAATTTCTTTAATGCCAATGTCATGGATAATGCACATGAACAGGCTAATGACTTGTTTCATGAGGAGGAGCAGGGTTCTGGGGTTTCAATCCCCTCTACTGCTTCTTATGACAACCAGGATTAGGCATTGGGTAATTTTCAATTGGGACAGGATAACAAGCAAGTTGGCATGGCTCTTACTGTGTTTGGCCCTGCTCTGCCACCTGATATGATATGGAAGAAAACCATGGTCTCCTTCTTACCTATGATTTTTTCTAAGGATCCTCCCGTGGCTATGCAACTTCCCAATATGGCTCCTTTCTTGTTCTTGAAGAGGGATTGGGCTCTTGCATTTGATAACTTTTAGTATCCTGCTTTGGGCAGTACAGTGTGTGAACCTAGAGACTTGCTCCCCAAAAGAAGGCCTGTGGCTCGTGCTCTTTTTCCTCTGGAGAGCCCTTCTAGTGATAAGGAACAATCTGAGATTGTCTTTGCTGCTACTCCTAACTCTAGGCCTAAAAAAGGGGAGGAAGAAAAATGTTTATTTGGTGCAGCATTCTGAGAAAAGGTTTACTAGGAGTTCTCTCAAGAGTGATGGTTTCAAACCCCAACCTGTGATAACTCCTGCTACTAGACAGAGGAAGAGGCCTAGAGCTAAATTGTTGGTGGGAAACTCAGAGGTTATGGAGAATGAGGAGAAGCAGGATAAGGGAGAGACCAGCAGGCAGATTGAGGTGATCCCACCTACACCTATTCAGGTTCTCCAAAGAGTGGGCAGACAGCTAGGAATTGTTAATGATAAGCTCTCTGTGGATTTTCTTGAGGCAGATCCTAAGGATTATTCCTCTTCTGGCTATGATGATTGAGTCTGCCATTTGGTCTAGAAAGAAGCTGAAGTTTTTTAGCTTCTTATTTTCGGTTACATGTTTCATTAGTTTCTGGCAGCTTTTGTTTCAAACTCCCATGTTTATTTATGATGTGGCACTTTGTGTTGTACACAGAGTGTATCTGAACCCCCTCACTATGGTTATTAATGTATAAAATCAGTTTGAGAAAGTGGCGTGTGTTGTGTTGGAATGTGCATGGCCTAAACTCTGATATTTGATAGAGAGAAGTGCGGGGGGGAATTTAGGAAAGTGAATGCTCTATTATATGCTTAGAAGAAACTAAATGTGAAAACATTGATTGGAAATTCATTAGAAAATTCTGTCCTAAGAGATTTGATTAGTTTGCCTTTGCTCCTTCATGTGGTGCATCTGGTGGGATTCTTATTATTTGGAATTCATCAATTTTTTAGAGGAATTTACTAGATACATAGTCTTATGCAGTCTCAATTAGATTCACTTCTAAGCATAATAATGACTCCTGGACCCTTGTTTCTGTTTATGGACCTTGTCATGGGCCCTAAGTTTGTGACTTGGCTTTATAATCTGGATATCCCTATTAATGATAATTGGTTAATACTGGGGGATTTCAATTTAATTAGATCAGACAATAACATAAATATGCATGGTGGTGATGTTAATGATATGTTCTTACTTAATGAGATAATTGGACATCTTGGGAGGAATTACCACTCAAAGGTAGGGCTTATACCTGGTCCAATATGCAACAAACCCCTCTGTTGGAGCAGCTGGATTGGTTTTTCACTAGTGCTAATTGGGTGACTGATTATCCTAATTCCACTATGCTTCCTTTAGCTAATACTCGCTCTAATCATATACCTTGCGTAGTTAGTATTCATACACATATTCCCAAGGCTAAAATCTTTAGATTTGAATTTTTTTGGGTGAACATGCCTGGTTTTTTGGATTGTGTGGCTGGAAGTTGGGCTCAAGACTCCAAAAAATCTCACTCTTCTGCTATTATGGTGGATAAACATGAATTGTTGAGACATCATATTAAAAAATGGCATACTTCTCTTTCCAAGTTGAAATTGATGATCCAACAGTGCAACAAGGTCATTTTTATTATGGACTCCCTTGAGGAGCAAAGGCCTCTTACTAGGGCTGAATTTAATTTTAGAAAAATTATCAAAAATCATCATGATGAGCTTTTGTTGGCAGAATGCAATTATTGGAAGAAAAGATGTACTATTCGTTGGATTAAACAGGGGGAGGATAACACTAAGTTCTTTCATGCTATGGCCACATCCAGGTTTAGAAGGAGCACTATTTCCTCTCTTAAATCTGCTGATGGGAGGCTGATTACTGATCATCATGAAATGGTTGGTTTGCTTTGGTCATGTTATAAAGATAGGATGGGCAGATCTGATGGCATTGATATGAAATTTGATCTTAATAGTCTCATGAACAAGGTGGATGGGTTGGAAGAGCTCACTTATCCTTTTTCTATAACAGAGCAGGATGATATTATAAAACTTATGCCTATTGATAGAGCACCTAGTCCAGATGGTTTTAATGGATTATTCCTCAAAAAATGTTGGCCTATTATCAAACATGATTTCTATAAACTGGCTGCTGATTTTCATAGTGGATCTATCAATATGGAAAATATTAATGGATCCTATATCACTTTAGTTCCTAAACTTCCAATACTTGAGAGTGTTAATGACTTTAGGCCCATTTCATTAACCAATGTTTGTCTCAAGTTTCTCACAAAACTGGTTGCTAATAGGCTACAAAAGGTGATAAAGAAATGTGTGAGCAAGAATCAATATGGTTTTATTAAAGGAAGAACAATTCAAGATTGTTTAGCTTGGGCCTTTGAATATATTTTCCAATGCCATATGTCCAAGAAACCCATTATTATCCTTAAGTTAGATTTTGCTAAAGCCTTTGATACTATTGAGCATGATGCAATGATTCAAGTTCTTAAGGCAAAGGTTTCAATAACTTATGGATTGATTGGGTTAGAAAAATTCTTTCCTCTGGATCTTCAGCAGTGCTGCTCAATGGGGTGCCTGGTAAGCAGTTTGTTTACAAAAGAGGTGTAAGGCAAGGGGACCCTTTGTCCCCTCTTCTGTATGTTTTGGGGTCTGAGCTACTCCATGTTGTGGTAAATGATCTATTGGCTCAAGGGTTAATTACCAGACCTATTGACACACATGATCCTATGTTTCCCATCTTGCAATATGCTAATGACACTCTGCTTATTTTGCCTGCTGTCAGTGATCAGTTAGCTTGTTTGAAGGAGGCTCTTGAGAGATTTTCTTTGTCTACTGGATTGAGAATTAATTATGATAAATCACAAATGTTGCCAATCAAAGTAGATGAGGGATGTTTGTACTCTCTGGCCAACCAGTTTAGTTGCCAGGTGGGTGTTTTACCTTTCACTTATCTTGGTTTGCCTCTTGGCACAACCAGGCCTCAAATAAAGGATCTTATGCCCCTGGTTTCTAAGCTTGAAAGAAGACTTGCATCTAGTTCTTCTTTCTTGTCTCAAGGTGCAAGGGTGCAGCTCATTAATTCTGCCTTATCCTCCATGCCTTTGCATTCTTGTGTACTCTGCAGTTGCCCCCTGGCATAACCAAACAACTGGATAGAATTCTTAGACAATGCTTGTGGAGAGGGAATTCCGAGACCCCTAGTAAGTCCTTAGCTGCTTGGGAGGTGGTGACTTTGCCCAAGCTTTCTGGTGGGTTGGGTATTGTGGATTTTCAGAAGAAAAATGCTGCGCTTTTGATCAAATTTCTGGACAAATTCTACAATAGAGTAGACCTTCCTTGGGTTGACTTGGTATGGGATGGATATTACAGGGATAAAGTGCCTCATGGAGAAAATTTTATGGGATCTTTTTGATGGAGAGATGTCATGAAACAAGTTGACAATTTTAGAGCAGTGACTTCTGTTTCTCATGGTAATGGTGCTTCAATTCTATTTTGGCAAGATAATTGGAAGGTTGGTGACTCTTCTGTTCCTCTTAAAGTGAGATTCCCCAGATTGTTTTCCTATGTTCTCAATGATAATTTTTCAGTTGCTTCTATTTATGATCTAGAGGAGAAATACCAGCTATTTCAGCTACGCTTATCTCAACAAGCATTTCATGAGTTTCAGCTAATGGAGCAATTGTTAGATCAAAATCCAATATAAAATGCCAATGATGTGTGGGTATATTCATGGGGGTCTAGTTATACATCTGCCAGTTTTTACAAGAGAATTCATAAGCACTTACCCACTCCTAGAATTTGTAAATGGCTTTAGAAATCCTCCTATACCATGAAATTGGAAGTATTTGCTTGGTTACTGATCAAGGACAGGTTAAATACCAAGTATTTACTGAAGCGAAGGCATTGAGAAGTCACTAATAATTTCAATTGTGTTTTATGCCCTGCTGGTGTGCATGAGGATCGACTACATCTCTTTTTTGTTTGCAATTTCAGCCAGAGGATTTGGAACTATCTTCAAATTCATTGGGTTCAAGCTACAGATATTCACTTAAGTATTAGCTAGGCTAGAAAGGATTTTGCTAAACATTTCTTTATGGAGGTGGTGATTACTGCTTGTGGGCACATTTGGCTTCAAAGGAATAGCAAGATCTTTGAGCATCAGAGACCTTCTTTTGCTGGGTGGAAGATGGGATTCATTCATGATTTAACCATGATGCAGTTCAAGACGAAGAAGAAACATGCTGAGGATTTAATGCTTTGGATTAATACTCTCCCTTAACTTGTGTTCCTGGTTGTAATTTGTAAATAGTTTTTTCTTTCTTTCTCTCTCTTTTTTTTACATAAACTTAAGCTTTTATCTTCAATAAAGGGGTGGGATGCTGTGGGGCTTTTGCCCTACAGTCAGAGTGCTCTAAAAAATAATAATTTATCATCATATCATCAAGAAGCTTTGTTGCAACACCCAAAGTGATGGACATAAATGTAGCTCCAACAGCTGAATCTAGAAGGTTTCTTGGAAAAAAATTCAGACCTACATAAAAGGTTTGGATGATCATCCATGTAGTCAGTCCATGAGTGGGACTATTGTTTACTAAAGATTTCATTCTTTCCTAGCAACATGCTAATTATAAAGTTGCTTAAAATTCATAATGCTACTTGTTAAAGATAAAATCTTAGCAGAAGGATAATATTTTCCGATGAAAGCATCTTTACACTTAGTCCAAGAATCAATAATATTTCTAGGAAAAGATAGCAACCATTCTTTAGCTCTTCCTCTCAAACAGAAAGGAAACAATTTCAGTTTAATAATATCTCCATCTACATCTTTATATTTTTGCATATCACATAGTTCAACAAAATTATTAAGATAGGCAGTAGGATCATCAGCACTAACACCAGAAAATTGCTCTCTCATAACAATATTTAATAGTGCAGGCTTAATCTCATAAAAATTAGCAGTAGGAGTAGGTGGAGCAATAGGTGTGCTAATGAAATCATTGTTGTTGGTGCTAGTAAAGTCACACAACTTACGCTACCAAATTCCGTGCGATCTAGAACGTTTTGAGCGGACCGTTTTGATAACGTTGAGCGTTTCCGTCGCGAATGGCTGAAAAGTGGAGTTTGCTCTCGACGTATTTGTTTGGTCCGTCGCAGACTGGTTTTGCCCGACTTTTTGCTATTTTTACGTCGCGGATTTTTGTCTCCGGCATAGTAGCCCACTAAGAGCCCAGTTGTCTTCGACGAAACTGGCTTGGTCACGTAGAACGTCACGAATTTTCTTCGGACCCACACATCGTGCCATGTTTGACTGCTTTGACCGGCAAAAACCGCGCTATCTCGCGGTTGTTCCTAACGTTTTTTTGTACATAAACTTAAGCTTTTATCTTCAATAAAGGGGTGGGATGTTGTGGGGCTTTTTCCCTACAGTCAGAGTGCTCTAAAAAAAGAATAATTTATCATCATATTATCAAGAAGCTTTGTTGCAACACCCAAAGTGATGGACATAAATGTACCTCCAACAGCTGAATCCAGAAGGTTTCTTGGAAAAAAATTTAGACCTACATAAAAGGTTTGGATGATCATCCAAGTAGTCAGTCCATGAGTGGGACAATTATTTAGTAAATATTTCATTCTTTCCTAGGCTTTAGCAACATGCTCATTACCAAATTGCTTAAAATTCACAATGCTACTTCTCAAAGATATAATCTTAGCAGGAGGATAATATTTTCTAAATATAGCAACCATTCTTTAGCTCTTCCTCTCAAAGAGAAAGGTAACAATTTTAGTATAATTATATCTCCATCTAGATCCTTATACGTTTGCATCACACAAAGTTCAACAAAATTATTAAGGTGAGCAGCAACATCATCAGAACTAACACCAGAAAATTGCTCTCTCATAACAAGATTTAACAAGGCAGGCTTAATTTCATAAAAAGCTGTAGTAGGAGCAGGTGGAGCAATAGGTGTACAAATAAAATTATTGTTGTTTGTGCTAATAAAGTCACACAACTTAGTGTTCTCAGGAGTACTCATTTTAGCAAGATTAAAAATAGGATAACAAAAATAACAACTAGAATAAGAACTATTTTTTTGTGTGTTTTTGATATAAAGAAGCAAACAAGACAAAATAAAATAAACTAAGCAAACCAATAACAAAGTAAAAATATTGGATGTGAGAGACTCCCCTTGCAGAAATCCTCTTCCTCCCCGGCAACGGTGCCAGAAAACAAGCTTGATGGCGTGTAAACACACGTTTGTTGGGAGACCCCAAGAGGAAGATATGAAGTGTACAACATCAAGTTTTCCCTCAGAAAGAAACCAAGGTTTAATCGGACAAGTAGGGGAAAGAAATCACTTCTGAAGGTTGTTAACAACTGATGTTGGCAGGGCTCACTACCAGGCTCAGCAACAACGTGGAATCTGCACACAACACAATCAAGGTACTTTTCCCCAACGAAACAGTGAGGTTGTCAATCTCACCGATTTTGCTGAACACAAAGGATTAGACGTACAGTGTGGAAAATGTTGTATGATTGCAGTGAATGAAAGGAAAACAATGTTTGCAGTAAAAGAGAACAGTGCTTGCAGTGGTTGTATGATTAGTGTGAAAGAATGGACCGGGGTCCATAGTTCACTAGTGGTGTCTCTCCAAAATAGATAGATAAGATGCTGGGTAAACAAATTACAGTTGGGCAATTGATAGAGATAGAGGTTGCACCGTAGTGCATATGCAAGGCACGATGATTACTATGAGATTTATTTGGGAATTACAACATGATACATAGAGCGTAATACAACTATATCTATGACTAATAATCCACCCTCAGAACGTAATCCAAGCAGACTTTGGGTATTAAGCTGCAAGCAACAGATTATTGCATCAAGTAAAGTGCGTAATGTAAATAATAGAATTATCCTTAGACAAAGCATTGTTGTTTTCTCCCTAATGGCAGCATCACATCCACAATCTTAGAAGTTATTGTCACTCTCCCAGATAACTGGAGGCATGAAACCACTATCGAGCATAAATACTCCCTGTTCAAGTTACAAGCATCAATTTGGCCAGAACATCTACTTTTAACGGAGAGCATGCAAGAACATAAATAACATAAAATGATAGATCTATAATCAACTTGACATAGAATTCAATATTCATCGGAAACTAGCAAACACAACATGTAGAATTACAATAATATGATCTTGATCATGTTAGGTAGCTCACAAGATCTAAACATTATGGCACAAAAGGAGGAGAAGACAACCATCCAGCTACTGCTATGGACCCGTACTCGAAGGATGAACTACTCACGCATCACTCCTGAGGCAGGCATGGTGATCTAGAGCCCTCCGGTGATGATTTCCCCTCTCGGCAGGGTGCCAGGGAGAGCTTCAGATCAATCCCGAACTAGGTTAACGATGACGGTGGCTACATAACTTTTGGTGGATGGAGGCTCGGGTATTTAGGGTTTTCCTGAGAATATCAATTTATAGGCGAAAGGGCGATGTCGGTGGGTGGCTAGGGCGCCCACACCACCTGGTGACGCGACCAAGGGGGGTCGCGCCACCCTATGGTGTGGCGACTCCCCTACCCCCCTACGGGTCTCCTCCGGACTCCGGGTACGTGACAGAAAAATAGGATCCTAGGATTTTGTTTCGTCCAATTCTGTGAATATTTCCAAAACAACTTTTCTGAAACAAAAAACAGCAGAAAACATGAACTGGCGCTGTGGTATCTTGTTAATAGGTTAGTCCCATAAAATCCATAAAAATGATATAAAGTGTATAGAAAACATGTAGCAAATGTCATAATATCAATCATGGAACATCATAAAATATAGATACGTTGGAGACACATCAATTGCAAGTAAAGAGCGAATTGCACTCAGGCATCACCGTCACTAAAACTACTCAACGGAAATGAAATCTAACTCTCTGCGGCTGCCTCTTGAATGCCACTAGCAGCCTCAACAGCTTTAGCTCGAGCTTCAAGAATCCTTAGGAGGCCCTTAGCTAACCTAACAGACTCTGGGAAAAAGGGGTTGAGGTCTACCTCTTGCCCGCCCGAGTCCACCAAGCGCAGCTTCGAAGTCGCGTTCAATAACGTGGGCTCGACTCAGGCTCAGCACTGCCTCAGCCCCGGAAAGGGTTTTCTGTCGACTAAAATCATCTAGGTCGTTCGTGTCGTGAAACACGCCTATCAAAGCATCCAGGCTCGAGGGAACACTTTCCTTAGGAGAAATGCACTCGTGGAAAGCCACGAGTACATCCTAGAGCTTCTCCAGAGAACCCTTGGCCTTGTTCACCTACTCTTCAGAGGAGGTAACAACATCGAGGAGTAGGCCCTCTCGCAGTCGACGCGACAATGAAGGAGGACTTCCCAGAGTAGCTATAACAAGACAAGAAAATTGTCAGCAACAATATAGGAAATACTGAGAGAAAAATACAGGAAAACAGAAAGGATGCAAGTACCTGTTAGACTGTCCGTCAGTGAGTCGAGTCAAGGGATAAGGTTCTCCTCTAAATCGGAGAAATGCTTGAGAGCTTCCTTTTCCTTCTCTGCGGACTCCTCAACCTTCCGAATGGCAGCTTTGTTCCTCTTCTTGGAAGTCGTGTCCTCTAGCTAAAAAGCCGCATTCTGTGCCTCGAGTTCCTTCACTCGAGCAAGAGCAGAGTCCTTCTCAGCAACAGTCGAGATCAGAATCTCTACGACAGGGAAGCCAATCAGGAACACAAAGTAAGACCAGAAAAAACAAAAATAGCCCACTAGAACAGGAGTTACCTTTTTTCCTTAGCAAAGTTAGCAAGGGAGGTGTCCCTCTGCCTTCCGATACCAAGGAAACGAGTGCCCGGATCCTTCATGCTTTCCAAAAAAGGCTAAAAAGTAACAGAGTCAGAAAGAAAGACACATGCTTGAGTCTGCGCTCGCTTGCGAGCAGCCAAACACAGACTCGGGGGATACTCCCATCGGGAGCGCTGTTCATGCACCTGATAGAATGAATGAAGTTCAGAGAAGAGTAAAACAAAAGGAAACAAACTCACTTGGTTCCTAACCTGAAACTCGGGAGCCAAGGTATCCATATCAGCCAGGTTAACGGTCTAAGCTCCTGGACCCGAAGGCGCCGGGTTGGCTTCAGGGACGGATGTGCGTTCCTAAACATCCTCATGTACGACCCCTTTGTCCCGAGTGCTCCGAGAAGGACTCGAAACAGCCGTGGCCTTTACATCAACAGCGGCGCCCGAATCATTTCCTTCCTGGGTGGAAGGGACTGGAGCAACACTCGAGCTAGTTCTTCTCCAAGGAGAAGGAGCAGCAGCAGGAGGAGGGGTTGGAGCCCTTCGAGGAATAGGAGCCTTGGAGAGGTTACCTAAGTAAAAACAGAAAAGCAAAAGAGGCAGTGGTTAGAGTGAGAGTCAAAATTCGAGTAAAATGTGGAAGAAAGGAAGGGAAGATTTACCCGCTAAGAGAGCTCATGCCATACATACGGCAAACCTTCTTGGCAGTAGGCGGTTGAGTAACGAGTTGAGGCATAGATGCGAGAGGAACCACAGGAGTCGGGTTCCTCATCTCATCTCCTCGTGTGGCACTCGAAGAGCTTGAGTCCTTGGAGGTGGTTTCCTCGGCCTCGCTTTCCACTTGAGTGCGTTTAAAAGGCACTCGAGACACTTTGGCAGTTTCTTCTTGAGATTCCTCCAAGTCATCCGCATCTCGAGAATAATTGGATGTGGAGACTGAGGGAATTGAGTCCAAATCCATAGCAGCGGCCTCAGTCAAGCCTTCCGTGAACGGGATAGTACCCGCCTTGGGTGGTTCACTAGGAAAAATGTTCAGATTCTGGAAAGAACGAAAAGAAGTCAAGCAACAAAAGGAGAATAACTCGGAATGATGAATGAAAGAAGAAAAGAGAAGCAGAAAACGAAATGGATAGGAAGGAAGAATCACCTCTGTACGTTCACTCGAGGGGCAGAGTGGGGGAATAAACGGAGTTGAATCGACTGGCTCGTTTTCCTTCACTCGGGTGATCTGGCGCAAACATTGCTTGAGTTTATTCCTGGAGAGTTCCTCACGACGCAAGTGGTGAGTCGAATAAGCACTCGAATATTCCCACATGGGGATCGCCCTGGCTTGGAGTGGTTGTACTCGACGCCTGAGGAATACATCAGCTAGGTGAGTGCCGGTGAGCCCACCAGCCTTCAGAGTGGCGACCTGGGATAATAGATCTTCAGTCTGTGCAATTTGGCGGATAGCTAGTTCTTCCATGAGCTCCTGGGAACCACTGGCTTGTACATATCCACTAGAGGAGAACCTTCAGCGTTGGACAAGTCCTTCGCGTTCGACTCCTCCACCCGGTGACGGAGTCGATAAAGCCCATCTAGAAGTAACTCGATTTCGGGATCATGTGGATGTTGCAGCCTCCAACCTCGTGCGGGTCTTTGCTGCTCGGCTCGGCCTTGACATTGAAGTAGTGCTTGAAGAGGGCCCAGTGCGGTCCCACCCCGAGGTAGCACTCGCACAACACGATGAAGCACGCGATGTGCTGCATCGAGTTCGGCGGAACGTCGTGCAGTTGCAAGCCATACACCACCATGAGCGCGAGAAAGAAAGGATGGAGAACACCGCCGGGGCTACTAGGGAGTCATGGATTCCATGGCTACTCCGAATGATGGGGCTGATGACTCGACGGTTCAAGTTTCCAATGGCAATGACACCAAAGAACTAGAAGTGCAAGAGATCGAGGAATGAATGTTGTTATTTGTGTGGTCGTGTGAATTTCAATTTGTCATGAACTATGTCGTGGATTTGCTTTTGAACTATCTCGAACTATTCCGATGATCTTGTTTCAGTGTGAATCGTTTGTTTTGATTGAATTTTGCATATGTCCTAGTTTGTGCAAGTGCCGGACTGGCGCGCGTGCTGCATTTTTTGCACGTCTGTTGTCCAGCGCTGCGCTTTTGGCGCTGTATTTGGGCATCACTTGAATTTGTCTCGCAGGCGTGGCGCTATACATTAGCTATTTCGGCGTTGCAAACCAGTTTTACAGCTCGCGAGTTTAGCGTGACTGCTGGAGATACTCTAATAGTGTAGTCGGCTATTGGCTGTAATACAATGCCATGTTATCTGTAGTCAAAATATACCGCACACGTATAATAGTTAGCTATGACAGTAGTAGAGAATGGGGATTTTGCTCACTGGCGAGCACCCCGTTCGCCCCGGCTCGGCCACCACCCGGTGCAAAAGACTGCAGAGGTGGGGCCGGGGCGAGCAGGGCGCGTGGTGGGGTGGGGGGGGGGGGTTTCATTTGCCCCGGTTGGTGGCTCCAACCGGGGCTAAAGGCCCTTGACGAGAAGGGCCCGTGCAGGCACGTGGTGGGGGGGTCTTTTGCCCCGGTTGGAGCCACCAACCGGAGCAAATGACTCCCCACTATATAAACCCGGCCAGCCCTCTCCTCTCCTCATGCCACTCACTTTGGAGAACATATTCTGATTGTGTGGTGTGTGCTCACTTGTTTTTCCCTCCTATGCATAAGAGGTGTTCGATGAAATTCCCAGGAGAATAACGCCATCTCAGCTCGCAGAAAACAAACAAGATTTAATTTCTCCGAGCCACACTTAGTTAAATAAGCTTTCTCGTCCTTCTTTCCTCCTCGGTCGAGGTACCAACTTTAACCTTTCATCTGTCGATGTAACATTGGCATTTCTCTATTCACGGTGTTCTGTAACAGTTCTTAATTAATAATCATATAATGCAGATGAACCGGCAATGGATGTACGCTGACCGACGCTCTGCCGCGTTCATGAAAGGCGTGGGTTATTTTCTCGAGGTGGCCTAGGCAAACAAGCGGAATAATTTTATCTGTTGTCCATGTGCTGTATGTCGGAATCAGAAGGAACACTCTTCTCACGGAGTCATCCACTTCCACCTGTTTGAATCCGGTTTCATGCCTGACTATAATTGTTGTATCAAGCACGGAAAAAGAGGGGTTATGATGGAAGAGAATAAAGAAGAAGAGAATGATGACAATTGTCATGACATGTTCCCTCAATACGGTGCCGGTACTGGAATGGAAGATAACAATAAAGTGGAAGCAGAGGTCCGGGCACCAGATGAGCCCATGGATGATCTTGGCTAGGCTATTACGAATGCAAAGGCAGAAAGCGATATTGAAAAGGTGAGGGTGAAGTTCGACCAGATGTTAAAGGATCACAAAAAAATGTTTTATCCAACTTGCGAAGACAGGCAGAAAAAGCTGGGCATCACACTGGAATTGCTCCAATGGAAGGCCGAGAACGGTGTGACTGACAGCGGATTTACAAAGTTACTACAAATAGTGAAGAAGCAGCTTCCTAGAAAAAATGAATTGCCCGACAGTACATACCAAGCAAAGAAGCTTGTATGCCCCCTAGGATTAGACGTGGAGAAGATACATGCCTGCATTAATGACTGCATCCTCTACCGTGGTGAGAAGTACGAGAATTTGGAACAATATCCGGTATGCACTGCATTGCGGTATAAGATCAGACCAGATGACCCTGGCGATGTTGAGTGTGAGCGCCCCAGGAAGAGGGTTCCTGCAAAGGTGATGTGGTGTGCTCCTATAATACTACGGTTGAAACGTTTGTTCAGAAACAAAGAGCATGCCAAACTTTTGCGATGGCACATGGAAAATCGTAAGAAAGATGAGATGTTGAGACACCCCGCTGATGCGTCGCAGTGGAGAAAAATCGAGAGAAAGTTCCCGCGCTTTGCAGGTGACGCAAGGAACTTATGGTTTGGTCTAGTACAGATGGCATTAATCCATTTAGTGAGCAGAGTTGCAACCATAGCATCTGGCTTGTAACTCTATGTATCTATAACCTTGCTCCTTGGTTGTGCATGAAGAGGAAGTTCATTATGATGCCAGTGCTGATCCAAGGCCCGAGACAACTGGGCAACGACATTGATGTGTACCTAAAGCCATTAGTCGATGAACTTTTACATGTGTGGCGTGAAGAAGGTGTACCTGTGTGGGACGAGCACGAACAAAAATAATTTAACCTACGAGCGCTGTTGTTCGTAACCATCAACAATTGGCCTGCTCTTAGTAACATTTCTGGACATACAAACAAGGGAAATAATGCATGCACACACTATTTAGATGAGACCGAAAGTGTATATCTGGATAAATGTAAGAAGGTTGTGTACGTCGGGTATCGTCGTTTTCTTCCGCGTAAGCACCCCTTAAGAAAAGCTGGCAAGCATTTCAATGGTGAGGCAGATACCCGAGAGATGCCTATCCTCCGACCTGGTGATGATGTATTTGATATGGTGAAGGATTTGAATGTAATCTTTGGAAAGAGTCCGGGCAGACAAGTTGACGAAGAATAGGCGTCTCTCGGAAGAAGAAATTTATATTTTGGGAAGTACCCTATCGGAAACTCCTAGATGATGCACCTGACGAAGAATCTCTGCGTGAATCTGCTAGGCTTCTTTGGCTTGTATGGGAAGTCAAAAGATACATCTGAAGCACGGCAGGACCAACAACACACAAAAGAACGAGACGGCAAGAATCCTGAGCGGTTTCAAGGTGGTCTTGCCAGCTAAGCTCTTACCAAGGAAGAGAAGGAAATCTTTTTTGACGCACTAAATAGTATCAAGGTCCCGTCTGGCTTCCCGTCAAATATAAAGGGAATAATAAATATGGCAGAGAAAAAATTCCAAAACCTGAAGTCTCATGACTGCCACGTGCTGATGACACAATTGCTTCCGATTGCGTTGAGGGGGATTCTACCAGAAAATGTTCGACTACCCATTGTGAAGTTATGCGCATTCCTCAATGCAATTTCTCAGAAGGTAATCAATCCAGAAAGTCTATCAGCGTTATAGACAGATGTGGTCCAATGTCTTGTCAGCTTCGAGTTGGTGTACCCACCCTCCTTCTTTAATATTATGACACACCTCCTAGTTCACCTAGTCAAAGAGATTACCATTCTCGGTCCTGTGTTTCTACACAATATGTTCCCCTTTGAGAGGTTCATGGGAGTCTTAAAGAAATATGTTTACAACCGTGCTAGGCCAGAAGGAAGCATCTCCAAGGGTTATGGAACAGAGGAGGTAATTGAGTTTTGTGTTGACTTTCTTCCAGACCTTAAGTCGATTGGTGTTCCCGAATCGCGGCATGAGGGAAGAATGAGTGGAAAAGGCACGCTAGGAAGGAAAGCAAATATATTTATTGACGGACATTCTTTCAATAAAGCACGCTACACAGTTCTACAAATGTCCACCTTGGTGGCTCCTTATATTGAGGAACACAAGAATATTATACGGTCCAAAAACCCGAGGCTGTCTGAATCCTCGATTAATGATGAACACATGGATAGTTTCAGCGCCTGGTTGCAGACAGAACTCATGAATAACAACATTGTTGGAGATCAGCTCTATTTGTTGGCCAGGTCACCATCTTCGACTGTACTGACTTTCCAAGGGTACGAGATAAATGGGAATACATTTTACACGATGACACAAGATAAAAGGAGCACCAACCAGAATAGTGGCATCCGTTTCGATGCAACCGGATACAATGGGAAAAAGGACACATATTATGGTTACATATAGGAGATATGAGAACATGACTATGGACCTAATTTTAAGGTCCCTCTATTTTTGTGCCAATGGGTCAAGATGACAGGAGTAAAGGTAGACCAGCAGTACAAAATGACAACAGTGGATCTCAACAATCTTGGGTACAGAAACGAACCATTCGTCATAGCCAAAGATGTGGCTCAAGTTTTCTATGTGAAGGACATGTCTACCCAACCGAGGAAAAGAAAAAAAATAAGAATTCTAGCACATCATGCGGTGAGCCGAAGCGGCACATAGTTCTTTCAGGCAAAAGAAACATTGTGGGAGTGGAGGACATGATAGATATGTCGGAAGATTATAATAACATTGAATAAAGTCCGCCCTTCAGAGTGAAAACTGACCCAAGCATCGCGTTAAATAATGAAGATGCTCCATGACTACGACAGAAAAGTAAACAATGACGGGACTAGTTGGTGATAACGTATTAAACTTTCATGGTTCATGTAATATTGCTAGACTATTTATCAAACATTGCAGACTATCCATATCATGTGTGAAAACATGGCAGATCTCTTCCTCTTCTTAAACCATTCATAAACTAGGTTTTTTTAAAAATGTTTGAATTTAAAAAAATTGTTACTAGTTTAAATAGTTAGAATAATTATTTTATAAAACATAAAATGTATTTGAAATGTTTACGCAATTTTAAACACTTTTCATACAGAAAGTTTCTCCAAAATCTAAACCATTCATAAAATAGGCTTTTTAAAATGTTTGAAAATTCAAAAATTGTTACTAGTTTAAATAGTTAGAATAATTATTTTATAAAACAGGAAATGTATTTGGAATGTTTACGCAATTTTAAACACTTTTCATATTGAAAGTTTCTCCAAATTCTAAACCATTTTAAATGTATTTGAAACGTGGCAAAGGAAAAATTGGCGGCAGAAAAAAAAACTGAAATTTTAGGCCTTTTGCCCCGGTTCGTGTTACCAACCGGGGCAAAAAGGGGGGAGGTGGGCGGGCAAGCGAGGGCCCACCTCCACCCCTTTTGCCCCGGTTGGTAACACGAACCGGGGCAAAAAAACTTTTTGCCCGGTTCGTGTTACCAACCGGGATAAAAGACCCCCGCCTATATAACCCCGGGCGGTTGCTTTAGGCTGCCCGATTCTCGTTGCCAGGGATCCTCTCTCCACCGCTCCTCTACGCCTCCTCCCGAGCCGCCCGTCCTCTCCTCCCGCGCCGCCCGTCCTCTCCTCCTCGCCTCCCCGCGCCTCCCGTCCTCTCCTCAGCGCGCGCCGCTCGCGATCGCCGCCGGTCCTCCTCGCCCGCACCCCAAGCCCTCCTCCTCGCCGCCGTGCCCTCCTCCTCGAGGTGAGATCGCCTCCTCGCCGCGCCCTCATCCTCCACAATTGTAATTTTTTAAGTTAATTAAATTAATTACATTGTTAGTATTAGTGTTAGATTAATATTAGGACTGCTAGTAATATGTGGTGATGTTAGTATTAGGTCTTGGAGACTTAGAAAAAATTTAGGTATTGGAGACTTAGAAAAAAATTAGGTCTTGGAGACTTAGAAAAATTTTATGTCTTGGAGACTTAGAAAAATTAGTTAGAGGTTTAGAGGAAAAAATTTAGGTATTGGAGACTTAGAAAAAATTTAGGTTTTGAACACAGCTATTTTTTTCATAGTGAATGTTTAGTTTAGAAGTGAATTAGGTTTTTCTTAGGATACCATTAGATGAATTTTATAATATAGGAATTTTAGTTTAGAAATTTACTTAGTGAATGTTTATAATTAGTAGAATTTTTACTTAGTGAATTTTTACTTAATTAGGAACATTTACTTAGTCCATATATCATGCATGTGTTTTTAGTTTATTTTTCTTGGCGACGATGTCTCTGTTGGACCCGACGGGCGATGTCCGGGACTGGGCCCCGCCGGGCTGGCACTGGGAGGTCCTTACTACCGGAACACGGAGCTTGGTGAGAAATCCGGGTGATGTGGTCGACCCGGATATTCTTTGGTGGCCATCGCGTGGGCCACGGTCGGTGCGGAGAGATCCGGCCCCTGAGGAGGTGGTACATCAGCGTATCAGGGAGGAGGACGAGCACGTCCGTCGCTACATGTACTTGCTCGATAGGGAGTATAGCAACGGTTGGTCGATTATTCGGAGGGTTCCTTACCACGTGAGCTATGACCCTGTGAGGGTTCCTTACCTATGGATGCGTAGCACCCGCGACTCAGCACCCCGCGGCTTAGGACCCGGTCGGAGTTAATTAGTTTGAGAGATGTTTCATGAATATGTATAAGTGATATTATTCGATCGTGATGTATTAGGGTTAAATAAAATAAACCCGAGCTCTGTATAAATATTATTATTATCGTATGTATTAGCTAGAGGCATATTTTAGTACCATTAGCTATTTTATTAGTACAATAGCTATTTTAGTACATTAGCTATTTAAGTATGAGGCACACAGACTGATGACCATCTTGTTCCTGTTAAGAGGAGGTACTACAGGCAGTGATGATCCGGGGAAAGGAATGCGAGAGTTTTTGGACTTCTTTGAAACTAAATAACGTCACATATGTAATATTATATAGTTTTTTCGGATCTCACTATATTACATATATTATTTTGTTTAATTTTAAAGATGTCCAGAAACCCTTTCTTCCCCGCATCGCCATCACATGTACTACCTCGTAACAAGCACAAAATGTGAAGGTCCAGCTTCACAAAAAATTAGTTAGAGGTTTGGAGGAAATTGATGAAATTTGCAGCAATTTTGATGAAATGGATGCTATTAGCTATATTTTTATTAGATTATATGCAATTGTTGTGAACTGATGAAATTGATGCTATTAGTTAGTGAGACTATGACAATTACGTATGATGTTATACTTTTTGTAGCCATGGCGAGACCTCCCCGACGCAGTTCGCGTGCAACCGGTGGGCGCGGCGCCGTCCCCGTCGAAGAAATCACTCCTGTACAACGTGGTGGACGTCGACGTGGACGTCCACGTGGATCGCGTACATCGAATGCACATGGTGGTGGCGCCCTAGCCATCAAGGAGGAGGAAGCGACGCCTCCTACTCGTGGACGTGGACGCGGAGCACGGGGGGCAAGACGCGGTGCAAAGGGTTCAACACGCGGTAAACGGCGCGGCGCTGTTGCTGCGGCGGAGGAGGCTGCGGCGGCGGAGGAGGAGGAGGAGGATGCCGGTCTCCGGCTCCCGGAGTTCTACGTCCACCTGTTCCACCCACTGCGGAACAGGCTTCGTCTTCCACATAAGATATCAGCGATCCTCCTCGAGCGCAAGGGGCCCTTTAGTTTTAGCCTCCGGTTGGAGGGTTGCGACAACGGGCACATGCACGTGGTGCTGCAACGACGTGACGATGGCCTCTACCTGCGCCATGGGTGGGGGCAGTTCGCTCGCATGCACAACCTAAATGCGGGCAACATGCTCACATTCAGGTACATCAACGACGAGGATATGGACGTGCTGGAGGTGAAGATCTTCGACGGCACCTTAGTCCGTCCCCTTGCTGTCAGGATAGCTCGTCTGACAGCAGCTCCGCCTCTGAGGCTGAGAAGTCTGACTCCGACGAGTCTAGCTCGGGCAAGTCTGCCTCCGACGCCGAGGCGTAGTATGCTTATGTTGCTCTATTTATATGTCGTACTATGTTTGTGTCGAACTATGTTTAATTATGTCATCGTGTCGAACAATATTTGTATTCGTGGTAGACTATATGTTTATGTTATTGTTCGTTTTCATCTGTGTTTTTGTTCGATAATTTTTCATCTTTCTTACTATAAATATTTAGTGCAGAGAACAGGAAAACAGAAAGGAAAATAGAATTTCTAATCTACTGCAGAGAATAGGAAAACAGCTGAAAAAAAGAGAACCTTTTGCCCCGGTTGGTGTTACCATCCGGTAAAACGGCGCCGGCCTGCTCGCTGAGCAGAGCCCACGTGTGCACGCCTTTTACCCCAGTTGGTAAGCCCACCGGAGCATAAGGACGGCCTTTAGCTCGGGTTTGGCAAACCCGGTTGGGAAGCCGGGGCATAAGGCCCTTCCCAACCGGAGCTAATGCTCTGTTCTCCACTAGTGTAAAGATGTGATACTTTATTAATATATTGCCCACATGCCACTCTTACATAGTGAGCACGTGCTGCAGTTAGCTCTTGCATGAGAGTTTGCTTTCATTCTCTCTCATATCTCTCCTCCAACTAAGTATAAGAATATTAGTCACATGCGACCGTATGTTATAGTATTTGCTCTAAATGTTGGAAGTGTTTATCGGAGAGCTATCTGTTTCATAATTTATCTATTTTTTACAATGATATATTTATTGTGGAAGATAGTAATGGTAGATATACATGAGCTCACTATGGCGATTGCAAATAAAGTCCAAAATAAACTAGCAAATCTTTGAGATTTTTCAACTCTTTCTTTTTTCATGACATAATCTTGTACTTTTCTAAAGGCAGCCAAATAACATAGAGACCAAACCACGAACCTGTAAATATCAATGAGCGTTCTCCCATAAAATTTTAAAGCCATAGTGCCAAAGCTGCGAGCACGTAATCAGCCATTAAAATAATCAACTAAAATCGGCACGAGAACCAACACTAGTATTGCAGTGAAAAGTAATCGAACAACCTAATCTATTATTATTATATTATGTTATATACTAAAATAAATATACGGTTGTACTAAATAGAGACACCAGGTTGAGCCACATCGGTCAAAAAGATGAAAAGTTACACAAATTATTGGCACGTTACGCAACACATGTTGCTGTACATGTATTAGCATATGCAAAAAAAATCAAAGTTCGAAACACATGAGATATATACTTTGTTATTTTCCACGTATGCATACGTGTTAGATATATAGTACTTGCTTATTTTTCATGTACACTTACACGTTTATTACATAGGTTGTTCTTGTTACGGACACACCAAGCCACATTAGCCCACCCCGTAGTGGATAGCTAGGGATTAAGTAGAAAAGAGTCTATCAGGTCATGCCACAATTTCAACCTGCTGTTTCTCCTGCTCCGATCCATGCAACATGGCGCGATTAATGTACCTGGCGGCCTCGCCTACGCCTCCTCCATTCTTCCCCAAAAAAACGCTTAGCACACATTCGCTTTTCATTCTTCGTCTGTTTTTTCATCCAAATAAAATAATGCATTCACATTTCAGCTGATTGAGGTAAATTTATAGAGCTCACTCCCCGAAGTTCGAGAACGGACTATCTTGACGGCGGCTGTCATAGTGCTCAAACCATAACCATGGCCCGGGGGTCCTCCTACTCTGCTCATCCACATCCACATCCACATCCACATCCACATCCACATCCACATGGAGCTGCCATACATGGCATGCAATTACTTAGGACAAGCTCAAAAAACTAAATTAAAGTTTATGATACCTCATTATTGATAGAAAGGCCATCCATCATAATCTCAATTGTAGGAAAACATAGAGAACAACTAAGTATGATCAACAAAAAAATTTGAATATTCGGATCAATGATTTAGGACTGTATGTTATAACAGGTTAGATAAATCGAATGTACATTTACATATTAGTTAATCAAGTCGTGAAGAGACTAGTTTAGAAATTGAAGTGAATATAGAATTACCGCACACATGCAACTCTCTCTCTCTCTTTCACAATAAATACCTCCTCATAGATGAGGAGTCTGTTCAAAAACATTTACGTATCTATCAAGGAAATCCACCTCATAGATCATAGCACATTCTTTTCTTAAATTGTTGAAATGAGGTTAGAAGATTGTAGTCCTTAAACTTATAGGATATGAATGCATATAATGTTCATTAAATCTCTTATTTAGCGTTTTATATATGTGTGGTAGCACTATATATATTAATTTTGGCACTCGATATGCTAAATATGATCAAAATTTATTGATTCTCCTGGAATAATTCCATTCTATTTTTTTGAGATACACTATTACAGATCATAGTAATAGTAGTAGTAGTAACAATTACAAAATAAATAAATTTTAATTGCATTGAAACATACATATTCATAAAATAAATCATAAAATAAACAAATGATGATTAATATGTTTCTAGTGTTGTAAAATATTTTAAATTAAATATTGTTATTACTTATCCAAGTTTAAAAAGTTGTATTTTACAATAAATAGGGTAACTAGTGGGAAGATGTCTTCATAAGAAAACAATAAGGACATAATTATTTGTACACATTAAAGATGATGCAATCTGAGGCTGATCCTTAACTCGATGGGGTTCATTTGTGAAGTATTATGAAATATTCACGTGGCGCTTTCATTGTAGAGAATGCGAAGTTTAGCACGATTAGTGAGGTGATGGATTTTCTTCAACCATACTAAGTTGAGTTTTGAGATAGCGGTATAATATAAGTAGAAGTTTTCTACATTTTAAAGGAGACTCGAATGTAATTTTAAAGGGACTTGTTTTCATAGTCTATTTTATCAAAATTATATGTTATTTATTGGTTTTATTGAATTTATTTCATTATTGGAGTGGGAGATAAATTATTAGAAATTATTATTAAAACTTATATTAATTAACAAATTAAGACATCTTAATTGTATTACAACATCCATATAGAGACGATGACTCAAAAAAATCAATTGAATGATGATTATGATATTCCCACATTGTAATAGTGTTAAATGGTACCTCTTTGTCATTACTTAGGAACTCAATCGTATATAAAGCAATTGTCAAACTAACAATTTTAGAAATTTACCAATGAATAGTAGGATATATGTATTGCTAGTTGTTTCGTAATTGAGAAACATACATATTTTCGGACTAGTTAGGAACTGACACATGTTAGACTAAAACTAGTGAAGAAAACCGACTGTTTTCAATTAGACAAAACAGACAAATTATCCACACCGATCCCAATAAACATTTTTTTAAGTTCCGAACCAGTTTTGGGTTTATTTTCACCTCGAATCTAATTCACTTTACAACCCCAACAAAAATGCCTTCTACACAGAAGTGACAACTAAAAAGTCCAAAACCTCTGCTTCAGATCATCTTCTCCGTGAAGAAAAGCCATTCATGCTCGGTACCCACTCCTCCCCAGCTTGCGACTGCTCCGGACCACCTTGGGATCGAGATCAAAGGATATCCCACTCCATGAAACACAAAGGGTAAAGAAAAGAAAAATACTTAAGATTTAGGGGATGGAGAACTAAAACTCTATGATAACAGTTCACATTATTAGTTTTTCATCACCATATCTATGACTTGCAAAACAGAGTCATCAACCAGTACATGTGTGAGTCTAATATTCAGGTGTGTCCTCACATTAACTCAAACCAGAGACATATTTAGAATAACCATGTAAGTAAAGAGTTTCATAACAATTCACGTACTTGTCAATCAATACAAATATATTATTCAAGGAACATTACTACAAATAATGGATACATCAAAATATCATCATTTCTATAATTGCATCTCGGGTATGTTTCTAACAGTCTCCCACTTTTACTAGAGTCAATCTAGAATATATCCAATACCCATAGCTCTTGTATGGGCCTCATGCTTAGGCCGTGGGTGAGGCACTTAGGCTTTGTCAAAGGAACATCCACATTAAGATATGTATGTATTTTGCATGATCTTACTTATTCTTATTCTATGAATTCCAAATGAGATGAAAGCACCACATATAGTTTTTGGTTTTCGGGTGATTCTTTGGCTCCTTTCCTGTCGCGATGGTCCCATTGTTGTCACAGTAGAGATCGAATGGACTAGACGCACTAGGGACAACACCTAGACCAGTAATGACCTGCTTTATCCAAACACTTACCATGGCGGCTTTTGCATCCATGATGTACTCAGCCTCCATCGTTGAATGAGCAACTATGTCCTGCTTGGAACTTTTGCAGCTAACTGCACCACCATTCAGTGCAAACACATAGCTCGATTGTAACTTGGAATCATCCATGTCGGTTTGGAAACCCAAAGAAAAGAAAAAGAAGAAGAAAAAATGGAGACAGAAGCGGAACGACTAAACTACGGTGACCCGTAACCGGTATGCCCTCCGGAGAATTACCACCACGCTCCTACCGCCGAGTGCCAAGCAACACCTTGAAGAAGGTAGCTGTTGCCCGGACCAGCGCACTGATCCTAGGGTTTCCCCCGGCACACAGGGAAGCAGACAAATGGTAGCCGCGACGCCCTTCATGAAGGAATGATGACACCCAAGGGCGTCACCGCGCCGGTGTCGGACGAGCCGACAAGGATTTCTCCCGAAGACCAAGTCTGCACCCCGAGCGATCAGCAGCCCACGAGGGTGCCTGCCACCACCGAACACACCGCCCGCCAACATGCACCACCACGGAAAAAGAGCCACCATCGTCGTCGTCTTCCCGAAGCAAACGTCACGCGGACAGCAACACGGAGGCGAAAAGTAGAGACCCGAAGACAGCAGTCCCGCAGCCGCGCGGGAGGGCACTACCTCCACCGCCGAAGACGGTAGTCGACCGGACATGGTAGCAGAGCACACTTAGCGGACAACAACTAGTCCAGCACGTCCAAATAAGCCCACAACACTTTTATTGTTCTCATTGGGGATGCTAAAAGGAGTACCCCTTCCTTTTCCAAAAGGTCCATATGTATTAACATTTGTGACAAGGGTAAATGATGTCACAACGGTGTCTCTTCCGAATTCACCGGTTGTTACAAAAACTTTATTCACAATCTCTGTAGGAGCAAACAAGATCTGCAAGGGAAAACGATCACCTAGTTAGTACCTCTTTCCTTTATATACTCATGTTGTGGTTTATACATATGAATATTTAGTTTTAGATTTTGATGTGGAAAACTCCAACTAGCAAGCCCATAACTTTTGGGGTGATTAAAAGTGACAGAGATGTAAACGACGGAAGGCATGTCTTAAGCGAACAACTGATTATCAACATACTTAATTTCTTTGTATGATTGAAAAATATTACTAATTGCTAGCTCCAAAGTGCACTCACCGTGTGAGGAAGCCCACCATTACCACCCCATGGACCTGCTGTTTGCTTCTTACCAGCTCGGTCAACATATGAATATGCAATTGAATCAATGACGTCGCCGGCTCGAATTGTCACACTCTCCAGACGCTGAGGTTGCTCAGAGATATCGAATGGCGTCCCTCCATTCCCACCCGACAACTCAGTCCTATCCACAGGGATCTGCAAACACACATAGTGATGGAAAAACATGTTGGGATGAAAACAAACATAGAATACATAGAATGTTCCTACTTTTCTATCCAAAAGAACATGAGAGGAAATGTAGGCATCTGACCACTGGATTTGTTTCTGGAATGGTAAGGCACAAAGCACGGACATGTAGCTCGTAGAGAACATCGGGAACATTCTTTTCGATTAATTTGCAAGTAGCAACACCTTGTGCACATTCAAACTCTCCAGTTCCACCGACGATTGCCCATTTACTTTCTCCCGACGGATCAAACTTCCCGAGAAATGCAAGGCTGGACCCTTGATACCTAATTAGAGTATGAAAAAATATCATAAATAAATAAGGAAAATGCTTACAGACAAACAGATTGATCCACCAGCCGGGGTTCTTCCTCACGCTCTGGCCTGCACGCCTGCGCTTGCTGCCACTGCTATTGTCTGAATCCTGTGCCTCCTCTCTCAGCCCCAATATATCCACTAAAAATATACAGAAGTTGTCCCGGTTCATACGCCACTATGGCTATTTAACCTTTGAGTGTCTACTGAATATAGATGATGTACACTAAATTCCAGGGCGCGGTGATGCTTATGTGTAGAGATCTTGTACTCTATTGAAATATCTAGCTTACATAACTCGAGGAGAATAAGAGAAGATAATTTTGGGTTGGGGTAGCTAGGAAAGGCCGAGATTGCGATAGTACTATGTATGTATATATTACTAAAAGTAAACTGGAAAATGCAGGTAAGTAGAAATGTAATACCTCTCATCAGTGAACAATATATTGTCGGAAAAGAAGTATTTCTGTACTTCAGAGTCGGTGACAGCATACAGGCCTTGAGTTCGGGCAACAATGTTCGCAGACGGGCTAGGATCATCACGAACGGTCCAATCCATCACACCAAGGCGACCAAAGTGATTGGGCTCGCTTGAAAGCACTATAGCTTTTTGGTTAGGAGTTGCTGATCCTTCCATGTGCTGGTGCAGGTACAGGTGGAGGCGATGCTCCTTTTGCACCATACCCTGGCTAGGAGGACCAGATTGGTGGAAGCTGGACTTGTTCATACTAATTTGGTTGTGGAATCGATGGGGGTGAATGGGGACTATTTATAGAGCCCCCTAAGCCTCTATGTACAAGAGAACGTAAGCTCTCGCATGTGCAACTCACAGGCATCTTTTTGGGAAAATCCGAATTGATCTGTCTACCCTATATGACCATGAATATTTTATAGATGGAGTATTGATCCAAGAAGGAATCCCGATCCGTCGAGGACATGTGCAGATGCCATATATGAGATCGATTGCTGGAAGGAAGAAGATCGATTGCTGAAAGGCAGACGGGGCTGGTAGCACCGATCCGAAAATCTATATCTATACCTACTAATAAAAGCATTAAGGTTTCTTGCCAAATTTTCGTCCAACATAAAATGACCGATTTACCCCTATTTTGTATGGTAATTACATCATATGCCACCGCCAAGTAAAGCAACGGTTCGTTAAAAAAAGGAAGAAAAAATAGTCGGTGCCGCTCAGCTTCCTCTGTCACTTGCTCTGTCCCAGCCATGGTTCTGCGGGAGAAGATCTGGAGCTTCCTCCGTCGCTTGGTTGTCCCAGCAATAGTTCTACGGGAGAAGGTCTGGACATTGTCCGCTGCGGCATGGCCACCACCTCCTCCTCTACTACGCCTTTCCCGTGCCCAGTCTATGGAGGCGGACCAGTTCATGGGGGACGCAGGCAGTCGTCCATCCACGGGGGAGGAGCAGCGCACCGCACCTGCAGCAGCTCTAAGAGGCCGAAGGAGCCATCCCCGTTTGGGCGCGTGGTGGTGGAGCTACGAGGTAGAAGGGGGCACCCCCCGAGCTGGGAGATCTCGGCGCACCCCGTCTCCATGGCTGCCCGGCTGCAAGACAACAGTGAGGAGCTTCGTCCTAGGTAGATGTGCTTCGTGCTCCTCGATGAGATGTTGCTCTGTAGGCTCATCTTCGAGGAGGAGGAGGTGGCCGCCGAAGCTGGCCTCTGCTCCTGTCGAGCGCCTGCAGGAAAGTTGGACCGGGAGTTGGGGCCGAGTTCTATTGCAGGGGATGGAGGAGGTAGGGGATGTGAGGAGGGAGGGGGGTGGAGGTGAGGACTGTCCCGTCACCGATGAAGATCCGCGGAACGACAGTGGCGACCGCACCACCGTCAACGATTTTTTCTTGACTGTCAGCTATCAGCAATGTGCCAATGTATCGCCATCAAAGAATCAATACCCCTTCTCTTCCGTTGCACCAAATACATGTAGATGTGAGCCATGTATCATAGAACCAAAGTTGTCGTGCAGAAATATTGTTGTCTGGCTCCACTCGGTGCATGAGATCTTTGGAAATATCCTAGACATAGCCACTGAGTCAAAAGTAGAAACGATTTCCGATTGACCAAATCTTGATACAAAGGATACACATAGATCCCTGGAATTTAAGGCCAAGGAGGTCGAAGGAAAGGAACGAGCATGTTGGAAGTTGCTATAGCTGAGAAGTAAGCGGCGGAGAATAGCCTTTGTATACATACCGAAGGGAGATGTCGATCAGAGAAGAAGTACAATTCTACGGATTGCTGAGGATGGATTGCAGAAGGTTGTGGCTTTGGCTTCATCATGGAGGTGATAAGTGGTCAATTGGAAATAGATGTGATGAGTAGCTCTGGTGCGAGTGCAGCATTGTGTGTAAGAGAAATTAAACATGATGTTCACAGTATGGTAAATAGTTCGACATCAGTCCTTATATTTGCGATATTTCTGTTGGTTATACAATGATCCGCTGCACTACAAAATATAGTAAGTTGTTATTTGTGACGTAATTCTCATGTAATCTCAATTTTTATGGTAATTTGAACCTGTATGCAAAGCAACAAAAAACCATTGATTATGGCATGCTTATAAGTTGTCGACTGAAATGATTGCCCACTGGAAATCTGCAGCTAATTAACCCCTTCAAGTTGTTTCCTTTCAGGCTTCAATAGTTGGCAAGACACTCAAATACCTTCGTCGTAACATCAACAATACTCATACAAGCCTTAGCCGAGTCCAGCTAAACTAAGAAGTGATTGATTCCTTGATAAACTTATTTATGGAGGACTTGGGGGCCTTCTTGTATCCTGTGTTAACTGATAAATTGTCACTATGAAATTGCTCTAATAAGTCAGGTTGTTATCATTTGCATCTCAGCTCTACTGAACAGGCTCACAAGATAATCAAATAGGAGTCACAAATACAGAATGTGACAGAACAAGAAAATTTTCTACTTCATAGCGTATAAACACATCTATTATGTATAAACACATCTATTATTTATTTGTACAGTTTCTTTTATTTTTAGCGATGTATTTGACACTGGTCTGAAGTATGCATCGCCGGGGTTGGGTTCGCCTGTACCAGTGATCTCCCCATCGACTTTGCAGGTTATTCCTCTAACCCTTGCTGGCAACGGTAAATTTCTTCTCTTCTCCAGCAACCATTTATCCAAGTGAGCATATATATGGTGGTTGCAAACTAATCTTATAATGTGTTTATTTAGTCAAGCTTCTCCTGTTAGACTGACTTGTTATTGTATTTGTACATTGGGATATTATCTAATCAAGAAACATAGATTAATCCGTTTGCTACATGTTACTATTGTTCAGAATTCTTTTATTTTATCCTTGATGGCAACTACTATTGTTTTTGGACCGTATCAGTATCAATATGAGATATTATCGTAAATTATATAAGTGAAGCTACTTCTAAATTTGAAGCAGACATCTCAGCTCTAATGCTACCAGATAACTGCATTAACGATGAATTAAATTTTAATACTGAATTTGTGTAACTGGAATTCGAGAAATTACAAGAGTTATCCTCCGCATGGTTGCACTATACCTCTTACCATTATGCGTTGGACATGACAGGTTTTGTTGCTTAAATATATCTACTGATGGGATCAAGAATGAGGTTCGATTTCACTTTGTACAAAAGTTTTGTGTTATATTGTTAACAGTTTTACACATATGGCCTTCAGAAAATAGATATGATACTTGAGTGAAAATTAAATATTAGAATTTGTGGGTCCCAGTTACTCGAAATAAGAAGTTTTACATGTTAATGAAATGCTAAGAGTTTTGCAGCTCAATTTTTATTGTCGATTTCCACTTATGTATTTCTCATATTAGATATGTCCTCTTCTTTGCAGGTATAGATAAATAGTTTCTCTCCACATATTCTAATTGTACATATTGGATGGAAAGTAAATCTCCGACTACTTATTGAATTTATTACATTAATAATATGTGTGAAATCTTGATGCATTGCTTCATATAATGTTCGTTTTGGAGTCCTGAATGCCTGTTTGTATATTCAATCATGGTTGATTGGTGGCCTGGCATGTAACTACATTTGCCATGATTTGACAAGACTTATCCTCCTTAAGGATTATCATATGATTGAAGCTTTTGCGCACTAGAAAAAAAAATAGAGAATATATCTCCCCATGTACTACTCATGCATGGAAAGCAAGTGGTTTATGCAGGCGATTATGATGTTTGGTTCATGTGATTTCAGGAAATTAAATGATACTTGGGGGTATCATTTTTTTGTAAGAATAACAATTCATACTCGGCATCCTGCCGTTGGATGTGTACAACACGGCTGCCAACAGCTACAAGCAGACGTTGCTGATTGAGAGGGAAGGTGATGATGAGGGGTGGCGACAGTACCGGAGGCTCAATCACTCCTTCCCGTGGAAACGGTGGAGACTCTAACGATGTTATGTAGATGATTTTTTAAAGAAAAATCAATTATGTTGATAATTTATCAGCTATATTGCTTCTTGAACTGCATCTGTGCATGATATATATATATATATTCAGATTTAATGATAGATAAAGAGAAACAATCTAATTTCTTACTGCACCAAGATATTGTACCAGTGTGGGGATTATGTAGGAGAGGAATAGAAGAGGTGAGGAAAATCAAATAGGAAATAATTGAAGATTAATATGAAAGGATGAACGGAGTCTAGGTTACGATGCAGAATTGATTTTTCTCACCCCCATTGCAACGCACGGGCACTATTACTAGTAATGGATAATGTACAGTACGTTTATGTTTGTCATTTTGCTGGATTAAATCGACGGTAAGATGTTTTGTTTATGCAGGATTAAGGTGAGAGCGTAAAATTATTTGAAAGTAAAATAAGACAGAGGTTTTGTCGCAATACACATATGTGCATTTTGGTAAAATATATGCCCTATACTTACCGTAAGTTAAATTCTTTTTGTTATAGTACTTTGACTTACTATAACTTGTTAGATGTTTTTGTAACACACACATGTATGTATACGGTACATAGTAGTGCTCTTCCTGTATACGCATCCCTCCTGTACAATGCCACCGATAGGGGCTTTTCCCATCGCATATAACATGTACCCGATGTCTCTAACCAGGTCATTCGCTCCAAACATCAATACGGCATCAGAGCCATGAGATCTCGAGTCTAAGACCCTGCTTACACAGTATTAACAAAAGAAAAAAGATTTTGCACCCAACACCGAACCTACGTAAAGGAATAAAATAGTCTAGACGTGATGGGAACTGCTGAAATATGAATATATTGCATGGTCCGTTCCCCCAGTTCAGACTTTTGGTCTAGATGGTTAGTGTAACAATTCAATTTGGTATCAGAGCTCTTCTCTTCCAAGACCTAGCCATCGCCGCGGACATGAGCGAAGGGGAGGCGCCGAGCGAGAGGGCGGCGCCGACGGGACTGGGGCGGCGCCGAGGACGGGAGTGCCGGGCGGCGCGGGGCCGGGCGATAGGCGGCCGGGACGGAGCACGGGCCACCGGGGCAGAGCAGAGGCTGGATGGGGCCAAGCGAGAGGCGACCGAGACGGGGCCGGAGAGGATCTACCGGCAGGAAGGGGCTGGATGGGGCTGGAGAGGAGCAGAGGGCGAGCAAGTGCGGACGGCGACGGCGGCATATCGACAGGGCAAGCTTGGGCATCCGTTGCACGCCCCACTAGTTCAATTGGAGAGGTTTCATACACTTATAGCTCTATGTGCATCCGTTGTGTGGCAATCACTACTCCTTTCATAACTTCGATTATAAGACTTCCTCTTGTCTAATGATCACTTTCAGTTGTGTGATACTTTCTTCCATTGACCATCCAAACTCCCCATAATGTTCTTTTAGCCATAACATCCTGGTGCTAGGAGCCAATACAGAACGCTTGCTTGTTTTAGGTGCACAATTATTTGAATGATTTTCCTATGTGCATATTGTTGTCACTTGACTTGATCCTAACAGGAGTTGTTGTGAGATTTTGATGCCTTGGATGATTATATTATTGTTCTTGAAGCTTAAATCATCCTTCATACACTTTGCACAGTGGATTGTCTTTTCGTATTGATTCATTGGAAGGTTTTACTTTGTTATTCCTAATGGTTTATACATTACTCTTTGATATCAACTATAAACCACAACCTTTATTCATTTGATCCTAGTTTACATGTTTTACATTACTATGATGATCAAGTTTATGTTGGTAGCATGTCACCTCAGAAATTATTTGTTTGGTCGTTTACCTACTCGAGGACGAGTAGGAACTAAGCTTGGGGATGTTGACACGTTATAAGCGTATCCTTAATTTCTGATGTTCCATGTTGTTTTCATGCCATATGCTACATGTTTTCCTTACACTTTATGTCATTTTTATCGACTTCCCGGGACTAACCTATAGACAAGATGCCACAGAGCCAGTTCCTGTTTTCTGCTGTTTTTAGTTTCAGAAAAGTTGTTCTGGAAATATTCTCGGAATTGGACGATTCAAAAGCCAGAAGTCTTAGAATTCCCGGAGGGTCTACAGAGTCCCGAAGAGACCCGGAGGGGGTCCACACCATAGGGTGGCACGGCCTACCCCCTGGCTGCCCACCAGGTGGTGTGGGCCCCTGGCTACCCACCGACATCGCCCTTTCGCCTATATATGTCGCCCGATGCATAAACACTAAATCAATCATACTTTTCCCACGAAAAGTTTCGTAGCTTCGCCACCACCGCCGACAAGTTTTAGGGGAGAGAAATCTCTGTTCTGGCACCCTGCATCTCCATCGGAGCCATCTCCATCGACTCTACCGACATCTCCATCGACTCTACCGACATGTTTATCACCGTTGCGTCTCCTATGATGAGGAGAGAGTAGTTCTCCCTCAGAGTTGAGGGCTCTACCGGTAGCTATGTGTTTCATCTCCCTCTCTCATGGTGTGATCTTTATGTGATCGTGAGCTTTGTAATCTAGTTGAATAAGTAGATGTTACTCTTCATCTGTTATGCTACTCAAGTGGTTTTGTTATGACATCTCCGTAGACACTTTGATCACGGTGTAAAGGTGATATTGTGTGCACCGTGTGGTTTAGCATGATATTTATATCGTGTGTTGGATGACCATATGAAATTGTGGTGTTTGTCTAGTAACTTCTAGGGCGCTCATAGTGACAGCGTGGGGTTAACTAGACACGAGAATGCGACTTTGAGGAGTGCTGTTACAGCCCTACGCAATGAATTGGTGTTTGTTATTCGACCGGGGAGTGGTTCGGAGTAGCATAGTGAAGAGATGATATTTATGCATTCAATTATGTTATCATTGTTGAGATTATTCACTAGTGAAAGTATGATCCCCAGGCCTTGTTTCTAAGCATTGAAACACCGTTTACAATCAGTTCTGCTACATGTTTGCTTGCTGCCATTTTTATTTCAGATTGCTATTATCACTTATATTGATCCATATTACTTGTATTTCACTCTCTCTTCGCCGAACTAGTGCACCTATACAACTGATAATTGTATTAGGTGTGTTGGGGACACAAGAGACTTCTTTATTGTAATTGCAAGGTTGCTTGAGAGGGATACCTTTGACCGCTTCCTCCCTGTGTTCGATAAACCTTGGGTAATCCACTTAAGGGAAACTTGCTGCTGTTCTACAAACCTCTGTACTTGGAGGCCCAACACTATCTACAAGAATAGAAGTGTGCATAGACATCAGGAGCGTAGTCCCACCAATGGTCGTGCCCTCAACCCTCCTGGGTCCCCCTACCCCTCCCCCCCCCACGTCTCCCCTTTGGCATACTTCTTTCCCTGGCCTAAATCCTAAGGGGGCACTTCCTATTATTTTTTCGTAGCTGCCACAGAGCGGAAACAATACAGAGAGGAGAAGGCTCTCCGGCAGGCAGAAATCTCAAGGGAAAATTCTCTCCGGAGGGGGAAATCGTCACGTCATAATGTCGAGCTTCATCGGGATCATCATCAACACTTCAAGTATGTCATGTGAGCATTGACTACATGACACTTCACCTTTATGGTCCTATTAGAATGCATTGTGTCTGTAGTTTCTTTATTATAGAGTTGCAAGAGTGACAAAAACCTGAACCCTAATTTTGCAAGCTGATGCACGAGGGAGAGTAGGATCCCAGAGTTTATAGCTACAGTAACATTTATATTAATTACTTCCTTTTAGTTGTGGATGCCAATATGGAGTGTAATCATAAGGGTGCATTTTTACAAGAAAGGATGATGCCCTAGCATAGGTTTACCCACACAAAACTTACCAAAACATTTAAGATTAATCAACGGTATATGATGAAAATAGCTTGGCGCAATTCTTGTGTGTTCCCAGAAACATTTTAATCATCATAACTAACACCATCCACTTGTAAATTGTGCTAAAAAGTATCGGTCCACTTGATCCAACTATTCTTTTTTGGTTTTATTTTCTTATTCTTTATTTAATAGATATAACAAAAACCCATATAAATTTGTCTCAAAATACTTGTAGTGAAACCATGATCATAACCACTTGTCAACACCTTCAGCTCCTTGTTGGGTTTGACACTCTTACTTATTGGAAGGACTATGATAGATCCCCTACACTTGTGGGTCATCAAGAATCCTTTCTTGTGCCATTGACGAGGAGTGTAGCGCTAATGGTAAGGAAACCTTTTACCGTAAGTGTTGTTTTTATTTTTGTTTGTTACTTTTCTTTACAATGGAAAATTCATCTATGAATATGCTATTTTGGAAAAATCCTTCAACCACTCCTGGTGGAGAAGTGTCCTCCATGTACTAAAATTGTTCCTTTGAAATACCTATGGGTATTGTTGATCGTGTTATGAGTAACCATTTTTTCGGAGATTGAGCTATCCATCCTGGTAGTCACTTGCTTTACATTAAGGAATTATATGAGCTATTTAAGGTTATAGGTGTTGGAGAAATGCCCGAGAGAGGCAATCATAGAGATGATGATATATCTATGTATCCATGATTTGTAATAATGTGCCTTGAATAATACCTTTGTATTGATTGGCAAGTATGTGACTTGTTTGTGAAACTCTTTACTTACATGGTTATTCTAAATATGTCCCTAGTCGGAGTTCATGTGAGAACATACCAGAACATTAGACTAGCAAATGTATTGGTTGATGGCTATGTTTCGCAAGTCATATACATGGTGATGTCAAACTAATAATGTGAACTCATGTTACGAACATGGTGTTGGAATGACCCAACTTGAGACATTACAACAATGCTAATAGTTCTCTCTCTACACGTTGTGCTTGCTTTGTCCTTAGACCTGAGATTGTCGCATGTTCTTAAGATGTGAATCGACCTACTTTGGGGCTATCAAACGCTACACCGTGACAGGGTAGTTATAAATGTAGCTTTCGGGTTTGTCATGAAGCATGCTGCAAGGCATGGTCAGTCAAGATGGGATTTGCCCCTCTCTTCACTAGAGAGAGATATTTATCTGGGCCTCTCGAGTGATCGGATCGAGAAATGCATGGCCATGCTGAATAAGGTTAATAGTTAACCTGGAAAGGGATTCCGATTCACAAGATCGAGAAATAGTGATTAGCTAAGAGCATGATCAAATATCGTGAGGCAAAAGGAATAGCATAAACATGTGATGGTTCCTCCGATGTGATCTTTATGCACGTTTGGGAGTTGGCACGTTTTGCTAGAAGCCGCTACCAACTATTGACCGAGTAGGTGTACTCGTGTCATGTCTAAACGTGCGTGAACCTATAGGGTCGCACACTTAAGGCAAAAGAAACAGAATTTGGATTGGATCCGAAATGGGCTGGAAATGGACTCTAGGGTGGGCTGTTTTAGTGGCAGACCATTATGGGGACGTCTATATAAAGGAGAGGAGGCTGTGTGTTTTAGGGCTGCTAATTCCGCACCACATTCCACCGCAGCCACCGTCTCTCCACGCCCCTGTCGCCCGCGCGGACCTAGCAGTTCGGCGAGCGGTGCTTCCACGCCGCACGTGTGGATACCGATAGAGGTGTTGCATCTGTAGCACTTGGACAAGCCGCCAAGAGGATTTGTTCGTGGGAGCGACGGGATCCGGAGGATTCGTATGACTACCCTGCCCCGACCCACTTCGCCGATATCGGCACAGCACGTCTAGTGGTAATCTCGTGGTCTATATCTTGCAGCAGATCTTGGTTGACGCGATAGAAATTTTGATTTGCGCTAGTGTAGCCTACCCCGTTTTCCTACAATAGGTGTATCAAGAGAAGTAATCATGAGGAATGTATTTTCTTTATCACTAAAAGATAGAGCATATGATTGGTATAGGCTACTGGATGATTCCCACTTGTTGCATTAGAAAAATCGTATGGCTCTCTTTTATTATAAAATTTTGACCTCTTCATGGAATACAGCAAGATAGGAATTATATCTATAATTTCTGGCCTTGTGACGGAGAGAGCATTGATCAAGCTTGGGGGAGACTTGAATCATTAATGCTTAAATCCCCAGACATGAGCCTTCCAAAGATATTATCATTAAGAATTTTTATGCAAGGCTTTCTCGTTATGACAAAGATATGCTTGATACTTCTTCTATGTGTTCTTTTACAAGCAAGAATTTTGATGCTAAATGGGATCTTATTGAAAGGATTCAGCAAAATACCAAATATTGGATGATTGACAAAGGTAAAGCACCGGTTATACATTATGAGTATGATTGTATTAAGTCTTATATTGAAACTGGAAGTTTTAATAAGCTTAGTGCTAAGGTTGGGATTAATTCTCAAATCTTTGTTAATTTCTGTAAGACCTTCGTCTCATATTAATATCCCTAAAGTGGAATAATTATGATGAACCTTGTAAAGATGTTATTTATAAAAGTACACTCTCTCATAAAGAGATACAAATCCACACTGTCAGATCTATTTTACCTTCTATTCACTTGAAAAAATCAATTTTCTATTTTAGAATGGAAGAACACTCAATGATTGCTAGCATGGTTAATAAAAGTGAAAGAAGAGGTAATGAACCCAAAGATCAAATAAAAGTAGAGCCTCAAGTATCTTTAATTAAAGACCTTGTCACTAAAAATGCTTATGTGAGTTCTATTTATTTTTGTGAGGGTGCTTCTAATATTGTTAAACCAAAGAAAGATGCTATAATTATTGGTACTCATTTTGTCTCTGTTAAGATAGGTGATCATTGATATTACGGACTTTGTGATATAGGAACTAGTGCAAGTTCCATTCCTTATTCCCTCTACCAAGAAGTAATGCATGAGGTTGCATACTATGAGATCAAAGATATTGATGTGTTATACAACTGGCTAATAGAGAGATACTTCTCCAGTGGGTACTGTTAGAGATGTCGAAGTCTTATGTGGTAAGTTAAAGTGTCCTGTTGATTTCATAGTTCTTCGTCCACTTAAAAATGAATTTTATCCTATTATATTGGGTAGAAATTTCTTGAATACTTGGATTGCAGTTATTGATTTTAAGGAAGATTTTTTTTTGTTAAATTTGATGGTGCGCCTTATGATTTTAATTTTTCAAAACTTGTTAGGCAATGTTATAATAAAGAATTACCTAATGAGGATCTTATTATTGAAATAATTTGTTCTATTGCTATCCCCTGATGATCCTTTCTAGAAATGTATGGAAGAGTGATGACCCGCAGATGTAGGAGATCTACCGTAGTCCTTTCGATAAGTAAGAGTGTCGAACCCAACGAGAAGCAGAAGGTGTTGACAAATTTTTTCGAGCAAGATTTCATTTCAAATGTTACGAGACAGATTTTTATGGGTTTTAGTAGGAACAAGTAAATAAAAGAAATAGTAGATAGTTGCAGCAAGTGGCACAATCCTATTACCACAAAGGACAAGCTTGTGGTGTTACTTATGATTCTTAAAACGCTCTTGAGGACACACGGGAGGATTTGCCAAGTTACTTTCATTGCATTCCATGGATTAATATTAATCGATTAGATAAGTGTTGTGTGGGTTAACCTATTCTAGTGCACCGTCCTATCCAAGACAAATGAACATTTATTATTACACTCCTTTGAAGCATCCACAACTATAAGAAAGTAGTTAAGATATATCAAATCGTAACAATAAACTCTGGGATCCTATGTTGCCTTGTTTAAAAGCTCGCTAACAGAGGTTCATGTTTCAGTCACTTTGGAAACCCTCCATAAGCTAACCAGTACACAATCTAGACCCTCGAAAGGTGAAGTACCATGTAGTCGACGGTCACACAGAGCCACTAGAAGAATGCCACCACAACTTAAATATAAAACAGTTAAATAACTAAACGAACTACTCGCAAGACATCATATGGATCATAATAAGAGGTGATGTATTGATGAATAACAATCTGGTCATAATAAGAATCCACCAATAAAACTAAATAGCATCAACTACCATGAAGTAATCAACACCGATAAAGAGATCCCAATGAATAATACAAGTTATTTCCCTAATCGTTACAGCAGGATGAGATGGAATGGAGAGGATGATGGTGTTGATGGTAGATATGATGTTGGCGATGATCCCGATGATGCCCGACATGATGAGAGTGATGATTTCTCCCTATGGGAGGGAATTTTCCTAGCAGATTTCTGCCTGCTGGAGAGCTTTCGTATCTCTGTCTCGTTTTTCCCCAAGAGGGCGGTGGAAAATTATTCCGGGAGCGTTCTCGAGGAATTAGGTCAGGTGGTCACCTAGCAACTCCTCTCCGGAGAATTTTGTTCTCCCCCGGTGATTTCTCCTAAAACCTCATTTTCTTGTTTTTCTTCTAAATGTTATGAGCTTAGGAAACATGTCCACTTGATGGGTGCTTTTTCCTGGTGTTTTCTGCCTCTGATAAATAAATCACATGAACTTCAAAACATACAAAATGGAGAATAACATAAGTAATGAATTCTAGTATGAAATATATTAGTGAATAATAAAAAAATATGATATAAACTAATGATACAAAATGGACGTATCAAAGAGCATGAAAATGATATATAGATGCAGAAAAGAGATGCACTTGAAGATATTTTTTGAGACAACCAGCCATCGTCAAGCACAATTTACCGGTGGAGACATTAGGGACGCCTACGTCACCTAAGGAGAGACCATGTGGTTGATCTGAAAATTCTTCCTCACACACTAAAGTATGCTTATTCAGATGAAAAATAAATATTCCTAATTATTATCAATTCTAACCTTTCAGGACAAGAAGAAGAACGCCTATTGGAGGTACTTCATAAACACCGAGGTGCTATTGGTTATAAATTGGATGATCTAATAGGAATTTAACCTTCTTTATGTCAACATACAATTAATTAAGATTTTGATGCAAAGCAAATTGTTGATCATCAACGCCTATTAAATCATAAAATGAAGGATGTGGTAACAAATGAGATATTAAAACTCCTTGAGTCAAGTATAATTTATCCTACCACTGATAGTAGATGGGTAGGCCATGTGCATTGTGTCCCTAAAAAGAAGGTATGCCTGCAGTTCCTAATGATAATAATGAACTTATATAAAAAATAACTATTGTTGGTTATCCGATGTGCATTGATTATAAAAAATTGAATAAGTCTACTAAGAAGGATCATTATCCTTTACATTTTATTGATAAAATGCTAGAAAGGTTATCAAGAACACTCACTTTTATTATTTATATGGCTATTCTGGTTTCTCTAAAATTACTTATGCTTATAGATGTATACCTTTTGGTTTATGTAACTCTCCCGCCAAGGTTCAAAGATGCATGCCTCCTATTTTTCATGACTTATGTTAGGAAATTGTGGAAATATTCCTGGACGATTTTTCTGTCTATGAAAATTCGTTTGACAATTGGCTCTATAATCTTTCCAAAGTTTTGGAGAGATTTGAGGATACTAATCTTGTATTGAATTGGGATAAGTTCCACTTTATTATTAATGAATGGATTGTTCTTGGTTATAAATTTCTAAAAAAGGGCATTGAAGTTGATAGATGTAAGGATGAAGCTATTGAGAAAATGCAGAAATCATAGGTATGCATAGGTTTCTTGGTCATGTTGGTTTCTTTAAAAGGTTTATTAACAAAATTCATAAAACCTCGAGACCTCTTACTAATCTTATTCAACAATATGGGCTTTTTGTTTTTCATAATGATTGTAAGGAAGCCTTCGAGATTGTTAAGAAATCTTTAAGAACTGATCCTATTTGTTCAGCCAACTAATTGGAAATTACCTTTTTGAAATTATGTGTGATGCTAGTGATTTTGCTGAGGAGTTGTGTTAGGCAAAAGAGTTGATAAGAAACTACTCCCTCCATTCAATAATACTTGACTGTCACTTGTCTAAATATAAATGTATCTATACACTAAAACATGTCTAGATACATTCATATTTGGACAAAGGGAAGTCAAGTATTGTTGAACGGAGGGGGTAAATGTTATTCATTATGCAAGCAAAAATTTGGATAGTGTTAGCACCCATTTTTAACAGGCGACCAAGTTTAAACTTAAGAGATTTTCCCCAGGAAGAATGTGACCCGGAAAACTAGATTCTCCAGATGAGCCTGTCTTCAGGGAGGAAAAAACTAGGAGACCTAGAAAAAACACCCAAAACAGTTGCTGCAGGCATGCAAACCAGACCTAGATTCCAACCTCAAGATAAAGATACACCCAGAATTTCACAATATTGGCTTATTTGGAGGATTGGATAGTGTTGGGTTATCCATGGTGTCGAGTCGAACAACTTCCATGTTTAGATCATCTTCATCCGAGTTAATATGCAAATTTTGCAGACGCGGCAAGGAGGACATGAAGACCCGGTTTTTCACTGAGACCCAGTTTTTCATTGAGACCCAGGTTTTCAGGTTTTAGACCCGACAAAAAACTGGGACCTTAAAAAACTAAGACCTAGCAAAATTGGGACCTAGCAAAGTCAGGGAACCTAAGGGAACCCAGCAAAACTGGCACCTAGCATAGACAGCGACCCAGCAAAAACCGAGACCCAAAAAAAACATGGACATGGAAGCACATCTGGGAAGTGGCAAATCAAAGAGACTTGACGGTCCGGAAGGCAAAAAATTGACAAAGGCGCAGGGAAAGTGTGAGTCTTGAAGAGGACAAGCCAAATGTGAGGTTGACAAATGCTTAGAAGCCCAAAAAGGACGCCAGAATCAGCACAAGACGAAGTAAGTTCGAAGTCGGCATGGAAGGGACAATTTGGCTCTTGAAGAATAAAAACGGGCACTTGGGTCCACGTCAAGTACATAACTGGCTTGTAACTTTCCTTGTTTAGAGCTAGAGTTTGACTTAGAATATCGGTTGTAATCCTTGTAGAAGTCGAAAACTTGTAAGGAAGTTCAACCGCCTCACATATATATATGAGGGGTGATGGCCGATCGAAAATAAACAAGAATTTGACACATATCAGTACAAACTACTTTTCGCCATCGAAACCCTTGTTCCTTCTTCCGTTATTCGGCGACTTTGCTAGTTTCATCGAATATCGACAACCTGAGCCGAGTGTGGTCAAACCCGGCTTCTCTCAACCAATCATCGCCGACTTCCTCTAACGGAGTCCCTCCCGGGGAGTTATGGCGTCTGTAAGGTCCGCCCCAGAACCACTGTTCAAGGACACCTTCGATATGCATACATTCACGATCCCAGGAAATTCAGTCGTGAACAACATATCAAGTTGGTACACAGATACAATATCCATTACACGATTGCATAAACACTTACAAGGAACATGGTCACATGACCAAGTCTAACACAACTGCCACGCAGGGCAAACACACAACACACAGCGAAAGACTAAACACACGCCAAACGTAGTAGAGCCCAAGTCACGCCTTAACCTACAGGCTGCTGACCGGGAGATGATCCTAGTTCGCAAAGCCATCAGCTCCGTACTCCTTTTCATAGATCTCCTTCTGAGACTCCTCCTCAAAATCTGGCAAGTTGATACCAGGGACGAAACCAATATGAGTACATTTGAATGTACTCCGCAAGACATCCATCATGTAACTTACCAAATGCAAGTATGCTTATTTGGTGGAATAGGTAGGCTATAAATAGGGTTCACTATCAATGATATGTGTATGACATATCATAGTTGATTTTTAAAATCTCTGCATCTTCGTTGAAGAAGATACTTCAAAAGAAATTAATATAGTTTTTCTTTCTCTTGTAGATATCACATGTACAAGAGGTTTTGTAGAACTTTGTTAAAAGATAGTTTTCTCTTTGCAAAACTTCTTGGAATCAAACTTCCAGATTTTTGCTTAGAGAAGAAAGATTTTCTTTGCAAAACTTTTTGTAAAACAACTTCTGGCTTTTCATCATCGGTACCTCCACGGTACAAGATTTCTTCCTTTCCGAACTTCACAAGTCCAACTCCTTTTTGAAAACTCCTTTTTGAAAACATTGACACAATGCTAGCTACATGGCCATTCAACTATCCATATCCGAGGACGCGGCTTCTTCGAAAAATTGTACTCTGCAGAGGTGTACACATCCACCAGATCCAGTACACCCGCCGTGAACAACCACAGACTGTAACAACAGTATGTAAACATCGGATAACTGATCCTAACCATCCACTATGTTCAAGCTAGAATATGTCTATCTCTTCAGTTGGGCCTGGTTGCCCCGGCATCCTGTCCACTAGCGCCACGTCAGGGGACCCAACCGCTGCGACCGGAGGCGAAATTAATCCCACACTTTTTATGCCTATTTGAATTCATGACTGGCGGCATTTCTGTTCGAGGGACGTCACGCCCTTATAGCAATTTGAGATAGAGCACACACTAACAAGAACAAACTTCAAGTTAAGCCCCGTGCCCATGTTGGGGTAAAGTGGCAGTACGGTAAATGTTGTCCGGCGAAGAGTAGGTTATGTGTCATTTTTGTAGAACACCATTTTCCCAAAAATTACCACTTCCACATTCCTCCGGTGAATAAGGCTCAGCCTTTTCTCCGGGTTTTTCCATAAAGCCTTTGTTTTGTAAAAACACATTTTTAGGGTGTCCACTTAGGGACTAGTATATTTGATGGTAATAAATACCATATGGTGGCTATGGGCTTGGTAACACCAAGTATCAACTAATGGCATAGTAATAGTATATATAAATAGTAGTAGTATTCACTCAAAAATAGTTTTTAGAAATCAATGTTTTGTAAAACTTTTCAGAAGTAAAAACATGCATGATAGATAATGATAAGTGTATTATATCAGCAATCATCAGGATGGCTTGCCTTAAAGCTCTTAGTGTCCCTGGCCTTGAAGTAACTTGAACTTGATGCACAGCTCCACAACTGCTTCTTCTTCTTCTTCGTTTTCTAGCGTCGTAAAAGAATAAAAGACACACTCTCAGGTCTAAAGGGAAAACAAGTAAGCTAAACAACACATACAACAAGCAAACGTATACTAGCGCAATCACTCAAAACGTCATTGCGAAAACTATCTCACATAACTCTCACGGTCCAGAACTATCGTCAGACACTATGTATGGTTTAGAAAACCATAACCCACATCTTACATACCATATATGGAGTGGTGTACCACTCTCATAATAAGGTATTTAAGAAGCTAAAAATATAGCTTGTGGGTGCAAAATGTTAGGTTACTAAGGTAAAAACAGGCAGACAGAGCAATACCCATGGCAGTGGATATTAACAACACACAAACGATTTATCCTTTAATGTGTTCATGATTTAGTTGGATGCTTAGTTCACAAGATACTCCTAAGCACAACAACAACACTCAGCAAAACAACTAACACAAATATAACACTCATGCTAAGGTAGTCACTCAGACAATTTCCAAACAGCAAGCAAACATACTACGAATGAATAGACTATTTATTGACTACGTTAATGTTTACTTGAATTTATGGAATCCATCAATCGTGAAAATATAACAAACAACCAGTAGCTAAAATCAATAATAACAAGTCCTAAAAATAATCTACAACACCATCATTACTCAAGACAATACTCCTATCAAATAAGCATAAAAATAGGACTGCATTTAGCATACTAGTATGGAAAATTCTACACAAGCATGCTATAAGGAATACTTGTAATCTACAACTCTAGCACAAGAAACTAATGAATTCATGGCATCATAACAGAAGTAATAACTTCCTAAATATGCTAGAATAAAACATACACTCATGAAATAAAAGATAACAACACTAGGGCAAAACCACAATTTTCTAGTGGTGACACTAGCTCAACACCAGAGAAGCAAACAATGTTGCAATGATGCTTAACCCTAAGCAAGAAAGTCATGAACATAATTATACCTACTAACAATACCCAAAACTTAAACATGCTAGTAAGCACAAACATCAAAATATTTCTAGGAAACAACCATTTAGCATGCATAAACCAATTCTAGTAATGCATGCCTTTTCTAATTAATTAACTAGCAAGCAAACAAGGTGTAAACTACACAACCAGTGGCTATGAACTCAATGAAAAGTTATCTAAACCTTTTCAAAAATCCAAACACTCAATTTAAAATCATTCACTAACAATTTATCAATTACAAGGAATTATTTTATTTGCAAACCATTTAATTTAGCACATAATATTGAAACATTCCTTAACATGATACCCCTAAGGAATATTATGCTAACAAAATGAATCACACCTTAACATACTATTATTTCCAAATAAGAAATAAACTTCTCACTTGCATAAGTGAAAAAAAACAGCCTAGTTTTTCCCTGGTGGGAAAAAAATCCTATCAATCACATAATGGAACATGTTATTTTTACACACATGTATGGTTAGGGATTTTCATCCTTAACCAAAATGCAATGGAACCAATGGGTTATGGGTCCACTAATACCAAGGCAAAAGAGGTACTAAGCCTATGGTTCTTCATGACAAACATTGTATACAAGATAAATAACACAAGGCTATTTATTTTAGTGAAAACAAGACTAGTGCACATGAAAAACAAATCCTACACATGCTTTACTATAAAAAGACATGCAAGATAACAGAGACAAAACCATCAAAATAACAGTACCAAAATGTTACTGGACTCAAGCAAACATATCACAAAATCTACTAAAGCAAGCACACAAAGATCTAGCTCACACAAAAATTCCAAAGAATAAAACTAGAAAGCAACCAATGCTAGTTCCATTTTTTTATTTGGTTTTTCCAATCATGCACACACTTTCTAAGGTAGATGTACTGCAAGAAAAAAACTTAATAACAAGTCCTAACAACTATATACAAGCTAGGAAACAAAATAAGATCAACCACACATTTCATTCCAACAAAAACACACAAAGAAAATAAAACAGAAAAACTGTTGTTTCTATATCTCCTCACCAAAATTAATATAGAGCTCCAAAAATTAATATAAGCTAGGAATACATAGATCTAGTCCATATCAAACTCATCCAGTTGTATTTACCTCAAAAAGCATTTTTAAACTCATTCTAAAAATCATAGAAGAGCCTACTGGTCTTTTACTAAAATGGATGGCATTTCCATTTGGTTGCTCACCTTGATGTGAGGACAAGTGCTATGGATAGACCTTTTCAATAGCTATCAAGAACATTTTAGTTTGTTCATTTTAGTTATGTATTTTAAAAGTTATGGTCCAAACATTCTGACAGACACTCTGTGCAAAAACATTCATTGTGGTCAAAAGAAGAGTCCAAACTTGGTTCTGCAATTTTTATGTGGTTGAGAACTCACAAGGTTAGGTCCATGAATTTTACCAGATTTTATTTCTCAATTTTTATATTTTTCATACGTCCAAAGCATTCATTAAGTTTCTGTCAAAAACTCAAAAGAATAAACAGTAGGGCAGAGCGGGCTGGTTCACTGCGGCGCGGCCCAGCTAGGTGCAACGCACGGCCCAACTTGGCCAGGCCAGCACGCGCGGCGCGGGAAACGTTTCGCGTTTAAACGCGGCCGTGGATCTAAGATCCAACGGCGCGTGATCATCTTCCTCACCGTGACGAAGGGATGAACCTTGGACGGGCGCTGGATCTCCGACGTCTTCGGCTTCATCGACAACCAACTCGCGTTGGAAACCTTCGACTTCGACCCCAACCAACCCAATTCGGATCGGATCTGTCGTGGTCACCACTCACTCGCCGGAGTCACGCCCGGAATTCAGCAATCTAGAGACAAGCGTCACCTTGACGTTTGGAAGCTTCAAGTTATACACCAACAAGGACGGGATCCTCCACTTCCCTGAAGAATCGGGATCCGAGTCAATCGCCAGCCCAGGAGCTGTCGACTCATGACCCTGTCTGGAGAAAAGTGGCGAGTCAATCCGCCTCAACACCAGCAATTTCCACACCCTCTCTACAGAGGAACCCTCTCGGGTCAAGAAGGCTTTTCGAGTTACGCCTAGAACTCACAAGCCAAGTCTGGCTCAAGTCTGCATGGTAGGATCGGAACAGCCACCCGCAGAGACTGAACAAAGCGCGAAATAATACGCCGAGATCAATGTTTCACGAGACGCCTGGCTCCGAGCAAAGGAGGCCATACGCACAAGCAAACCACCTACGGCCGGGGTCCCACACGAAGACATGGTCGCCTACCACTACCATCTAGTGAGGGCGGCCACTGCTATCAAGGAAGCTCGAGAAGATCTGGTCATGCGAAAAAGTATGGCGGACGAGTCAAGCAAACGCCGAGCGCAGATATCCCTATCACCTTCCGTCGGGAACCGCCCCCAGAAGAAGGGACGCGCCTCGAGAACCGCGACTATGGACGGCGAGTCCTTAAGCGGAATCAGCAAATCACTTAGGCATGTAGACGAAGATGGAAACATCCACCTGCAAACACCCGCAGCCGCGGTACAGGCCGCAGCTACCTACATGCAGATAAATCAACCAGGGAAAACGATCCCCGCGCGGAGCAATACAAGAAAGTACAAAAAGGACTAGGCATGGCGGCCGCAAAACTTGCCTCCTATGATCGCAGAAAGGTGGCTGAACCAAAGGACAAAGAAGCGCCCCACGGACGTAGAGATACTTCACCCGACAAGGAAAGATCGCCCCGCCGAGCACGGGGAAAAGAAGCCCGGAGACGAGGAGATGGCCCGAGTGGCAGCGACATCAGCCCAAGAGGTCGAGACCGTAGCCGCAGCCCGAGAAGAGGACGAGGTCGCAACCCGCGGAAGAATCGTGATCGCAGCCCGCGAAAAGATAGAGACCGCAGTCGCTCACGGCATCGCAGTAAAGAACCGAGAGGAGACGCCAATAGAGATGAGCCCGGGTACAATGTACGATCGGACATCGCCCAGCGCAAGGTCGATAAAGGTCGGGCGGCCAGAAATCGCGTGCGCTCCCCATCAACATCCTCCGATGATGAAGTCTGCGGAGCTCTATGCTTTACCCGCAGCATCCGCGAAGCACCACTGCCCAAAAGGTTTAAGCTATCCACGGAAGTACAGAAATACGACAGTTCGCAGGAGCCTTCTGCCTGGTTGTCGGACTACCTCACGGCAGTAAAATGCCAACGTGGGAACAAAAACACAGCTATGCAGTACCTCAACCTACATCTGGTCGGTGCGGCTCGCAGCTGGCTCGAAGGAAGGCCGAAAGCATGCTACGGGTCCTGGGAAGACCTAAACATAGACTTCTGCAAAAATTTCCAAGCAACATACAAACGGCCTGCGACCATCAAAGAGCTACGAGCCTGCAAGCATAAAAGTGGCGAATCTACTCGCGAATATATTCAGCGATGGACCACGTTAAGGAATACGGCGGGAAATATTTCAGAAGAATTCGCGGTTGAAGCATTCGCCAAAGGAGCACGGCGAACCTCTTTCAGGGAAGAACTGGGGCGACTAGCACCCAAAACCATGGGAGAATTAATGTCCATAGCCGATACATGGGCAAACGGCGAAGACGCAGTGCGCAACGAGAAAGATTCATCCCCAGCACGTGATGACGATCGCCATGGACGAAACAAAAGAAGAAAGAACTACGACCATGATGATCGAGAAGAATCCGTGGCAGCAGAGTTCGCCAAAAACCGCGACAGCGGATATCGTGGAAAGCGCGAGTGGAAACCTAAGCAAGAAGAAAAAAACCCCGAGGAGGACCTCGATGGTTACTGCACGCTATATCTGTTCACAGATAAGTGCACAGGCAAAACTAAGGCTACACACGTTCTCAAGGATTGCCGAAAGTTCATCGAAATCCACGAGGCCCTCCTGAAGAAAAACAGAGCAGCCACTAGCCAGGGTTACCCGCAGTTTCCCGGAGGAGGAGCTCAACGATTTCAACATCCGCAAGCCCTGCCCCCACCAGGAAACCAAAATGCGATGCTAGCCGCGCGGCCAGCGCCACCCGCCCCTAATCAAGGATCCAATGGGTACCCGAACCCAGCAGGCCTCTTAGGCATGATACAAAAGGTCTGTCCATCCCGCAGAGCTCAGAAGACAAACACGCGACAGCTGTGCATGGCTGTGCAAACTCCAGCTACAAAAACTGAGTATCTGAAGATGGCGGAGCACCCGATAACTTTCTCTAAGGAAGATCACCCTCCTCGAGTCTATCGACCAGGACACGCCGCACTTGTCATACAAGCGCAAATTGGCAATTACGAGCTGGCTCGCGTGTTCATGGACGGAGGCAGCGGCATCAACATCATCTGCGCAGACACGCTCCGGTGCATGAACAAGAATTTGGACGGACTCGCAGAATCAAAGACATCCTTCTACGGGATAGTTCCAGGAAAGGCAATCCATCCACTCGGAACAATCAACCTAGAGGTGGTGGTAGGCAACCGAAGCAATTACAGGCGAGAGTTCCTCGACTTCGAAGTCGTCGACTGGCCCTCACAGTACCACTGTCGGGGGGTTACCCCCGAGTAGGGTAAAGGCAAGTGGTAAAGGCAACGGTCAGAAGGGAAGTTTGGTCGAGTAGCCGCCTACCCGGTACTTGCTACCCGGTCGACTGCTACTCGGTCTTACGAAAAGATGACCAGAAGGAGATATCAAGAGAGTTATGTCCGTTCGAGTAGAAGAGCTGGTCCGAGTAAGATTGGCGGGAATCTACTCGGGCCAGAAGTCAAAGGAACCGTTCTGACACAGGATCCCGCGTATCCAGGGTCCGTACTTGGCACTATTCAAACTACTGTTCATCTGGGACCGGCCTGCCTGACAGTGACAGTGTGGAAGTAGGCGGTCGCAGGATAAGGGGGCCCTACTCTGTGTTTGGCACAGTGATACCAGACTGTCCCCTTGGTTTTGCCCAACGACTTTCCGGATGCAGCCAAGATTAGGAACCAAAGCTGTCAGCGGGAACTCGGAAGAAGGACGATGTGCACACTATGTCGACACTTGTCCGTGTTTGGACGTATCCGGCTGGGCACCGTGTATATAAGGTGCCCCGCCGCCTCCTGCGTGAGGATGGCATGCGGGAAACCCTAGATTCTTGACCTAGCTCATCAAAAAGGGAGAAGAGTGGCTACTCGGTAGCAAGAACATTGTACTGTGGCTACTCGGTGAGACACCAGAATACAAAGAGAAAGGCAGGAGTAGGGGTTTTACCTCCTCACGAGGGCCCTGAACCTGGGTAGATCGTGTTGTTTGCATTGCTTAGTTCTTAGCTCACGCGGCTACTCGTCGCGTGATCCCTCCCCGAGCACCTCCAGCGTCCATCGTTCCCACATCTTTAGCCATCCTATGGCATCTGCCGTGACACCACCACGACAGTTGGCGCCCACCGTGGGGCGGCCAGCGGCGCTGGCTGGAGTTTCTGTTCGGACGGGATCTTCTTAAGCGGAGCGCGTAGTCTGTGGCCTTGTCCACAGATTCGGCTCTTTCGACTTCGTCACCGACAACGCCGGCGATTTCTGCGGCAGGGCCATGCCGGAGGGCGGCTCGGTGATCTCCTTCGGCTCTCACCTCGTCTACGTCGCCACCGTCGTCGACCGCGTCTACCCCGAGCTGGTGCATGACGCGGAGGACCCTCCTGCGGTGATCGCTGCTCGCGGAAGGCCCGCGTACCGCTCTGCAGACCGCGCTGAGGTGATGGTGACCGGCTTGGCGGCAAACGCTGGCGCGACTGCTACTGGCGCCGCGGCCGTCGTCGAGGACCTTGCTACCACGAGCGCTGGTGGCAGGACTCACAGGCCTTACGAGAAGGAGTGTAACCTCCCTCCCTCCACCACTCCGACCATTCCCACGTCGGCTGGGCGGAATGGCATGCCGCCTCCCACCGACATCGAGCTCCTGAGCATGAAGGAGCAGCTCGAGCGGCAACGCCAGGAGCTGCTCGCCGAGCAGGCGGAGTTGGACAAGGTCAGGCTGGAGCTTAGCTTAGACCAGCTTGAGTACAATAGGGCTCACGGCTTCACGCCAGTCACTAGGAGAGCTAGCAGAGTAGGCACCACGCGGCGTAACCTTGGTGCCGAGATGGCGACAGTGGTAGAGGTTCCTGCTCAGTCCGCCACCGCAAACACTTCCACTAGGCCTAGGTATAGCACACCTGCCAAGACACTTAGAGCTGCAGAGGCTGTAGCTGCCGAGTTGCCTCGTCTCGACGGCGACGCGCGTGTTAGGCAGCAGGCTCAACGAGTTGGTGTTGGGCTGGCAGAATGAGGAGTTCCGGAAGGCCAACCCGGGTGCTGGCGCAGGTGGTGCACTCGCACGCGGCTAGATCTAACGATCAGGCCTCGTCTCCGCACCCCAGCCGCGAGAAGAGCCGCAGCGGACGCTCCGCCAGAGATAGGCAAATGCAGGTGTATGACCCGGCTGCTGCCGCGAGACAGCTTGCTGTGCCGCAGCAGCCCGGGCAGGAACACAACGCTGCAAGAGCAGGCTCTCAAGCCCATCAAGCTCAAAGCCAGGCCCGAGGTGGAGCGCGTCCAGGTCCTTCTCAGCGTCCCGCTGCTCCGCCTACTCGGCAGAGGCAGCAGCGCGCAGTGGCGCCAGTCGCCAACCTGGTGGAGCAGCCTGCAGCTGTGCAGGTGGACAGATATGATGACGGCTACTCGGCCATGGAGATGGCTGGCTATGACATTCAGGACCGTGTTGGCGAGCGCGTGTTGGCGCCTGGAGATGCGAGGCATCAGCTGGACCGGATCAACCTGTCAGCTCGGTTGGAGAACACGGGTCCTCCTGGCCCCGAGTGCTTTGGCCCGCGCATCATGAACGAGCCGTCCGTGAAGAACTTTCAGCTCGCAAGGGGCACCAAGAGCTACAATGGCAGCACCAAGCCCGAAGATTGGCTCAATGATTACGTCACCGCAGTCCACATTGTGGGCGGCAACAGGAGATGGGCAGTGCGGTACGTCCCGCAGATGCTAGAGGGTCCAGCTCGCACTTGGCTCAACAACTTGCCCAAGCACAGCATAAATTGCTGGCTGGATTTCTCGGACGCCTTCGTCAGCAACTTCACCAGCACCTACAAGAGGCCGAATAGGCCACAGCAACTGTCCGCTTGCAGGCAGCGAGAAGACGAGACAGACCGCGAGTATCTTACTCGGTGGAGTACATTGAGGAACACCTGTGAGGGTGTGAATGAAGCTCAGGCCATCACTTGGTTTGCGCAGGGATGCAGGCATGGCAGCATGTTGTGGCAGAGATTGCAGAGGGAGATGCCAAACACTCTGGCGGAGACCATCAAGATTGTGGATCAGTACGCACTCGGTGATCCTACTCAGCCCCTGATGGACTCCTCTGAGCCGAGAAGAAACTTTAGCAACAGCAAGCGCAACGAGTTCCGCAACAAGCGCAGGGGTGACCGAATAGATACTCGGTATGACCCTGAAGAGGTGAATGCAGTGACTGTTGGAGCTGGTGGTAGCCAAAGGCAGAAACCTGCTAGAGCCTACGGGCAGAACCAGAACCAGGGCCAAGGCAACAAGAAACCATTCCGTGCTGCGCAGTCGGGTAGCGGCAACTCCGAGCAGCCGAAGAAGTTCGTCTTTGACGACATGAAGGATGGCCCATGCAGTTTTCACACTCACCACCCCTCAAGGCCTGCTAACCATACTACTCGGCAGTGCGAGTGGTGGGATGTGATCAAGAATGATGGCTTGCCTCCTCCTCCTCCTCTGCCAGCGGCCAATGCCAATGTGCAACCTACTCGCGCACCCGCAGCTCGGCCGCCAGTGTACCCGAGAAGAGAAAATGTGAACCAAGTGGCTTTAGGAGCCAACCGTCACTTCAACAATGAGAGCTACCGCAACAACAACAACAACTACAACCGCAACAACAACAACAGAGGCAACAACAACTACCAGGGCAACAACAACAACGGCAACAATGGGGGCGGAGGCTCCAACCAGTACCAAGAGCACCATGAGAGCTACATGATCTTCACCTCTGAGCCAGTCGACAAGCAATCACAGCACAGGCGTGCCATGGAGGTCAATGCAGTGATTCCTGCTGTCCCTCACTACATGTATTGGTGTGACCAGGAGATCAGGTGGTCCCGAGTAGATCATCCCAAGGTGATGCCCAATCCGGGTAGCGCCTTGTGCTGTACCTTCCTGGGCCCCGATAAGAATGTGAGGTTCAGCAAGGTGCTAATCGACAACGGCAGCAGCATCAACATCGTGTACAAAGACACACTTGAGAAGCTTGGCCTGGCCGAGAACATGATGCTGCCCAGCAAGACCACTTTCCACGGTATTGTGCCCGGGATCTCGTGCAACCCGATTGGCCGAGTGTGGATAGATGTGCTATTCGGCACCAGGGAGAACTGCCGCACAGAGCGCCTGCAGTTCGAGGTGGTTGATCATCAGAGTCCTTACCATGCTCTACTCGGCAGGCCTGCTCTGAGCAAGTTCATGGCCTCTACTCATGTTGCATATCTGAAGATGAAGATCCCTGGTCCCAATGGCATAATTACCATCTCTGATGATTACAAGAAGTCCATGGAGTGTGCCTCTGCTGGTTCCCAGTTGGCGGAGTCGATGGTGATCGCTACCGAGAAGAAGAAGATGTATGAGGTGGTGGTTATGGCGCAATCCGCGCAGCCTGGCGCGCAAGGCGTGCCGAGTACCCAACATGGGACCGCATTCTAGGCGTCTCAGGAGACCAAGAAGGTCCAGGTCGACCCCGAGTTCCCCGACCGCGTAGCCATCATTGGCTCCCGGTTGGCGGAGAAATAGGAAAGCGAGCTCATCCACTTCCTCCGTGAGAATCGGGATGTATTCGCCTGGTCCAATGAAGATCTACCAGGAGTCCCGAGGGAGTTGGTTGAGCACTCATTACATGTGCGTCATGACGCCAAGCCAGTGAAGCAGGCTATGCGCCGCTTCGGAGACGAGAGAAGGAAGGCCATTGGTGATCAGATCACCAAGCTGCTGATAAGCAACTTCATCATGGAGGTGCTGCATCCGGATTGGTTAGCCAACCCGGTCATGGTCGAGAAGAAGAAGGAGGATCCCAAGGCTGCCACTGCATGGCGCATGTGTGTCGACTACACCGACTTGAACAAGGCATGCCCCAAGGATCCCTTCCCGCTACCTCGCATCGATCAGGTGATCGATTCCACTGCTGGTTGTGAACTGTTGTCTTTCATAGATGCCTACTCTGGTTTCCACCAGATTGCACTTAATCCTGCTGATCAAATAAAGACTGCTTTCATTACCCCGTACGGGGCTTATTGCTATCGTGTCATGTGTTTTGGCTTGAGGAATGCGGGTGCAACCTATCAGAGATGCATGCAGAAATGCTTGCACGACCAGCTCGGCAAGAATGTGCAGGTGTACGTAGATGACATTGTCATCAAAACGAATAAAACACATACTCTGCTTGCCGACCTGGAGGAAACCTTTGCTAACCTACGCAAGTACAAAATGAAGCTGAATCCGAGTAAATGCACCTTTGGTGTCCCGGCTGGTAAGCTACTCGGCTTTCTGGTGTCTAGTCGGGGCATTGAAGCCAATCCTTCAAAGATAAAAGCTATTGAGAGCATGTCTTTGCCGAGATCCCTGAAAGACGTGCAAAAATTCACTGGTTGCTTGGCATCTCTGAGCCGTTTTCTGGGCCGAATGGGCGAGAAGGCACTGCCTCTGTACCAATTGATGAAGAAAAGTGACAAGTTTGTCTGGACTCCGCAAGTGGATGTGGCATTCAACGAGCTGAAAGCAATGCTGGCTAGCGCTCCCATCTTGGCTAGTCCGCTACCCAAGGAGCCAATGCTGCTGTACATTGCTGCGACTAACCGAGTAGTCAGTGTGGTGATTGTGGTGGAACGAGAAGAAGAAGGCAAGAGTGTGCAGCGCCCAATGTACTATCTCAGTGAAGTGTTGTCCAGCTCCAAGCAAAACTACCCGCACTACCAGAAGATGACCTTCGGCGTGTACCTGGGCGCCAAGAAGCTAAAGCATTATTTCCAAGAGCATCCTATCACGGTTGTGAGCTCTGCTCCCATCTCGGATATCATGGGCAACAAGGAGGCGAGTGGCAGAGTAGCCAAGTGGGCAATCGAGCTGGCCGCGTATGCACCCGCGTACGCGAGAAGAGAAGCCATCAAGTCTCAGATTCTGGCGGAATTCCTGGTGGATTGGGCCGAGGTGCAGTATGAACCTCCTGCTCCAGTTTCTAATTACTGGAAGATGCACTTTGATGGCTCAAAGGTGAAGGAAGGCCTTGGTGCTGGCGTAGTGCTTACGTCACCCAAGCGAGATCAACTCAAGTATGTGCTGCAGATTCATTTCAAGGCGTCCAACAACGTAGAAGAGTATGAAGCAGTGGTGCATGGTTTGCGGGTAGCCAAGGAGGTTGGCGTGCAGCGTATTATATGCTATGGCGATTCAGATCTGGTAGTGCAGCAAGTCTCTGGTACATAGGATGCTCTAGATGCAAACATGGCATCCTATCGCTTCCTGGTGCAGTCTATGACTGGATTCTTCGAGGGCTGCGAGTTCCAGCACATCCACCGAGCAGAGAACGAAGCGGCAGACGAGCTGTCCAAGTTGGGATCTTCTCGGCAATCCATCCCGGCGGGGGTTGCCCTGGAGCACTTGAGGAAGCCATCCATCAAGCCCTCTCCCAACTCGGAGTCCATATTTGTTCCTTCTCTGCCAAGTGAGGAATCTGATCCCATGGAGATTGACTGGGAGAACGCTGCAGGAAACCCGGGGACTGCCACTCCCGACTCGGGGACTGCCGTCCTCTACTCGGGGACTGCCATTCCATACTCGGGGACTGCCGTCCTCTACTCGGGGACTGCCATTCCATACTCGGGGACTGCCATTCCTTACCCGGGGACTGCCAATCCTTACTCGGGGACTTCCACTCCTTACTCGGGGACTGCTGTCCTTAACCCGGGGACTGTCGCATTCATCGAGGAAGTCCTTGCTAGTCGGTCTGGGCTTCAGAGAAGTGCTCCCATCCCTAAAGAGCAATCAGAGGTGCCTGTCCCGATGGAAGTGGACGAACCAGTGTTTCCCATACGGGAGACACCGAGTTGGGCCATGCCCATATTATCCTTTCTAAGGGACGGCACTCTGCCAGAAGATGAAGTGGCTGCAAGACAAATTCAGAGAAGATCCAAGGGCTACACTATAGTCCGAGATGTGCTGCATAAGAGGAGTGCCACCGGCGTGCTACAACGTTGTGTGGACCCAGCAGAAGGAGAAGAAATTCTGGTAGAGATACACGAAGGAGAGTGCGGGCACCATGCCTCTTCTCGGGCATTGGTCAAGAAAGCTTTTCGGCATGGCTTCTACTGGCTCACAGCTCTGCAGCAAGCCGAAGACATCGTGAGGAAGTGCAATGGCTGCCAGATGTTCGCAAGTAAGATTCACATGCCTGCTTCCGAGCTGAAAACCATTCCTATCACTTGGCCATTTGCTGTTTGGTGTTTGGACATGGTCGGACCCTTCCAGCCGGCTAGAGGCAACATGACTCACATCTTGGTCATGGTGGACAAGTTCACCAAGTGGATCGAGGTGAAGCCTATTCGGAGGTGCGATGGGGCCACAACTGTGAAATTCGTGAAGGATGTGATCCTGAGATACGGCTACCCGCACAACATCATCACCAACAACGGCACAAACTTCGCAGAGGGAGCGATGGTGCGGTTCTGCAGAGATAAGCACATCCGACTAGATGTTGCGTCTGTTGCGCATCCAGCCTCCAATGGACAAGTTGAAAGAGCAAACGGCATGGTACTGGCAGGCATAAAGCCAAGGGTGATGGAGCCACTGCTAAAAACACCTGGGTGTTGGCTAGACGAGTTGCCAGCGGTGTTGTGGAGTCTAAGGACTACCCCTAACCGGTCAACCGGCTACACACCATTCTTTTTGGTATACGGGGCTGAGGCCGTGTTGCCAATAGACCTAGAGCATGACTCCCCCCGAGTAACCCTCTACACTGAGGTGGAGGCGAGAGAAGCTCGAGAAGACGACGTTGACCTGCTTGAAGAAGCAAGAGAGCTGACTCTGTCACGTTCGGCTATCTACCAGCAAAACCTGCGGCGTTATCATAGCCGAAAGGTGAACCCAAGGGTTTTCCGAGAAGGAGACTTGGTCCTTAGGCTTGTGCAGCGCACAGCCGGGATGCACAAGTTGTCTCCTCCATGGGAAGGGCCCTTCATTGTGAGCAAAGCGCTGCACAACGATGCTTACTATCTTATAGATGCGCGCCCACCATAGGCGAGCAGGGCAGATAAAGCTGGAGAGGAAACCAAGCGCCCTTGGAATGTAGCTCTACTCCGTCGTTTTCATTCGTGAGCAAAGATGTGTATGTACCCTCTTATCCGAGTTGAAATTCTATTATGCAATCTGAAATTGAACTCGGGGACTGCCCTCGTCCAAAATTGCTCTAAGTGTTCCTACTCGGTTTTATCTTTTGCCTATTCGGTTGCTCTACTTCAAAATTCAGAGGTACATTGAGTACTGTGTTTAAACCTACATGCCAACTCTTCGACTTTGCTGCTGTCCGAAACCCGGCTTCATGGCAAGCAACAGAACAAGCAAAAGGTCCATGAGCACAAGAAAAATTACCAAGGAAAGGAAGAGTATAGGAACCGAGTAGGGTGCCTTTATTACTGTTCTGTGTCTTATCTTTTCGGCTAAGTGGTGGGCTGCGTTACTATGATTGTTTCTAAGCGGCTAAGTATTTGCAGCTCTACTCTTTAAATCTTGTGACTCGAATACCAAAAAAGCAACAAGTTGCGGGTAGAGCTGAGACAAAAAGAGAGAGTGAATAAGAAATGCAACTCGGGGACTCGCATGATAACGCAACCCGGCATCCAGCCCAGGCTGAACAAATTGATTAAGTTGAAAATAACAAGTGGGAATAAAAATGAGTAGCAACGGAATAAATAGTCTGATACATTTGCACCCGGCATCCCGGGGATCTGATAAGTGTTTGAGAAATAAAGTTGCAGGATAAACTCAGGTTGAGGCGGCGTTCTCGGTGCTAGCCTTAGCTGCCTCGTCTTCGGTAGTGGCAGTGGTTGTGTCCGCCTCTGCGCTGGCATCAACAGACTTCGCTGTTTCGTCCTCGGCGTTGGGCTCGGTGGCTACTTAGTTTGAAGTGGCCGTGGCCACCGAGACGGGCGTTGTCGCGGAGGTGGAGCCGCTGGCGTGGGCGCGAAGGTTGACGGTGTCGTCGAGGGCAGCTCCCGACGAGGTGCCGAACTCGAGCGCGGAGGTGTCGATCGACATCTCCACGTTCTCGTCCTCCTCGTCGCTACCCGCGATGACCGTGGCCTTCCCCTTCCCGTCCTTGCCAGCAGGAGAGTCGAAGTAGCTCAGCTCCGGCTCGTCGGTGTCCGTCTCCTCGTCTTCATCCTCCTCCTCGCCCTCATCCACCTCGGTGTCGGGCTCAGTGAGGCTGTCGATGAAGGTCGCTGTGTCGGCATACTGAGCAACCTCGTGAGCAATAACCTGGCGAATAGCCACGCAGTCGGGGTCCTTCTCCCACCTGGAGTCTCGGCGCATCTCGCGGATAATCTGCATGTTCAGGTTCTCGTACCAAGTGGTGACGAAGAGCAGCATCATGTCCGCACCTGCCTGAGCTCCCGAGGCGCGCCATTTCTTCAGTTCAGCTTTCACGCGCTGCAGCTTCAAGGCAAGCCCGGAGATTGTTGTCGGCGCGGAGTCATCCGGCCAGAAGACTCCGTGGATCTGGAAGGCGACGCGCACCAACTCGGTGCCCACGCCCGCTAGCCGCGGACACTGGCTCTGCATAATCAGGATACTCTCCTCGATTTCTGCTCTGGTGTCCAAAGGCTCGCCCTTCTCAGCACGAGCTGCTCGGACCTTTTCCAGGGCGGGCACGCTAGAAGATTCAAGATTGGGAAAGATTCCTGCAAGAGCTATCGAGAAGATCAGAAACAGTAACAGAGTGGAAGCGTGAAACGAGAAGAAGAGAAGAAATGCGCAGCCGAGTAGCGGAGAAGCGGAGAAAAGGGAACACTTACTGTTCAAATCATGGCGCAGCCCTAACAGCTGGGTCTTCCATGTGTTCCTCATTGGAGATATGCTTCTCTTGAATCAAGCGGAGCTCCTCGAGCTGAGTGAAGAGCCCAGCGTTCGTCTTCGTTAGCACCTCACACTCCTGTTTGAGGGTTCTCTCCCTGGCCTTGGCTGCTGCTTTGCTCTTTGCCTTCTCGGCGATTACTCTATCCCTTTCGGCACCAAGATTGATGGCATCCCGGAGCGCAGTCTGCAGCTGGACTTGGAGCTTCTCCATCTCAGTAGTGTGCTCTTTCATCAGCTCGACAGCCTGGCTGGACAGTTGCTGCTGCACCTCAGCCGGCTTGAGGCAATCCTGATGTTCTTCAACAAACTTCTTATGATCTTCTGAAAAGAGCAGAGCACGGTTAGCAGAGAAGCGAAAGAAAGAAACACAGGAAAAGCCGAGTAGACGGCAACGTACCTTCCAATCTCTTGATGGTGGCCTGGCCACTCTCGACGAAGGCACGGCAGTTCTCGTGCTCGTCAGTTGGGGCCTTCAGCTTCCCTGCAGAGTAAAATCAGTTAGCGCAAAAAGCAAAAGCGGGCGTAAACACCAAACGCAAGAACCGCGCAGCTAGAAGCGTACCTTCAACTTCAGACAGCCTCAGAGTGTTGTTCATCACTTCCTTGTCGGCTTCCTCGGCGATCGTCTTCTTTTTTTCCAAGGCGGCAATGCGCCTCTTGGCAATGGCATGATTCCAGAGTAGCCGACGATGCAAGTTGGTCCGTTTCAGTACGCTATTCTGAGAAGCAAAAGAAACAAGAATCAGGCAAAGTACTTGAGATTCAACCCGAGAAGGTGGCTACTCGGGAGAGTGTCCGCCTACTCGGCCAGAATCTCGGGGACTGGGTGATGGATAAGGAAAAGAAGAAGAGTAGAAAAGAAGTGAAAATGCAACTCGGAGAGAATGAATAGGAACTTACCGCGTAGGATTGCTCGAGGTCTTCGGCGTTCTTGCGGTGGACAAACATCCTGGCAGCAAGTGTAGCAGAGGTGGTCGAGACAGTCATGGGTTTACAACCCAAGTCCACCTTGTTCCAATCCTGACGCATATGGTCGATGTCGCCCAGATCGATGCCGTTCCAATTGGGGTTGCCGAGAACTTTGCTGTCCCACTTGGCGTCGATGAAGCCGATCAAGTCGAGTACTTGCTCGAGGCTCTGGGACGTTCGCCTGGTCTTGAACTCCCCGAGAAGCAATGGACATGGACTTGTCTTGATTTGGGGCCGGGGGCCTGGAGTCCAGCGCCACGGCTTTCCTCCCTTTCTGAAGAGCAAGATTCCGGTCCTTGGGGGAAAAGCCGATCTGGTGCTGATGGCTAACCTTCACCATGTAGTCAGGGTAGCAGGGCTGATCAGCTGCAGCGGCGGCGGCAGCAACCGCGTTGGGATCGCGAATAACCAGCTGACTGGACTGGCCAGTTGATGTTGGCGGCGGCATGTCGGCAGCCCGCTTCTTTGTCTTGTCCTTCTGGGCAGTTGGCTTCGCGGCGACTGGCTTCTCGGTTTTCTGCTTCTCGGTCTTCTTCTCCTCAGCCTTCTCCTTCTCGGCGGCTTTCTTCTCGGCTGCCTCCTTCTCTGCAGCATCTTGGGCACTCTTCCTTGTAAGCGGCCTGGCCGGAGGGCTGGGTGCAGCCCCGGTTGTCTGCACCGAGGAGGAATCAGGCTGAGCGCTACCCTGATCTGTTGGTGGCGCCAGGGGCGCGCTATCCGGTGCGGCATCAGGCTGGGCGCTACCCTGCGCGGCGACTGGTTGCACGTCGCTCAGAGGGTAATGCCCAGTCACGTCTTCTACCCGCTGCTCGGCAGCGGGATCCGGCTGTGAGGCATCCATTTCTTCTACCCGCGGCTGGGCCGCGGGGTCTTCTTGTCCAGCAACCCCTGTTGCTGGCTGCTCCTCTCCTTCTTCCTGCCGCTCAAGGGCGGCGTCGTGGTGCATCTCCGTCTCTTGATCTTGGTTCTCCTCGGCGGTGTTGGCCGGAGGAGAAGGTGGCTTCTCTTGTTGAGCAGCGTCCTGCGCCTCCTGCTCGGCCCGGGACTGCGGCTCTGGCTCGGCGTTCTGGGTATCGGTGCCCTCTGATCGTGCGTTGGCGGCGTCGTTCTCATCGCCGTCGAGGTCGATTAGATTGTCGACATTGATGGCAGCCTTCTTCTGAGTCTCGGTGGACGCAAGAGCGGCGTCCGCGTCCAAGGGGGCTCTGAATAGAAAATTGAGGTCAGAAATAAGAAGAGGGCAGAGGAAATCAAGAGAAAGCAGCGAGGCAAAAGGATTGGGAATCGACCGAGAAGAGCAAGGTGAACAGAAGCGTGCAACCGAGAAGGAACTTACCCCTTGCGGGAAGGAATCGCTGGCCTCTTTCTCTTCACGACCTTCTTGGTCGTCTTCTCGGTCGTCTTCTTCTTCTTGGCGGGAGGTTCTTGGGCGCCACTACCTGTCCGTTTGCGGGTGGCAGGAGCGGCAACTGCAAGAGGCTTGACGACCTAGGCCGCCTCGTCCTCATCCTCATCCTCGTCTTCGCCGCCAGCATCAGCGACATCTGTGAAATAGAAAGGAAGAAAAGCACTTCAGAAGCAGAAAGCGATTGGTTTGCGCTGCTCGCGGTCAGAGGGGATAAGTTCAATTACCTTCAACTTCATCGTCGGACCAGTCACGAAGGGACGATTCCGCGGGAGAATCACCCGCCTGGGCGGCGTCAGAAGGATTGAGCTGGTCCGTGGTCTCGAAGGATGCCTGGTCATCTTCCTCTCGGTCAGATGACCAGTTGCCCTCGAAGCGCTCACAGCTCTCAGCAAGCTGGCGGTCAAGGACCTGAAAGACAGAGAAACATTGCAAATTAGCCGAGTAGCGTGAAGGCATTCTATCCGGATGGGCGTGCAAACACAAAGCACACTAAGCCTAGGGAAATTTGCTAAGTATCCTACTCGGTAAGGCGTGCAAACAGCAAGCACATTAAGCCTAAGTATTTCTCCTAAGTATGCTACTCGGCAAGGCGTGCAAACATCAAGCATACTAAGCCTAGGCAGTTCTGCAAAGTGCTCTACTCGGCGCAGAATGCAGTTGCTAGTCGTAGCAAGGAGAGAAGGCTATCTACTCGGATTACATGTATACTGGAAGCAGAGTAAGGAGAACGTACCCGTGGGATCGGCTTCGTGCGGCTGAAGGGGATGAACCCATACTGCCAGTTATCTCGGAGGCCTGTGGTCAGGATGGACCTTGCGTGCGCGGCGACGTCCGCGTTGCTGAGCTCGAACGTGGTCGTCCGAGTGCAATCGCGGGGGCCTCCCAAGTAGCACATTGGGTGGGAGCGCTGCTGCAGAGGCAGCACCCGGTTCCGGATCCAGCAGGCCACGGGATCATCGCTCTTGAGGCCCTCTCCGATTAGCTCAGCGAGCCGCTCCTCCATCTGCACGGCGTTGCGGTCGTTGGAGGGCTTCGTCTTCCAATTCTGCCCGGATGGAGCCCGGTTGCTCCAGGCAGGCAGGTTGATGCGGTCCGTTACCTTTCCCCCCTTCGTGGCGGGGATATTCTTCACATAGAGGAAGGACTTTTGCCACATACAGACGGAATCCAAGCCCTTGATGCGAGGGTGATTGGTTCCCGTCCGCTGCACCATCATGGCGCTGCCGGTATCGGTTACCCGGCTGCCAGCGGCCGCTCCGTCCTTCTTCCCGGTGCTCTGCTGACGGAGGTGGAAGTACTTCAGCCATGTCTGCACCGTGGGGCGGACGCCAAGAAAGGCCTCGCACACCACGGTGTGATAGGCGAGGAAGACGACAGCATTTGGGGGGAGATGGTGCATCTGAACACCGAAGTGGTCCAGAAAGGAGCGGAGGAAATCGAAAGCCGGCAGGCCGAATCCTCGCGCGAAGTGCGCGAGGAAGACGACATGCTCGCCCTCCCGCGGGGACGGAACGATTTCGCCGTCGGACGGCCGGCACTGAACACCAGGAGGAACCCTCCGAGTGTTCACGAGCCAGGAGCAGTCGTCGACGGTGACATCAGAACCAGCCCAGCCGGCGCGAGCAACCATGGCACCGAGTAAGAAAGATGGTGAGAACTTTGGAAGAATCTGGTGGAGAGAGTGAATCCGCGGCGGCGGAAAGAGCTGCGTGGCGGCGGAGAAGAAACAGAGAGGCGAAAGAAGAAAGTACGGAGGAAGGAGAAAAGGAAGTTACCGATGGGGGTATTTATACCCTCTCCTCAGATTACCGTTACCATCGGGGTAGTGGGATCGATCGTGGTCATAACTCTCGTGTGGTGGGGTCTGTGGCCGGTTAGAAACGCACGCAAGCGCGGAACGCGCGCGTAACGGCCACAGTTGATCCCACGACTAGATCGTGGGTTATTACTGCGCTTGATGGGACATGACGAGCCGGTGGGCCCACTCCGTGAAAACTGGGCGCATGGCACGTCGTGTCCTGGGCAGCGAGACGTCGGGGTCGCGGATGCTTGACACGTGTCCAGGTGCGCCACCGAAGGCTGGATTGTGCTCTGCGCTGCAGAGACTCTGCTTAAGAAATTCTCTAAGTCCTTTTTCTCGGACGCAGAGAAGGAGACTAGCCCTATTCGGAAGAGAAGAGACCCAAGGTACTTTCCAGAGTGCAACTCGGAGGTTTTACTCGGCATCTTGAGGCTCAAGGGCGGTGTTGCAAAGATTGGTTTAAAGCTGGCAGAGCCTAGTGAACGAGTTCGCAAGACTCTACCAGCTTCGGGGACTGCTGTCGGGGGGTTACCCCCGAGTAGGGTAAAGGCAAGTGGTAAAGGCAACTGTCAGAAGGGAAGTTTGGTCGAGTAGCCGCCTACCCGGTACTTGCTACCCGGTCGACTGCTACTCGGTCTTACGAAAACATGACCAGAAGGAGATATCAAGAGAGTTATGTCCGTACGAGTAGAAGAGCTGGTCCGAGTAAGATTGGCGGGAATCTACTCGGGCCAGAAGTCAAAGGAACCGTTCTGACACAGGATCCCGCGTATCCAGGGTCCGTACTTGGCACTATTCAAACTACTGTTCATCTGGGACCGGCCTGCCTGACAGTGACAGTGTGGAAGCAGGCGGTCGCAGGATAAGGGGGCCCTACTCTGTGTTTGGCACAGTGATACCAGACTGTCCCCTTGGTTTTGCCCAACGACTTTCCGGATGCAGCCAAGATTAGGAACCAAAGCTGTCAGCGGGAACTCGGAAGAAGGACGATGTGCACACTATGTCGACACTTGTCCGTGTTTGGACGTATCCGGCTGGGCACCATGTATATAAGGTGCCCCGCCGCCTCCTGCGTGAGGATGGCATGCGGGAAACCCTAGATTCTTGACCTAGCTCATCAAAAAGGGAGAAGAGTGGCTACTCGGTAGCAAGAACATTGTACTGTGGCTACTCGGTGAGACACCAGAATACAAAGAGAAAGGCAGGAGTAGGGGTTTTACCTCCTCACGAGGGCCCTGAACCTGGGTAGATCGTGTTGTTTGCATTGCTTAGTTCTTACCTCACGCGGCTACTCGTCGCGTGATCCCTCCCCGAGCACCTCCAGCGTCCATCGTTCCCACATCTTTAGCCATCCTATGGCATCTGCCGTGACACCACCACGACAACCACGCCATTCTTGTTCGAACGGTGTTCACCAGATTCATGGCAGTACCCCACTACGCATATTTGAAGCTCAATCTACCCGGAGAATATGGCACAATCACCATCGACGGTGATTTTCAGAAGTCCAACAAGTGCGACATCAAATTCAACAAGATCGCGCAATCTTTCGGGATGCAGGAAGAACTAGAAGAAATAGCAAAAACCATGGATCACACCGTGATGCCCCTCACCAAGAAGAACGCTCCAGAGCTCGAGTTCAACACAAATAGCGGTACCCGCAAGCATCAAATACACCCGACGGATTCTGCGAAGACGGCGATGGTGTCCACCACCCTTTCACCAGCATAGGAAAGCGCGCTCGTCGAACTCCTCCGTGAGTACTGGGAAATCTTCGCCTGGCAGCCCTCAGATATGCCAGGAATACCCAGGGAGTTCGCCGAGCACTCACTCGAAGTCTACAAGGACGCAAAGCCCATAAAGCAGACCACCCGACGGTTTTCAGAACCTAAGCAGAAAGCGCTCAGAGAAGAGATAAACAGATTGCTCGCAGCAAAATTCATTAGAGAAATAAAGATATCCACTTGGTTAGCAAACCCAGTGCTGGTCCCAAAGAAGAACAACAACATCCTTCGAGTATGCATCGACTACATGTCGCTGAATAAACACTGCCCCAAGGATAACTTTCCCCTCCCACGAATCGACCAAATTGTGGACTCCACTGCAGGCTGCCAACGCCTCTCCTTCCTGGACGCCTACTCGGGATACAACCAAATCTAGATGAAACAGGAAGATGAGGAAAAGACAGCATTCATCACACCTCACGGTGTATACTGCTACACAACAATGCCTTTCGGACTCAAGAACGCAGGCGCAACATATCAGCGCTGCATGCAAAAATGCCTCGCCAATCTCATTGGCAAGAACATACAAGTGTACGTTGACGACATCGTCATCAAGACTCGAGTGGAGGATACGCTCCTCGACGATATCAGAGAAACATTCGATGCGTTGAACGCATACCGAATAAAACTCAACCCGACCAAGTGTGTTTTTGGTGTCCCCGCAGGACAACTTCTCGGGTACCTGGTCTCCGCTCGAGGAATTGAAGCCAACCCGGAGAAGATACAAGCAATCTTGACCATGAAGGAGCCCACCAATCTACGCGGAGTCCAACAGCTAGCCGGGCGACTAGCCGCATTGAGCAGATTCATCGCTCGATTGGGCGAACATGCGTTACCCTTCTATAAATTGTTGAAGAAGACGGATAAATTCGAATGGACACCTGAAGCAAAGCAAGCATTTGCAGATTTGAAGCAAACACTGCAGAGCAGGCGTATCCTGGCTACTCCACACGAAAGGGATCCGCTATATCTATACCTAGCCGCAACAAACTAGGTGATCAGCACAGCCATAGTAGTAGAAAGACCAGAAGAAGGAAAGGCATATGGAGTGCAAAGGCCAATTTACTACATCAGTGAGGTCCTTTCGCCGTGCAAACAACGATATCCTCACTACCAAAAGCTTGCATACGGAGTTGTGCTTACAGCTCGAAAGCTTAAACACTACTTCCAAGAGCATACCGTTATGGTGCTAAACGACGCATCACTCGGTACGATAATGAACAACCCAATGGCATCAGGAAGAATAGCGAAGTGGAGCATCGAACTAGGCGCCTGGGACATCATCTATGCAGGACGCAATTCCGTGAAATCACAGGTACTCGTGGAATTTTTGAGCGAATGGACAGAACTACAAACACCCGGACCACCAGAATATACGAGTAATTGGATCATGTACTTCGACGGGTCAAAAAGAAATGAAGGAGCTGGAGCTGGGATCGTCCTAATATCACCGAGGGGAGAAAAGTTACAGTACGTCCTACGATTGGACCCCCCCCCCCGACGATCCAGCATCAAACAATGACGCAGAATATGAGGCCTTATTACATGGGATGAAGATGGCAATCGCATGTGGAGCCACCCGGTTGATGATCTATGGCGATTCTAATATCATCATGCAACAGACAATGAAGGAGTGCGACGCTATCGCAGAAAACATGGTCGCCTACCGGGACATGTATAATCTACTCGAAGGAAGTTTCAAAGGATGCGAGCTGAAGCACATTGCGAGATCCAGTAAAGAACAAGCAGACAGGTTGGAAAACATGGGGTCCACTAACACACCCATACCGCCTGGTATCTATTTTAAGAGGATGACCAAGCGTTCAGTCAAGGTTAAGAAAACTGCTGAAGCACCCACAATATCAGAGACAGAGGTTAGCCCGCAAGTTGCTATCATCGAGCTCAGCCATGGCATCTCACGACAAATTTTTCTGGTCGAGCCAGTCTGGACGCAGAAATATCTCGACTACTTGTCCGCCAAACAGCTCCCAGCAGACCCTCGCGAGGCTCGACAAATAGTGAGACGCAGCAAATCTTTTCGGATACTCAACGGCGAGTTATACAAGCAGAGCATCTCAGGTATACTGCAAAGATGCATAGCACCCGAAGATGGCAAGGAATTACTACGAGACATACACCAAGGAGATTGCGGACATCACACCAGTTGGAAAGCAATCGTGGGCAAAGCTTTTCGAGCTGGATTTTACTGTCTTACATCAGCCCGAGACGCAAAGGAATTGGTCAACAGGTGCAATGCTTGCCAACGATTCGCACCCAAACCTCACGTTCCTGCTACAGAATTGCATATGATACCTATCGCCTGGCCCTTTGCACAATGGGGGCTGGACATGGTAGGTCCATTACGCAAGTCTACACCCGGTGGATACACACACTTGCTAGTGGCAGTTGACAAATTTACGAAGTGGATCGAAGCAATGCCAGTGACCTCGGCTAGCGCCCAATGCGCTGTCAAATTCCTCGATTCCATCGTCTGTAGATTCGGAGTACCACACAACATCATCACCGACAATGGCAGCAACTTCATGGCAAAGGAAACACTGCAGTTTTGCGAAGAAAAAGGAATCATCCTAAAGTTCGCTTCAGTGGCTCATCCGCAAACAAACAGCCAAGTGGAACGATCCAACGGATTAGTCTCGGCTGGCATCAAGAAACGAATACTCGATCGCCTACATCCAGCAGCGGGACACTGGGAGAGAAGAGTTATCTTCCATGCTATGGAGCCTCCGCACAACTCCAAATCGATCCACAAATTACACACCATTCTTCATGGTATACGGGGCTGAAGCCGTCCTTCCCGAGGACGTCCAATTTAGCGCCCCACGGGTGGTTGCTTACAGCGAAGAAACATCTAACAGGGCACTCGCACACGATATGGACGCACTCGACGAAATACGCGACATTGCACTCGCAAGATCAGCAGTATATCAGTAGTCGTTGCGAAACTATCACAGTCGCTGAATACGCCACAGAGCCTTCGCGGTGGGAGATTTGGTGCTACGGCTCAAGCAGAAAGAAGGACACAAGATCAAACCACCCTGGGAAGGACCCTGCATAATACACGAAGTTATCCCAGGTGGCGCCTATCGACTGAAGAACCCGACGACTGGAGGCATCTACTCCAACCCATGGAATGTTGCACACCTCCGCAAATTCTATCCCTAGATTTACCTTTACTCATACAAATAAGGCTATACTAGCCATCTTGTAGCCCGAAACACATGGCTCCTCAGTCATTTCAATAAAAATACATGGTTCCTCAACCATAGCTACTCGCAATCTCCATCCTTAAGTGCTCAAGAACAGGTACACACCCCAAAACTATGCACGGGGCTACGCCTAAAAATAGCGCAACAGGAGTAATATCATATACACAATGTTACACACAAGGTAGACGCCTTACAAAGTTTTTGAGAAACTATACAGGATACTGTGACGCCCCGAGATCGGGCACTATGCAGATTTCAGCATTCCCGCCAAATCCGCATAATAACCGATTCCAGGTTGCCACTTATGATAACATTACAACAGTTCACGAATAATCCGCAATTACAACAGAAACAGATAGATACAAGATGACTCAAACGAGCCAGGGTTACAACTGATACATTACAAAGATCCAAAATAACAGCGGAAGAAACAACATATCGTCCGTCTACGGACAAGATCCAAATTGGACTAAGAGTCCTGAAGATAACCGAGAGCGTCCAAACCCTGCCCAGGCCAAGCCGGAGGGATTCCCAAGCTAACGTCGTCAGACTTCAAACCTGTTGACTGCAATTTGGAATTTGCAGCCACGAAAGAGATTCGTGGGTCAGTACGGTTAAGTACTGGCAAGGGGGATACAACCCATACTCACAAGATGCCGGCGTAGCCAGTCATCACAAGATACAAATACTTTAGGATCAATGGAAAGGAAGGGGTTATTGCAAATAAGCGACAACAGGCTGCACTAACCAACTACAAAGAGATACTACAACTTCCGGCTAACAGAAAGAAGATAAGATCGAGTATAGTAACCAACTGAAAGTAAATCCAAAACAAACCCATCCTGGATCTCGCCCCTTATCCAAAGAAGCAATCCGAGGATAACTCACACAGTTGGGTTAATGATGGTTCAGATTATTGTGTCAATAAGCCTATTACTAGTCAAGTTGTTAATCATTGGGTGAAAAGGTTGTGAATCATTAGGTTTAAGTTGTCCTGAGTACTTGTTAGCCAGTACTTTCACCAAGTAATCCATAACCGCGGAAAACACGGCTTCTCGAGAAGATTTCCCTGCAGGGTTGCACCAATTTAGCCGTACACGCAAGAATAACCCGCCAGATGGGAGATCACCCCACCAAGCGAGGTACTCTACACAATCCAACCCTTCTTCGCATCAAGCCCAAAGAACCTTGGGCGCACGGCTAATCGAGCCCCGAAGAAAAGGGACCCTCATAGCACTCTAAGACCGTGTCCCCCTATATGCCGACTACGAAAGTTCCACCCGGGTACCAAGGGCTCGCAAGATCATGCATGCAGCAAATGGAAAACCCGAACTAAATGAGGCGATTTGGACGAGATGCGAATCGGGTCAAATTGAGGGGGGCGCCCATACTCGCTTCCCACATGCGGGTAGTGCGCTCATCATGGATCAGTAGACAAGACCCTTTTCCTATTAGGGTCGACACTAGCAGGCCTCAAAACCACAAGGGCCTCCTGCCGGTGCCTTATCATCAAATTTATTATTGATAATAACAGTAGCATGATTGATTGATTAAACTCGAGCCCCCGGAACATAATGAAATTGTAACAGAAAGTAACGGGTAACGGACTCGAGCAAAACAACCCTAAGCATGATAGTAAGACACGGGCAACAAGCAATGGTTATAGGTATGGAGGTGAGGCAATATCAAGGTGAAGGGATTCATGTGATGGGTTCGTAACAGAAACATCTACTACTAAGGCTAGCAGAAATAGACAACGGAAAGAATCGGTAACAAGTGATGAAAGGCAGCCATTTGGCAGCAAGTGAGTATACTTGCCTGAGATCCCGCAAGGTAGCAGAACTTGTCGTTGCTCACATCATCTCAACGTCCTATCCGGGAAGAAGCAACGAACTAAAAGAACACCGAATGCAACAATTACTTCTACGGCAAAGATCCAGCATGATCCTATTTTATATGCATGACATGGCAAGATGCAACGGGGAAACAACTTAAGCAATTTAATCGGAACCGGAGTCCGGACAATTAATCATTGGTTCAAGTTGTTTAGCTAACCATCAATTAAATGTTGATTAACAGGTTTAAACAAGGTAGAGGTGATCTATCCAATATTAAATGGAATAGGGCAATAGTTGAATTAAATACCCCAACACATTCCATATTTATTTATTAGGTGAACATACATAACACTACTACAAATGCAACATGCAAGGTGCAAACATGAACATGGATGGCATGAACAGATTAAGTGCATTTTTCTGGTATGAAAACATATTTTATTTGTTGGATTTGGAATTAAAATGAGCAAGTTATCAAATTAGCAATTTTAATGCATTAATTGAGAAATAGTTGTTTTCATCAATTTAATTTATTCAAAACAGAAAACAAAGTTGATATTTGCAAAGTTTAGAGAATTTTGATTGGAAAACATATTTTACTTTTCAAATTTGGAGTTAAAATGAATTAGTTATGATTTATGCAATTTAAATCAATTTAAATTGAGCCGGAAGCCCAACATTTGATTTAGGAGGTTCACGTTATTTATTTACCCACAAAAATGCAATGCAACACATGAATGAGATGACATTTTAATTATCGTTGATATGTTATAGAAAATAGGGCATAGGTATAAGGGTTGGGGTTTGGGTTCGCACGTTGGAAAGAGGATCGCCGGAGTCAACGCCGGAACTTCGGAACGTGGAGGAAGTAGACGAAGAATGGGAAGTAGACGAAGTCGTCGTAGGAGGGGAAGTAGACATTCTGTTGTCGATGTAGTCGAAGTCGATGTCTTCGGGTCATAGAGGAAGTAGTCGACGTAGGCGTGGTAGTGGAAGTAGTCGACATCGAGGAAGTAGTCGAAGTAGTCGTTCTCGTTCCGGTGGTCGTTGTCGATCTTTTCATCGGGGTCCGAAGAGGAAGTAGGCGTTCGTTCTCAAACCACACAATCATCGTCGTCGACGTAGTCGTTCAACGTCCGGAGCCGGTGTAGTCGTAGTAGTCGTGGGCGAGCCGCTACCGCGTCGTCTTCGGGGTCGGAGGTGATCGTGCTGCATCTCCGGTCGATGAGAATTCATGGACGCGCACGAAGGCGGCCAACGCAAGGCGGACATGGTAGGATCTTGTCGATGGTTGTCGTTCTCGGGTCGAGGATCTTGACTATTGTTCATGGTCCATGTACTTGTCGATGATTTAGGGTTCCAAGGTTCACGGCCGAGGTACTTGTCGATGGAGATCTTGTCGACGAGGTACGGGGACGTAGACGTTGTAGTGGAAGGAGTCGTACACGTCCGTAGTCGAAGTAGTCGTGGACGCGGAAGTAGTCGTTTGGGGTCGGAGGAGATCTTGGCGGTTCCCCGGTCGTCGAGGTTCACGACAACGGTCTCGCAAACACGCACGAAGGCGGCACACAAGGCAGGGGCACTAATACTCCACGACGTCGAACCGTTGCGGCATTTCATCGAACAGGCTGACGGCATCCTCGTGCATCCCTTCTTTGACACCGGCACGCATCCGGGCGTCGAACAGCCAAGCGTCCACGCGGTCTCGATGAACCTGGCCTCCGGCGGCCACCGGTCGCGGTCCTTTCCGAGGACGATCTCGAACCGGCGGGGCAGCGGCAGCATCCGGCTACCCATCCTCCCCTCTCCCTTGGCCGGCGGCAGTGAGCAGAGAAGATGGAGGGGCGGTAGGGCGACGGGAGGAGCTTGGCGGCGGGGACGGCGACGTCCGCCGCGGGGACAGCTCCTGGCCGGCCCGGGGATGGAGAGTACGTGGGGCGGAGCTCGGGGAGGAGAGGAGGCCGGCGACGGGGCGCGGTGCTGCTCGTTCTAGAGAGGGAGGGGGCGCAGAGCTCGGGCGGCCAGCGGGAGGAGGGCGGCCGGAGAGAGTGCCGGAGGTGAGGGAACCGGGGGCAGGAGGCGGGTGGAGGCGGAGGTGGGAGACGGGGGCGTGCGAGTGGAGGCAGACGGGGAGGGAGCTCGGTGGGCGCGCAGAGGTGGCGCCAGAGGTGAGGGAGGGCGGTGAGGAAGAGGGGCGATGGGAGGAGGGCGAGCGAGCGAGAGGCGCAGGCGCTCGGGAGGGAGGAGGAAGACGAGCGGGGGATCGAGCGATGCTCTCCCCCGTGCGATGCGTGCGGTTTAGTTTTTTTTTTCTGGAGAGGTGGAGGGACCTGGGAGCAAATAACAGAAACGGCGGGGGGAGTTTTGAGAGGGAGGAAAATTAGGGTAGGGAGGGGAGTGCGGCTGGGCCTTGTTGGGCCGGAAAATTGGGCATGCTGTGCTTTCTCTCTTCTCTTTTTTTTCTTTTGTTTCTTTTTTTTTTCCAGAAATTGGTTATGCAAAAAGAAAAGAAAATAGATTTAGGCACCAAATAAATTTCAGAAATTTTAGAGAGAAAACATTTGATGAATTTTAATTAGTTGGCAAGTTTTAAATGCATGCAGATGCATGATGCTATGACGCGAAAAGGAAACAACAATTTCTATTTGGGGGTGGGGGGACCCCCGGGTGTTACAGCCGACACCACTAACAAGGGGATTGCGCCCTCGCAATCCGCTCACAAACACGGGAGAGGAAAGAAGTTCGACTATCGATTCTTCATGCTTCCGGCTGATCTTCTCGACACCACTAACAAGGGATTCTTGCTCGGAGTGACGACGATGTTCTTCCACCAGGAATCTTCCGATGATCGAACCTATTAGGTTAAAGGCTCAGAAAACGTCCACCCACGTAGGATCCTAACACTTTGAAAGATTGAGTACGAGAGTAGACCCCAAAACAAATAAGATGGGAGGGGAAACAGAATAGGGATAAGGAGAAAAACAGGAATCCTATTGAGATGTTTTTTCCAAAATAGTTTAGCTGAACTAGTTTTGACACTCTAGAAACAACGACCGTTAGCGAGGTTATCCTACAGGCTTTGCGGACCCGTTGCTTCGATAACCATTCGTATCGAAACAATCTCGGGAATCGGAACCAAGGCTCTGATACCATTTGTGACGCCCCGAGATCGGGCACTATGCAGATTTCAGCATTCCCGCCAAATCCGCATAATAACCGATTCCAGGTTGCCACTTATGATAACATTACAACAGTTCACGAATAATCCGCAGTTACAACAGAAACAGATAGATACAAGATGACTCAAACGAGCCAGGGTTACAACTGATACATTACAAAGATCCAAAATAACAGCGGAAGAAACAACATATCGTCCGTCTACGGACAAGATCCAAATTGCACTAAGAGTCCTGAAGATAACCGAGAGCGTCCAAACCCTGCCCAGGCCAAGCCGGAGGGATTCCCAAGCTAACGTCGTCAGACTTCAAACCTGTTGACTGCAATTTGGAATTTGCAGCCACGAAAGAGATTCGTGGGTCAGTACGGTTAAGTACTGGCAAGGGGGATACAACCCATACTCACAAGATGCCGGCGTAGCCAGTCATCACAAGATACAAATACTTTAGGATCAATGGAAAGGAAGGGGTTATTGCAAATAAGCGACAGCAGGCTGCACTAACCAACTACAGAGAGATACTACAACTTCCGGCTAACAGAAAGAAGATAAGATCGAGTATAGTAACCAACTGAAAGTAAATCCAAAACAAACCCATCCTGGATCTCGCCCCTTATCCAAAGAAGCAATCCGAGGATAACTCACACAGTTGGGTTAATGATGGTTCAGATTATTGTGTCAATAAGCCTATTACTAGTCAAGTTGTTAATCATTGGGTGAAAAGGTTGTGAATCATTAGGTTTAAGTTGTCCTGAGTACTTGTTAGCCAGTACTTTCACCAAGTAAATCCATAACCGCGGAAAACACGGCTTCTCGAGAAGATTATCCCTGCAGGGTTGCACCAATTTAGCCGTACACGCAAGAATAACCCGCCAGATGGGAGATCACCCCACCAAGCGAGGTACTCTACACAATCCAACCCTTCTTCGCATCAAGCCCAAAGAACCTTGGGCGCACGGCTAATCGAGCCCCGAAGAAAAGGGACCCTCATAGCACTCTAAGACCGTGTCCCCCTATATGCCGACTACGAAAGTTCCACCCGGGTACCAAGGGCTCGCAAGATCATGCATGCAGCAAATGGAAAACCCGAACTAAATGAGGCGATTTGGACGAGATGCGAATCGGGTCAAATTGAGGGGGGCGCCCATACTCGCTTCCCACATGCGGGTAGTGCGCTCATCATGGATCAGTAGACAAGACCCTTTTCCTATTAGGGTCGACACTAGCAGGCCTCAAAACCACAAGGGCCTCCTGCCGGTGCCTTATCATCAAATTTATTATTGATAATAACAGTAGCATGATTGATTGATTAAACATCGAGCCCCCGGAACATAATGAAATTGTAACAGAAAGTAACGGGTAACGGACTCGAGCAAAACAACCCTAAGCATGATAGTAAGACACGGGCAACAAGCAATGGTTATAGGTATGGAGGTGAGGCAATATCAAGGTGAAGGGATTCATGTGATGGGTTCGTAACAGAAACATCTACTACTAAGGCTAGCAGAAATAGACAACGGAAAGAATCGGTAACAAGTGATGAAAGGCAGCCATTTGGCAGCAAGTGAGTATACTTGCCTGAGATCCCGCAAGGTAGCAGAACTTGTCGTTGCTCACATCATCTCAACGTCCTATCCGGGAAGAAGCAACGAACTAAAAGAAACACCGAATGCAACAATTACTTCTACGGCAAAGATCCAGCATGATCCTATTTTATATGCATGACATGGCAAGATGCAACGGGGAAACAACTTAAGCAATTTAATCGGAACCGGAGTCCGGAAAATTAATCATTGGTTCAAGTTGTTTAGCTAACCATCAATTAAATGTTGATTAACAGGTTTAAACAAGGTAGAGGTGATCTATCCAATATTAAATGGAATAGGGCAATAGTTGAATTAAATACCCCAACACATTCCATATTTATTTATTAGGTGAACATACATAACACTACTACAAATGCAACATGCAAGGTGCAAACATGAACATGGATGGCATGAACAGATTAAGTGCATTTTTCTGGTATGAAAACATATTTTATTTGTTGGATTTGGAATTAAAATGAGCAAGTTATCAAATTAGCAATTTTAATGCATTAATTGAGAAATAGTTGTTTTCATCAATTTAATTATTCAAAACAGAAAACAAAGTTGATATTTGCAAAGTTAGAGAATTTTGATTGGAAAACATATTTTACTTTTCAAATTTGGAGTTAAAATGAATTAGTTATGATTTATGCAATTTAAATCAATTTAAATTGAGCCGGAAGCCCAACATTTGATTTAGGAGGTTCACGTTATTTATTTACCCACAAAAATGCAATGCAACACATGAATGAGATGACATTTAATTATCGTTGATAGTTATAGAAAATAGGGCATAGGTATAAGGGTTGGGGTTTGGGTTCGCACGTTGGAAAGAGGATCGCCGGAGTCAACGCCGGAACTTCGGAACGTGGAGGAAGTAGAAAGAATGGGAAGTAGACGAAGTCGTCGTAGGAGGGGAAGTAGACATTCTGTTGTCGATGTAGTCGAAGTCGATGTCTTCGAGTCATAGAGGAAGTAGTCGACGTAGGCGTGGTAGTGGAAGTAGTCGACGTCGAGGAAGTAGTCGAAGTAGTCGTTCTCGTTCGGGTGGTCGTTGTCGATCTTTTCATCGGGGTCCGAAGAGGAAGTAGGCGTTCGTTCTCAAACCACACGATCATCGTCGTCGACGTAGTCGTTCAACGTCCGGAGCCGGTGTAGTCGTAGTAGTCGTGGGCGAGCCGCTACCGCGTCGTCTTCGGGGTCGGAGGTGATCGTGCCGCATCTCCGGTCGATGAGAATTCATGGACGCGCACGAAGGCGGCCAACGCAAGGCGGACATGGTAGGATCTTGTCGATGGTTGTCGTTCTCGGGTCGAGGATCTTGACTATTGTTCATGGTCCATGTACTTGTCGATGATTTAGGGTTCCAAGGTTCACGGCCGAGGTACTTGTCGATGGAGATCTTGTCGACGAGGTACGGGGACGTAGACGTTGTAGTGGAAGGAGTCGTACACGTCCGTCGTCGAAGTAGTCGTGGACGCGGAAGTAGTCGTTTGGGGTCGGAGGAGATCTTGGCGGTTCCCCGGTCGTCGAGGTTCACGACAACGGTCTCGCAAACACGCACGAAGGCGGCACACAAGGCAGGGGCACTAATACTCCACGACGTCGAACCGTTGCGGCATTTCATCGAACAGGCTGACGGCATCCTCGTGCATCCCTTCTTTGACACCGGCACGCATCCGGGCGTCGAACAGCCAAGCGTCCACGCGGTCTCGATGAACCTGGCCTCCGGCGGCCACCGGTCGCGGTCCTTTCCGAGGACGATCTCGAACCGGCGGGGCAGCGGCAGCATCCGGCTACCCATCCTCCCCTCTCCCTTGGCCGGCGGCAGTGAGCAGAGAAGATGGAGGGGCGGTAGGGCGACGGGAGGAGCTTGGCGGCGGGGACGGCGACGTCAGCCGCGGGGAAAGCTCCTGGCCGGCCCGGGGATGGAGAGTACGTGGGGCGGAGCTCGGGGAGGAGAGGAGGCCGGCGACGGGGCGTGGTGCTGCTCGGTCTAGAGAGGGAGGGGGCGCAGAGCTCGGGCGGCCAGCGGGAGGAGGGCGGCCGGAGAGAGTGCCGGAGGTGAGGGAACCGGGGGCAGGAGGCGGGTGGAGGCGGAGGTGGGAGACGGGGGCGTGCGAGTGGAGGCAGACGGGGAGGGAGGAGCTCGGTGGGCGCGCAGAGGTGGCGCCAGAGGTGAGGGAGGGCGGTGAGGAAGAGGGGCGATGGGAGGAGGGCGAGCGAGCGAGAGGCGCAGGCGCTCGGGAGGGAGGAGGAAGACGAGCGGGGGATCGAGCGATGCTCTCCCCCGTGCGATGCGTGCGGTTTAGTTTTTTTTTTCTGGAGAGGTGGAGGGACCTGGGAGCAAATACAGAAACGGCGGGGGGGGGGGGGGTTTTGAGAGGGAGGAAAATTAGGGTAGGGAGGGGAGTGCGGCTGGGCCTTGTTGGGCCGGAAAATTGGGCATGCTGTGCTTTCTCTCTTCTCTTTTTTTTTTCTTTTGTTTCTTCTTTTTTTTTCCAGAAATTGGTTAGGCAAAAAGAAAAGAAAATAGATTTAGGCACCAAATAAATTTCAGAAATTTTAGAGAGAAAACATTTGATTAATTTTAATTAGTTGGCAAGTTTCAAATGCATGCAGATGCATGATGCTATGACGCGAAAAGGAAACAACAATTTCTATTTGGGGGGGGGGGGAACCCCCGGGTGTTACAGATACATATCCTATGATTACATATGGCGGCGAGTGTTTTCCTCGGCTAGAACCCGATCCACCTCTGACGAGGTCAATCGAATTATCTCCTCTGCGGCAGGCCGAACAACACTATAATGAGGTGACACATTGACCTGACCATCAGGAAGCCTAGCCACGGAGCTGAAATTCACCTCTAGATGCCACAATCAGACGAAGGAGAGCGCCACTACTGCACCACGGATCATCTGATTACGGACACACTCGCGGACTTCTCCTTCTCGCCCGAAAGTTCTTAGGAGATAGCCCCAATCTTATGGACCCCTTTCTAATGGGTAAAAAGCGGAGTTCACAGCAATCAAAATCTCGTGAAACAAACTCACGAGTATCTTGGCCTGATTTACCCGATACTTCAAGGTAGCGAGCACAAAGCCTCGACTACGATCGGACCAAAAATTATTTGCATGTGGTTTTGAACTACCAGCTTCGTGAAGAATATGGTTCTCCACCCACTGTTTCTCGCTCCTGTCATCTGGTTGAACAACTGCAAAGAAGCACACAGGATCAAAGGGTGATAGCAAATACAGAAAGCCAGGGGGCTGAGATACTTACAGAGAAAATCCCTAGCAACAACCGCCAACTCATCCATCACAAACTGCTCACGTTCAATCGCAAGTTTTTGTTTGGACTTAGCAACATCCGCTACCCCACGCAGAGCTTTTAGCTTGCGCTCACCATCCTCAACACGGTCACGAAGGCCCGCAAAGGTACCAACAACGGCAACAAGAGGATTCGCTTGGGAAGCAAGTCCACCTGAAGACTCCGCGGAAACTCCGGTTACCTGGAAGAATACAAAAAAAGTGGAGGAACAAGATGCTCCATTCGAGATATAACAACCACCTATTCGACAGGTGCTCGGGGGCTACTCCCATCGGGAGAAAACACATCAATCACATGAAGCATTTCAGAAGAACATTTCGATTAAACGATGAAAATATGGGAATACATCCCAAGGTTCATTACAATCGAAAGAACGAGCTACGAAGAATATATACTAAGGAGCTGCAGTTGTGCTGCCACTCGCGGCAGTGCTCCCCCTATGACTAGCGTGGGCAATCATCTCAGATAACTTCCGGGCAAGGACTCTAGCTGAATCGCCAAAATGACGAAGCGCTACCTTTTTGCCCGTAGAAGGATCGACGGGAAGATCCGAGTATGCCTCCTCCAAGCCCGTGACTCCGTGCGCCAGCGCAAACTGGATGGCAGTCTTCCCTCCAGACTCTGACTGAGCAACCGCGTAGGCGTCAAGGAGATTGCTCTCCAAGAATATCTTCAAAAGATCACCTAGCGCAGGCGGAGACACAGCGTCGACCAGAAGACGACCATGAAGCTGCGTCAACACTCGAATGGCATCGCCGATCAGGGCGCAAATCCCCTCATCATGCTTCTTGAGCTGGGCGCACGAATCGGTCAAAGCATCCACCCGTTGGACCCCAGGCAGCTCCAGCGAGATGCCCAGAAGACCTGCAGGAAAAAATATTAAGATCCAAGGACCTACCAGATAATCGGAGGACAACAAGAGACCAAATGCAACTTACCCGCAAAACGCTCGGCCAAAGGGCAAAGGAAGTCAACAAGGTCGGAGTCCGCCTTGGTACCAGCCTCCTCCAGCTTCTTCAAGGCATCCAGCGCATCCGAAAGCTTTCCCGCAAAGTCAGTCGACTGCTTACGAGAAGATTCAAGCTCCTCTCGAGCAGTCTCCAACTGAGCCTCCAGGGCGCCTACTCGAGTGACAACGACCACCTTTTTAGCCTTCAACACGTCGATTTGAGCTGCACAAACAACAGGTTTAAAATCCAAAGGAATTAATGCGATTGGAAAGGTGAGATAAAAAGAGTTGACGATTTTACCTTGGAGAAGATCGTTGTCCGAGACAAGTCGATCGCGATCCGCCCGAAGGGTCACGCATTCTATCTCAGCCGAGATAACGCGACGGCCAATGGCCACAAGGGAGTCAAGAAGAGAATGCAAGAGTATAAAGATGGAAAAGTAAAAAAGGAGAAGATTGAGCCTATACGCGATTGCAAACATTCGAGTATAGCCTCGGGGGCTACTCCCATCGGGAGCACTGCCGTGCACCCGATAAAACGAAGAAAAGAGAGAGCAGGTTTTTGAGCCTGTAGCCAATCATACATGATTAACTACAGCCTCGGGGGCTACTCCCATCGGGAGCACTGCCGTGCACCCGATAAAAAATCCAAACAGACAACGTGCAATATGAAAAGGAAAACAACAATATTTACCTGGCCCTGAGCTATGGAGAGAGGGTCCGCCGAGCTACCCGACACTTCTTTCGGAATCGAAGCTCCAACAGTAAAGCTAGGAATCCTATATTCCGTGGCTACCGTTGCGGGAGCTGCACCCGGAGAGTTCTGCACAGTGCCTGTAGTCGCGGTCTCACCCGCAGCAGCAGCAGCCCTCTGCCTCTTTTCGAGAGGGAGGGAAGAGACGAACCGCCGGGGGCTGATGGATTGAAGACTATCATAAAGAACAACAATTTGTCAGAAGAGGCAAAAGGGAACATTCGACTAGAACAAAAAAGAAAAGCAGAGACTTACTCGTCGTCGTCGTCATCCAACATATCCGCGTTCCAGGCGGTATGGATCTTCAGCAAGGAAGAAGAAGGAGCGCATGCACTTAGCGGAGTCACGATGAGGGGCTCCTTTTCTGGCGACTCCTTACCCAAGGAGTTAACCTTAGAGGTGGCTTCATCATTCTCCGATCGGTGGCGTTTGCGTATGCGGAGGTCGCTACCCGATTCTTCCGCGTCATCTGAGGAATCATGCTCGGAGCTCGAATCGGCTTCAGAAACGCTGGTGTCGGCTGGGGCGTCCAGATTGCTTGCCAATAAGTCCGAGACCTCCTCTCCGGAGATTGGCGGGTAGCAATCGGACATCGCTAAACTCTACAAAAGAAGGAAGACAGAAGAAGAAAGGAAACAAGAATTTCAGCCAACAAAAAACTTTCGAGCTGGAAAGAGACAGAATACAAAGGAAAGCTCGAACTTACTTCAGGTGATGGAGGCCTTGATGCCTCAAAAGCTGCTACTGGGAAGTAGGGGAAGGTATCGCCCTCCTTCAAGCTGGTGATAGCCGCAATCTTCTTCTCGAATTCAGCATTTGAGAGTTCCTCTCGGCTCACGCGGCTAGGATCTTCGGCGCCCTGGTACTCCCACATCGCGGATGGCCTCTCCTGTAGGGGCTGAATCCTGCGTTTGAGGAACACGCTCGCCAAGTGCAGGCCATTCAGCGCAACTCTTGCAGCTTGATCGCGAAGAGTGGCCACCTTGGCGAGTAGAGGGGTGACGACTCAGACTTCTTCAACCGAAAGTTTGTGCGCCCAAGACTTCCGCCTCTTCAAAACAACGAACGGGTCGAATTCGTGGACTCCACCCGCGCTGTTGTCGATGACGTAAAATCATTTTCCCCTCCATCCTTGGGCGGAGTCGATGAAGTGCATCATGAAGTAGCCGCTCTCCGACTTCGCCTGGATCCCGAAGCCGCCGGTGCGCAACGGCTCCCCGAGCTCAGTCTCCACCCACGATCTCTCGCGGAAGACGCGCACCTTGAAGAGGGCCTTCCAAAGGCCCCAATGGGGGCGAATGCCCAGAAAGCACTTGCAAAGGACAATGAAGCACTAGATGTGCTGCACTGCATTTGGAAGCAAATCGTGGAGCTGTATGCCATAGACATACAACACAGCCACGAGGAAAGGGTGAAGGGGGAAAGAGAGCCCGCGCGAGACGTGATCCGCGAAGATCACGCGTTCGTTCGCGCGGGGATTGGGTACCTCCTCTTTCTTGCCGAGGCGCACCCGCTTCTCAGCTTCAGAAGGCAACAATCCTTCTCGCTGCATCCCCTTGATGCTCTTGACCGTGGTGTTGGGCGAACGCCAGTCGCCTGAACACGGAGCAGGCGGCACGGGAGCTTCCTCCGCCGCTCTCGACGAAGAGACGGCGGCGCCGCGCTTCTTTCCTCCTGCCATGGGTGCTGGTGCGAGCTCGTGGAGAAGAAGGGCAGAGAACGAGGAAGACGAAGACTGAGGAAGATGAAGGCTGGGAATTTTCACCGTTTCACCTAAGGCCCATATTTATACACAGCGCCGCCCGATCTTGACCGTTTGTTGATCCATGTGGCATCCATCGCAACCGCCACGTGCGAAGGCGAAACGAAATGGTGGCAGATGATGTTTCGTGCCACGATCTTAGCAGTGGATCGTGCGCATTTACTGCGCACGGTTCGCGTAAAAACCGGGAACGACGTCTCGTTTCCGGTCAAAAACCTGACAAGGTGGGACAACTCTTCTGCTATCGCCCCGTCACGTCCCATCGGGAGGATAAAGTGCGCCGTGACGTCATGGCGCGAATCATCAAACTGAAGATTCATTCGAATAAAAGACCCAACACGCGAAATAGACTCCGTATGGGCAGATCAAGACGCGGAGGCTCATTCGCGAAAACTCCGAACACGAAATAACTTCGTATGGATAAATTATGGTGTGAAAGTTCACTCACAAAAAAACAAGACCCTAGACACGAAAACTCTTTCGTATGGGCGTGAAGATTCTAGACATGAAAATCCTTTCGTACGGACAAAATAGTTTGGTTTTCTCACTCGAGAAATCACAGACTTAAAAACATCGCGGGTGCACAGAACCAACCACTCCATCACACGATGTCTACACATCACAAACCTAGATTGTTCAGCCGACTAGGCACATTCGGATGCCATATTTTCTCGAATATGAAGGTAAGACCCAAAAGATCTTTCTTGAGGGCCTGGAATCGCACTCAAGCTGCGTCCTCCAGCAAAAATCCGTGTCAACAACACGAAGAAAAATCCTAGCGGACGCGCCGGGTACCCCTATAGGTTAAGTTCTACTCGGTAAGACCTCTACGGCCCAGTCGCAATGATCACCTCATCGGGTTCGAGTCGGAGGTCTCGAATCTGTGTAGGCCAGAACTGTTTTTGCCCTAGTTGCAATTAATTGGCCCTGATCTTTCAGGAGAGCCAAGCTGATGCGCCATATCCTTCTGCAAAAATAGCCTCAAACGCGGGCACTTTCACCACGCAATAATCAAGTATTAAACTCATCACACAGGGTATACACCCTCCGAATGGAAAATGGCTATAATAGTCATCCGAAGGAAGTAAGATCTGAGCGTCTACCCGACTTGAAAGGTCCCAATCGAGCAAACGCTCGGGGGCTACTGACGAATGGATGAACCTTGGACCCGGCGAATAAGGATACCTGGTCCTAGGCCCAAAACTGAGGCCCAATACGAGAAGCTTTGGACCACTCTATAAGGCCCAGTTGAATCCCACCCGCAATGCCTTACGGAATAAGATATGAAACTTGTAACCGACGTAGGTTTAGAGTTCGAGTCCTCCCCGGGTACGGTTTGGGACCTGGCTATCTATATAAGGCCAAGAGAGCCACCGGGGGAAGACCAAGCAATACCGCACCATCAAGCCTTGAGCTCGAGATCATACTCTCGACTTGAGCAATCCCCCATTGTAACCGATCTATTCGATAATACAAATCGACAGAGGCAGGAGTAAGGGTTTTACCTCTACGAGGGCCCCGAACCTGGGTAAATTGTGTCTCATGTCTAGCTGACGATTGCCACCAGCGCCCACAGGTTCTCCTATTCGAAACCCTATGGGTTCACCCGAGGGACTTGTTGAGATGCAGATTCGACACACCGTGACTCTCCTCTATCTCTCTCCCGCATACGGCCGGCGGCGAAAATGCTCGAGAGGCTCACCTAGGGCTCGGGGATGGGTGGCGCGGGCTCGGTGAGGCTCCTGGAGGTCGAGGGCGTCGAGGGGAGGTGTCGGTGGCGCTTGGCGTGGCTCCAGGCGGCGGCGCGATGCTGGTGTCCGCGGCGGCGCTCCTGGACGGCGGCGACGGTTCTGCACACTAGGGACCACGGGAGGGGGTCAGAGGTGGTCAAGGGGAGATGGGGGTTCGATCCAGGGCATAGGGGAAGGAGGAGAGGGCTCGGCAGAGCAGTACCACTTCGTGGCCGTGGTGGTCACCGGCGGCAGTGCACGGCCTCGTGCACGCTCCAGGGGCTTGGGCAGGGGCAGATCTCGAGCAGGGGAGGTGAGGTGGGTGTGAGGGAGGGCATGGCACAAGGGGAGGTGCTCTGGGTACTTATACCCGTGGGGGTGAGGGCAAGGGCAAGATTGGCCACGGGTTGATGCCAACCATTGGCATGGGTGATCTCTAGGGGTTTTTGGGTCATCTCCACTTGTGCTCTGGGTGTCCTAGTCAGAGACCACGATGGGGCAGGGTCAGGGGTGGCTTTTGGGTGCAAGTAGAGGCAAGGGAAAGTCAATTGAGTCAAAGGCATGGGCATGCCCATCCTGCCACATCATCATCTTCTCTCTCCTTTTTCCTTCATGCACAAGGCTTCTAGAAGGCTACTAAAGCATCCCGGCTCGAGTCTATTAGTTGGTCAACAAGTTAGATCAGGCTACACTTCAAGAATTCCAAAGGAACATCAAGAAATAATTTGTGCAAAAGTGTATCTCTTACTCTTCACTGAAAATTCAAAAAAATCATTTTTAGGACTTAGAAATTTTCTAAGTGTTGAAAACAGATGAAAGTTCAAAAAGTTGAGTTTTTTTTCAAGGTTCAAATGAGTCCCAAAAGTGGTTTTCAAAGTATGTACTTGTTAACCATGTTATATACTTTCATAAACATCTTTTGAAAACAATTTTGAAATAGTTTAAGTCCATGGAAACAAGGTGGAAAAAGGTATACTTTCTGTTTTTATCTGTTTCTCAAAAATGCCTTTTTCTGCCTTAATTTTATACCACAAAAACAACAAGCAAAAGATGGTTTTTATTTATCCAAAAATAAAAGTAAGATTATGGGTTTGTAGTACATATACCAAGGATGAACTAAAAGTCAAGAAATCATAAAATAACAATTTATAGCCTAGTGAAAACAAGGGTAGAAAACAGGTACTTGGCTTTCAGAAAATGTTTTCCATAGAAATTCTTAAAGAAAACTTTCATAAATCATTTTGAGATCATGTTTTCTTGGATCCATCAAAAGTAAAAGTTTGTTTTAAGATGCATACAAGAATGATTCAAGTCTTGGAATAAAAATCCACTCAAGTAATAATAGGAAAACATCAGGAAAAAAATATCAGGAAAAATAATAGGAATGTTTTTCAGAAACATTTGGCATTGGTTTTATAAAGAAACAAAACTTGTGTTGCAAATATTATTAAGATCATAAACACATGTTAGTTCAAACAATCATGTTGTTATAAAAAAAATTGTTGGCTCTAATTTTTGTCTTCTTAAGCACAGTACAAGAATCCAAAAACTGGGGTGTGACAGCGTCTAGTCTGAAAAGCACGGGGTGAGTTGCATAGTATCTCTGCCGGCTCTATGGATACACAGGGGCCTGTTTCGGTGACCCGTTTTTTGTGCAATGATGGTGCAGATCTTGCACTCATTGGGATACCCCAAGAGGAGGGTGTGGTGAGCACAGTGGTAAGAGTTTTCCCCTTAGTTAAGAACCAAGGTTATCAATCCAGTAGGAGAAGGAGGACCTTCGGAAGGTTGATGCCACTGACGGTGGTGCTGGCGCTTCACCGGTGTCAACAACAACATGGAACCTGCACACAACATAACCAAAATAGTTTGCCCCAATGGTACAGTGAGGTTTTCAATGTCACCGGTCTTGCTGAAAACAAACATTAGACGTATAGTGTGCAAAAACAGTGTATGCTTGCAGTAAGTAAAGAGAGCAGGAAATTGCTGTGGTTTGTTTAACAGTGTGGAAAATGGACCGGGGTTCATAGTTTCACTAGTGGAGTCTCTCCATAAAAGATAGCATGCTGGATGAACAAATTACAGCTGGGCAATTGACAAATAGAGGTTGCACCGTAGTGCACAATATGACATGAAGATTACTATGCTATTTAGTGCGGGCATTACACAAAATACATAGACAGACATCCATCTGCATCTATGACTAATAATCCACCCTCGGGTTATCATCCGAACCCCCTTAGGTATTAAGTTGCAAGCAACAGATAATTTCATTAAACAAAGTGTGTAATGTAAGCAATGATTATGCACGAGGGCACTCTCACCGCTGTTTTATCCCTAATGGCAACAGAACATTCTTCCCCTTCACGTTTCTGTCACTCGAGCAAGGAAACAAGGAGGCATGAACCCACTATCAAGCATAAATACTCCCTCTTGGAGTCACTAGCAACTACTTGGCCAGAGTAACCACTAGTAACGGAAAGCATGCAAGATCACAAATAAAATATGCAAATAAAGACTATAATCAACTTGGCATAAGGTCAATATTCATCGGATCCCAGCAAACACAGCATAGAGAATTACATAAGATCAATCTCGATCATGATAGGCAACTCACGAGATCTAAACATGGAGGAATATGAGGAGAAGACAACCATCTAGCTACAGCTACGAACCCGTAGTCCAAGGATGAACACTCACGCATCACTCCGGAGGCAGGCATGGTGATGTAGAAGCCTTCGGTGATGATCTCCTCTCCGGCAGGGTGCCGGAAACAGCTTCAGAACCCCCCTGGTCTAGGGTTGACGGTGACGGCGGCTGCGAAACTTTTTCAGGGATTTTGATCAAGTGCCTAGGGTTTTGCATCCGGGGTGCTTAAATAGGCGAAAGGGAAAAGGCGGTGGAGCTCCACGGGCCCCACACCTATAGGTGGCGCGGCCAAGGGGGGTCACGCCACCCTATGGTGTGCCCCCCTGTTGCCCCTCTTCGTCTCCTCTTCGGTCTTTTGGATGCTTTCTGGGAAAATAGGACTTCCGGGCTTCGAACTTTCCAATTCCGAGAATATTTCTAGAACAACTTTTATGAAACTAAAGCAGCAGAAAACATGGAACTGGCTCTGTGGCATCTTGTTAATAGGTTAGTCCAGAAAATCGATAAATGACATAAAGAAGGGAGAAAACATGTAGCAATGGGCATAATATCATCATGGAGCATCAGAAATTAGGGATACATTTATGACGTATCATGCAACATACTTTTTAGCGACTCCGCTGGGGACTTTGATTTGAAAGTTGGACAGCAATGACCAATTCCAACTCTGACTCCATCAGCATAAGTACCGACAACATCATAAAACCGACTCTCGAGGAGTTGTCGGAGGATCAATGCCAATGATTGGAGGTGTGGAGGAAACAACACAAAGACGAGTTTTAGGTGCTGAAGCGGAAGAAGGATGAAGAAGATGAGGAGGTGTATCTGGCAAAGCTTCAAGAAAGATTGACATGGAGTTGTCTCGCTCATCAAGGACCCAGAATTTGTGCCTCTCAACCTCGACATCGAGAAACCCATTGTAAGCAGTCTTTTTATCCCTCGGCAATAGCCAAAATCCAATACTATGTTCCGCAAGGCACAACCAATGTTTACGATCTTATGACAAAATATAGTAAGGCTAGAGTTAATACACCTCCATTCTAGCCATCGGATGTACATAGCCGATATCTGAAATAGGGAAACTCAGCTTGCTCCTATGCTAAATTATATGACTCCTCTTCAGGGCATGCCTTACTCAGCTAGACAACCGAGTCAAGCAGTACGTTCAGGAAACAAGTCAGTGCCGAACCAGAATTCGGCTCTTTGGGTGCAAGCCGGCCCTACGACCAGTTCAGCTCTTGTTCCAACTACATCGGCCATTATGGAATATATGATGGATAAATTCAAGAGAGAATTGGACCAAATATCTTATAATAAATTAGGGTTTATGCAAAAACATAGAACTTACAGCAAACCAGATCCCAAATATTTAGACTTACAACCTTATCCACCTAGTTATAGAGTTCCTGAATTTGCTAAGTTCAATGGTGTGGATAATAAATCAACATGGTAACATATTAGTCAATACTAAGCTCAACTAGGCGAAGCTAGTCACGATCATATCAAAGTTTGCTTGTTCTCATTATATTTAACCGATGTTGCATTTTCATGGTTTTCGGCTTGGAGCAGAAGTTTCACGACAAATTCTTTACCGGTGAGACTGAGCTGAATTTATCTCATCTTACATCCGTTAGGAAGAGTCATGACGAATCGGTCTCCGATTATGTCAAGAGATTTAGAAACACCAGAAACCAATGTAACAGTTTGGTGATAACTAAGAAAGGCATAGCTGACGATTTCTTGATGGCCTACGGGCACATCTAACAAAAAAGATGGAAGGATATGAGTTCGTTAGTGTTAGCCAAGTCTAGGAAAGAGATTTGGATCAGGAAATCCGGGCAAATGAGACAAAGGACGCACATCAGATGAGTCGAAGCCAGCTCAACGCTGTAGAAAATGTTGGCTCTGATGATGAAGTCGATATTTATGCTGTAGAAAACGACGTAAAGCCGATTCACAGGAATCAGGATGATGAGTTAAAATGCATTTTAGACGTAGGCAAGTGTGAAAAAAATATTTGATGCCTTCTTGAAAGAAAAAACGATAAAAATAAGTCATGTTATACAATCATCGGATGAGTTGAGATGGCGGGCTTATTGCAAATATCACCATTCTTTATCTCATGCTACGAACGACTTTAATGTTTTTCCTCAATGGATCCAATCGGCCCTCAATAATGGACAAAATGATAAAAATAAGTCATTCTATAGTCTTTTATGCTTGTTAGTTCTCAAGTTTTATAGTGTTATGATTAAACAGTTACACTTACAAGGAATACAACTTAATATTGCATTTTTTATCTTATTGAATAGATTTTATATGAGTTTGTATCTCTCAACATTATGTGTTTGCAAACAACCTTGCTAGCCTAAAATCTATACTTGGTATGAGCTCTACTCGTGCATCCAAACCTTGAGCCATTATCCATGCCATTTGTGTCCATCATACCTTCCTATATGTGGTATTTCACCTCCACTCCAAGTAAATTTATTGTGTGTTGATGCTGATATGATCACACGCCCGTTGGGAAACCCCAAGAGGAAGGTATGATGTAGTAAAGGGAAAATTTTCCCTCAATTAAGGAACCAGGGTTATCAAACCAGTAGGACTTTGTAGTCTTGGAGAAGGTTTTTTGTTGTCTGGCGCGTCAACAAACATTGAACATGCACACAATACACAAAATCTCTTTTGTCCCCGACTTTCCGAGAAGGTTGTCAATCTTCCGGGCTTGTTGAAAACTAGATAATTAAACGTATAATCTCGAAAATCAATATAAGTAAAAAGGGAACAGAAAGGAAACAATTATGAAAGTGCTTTAAATAAGGATTTAATTATAAGGATGATAGGCCCCGGGGCCATAGCTTCACTAGTGGTGTCTCTCCAAAGAAAATAAACGTGCTGGATGAAAAAATTACATCTGGGCAATTGACAAATCATGAACGTATAAAAATACTATTGTGGTAGGTTCTAACATTGTAGGCATTACGTCAAGGCATATGGACCTCTATCCAGCATGCATCCATATCTAGAAGTCCACCTCAAGAAAGTTATCCAGCAAATCTCTCTGGTTTTAAGTTGCAGCAATGAAGTGATTGCTTTGTGTGCAACATACAAATGCATTAAGAACAATACGTAATGTAAGCAGTGGTCCTCATCCGTGGACAAGACCACCACTGTTTTCTCCCTATTAGTAACAGCACATCCCCCATCCATCATGTTTCGGTCACTCGAGCACATATGTATAAAGTAATCATAAACACCGGAGAGCACTGAAAGACAAGATTAAAACTCTCTACAAATATAAGTGAATCATCTTAGATTGACTGTACAAAATAATCATAATCTCATGGTTCATCAGATCCTAGCTAACATAACATGAAAGTTACATAACGGTGATCTTGATCATGTGAGGAAGCTCATGAGACTCTAAACATGGTAGCATAGGGGAGAGAACAACCATCTAGCTACTTCTATGGACCCGTAGCCGAGATGAACTACTCACACATCTGTCCAGAGGCGATCATGGCTATGTAGAGGCCTCCGATGACGATTCACCTCTCCGACAGGGTGCCGGAACAGGGCTTCAGAGGCCCTAGTTTGGACTTTCAAGGTGACGACGCATCTCTGTATGTTTCGTGGAAAATAACTTTGTTCCCGATGTTTTTAGGGCTAAAGGAAATTTATAGGCGAAGAGGTGACAAAAGGCAGTGGACAGGGTTCCCAGGGTCCCACCAGGTGTGGCCTAGGGTGGGACTGCGCCTGGCACCCCCCTAGGGGACCCACTCTGGCTCTTCTTTGGACTCCTCTTTGTTCCGGGTAAAAAACGACCTCCGTGGATTTTCAGCCCTTTTCGAGAATAATTATTTAAGAAATTTTCTGAAATAGAAAAACAGCAGAAAAACGCAACTCACCCGGGGCATCTTGATAATAGATTAGTCCATGAAAACTTCCAGAAAACGAAGGAAAACTATAGAAAACATGTGTAAAACAAAATGTATTGGTTAGAAAACAAGCATGGAGAATCAAAAACGATAGATAAGTTTGCAACGTATCATGTGCTACCTTTAATACCTTCAAAAATACTTTTACTTCATATGTGTGCCTCTGTTTTAGCTCATGAGGAAGTGGTATAATGTGCTTATCCTTAATATTGCAAAAATATCAGGCAAAAGGTGCTTAGTCCACAAAAGATAAGCAACAACAATAACCAATAAAGTCTTGTTCACACTTTGTTCCCGAGAAACGAGTCAAAAATTTCCTGTGATAAACACATGAGAAGAGGAACATTCTCATTCTAGTTCCTCTATGCGACTTGCTCTTCAAAGCTTTTTAAGTATGGCAAATATCGAGTTATCTATTACAGTCATTGATGAAAACATAAACTTCCCAAAATTTATTTTACATCTACTATTTGTTTTCAAAATTACCCATTCCTTCTGTGAAGGGGCTATCTTTTACTTTTATTTTGAGCCAAATTACCCATTCCTTCTGTTCTCCACAAGAAAACCTGTAGCGTTGAGTTAAGATACATTATTTTATATTTCAGCAATATGTTTGATCAAGTTTTATTACATTTGATATTACCATCAACGTGAACAAGTTGAATGTAGAGCTTTGTTAAAGTAGCATATTCCTTTCGTGTTGGTGTTTCCATCTTATTTATAAAAATATAATCTTGAAAGTTTCCAATTCATTCAAAAGAATATTAAATAATTGAATCATGTGTTATTTTCTTAATAAATAGCTCTTACATAGACTCTTCTAAAAATATAAGTTCGATTTGTTCAATTTTCTCTGACCGAGAACATACATTTTAACTACTCAATTATTTTTCAGTTTGCTTTAACTTTACAGTTAATTGAATCATCACTTGTTCTCGAGAAGTTTTATAAGAAAAGGTTTATGTTTACAATTCTCTTGTATTCGTTAAGAAATTACTGATGTTTATTTTTGTATTTTTTATTATCGACACTTCACTTCAAAAATTTGTGGTCATGCTTACCGACCTCAGTTTCGCTTGGGAACAATCAGATTCTAAGCTTGGGGAGTTGATAAGATAAGTTTGCATCACTATTTTATATGATAATTTGTTCTGTTCGTTGATATATTTCATATTGGTATGCAATAGTTATGTTATTTTGCCTTATTTTGCAGTTTTCAGGAATTATTTATCAGCGTCAGAAATTAGTAGGAAAAAATATTTATCAAGGGGACCCACTCCGGAGTTCATAAAAATCAAGAAAATATAAAATACGAAGTTTCGGGAGACAAGACCAAGAGAGACCAAAAATATCCCGGGGGAAATCCAGGAGGAGGCCAGGCGACCTGCGGGCACGTACCCACCTCTGGCCACACCCTCAACCCGCCTGGACCCCGTGCCCCTGGCTCGACTTTGGCGTACAACTCCCCCTGACCTAAATCCTACTACGACACTTCCTATTATTTTTCCGCCGCTCGCACGGGGAAAAAGCCAGACATAGAAGAGAAGGCTTCCCGGTAGGCAGAAATATGCTGGGGAGGTTCCCTCTGAGGAGGGAAATCCTCATTGTCATCACGCTGGGAATCATTTGCATGATCATCAACATAATCTCCACTATCTACACATTCATCACCATCATCCCATGTCACCCCACTGTAACATTTAGGGTTGTAACTTCCTATATTCGTTGGGATCTCTCTCCCGATGTTAATTAACCTGTTGAATTGATGCTATCGATTTTTATCGGTGATTTCTTGTTATGACCAGATTATTACTCATTCATGAATACCCTCTTATCATGATCTATATGATGGCTTGTGACTAGTTTGTTTAGTTCTTTAGGACATGGGAGAAGTCTTATTGCTAGTAATTGATACGTCATAAACGTATCCTTAATTTATGATGTTCCAAGTTGCTTTCATGCCATATGCTACATGTTTTCCTTACACTTTATGTCATTTTGATGGATTTCCGGGGACTAACCTATTGACAAGATGCCACATAGCTAGTTCCTGTTTTCTACTGTTTTTAGTTTCAGAAAAGTTGTTCTGGAAAATTTCTCGGAATTGGACGATTCAAAAGGCAGAAGTCTTAGAATTCCAGGAGGGTCAAGGAAGTCTAAAGGAGACCCAGAGGGGGGCCCTGGAGCCCCCACACAATGCCTGGAAGCGGGTGGCCCCCTGGCCGCACCTGGGGTGGTGTGGGCCCCTCAGGCGCCCACTGCCATCGCCCTTTCGCCTATAAAGTCCCCCCGAGGCATAAACCCTAAATAAATCAGCCTTTTCCACGAAAAGTTCCGTAGCTCCGCCGCCACCGCCGACAAGTTTATGGGGACATAAATCTCTATTCTGACACCCTGCCGGGACGAGGAAGTGCCACCGGAGCCATCTCAATCGACTCCACTGCCATCTTCATCGCCGTTGATGTCTTCTATGATGAGGAGGTAGTAGTTCTCCGCCGGGGCTGAGGGCTCTACCGGTAGCTATGTGTTTCATCTCTCTCTCCCATGGTGTGATCTTTATGTGATCATGAGCTTTGTAATCTAGTTGAATAAGTAGATGTTACTCTTCATCTGTTCTGCTACTCAAGTGGTTTCGTTATGAGACCTCCATAAACACTTTGATCGCGGTGTAAAGGTGACAGTGTGTGCACCGTGTGGTTTAGCATGATATTTATATTTTGTGTTGGATGACCCTATGAACTTTTGGCGTTTGTTTAGTACTAATTTGGGGCGCTCATAGGGACAGCGTGGGGTGCCATAGAGAGGGAATACAGCCTTAGGGAGTGCTGTTACAGCCCTACGCATGGATTGGTGTTCGTTATCTCACCGGAGAGTAGTTCAGAGTAGCGTAGTGAAGAGAGATATTTATGCATTCAATTATGTTATTATTGTTGAGAGTGTTCACTAGTGAAAGTGTGATCCCTAGGCTTTGTTTCTCAGCATTGAAACACCATTTACAATGAATTCAGCTACATGTTTGCTTGATTTCATTTTAATTTCAGATTTCTATTATCACTTATAACCATCTATTATGACTTGCTTAATGTCTTGTGATTTTGAAGCATAATTTTGTGGTGTTCTCCTTTGAATATTTTATTTGGTTGACTTGGCACATGCTTACACCATGTGTATGACTACAAACCAGTCACTTATAGCCTCTATGATCATTTAGGTTTTGAACTTCTAGTACCACATATGCTTTGATTAATGATATTTTGTCGCTATGCATGATTATGGCCATTATTGCTCTCTTGATTTGTCGCTCCCAGTCTTTTGCTTGCCTCCACCTGTACTGAGTATGAGCTCTACTCGTGCATCCAACTCCCAAAAACCAAAAGTTTGCCAAATGTGTCCACCATACCTACTTACATGTGGTATTTAACTGCCACTCCAATGTAAAGTGCTCATGTGTTACTTTTAAAACCTTCAAAATTACTCCTGTTTTGTGCTCCTGTTTTAGCTCATGAGGACGTAGATTGATAATATTTATCTCACTTGTTGATTGGACTTTCACACCCTCGACTAGTGGCTTCATCTGCTTATCCAATTGATAGAAGAGCTGGCAGCGGGTGCCCAACCCCAAAGTAATACAACAAATTATCTTCACTATTTTTGCCCCTGATTTATCAGTCAAAGCATAATTGTGTAAACAAAAGAGAAAGAGGGATGACCTTCTACCCAGATGCGTCCTTCTATGGGATCCCCTCCTGTGAAGTCTAGTTGGCTTGTGACGTACTGTATTTTCTGTTTACTATTCGTTGACATAAGCATGCACCTCTCTTAAAAATGTTTACAATACCTCTATTTAACAAAATAAAAAGCTCTAGCACATGAGTGATCCTTGCTTCCCTCTGCGAAGGGCCTTTCTTTCACTTTTATGTTGAGTCTGCATCTTCTAACTTTATGCCCAGTTGAGAGAGCATGGTTGCCATTCTGAGTTTAATGTGCATTTGTCCTAGAAATATTATTAATTGATTCATGATGTGTTATTGTTTGTTCTCAAATTATTTGTTCTGGTCTTCCTCATGAACTTGGAAGATGTCCTGGCATTTATGTTTTTCCCCACTCTTAAGGACAAACGAAATATAACTTTTCTATGTTATCTCTATGCTTGAAACAAACGTATAGCTTCGAGTGCATTATTATTCATGATATTTTGTTTGTGTTACTTTTCATGATGCAAGGTGATTGATATGTTTCATTTTTTTAAACTATATTTATCATGCTTGTGTTAAAGCTTTATGATCTCATCTATGCTTATGCTTTTACAATTTAGATGATCAATTTTATGATTGGTAGCATGTCACCTCAGAAATTATGTCTTTTTATCATTTACCTACTCGAGGAAGAGTAGGAACTAAGCTTGGGTATGTTGATACATCATAAACGTATCCTTAATTTCTGATGTTCCATGTTGTTTTCATGCCATATGCTACATGTTTTCCTTACAATTTATGTCATTGTTATCGATTTCCCGGGACTAACCTATTGACAAGATTCCATAGAGCTAGTTCTTGTTTTCTGTTGTTTTTAGTTTCAAAAAGTTATTCTGGAAATATTCTCGGAATTGGAGGATTCAAACGCTAGAAGTCTTAGAATTCTCGGAGGGTCAAGGAAGTCCAAAGGAGACCCGGAGAGGGGCCCTGGAGCCCCCAAACCATGCATGGGCGCGGGTGGTCCCCGGCCGCGCATGGGGGTGGTGTGGGCCCCTCGGGAGAACACCACCATTGCCCTTTCGCCTATAAAGTCACCCCGAGGCATAAACCCTAAATAGATCAGCCTTTTTCCACAAAAAGTTTCGTAGCTCCGCCGCTGCCGCCGATAAGTTTCGGGGGACAGAAATCTCTATTCCGGCACCCTGCCAAGACGGGGAAGTGCCCCCGGAGCCATCTCCATCGACTGCACCGCCATCTTCATTGTCTTTGTTGTCTCCTATGATGAGGAGGGAGTAGTTCTCCCCCGGGGCAAAGGGCTCTACCGGTAGCTATGTGTTTCATCTCTCTCTTCCATGGTGTGATATTTATGTGATCATAAGCTTTGTAATCTAGTTGAATAAGTAGATGTTACTCTTCATATGTTATGGTACTCAAATGGTTTCGTTATGAGATCTCCGTAAACACTTTGATCACGGTGTAAAGGTGACAGTGTGTGCACCGTATGGTTTAGCATGATATTTATATTTTGTGTTGGATGACCCTATGAAATTGTGGCGTTTGTTTAGTACTAATTTGGGGCGCTCATAGTGACAACGTGGTGTGCCCTAGAGAGGGAATACAAACTTGTGGAGTGCTGCTACAGCCCTACGCATGGATTGGTGTTCGTTATCTGACCGGAGAGTAGTTTGGAGTAGCATAGTGAAGAGAGATATTTATGCATTCAATTATGTTATTATTGTTGAGAGTGTTCACTAGTGAAAGTATGATCCCTAGGCCTTGTTTCTAAGCATTGAAACACCATTTACAATCAGTTTTGCTACATGTTTTCTTGCTGCCATTTTTATTTCAGATTGCTATTATCACTTATAACCATCCATACTACTTGTATTTTACTCTCTCTTCGCCGAACTAGTGCACCTATACAACTGACAATTGTATTTGGTTTGTTGGGGACAGAAGAGACTTCTTGTATCGTAATTGCAGGCTTGCTTGAGAGGGATACCTTTGAGCTCTACCTCCCTGAGTTAGCTAAACCTTGGGTGATCCACTTAAGGGAAATTTGTTGTTGTTCTACAAACCTCTGCACTTGGAGGCCCAACACTGTCTACAAGAATAGAAGCGTGCGTAGACATCAGTAATCATACTATATTGAGTAATATTTAATGGTCTGATATTTAGTTTGTGGTGCTATTATTATAGTGGTCTCGTGTGAACGTCGACTACATGGCACTTCACCTTTATCTGCCTAGGAGAATGAATGCATTGTGTATATAGTTTTTTATGGTTAGGTTGGCAGAGTAACAGGAACCTGAACCTAAATTTTGCAAGGTGCAGCACGAGGGTGCATAGGACCCTGGAGTATATAGTCACAGTTAGATTTATTTTAAGTACTTTCTTGTAGGTGTGGATGCTTGCAAGGACTGTAATCGTAAGTTTGCATTTCTACAAGTAAGTACGGTGCACTAGCATAGGTCCAACCACACAACAATTATCAAAACATTGAACATTAATCAACAGTATATGATGAAATTATCTTGAGAAATTCCCGTGTGTCCTCAGGAGCATTTTAATCATCATAAGTAACACCACCTGCTTATCCTTTGTTCTAAAAAGTATTGTGCTACTTTCTGCAATTATTCTCGTTTGGCTTTATTTACCTAATATAACAAAAACTCATATAAATTTGTCTCAAAGTACTTGTGGTGAAAACTTGCTCAAAACCAGTTGTCAACACCTTGTGCTCCTCGTTGGGTTCGAAACTCTTAATTATCGAAATTACTATGATATATCCCCTATAGTTGTGGTTCATCAGGGAGCCGTGAAGGTTGTCGTCAAGATGATGAAAACCACGGTGACTGTGGCGATCGTGATCACCATGGTGACCGCTACTCTAACTAGCACTAGGATGATGGAGAACAAGGAAGTCATGATGATGGAGTACAATGACATACTCGTAAGTACTGTTCCCATGCTCCTTCGTCGTATATTGACATCACCTACCGGATCTCTAAGATCCATGGTCACCCTACTAGTGAATGTTCGTCGCTACAAGGATGACACCAATAATGATGGTGACCATGATGACTGTGGCAATAAGAGTGCTCATATTTCATCTTATTGGTATTCAGATACATGCGCCACATATCATATCACCGGGGAGTTGAACAATCTCTCCCCGACTGACAAGTACAAGGGACGTGATCGTGTGCACATTGACGATGGTAAGGGTATGTCTATCGGACTTATTGGTGATTCTATTTTTCACACCCCTCTTTTTTCGTTACATCTTAATGAAATATTACATGTTCCCAATGCATCAAAGAAACTTATATCTGTTCATAAACTTTCCCTTGAAAACAATGTTTTTCTTGAGTTTCACCCATTCTTCTTCTTGATAAAGGACCAAATAACATGAAGAACTCTGTTTAAGGGTCCCTGCCATGGTGGTCTTATCCCTTTGTGCCTTTCTCCAACAAGTCGTCCACTTTTTGTTTCATTACAATAAAGTTGTGATCCTCTACTTGGCATCAACATTTAGGCCATCCATCCTCGTTTGTGGTTTAGCACATTCTTAGGAAAAATAAACTCTCTTATACTTCTGGAATAAATCCTTATGTACTTGATTCCTGTCAACTCGCTAAGAGTCATCAATTTCCATATCATGTCTCCACCAGCGCCTCCACTGTTCCCTTGGAGAAAGTTTTCTCTGATGTATGGGGTCCTGCACCTTTCTCGGTTGACAAACATGCATATTATGTAAGCTCTATTGGTGATTTCAGCAAATTTACTTGAATTTTTTTCGCTCAAGAAGCATTCTAATGTCTATCAAGTGTTTCTTTCTAACAGTTTGTGTAGCGCAAGTTTGATAGGAAAATGATAACCATGCAAATGGATTGGGGAGGTGAGTATGAGAAACTAAATGGGTTCTTTCAAAAAGTTGGCATCACACATCATGTTTCTTTTCCACATGCTCATCAAGAAAATGGTTCTACTGAATGAAAACATCATTATATAGTTGAAGTTGGTTTTTCTTTGCTAGCTAATGCATCTATGCCTCTCATTTTGAGATGAAGCTTTTCTCATAGCCATATTTCTTATAAACTCGCTTCCTAAGAAAGTTCTAAATTTTGAGACTCCTACTGAACGTCTTTTTATATGAAACCCCTATGTCTCTATTGGTCGTGTATATGTCTCTCGTGATGTTGTTTTTTATGAGAATAGTTTTCCCTTTGCCTCCTTACATCCTCATGCCCATGCTTGCTTTTGACAAAAAAATTGGTTACTTCCATCATCCATACATCATTCTTATGCGGGTGATAAAAACTAATGATCATGTGTCTTCTATTGTGCCTATTACTAATGTGTAATAGGAAGAGGAAGCTGATGGTTCAGATACCATCAAAATTGGTGAATAAAATGCTTCTGAACATGATGTTGACAATCTGTCACAAATGAAAACGGATTCCGGATACAAGGATGATCTGCCTGCATATTCTTCTGACCACGTGTATCCCCAGGCACCTAATTCCCATGTAGATTATGCTGGCCTGCCGGACCCCGAGGCTTCGTATCCCGAGGTTGATCCTCCTTCGCCCTACAGGGACATAGACATCAGAGGGGAGTCGCGTTGCGTGCCTACTGTGTCCATGCCTGAATCATTTGTGGCAGGCTCCTCACCAGTCAGCCCACTGTCAACGCCCACCAGCCCTTCGACTGGATCCAATGTGGCTGGTCCCAGCGCTTTGGATGTTGTCAGCGCAGATTTGGTCGACGCCGGATCTTCTGCACATGAGCCACCTATGTCCTCACCTGCTGCTCCGCATACAAAACTTAAAAAGGCTATTAACAATCCTAATGAATACAAATATGGTACCGTACAATATGGTCATCAACCAAAAATATATGAGGGTGCACTTCCCTAGCATGGTTTGTTCACATCTACATGAGAGACAAGTACACTGACCGAGGCTCTCGATGATACAAATTTGAGGAGATAAATGGAGAAGAAATATGATGCTTTGATGGAAAATAATACTTGGTATCTTGTATCACCAAGCACCAAGAATACATAATTGACTACAAATGGGTTCATCATATTAAAATAATGAAAAATTGCATCATTTACAGATGTAAAGCACGGTTGGTTGCAGAGGATTTTAAACAAAAGTATGACATTGATTATGAAGATACTTTCAGTCCAGTTGTCAAAATAGCTACCATTCAAACTGTGTTAGATCTCTTTGTTTTTCGTAATTGGAGTTTGATGCATCTAGATGTCAAGAATGTATTCCTCTTAGATGACACCTATTTTTTTAGTGTCCATTTGCTCTTAGATGTTGGACCTTTGTTGGATTTTATTGGGACAACATCGTTCCATTGCTTCTGCAGCTACAATTTGATAAGAATAGGTTTCCTGGACCATGTTTTTACGAGATCTTTGCGTGTGCCACATGCAAGATTTGGAAGTGCCGCAATGAGTACATTTTTCAGGGTTCTATTCGTATCTTCCACACCTAGAGGGTCAAATTCATGTTTGACCTCTTTGTCCATCAATTCCGTGTGAAGCAATCTATGGTTGATCCAATTGATTTGGATTAGGAACTTAGTTTCTTGATCATGTATTCCTCTCTCACTTACTTCCCCCCTTGATGTTTCCATCTTTGTTAACACCATTGTAACACCTTTTCACCATATTTTTAAAAAATTATCACCGTATTTTATACCCTATGGTTACAATGTCAAAAAAAAACGTATTCCTCCATGGTGATATGGAAGAGTGGGTTTACATGAGACAACCCCTAGGATTTGAAATGTCTCACGCTCCGCATCACATTTGCAAATTTGGCAAAGCTCTGTATGGATTAAAACAAGTAACTCGAGCATGGTTTTTGAGATTAAGTTCCAAATTATGTGATCTTGGTTTTCTTCCTTTCAAAGCTGACACATCCTTATTTTTGTTAACAACAATTCAGGTATTACTATGTTTGTTCTAATTTATGTTGATGATATCAAGGTCCCAATCTCCTTTGGTCATGCCATTTCTACTTTGGTTCGAGATCTCAATACTCACTTTGTCATAAACGATTTAGGTGGATTACACTTATTCTTAGGTCTTGAGGTTAAAAATATACACAATGGGTTCTTGTTAACATAGGAAAATATGCCAGTGTGTTACTTGATAAAGTAAGTAAGCGCAACTGCAAATCTGCCCCCACACTTATATATTCTTCTAAGATGTTATCTTTCGCAGATGGAACACCTCTTGGTCCTCAAGAAAGTACTCATTACAAAAGTATTGAGAATTAAAGAATTTGACTTTGAAACGCCCAGATATGTCCTTTTCAGTTATCAAGATATGTCGGTATATTCATGCTCCAACCACATCACATTGGACAACTGTCAAGCACATTCTTAGATATGTTAAAGATACTTTGGACATTGGAATAACCTTTATGCAGTCATCTTCCACTCTTCTTAGTGCCTTTACATATTCCGCTTGGGGAAGTAATCTTGATGATCAAGGGTCTACAGGTGGTTTTGTGATATTTGTTGAACCAAACTAGGTCTCATGGAGTATTCGAAAGCAGCCTATACAATGTCTTGGTCAAGCACCGAAGTTGAATACAAAGCATTAGCAAATGCCACACCGTAATTGCTTTGGCTTGAGTCACTCCTTGGTGCAGGAAAAGCCGTGTTTATGGTGTCATAAATTATGTGCCACCTATCTGTCCGCTAATCTAGTGTTTCATGCTCCTATCAAACACATTGAAATTGATTTTCATTTTGTCCAAAAAAGAATTACCAATGGTAGGCTGGATATCATTTTTGTCTCCGGTAAGTATAAAGTTGCAGATGGCTTTACTAAGAGCAACTTTACCAGAGCCCCTATCCTGCAGAACTGTAAACGCGAGATAGGGGTCGCGAAAAGCGTGGTTTAGGGGTTGAAAACTGCTGCGGCGTGCTGTTACGCCCCAGCAGTTTTCAACCTCGGAACCAAAAAAACTGAAGTTAAAACATTAACCAAAACTTACTGCAATTTTGACATAAGTTCGACAATTAATAGAGTTTAAACGATAAATAAGATATTTTACGATGAACACGCAGAATAATCTCATAGAAATGTGCAATGGGTCACCAAATCAAGCATCAACACCGCTGTCGTCACCACCACCAGAAGCAGCAGCTGCCGCAATCATAGCTTGCTTTCTTTGCTCTAGGATCCCCTTTCTTGCCATGTTGTTCCACTCGAGGGTCACTTCATCCATTTCAGCGCGGTTCACCATCATGACCTTGTTCTTCTTGGCTAGGAGCTTTGCCACGGACTTGTTCTTCTCGGCTATGGCTCTCCTCTCTTCGGTAGTGGCCTTGCGCAACCCCTCTTACTGGAGAATTTCTCACTTCTCTTTCTTCTCTTGGGACCTCTTCCCGGACAACTCCCTCTTTGCTTCTATAGTCTTGGCCATCAACAACTCGTTCGATTTCAACATGTAATCTATCTTATCCCTCAAGCTTGTAGCCTCGGCTTGCATCTTGATTCTCTCCTTGGCCTTATTCGTGCCTCTAGGCCTCCTGTAGTTTCTTTCACCTTCATCGTCGTCCTTGTCGATCAAGGTCAATCCATCCTTTTTTGTTTCCATCTCCCTCAACTTTCATTTCTCACTCTGTTGGAGCAACGCCCAACAATGGCCTAGTATAAATAGCTTGCCCTTGGAAGTTGGCATATTTTTGTACCTCTCTTTGGAAATTCGTTCCTACAAAAAAGAAAAGTGTTTCAATGTGACAACAATGACAAAGAAAGCAACAATGTCAAATAATGCAAACTCACCCAATCGGCCTCATTGGTACAACTTGAAGGAGCATTCCGAAATTACTCCAAGCATCCACCGTACCGGCTACATATGAGTTTGATCAAATCCCAGCAACCTTGGAGTGACCGATAGGTGCGTGGTATTCTTTTCATTGGTTCTCCATGTCGGTCGTATCGAGGCATCACCAGGAAGAATTGGTCCTCTGCCCTTTTCCAGTAGCGCTTGTCAATTTGATCATTGTCGGTAGTGGCGTCGAGAGAAACGGTCTCCCAAGCTTTGATCAATATCTCGTCAGCCAACTGCGGGTAATTCATCGCTCGCGGCTGTTTGCTTGTTTCGAAACCGTCCCTCCCCAATATCCTCGATCTCATCTTCATCCGCCGGCACCGTCGAGGCCACCATCGCCCTCGTTGTAGCCAAAGACACCAAGAGGGGTTTCCTCAATGTTCACGGCGACTTCGTTTGTCCAAATATGCGCCCGTAGGGACCTCAATCTCGGACGAGCTACAAATTTGACCCAATCACGCACAAGAACATAAAGAAATTGCAGCATAATCGACCCGGGACCGTACCTTTGCATCGGCGTTGCAGTTGCAGTGGAAGGGGTTGGCGGTTTCTTATTTTTCGGTAGAGGCTTCGGTGGTTTCAACACCCCTACCGCGGCAGCCGCCAGGAAACTGACGCCTCCTTCAGCGGAAGCAACGGCGGCTTTAGCAGATTGCCCGGTGCCCATGCGCCTCCACTTCATAGGCGGCATGGGGTCGGGCGCAACCGAGGTGGCCATCGAAAGATCTATACGGCCCGCGGGATCAGACTTGGTGCCGCGCAAACGGGGACGCTAACAAGGGTTAACTATGGGACGGCCATGGTAGCGCTAGAAGGGAGAACCGCCGGAACCGAGGAGCAAAGGTCGAGCAGGCGCGGCGGCGGTAGTTCGAGGGAGCTGAAATTTCTGTCTTGCCAAGTCTTTCCGTGCGATAGAGGGCACCCTCAGGTCGGCGGCGGAAACCGTGGATTCAGGGGTTGGAGGGGAAAATTCTATGTCGCTCTAAAAAAGTTTTACGGGTCGGCTCTGCTCGGGCCGGAAATTTCGCTCGCAACCACTATGCGGCAGTTCTTTTTCAGTTCGGACGCTTTTAGAGGCTCTGCTAGAGTTACTCTAAGGTGCTCCCAAACAAGATGTTAGATGAGTTTAACCGTAATCTTAACCATACTCAGGATTAGATTAGGGGGGTGTTAGATGCTTTTGTAACGCTCACATGTATGCATACGGTACAGAGTAGATACGTATCCCTCATGTGGTACGTACCACCGATGGGGGCTTTTACCATATAAGACGTACCCGATGCCTCTAACGAGAGAATCGTTCGCTCTAAATGCCAATATAACTCCGTGTACAGTAACATAATCATCTGATACTATGGTCAGTAACTACTGTTCTACGATTTCCATCCGTCGTCTAGGATTCCTACAATCGATCACGGACAGCGCTCTGATAATCAAATATTTTCTCGCAGGATTCGGTGGCTCAACCACGCAAGGATGAACACAACACGATACTTGATTTGATCCTTCTTGATTCAGTGACGTGCTGTTGCAGGTGATCAGGTTTTTTTATTACTTCAGATACCGATCTCGGGAGGCATCACCAGCGCATTCTTAGGGCATGGCAAAATTTTCGTCTAGGTCAATAATGTTGATTCCTCCAAGAGGTTTAGGCATGTAAACACGTGCCCAGTTTACTTTGCATTGGCTTCCAGATGCCTCATCTTTAGCGGCACAAAGGAAGGACCGACACTTCTTGTTGACACTCTTGATTTCCCACCTTGAGCATTGTCAGGAAGTTGATCGGAAAAGCAGACATAGTTCATTTGATCAGCGAATTTCTGCCTCCCCTTGCTCTTTTGGGCTGCTCCTTTTCGGGCTCGCCATTCTAGCGTTTTGCCCATGTGCTGTAAAACTTTGTATAATTCTGCCTCCCTTGTTGATGAGCCTCCCTACCCAAGGTAAGTCTTGAGGCACCCCTTATCCATGATTTGCTAGAAGTCAACACATCTGATTCGGGGAAGGTATAGAGAACAGCCAAAATATCTCAAATGGAAGTCTACTCTGGCATTCTGGAAGCCTTGGAGGATGTGGTCAAGGTCGATGCAGGCGCATCTGGTAAGTGCGATTTTGCCATATTCGTGCAGTGGCCCGTGAACTGACCAAAATTTTCCAGCATATGCATTGGTAAGGGTGTCGACATCCTCTCCTTTGTAAGCTCGAGGAAAACAAAATGATTCGCATGGTTTGAGATTCTCATCTTAGTGTATCTTCCTGGCAGAGCGGATAGAAGATTTGGGTCAGTGGCCAAGCCATTAATTTCAACCTCTTAGAGCTGTCGACTTGTCAGTAACCTCATTTTCTACTTGGATCTCCGGATCTCGTCGTCTTTCACAGCTTATCGTGAAGCATCTTATCGATGGCGTTCACTGTGTCAGATCCATACGATTCCAAGAAAATCTGCTGCCATTGCCTAGAAAACTAATTAAATTCCGATACACTTTGATCTCGAGGCACTTATACTAACGAACTTGAGATCTACACATCAACTTGACCACTTGCTGGCGATTAGCTACTTATCGCTTCTACTAACACAAGTTTATACGAAGTAACTTGAGTGTAATACACACTTCTTGGTTTTCTTCGTTACGTACAAAATCTTGAAATATTTTCACAAATAATTTATAATCTTAAAATCTAAATAGGAACGAAGAAAACCCACTAATGTATTTCTCTCAGCATACAAGCTATCCACCTAGGAGCACCCACTAAGGGTCTGTTTGTTTGGCCTGCCGCTGTTTGTTTGGCCTGCTGCAATGTTAGATGTTATTTTATAGCACGTCCATGTGATGTGTGAGGTTTATGGTACATAGCTCGTGGACGTGTGGTTAGGCATAGGATATTACGGATATGATTAGGACTTAGAGCGGGTCTGCGGGTATGCGGGTACGGGTTTGCCACCCCCATACTCGTCCCATTAGACCTGGCGGGTCGAACATTTTACTAAACCCTCCCCTTTTAAGGCGGGTACCCGTCGGTTTTGCGGGTTTCGAGGCCCCATTGCCATCCGTAGTTGAGAATCAGGTGTAACTGGTGGGCTGTTAGAAATCAGGTGTATGAAGCAGCTCATCAAAGGAGAGATTTGATGTTTGGCGGCAATGGTATTGATGGCTGCTGGTGGTGGTTTGAAGAATGAAATATCTCAAATGCCGTTGAATGCTAAAGAAGTTGTATAGATGTTGTTTCTAAACGAATTAGCTAATTGTGACCCGTTTTAACATAGTTAGCATGTTTATGGGTTGAATTATCTTAATTTTACCTATTTTTTCAAAATAATTGTAAATATGGTAATTAATTTTTTCTTTTGGCTTATGACTTTGTTTGCTTATGACTAATGGCTTTTGGCTTTTTGCTTGTATGTCGAGATTTTCGTCACGATTATATTACAACACTTCTATGTGAAATAAAAACATTACAACACGAAAGTTGTGGAAAATAGCGAGATCGATATATTCGAGAAAGGAAATTTCAAACGATTTCCCTAAAAAAACGAAATTTTAAACACGAAGTTCGGTCCAAAATTAAGAAGTTAAATTCCACATAACTCGAAACCAATCACGGGAACGGAAGCTACTTGTTGACGCGAACATATTTCGTGTACAAGTTAATTCAAATTGAAATACATTTAAATGGAGTATGTCTTTTTTTGACATGTACACGCATGTACCAGATACACACCATGCGCATGTACTCGATACAGCTCACGCATGCGAAGGGACAGTAAAGGTGGTTCAACAGCTGGCATGCGAATGGAAAGTAACCTCGTTGCTCACTACGACAGTCGGCGGCATTGCTCTTGTAATTTGGAGCAACAGAATGGGCAGCAACAAATAGCACTTCGGTACTTGAGCATAAAGCTACGCGGAGCAGCTCCCACCCTACTTATGCTCGTTCGCTCTGCTCCAATGCATTTTCCCACGGCGCTTGTAGGCAGTGCTTTTCCATTTGATGCTGTTAGTTTGGGCTTCCACTTTTAGACCTTAAAAGCAGAAGCAGAAGCCCAAACGAACATGTCATTAGTGTCATTCTAACCCATTTAGCCATGCCACCTCCTCACATGCTACCTCAGAAAAGATAAATTTTATGTGGTCAAATTAATCACTATCAATTCGACAGATTTTCCACCTTTATTTTCCCGCAGCCCCTTCTCCTTTTTAGCTTCACCTCCCTTTTAATTACTTACGGTTAACGGTGGCAATAACGCCAATGCATCTCTTAGCTTCGCCACCCCCTTTAATTAGTTACTACAGTTGATGGTGGCAATCTATACTTCTTATAATACAAAACCCCACTAAGATGCATTTATGATTTTTCTATCTCAACATGCAAGCTATCCACATCATCCACACTATTAGCCAATCAATTGTCCATGTCATCTCCACTAACAAGTAATTAATAATATTACATCTTTCATGCAACATATCCATGTCATCTTTTTTACATCTTTCATGCAACATATCCATGTCATATTTTTTCAGTCATACAATTGTCCATGTCACTAATATGCATTGCTCAATTATATAGTAATTTCACGCGAATTTTTTTTTTTTATAAATATTGTTATGATCAATTGAACCTTGACAGTTGAATATTCTGTGTGTGTCTGATGGTGCCCATTCCGCAGATTTTGTTTTAAAATATTCCCGCCGCAACGCGTGGGGTATTCTTCTAGTTATGATAATGAATCATGCCTTCTTAATCCTTCTTACTTTCCAAATCAAATCCCTTTAGAAAGAGGATCTTTTGTCTCATGGTAGCCTGCTCCAGTCCCCTTACAGTTCGAACCTGACGAGTCTTTCGTTCGTGTGGAGAATCTCTATCCTTTTCTTCGAAGTATATTTCTCATAATCCCATATGCTCATCCGTCCATCTCCACGTCCATTAAGAACATCACGTCTAATCCATCTTGGATATGCCTACCATCACAGACACCCTGAACCTCCTAATCTTGGTATGTACGTATCATATTCCCTGATAAATCACTATATTTGTATGTCGCATGTCGTCACTGACATCCGGCTAGATCAATCCAGTGCCGCATTTCGTTGGCACCTTCATAATTTTTTTATGGAATTCTGGAGCATACATCGTCACATCCGTTTGGTTGTATCTTTGTATATTTTCTTTCGGTTGTTAAGTAGTTAGTGTGCCACCTTCCCCCGTCAATTTGGTACTTCAAAATTTTGGCCCGAACTCCAATATGCTCTTGGGGAAGTTCTCCATTGTACTTTGCTTATTCATCTTCTCTTACAGAACATATTTCCTTATGATTATGCTGGTACATTATTTGGAGGTTACGTCTTGTCTATCCATCTCTTCTCTTTGGATAAGGCTTATGAGAATGAAAGAGGAAGTTCTTCGAGAGAGGGTCCTTTAAAGTGGGGAATGAAGAAACAACTAGGTTTTGCGAGGATACTTGGCTCGGGCCAACCCTTCTTAAACGCCAATATCCAGGTCTTTATAACATTGTCAGCAAAAGAATGTTTCGATACATGATGTGTTTCATAATGCGCCTCCACTAAATTTAGATTTTAAAAGGGCATTGGTTGGGAATAAGTGGGATATGTGCTCTCATTTATGCTTAACACTTATGGATGTTACACTTACTAATGTTCCTGATTCTTTTCATTAGAAGTTGACTAACAATGGCTTGTTCTCTGTCAAATCAATGTATGAGGATCTAATGAATGGTCATACCAGATTTCTACATACTTATCTATAGAAGCTGAAAATCCTTTTAAAAATTAAAGTATTTATGAGGTTCCTTAATAGGGAAGTCATGCTAACTAAAGATAACCTAGCTAAGTGAAATTGGGCAGGCGATACTCATTGTTCTTTTTGTGGGAGTAATGAGACTATTGATCATATTTTTATCTCTTGCCCTTTTGCAAAATTAGTTTGGCGTGTGGTGTTTTGTACTTTCAATATCCCGCCACCACTAGTAGGAAAAGGCCTTTCTGTGGCGCACCAAAATGGGATTCTGTGGCGCACCTAGGGGCCAGAGGGGTGCGCCACAGAATTCACGCCACAGAATTTTTTTCTGTGGCGCACCGAGGCCGTGCGCCACAGAAATGTCAATTCTGTGGCGCACCTCAGCCGTGCGCCACAGAAATTTGCAATTCTGTGGCGCACCAAGGGGGGGTGCGCCACAGAATTTTTTTTTGAATTTCAAAAAAAAAAAGGCGGCCAGATCTGGCCGCGGGAAAATTTCAAAATTTCGAAATTTCGCCGGATTTCGTCGGATGCTCGCCGGAGTTGGTCGGTGGAGGATGGGGGTCACCGGAGTTGGTGGGGAGGAGAAGCAGAAGCTCGCCGGAGGTGGTGGTGGTGGTGGTGGTGGTGGTGGAGGAGAAGGAGGGGGGGAGGAGGAGGAGGAGAAAGAGGAGGAGGAGAGGTGGTGGTGGAGGAGAGGAGGAGGAGGAGGAGCTCGCCGGAGGTGGTGGTGGTGGTGGTGGTGGTGGTGGTGGTGGTGAGGTGGAGGAGGAGGAGGAGCTCGCCGGAGGTGGTGGTGTGGTGGTGGAGGAGGAGGAGAGGGTGGTGGTGGTGGTGGTGGTGGTGGTGGAGGAGGGGTGGTGGTGGAGGAGGAGAGGTGGTGGTGGTGGTGGTGGTGGTGGTGGTGATGGAGGAGAAGGAGAGAGGTAGAAGATGAGAAGTGGAGGAGAAGTGGAGGAGAGAAGGGAAGAAGTGGAGGGGAGAGGGAAGAAGAGGAAGAAAAGAAGGCAAAATTCGAATCCTGCGTGAAAATTTGTGGCGCACCCCCCTTGGTGCGCCACAGAAATTTTTTAATTTTTTTTTTTATTTTCTAGTCAAAATCTTAAAATGGCCATAACTTTTGGAATTTGGATTCTAAAAAAAGCTCACAGGCCGAAGGCCAGTGAGGTTGGGTTTCTTTTTTTCTCTAGTTTTTTTTAATATCTTGATCATTTTTTTCGACATCGTATGCAAAAGTTATGCCATTTTACTTTTTTTATAAAACTTTTGCTCAGAAAGTCGAAATACATATTTCAAAATTTGACAAAAAGTAGACATTAAACTCTCCGTGCATCTATAAGGGATTTATTTTTTGATGCTTTTTAGACTGCCAACTCTTCCGTCAAAAACTAGAAAAGGCGTTCCCGGGGGGGGGGGGAGTTGGTGCGTGAGGGCATAATTTTTTCGGATGGGAATTCTGTGGCGCACGTGGCAGTGGTGCGCCACAGAAACGTCATATTTCTGTGGCGCACTAACCACCGTGCGCCACAGAATAGGAGTGTGGCAATCATGGTGTGGGCCCCCAACTTATTTCTGTGGCGCACCCCTACCCGGTGCGCCACAGAATTCCTGTTTTCTGTGGCGCACCCCTATCCGGTGCGCCACAGAATTCCTGTTTTCTGTGGCGCATGCCCTCCCGTGCGCCACAGAATTACATTTCTGTGGCGCACCGAATAGGGGTGCGCCACAGAATCTGTTCCATAGAAAGGCACTTCTCTACTAGTGCACCAACCAATGTAACTAATATGTTTGGGAAATTGGTTGAATGGGCCAGACAAAAAGACTAAAAATAGGATTTGTATCGGCGTTTCGGCTATTTATTGGTCTATTTGGAATTATAGCAACAATCTTGTTTTAACAGAATAAAATCTTTCATGTCCTACAGGTTATTCATATGACAGTGCACTGGATCCAGTTATGTGCTTTCCTGCTATCTTCGACCAGCAGGAACTTATGGTCGTTGGTTGCTCTCGCCTCATTTTGGTAGCACGGGATTTTTTTTTCTCCCATCATATGTGGCAACATATTAAGTGTCTTTTGTAGTGTTGTGTGTGTTCGTTGTTGCTGGTTGATGCTTGTCTCAATCTTTCATGGATATTGAGATGTAAAACTTATATCACTACTTTGAGAACTTCCCAATAAAGGTTGTGTGCATCACTTACCCCTTTTCGGAAAAAACATGAACAATTATCCCCCTATCCTTTTTTATGGTCTAATGGTGTTCTTTAATCTGGGTGATTATCCTCCAAATTTGACCTATGTATTCTTTGTGGAGGAAGGAAGAGAGGCAAACAAATCTTGGAAACTAGATCCTTATGTTGCATGAGTAGAAAAACAAAATCAGGTACTTAGTATAACAATAATCAGTTCTCTTTTGTCCGATGGCATTATCCCACGGCTACAACATTCACATTTTTCCTAGCCATATTTTGCAAATTGTCACAATTTCCTTCATACTGCGGATAAATGACAATCTTCCCAGCTACAAATTACCTATGGGAAGCTATGTTTACATATATGAAAGTTTAATAGGTTCATCTCATATTCTGATGCCATGTTAGAATGGCCCACCACATCCAAATGCGAAAATGCTAGAAAGCAAATTTGTAAAATGGTAAATCAAGATGCTAACATTTCTTCACAACATTGGCTATTCAATAATTATCAATATGAGTATTGAGTTGATGATTAAAGAATGAAGATTCATCTTTATGGCTACCTCATGATCCTTTTGTTGCTCAAATTCTTTTTCATCGCTCTCGGATGATATTTCATATAATTTTTTCCCGCATGTGTTTCCATATATCTAACTAATATAAAACTCAAATAGTCAGTATCTCTATCCTTTTCTTCGAAGTATATTTCTCATAATCCCATATGCTCATCCGTCCATCTCCACGTCCATTAAGAACATCACGTCTAATCCATCTTGGATATGCCTACCATCACAGACACCCTGAACCTCCTAATCTTGGTATGTACGTATCATATTCCCTGATAAATCACTATATTTGTATGTCGCATGTCGTCACTGACATCCGGCTAGATCAATCCAGTGCCGCATTTCGTTGGCACCTTCATAATTTTTTTATGGAATTCTGGAGCATACATCGTCACATCCGTTTGGTTGTATCTTTGTATATTTTCTTTCGGTTGTTAAGTAGTTAGTGTGCCACCTTCCCCCGTCAATTTGGTACTTCAAAATTTTGGCCCGAACTCCAATATGCTCTTGGGGAAGTTCTCCATTGTACTTTGCTTATTCATCTTCTCTTACAGAACATATTTCCTTATGAGATTATGCTGGTACATTATTTGGAGGTTACGTCTTGTCTATCCATCTCTTCTCTTTGGATAAGGCTTATGAGAATGAAAGAGGAAGTTCTTCGAGAGAGGGTCCTTTAAAGTGGGGAATGAAGAAACAACTAGGTTTTGCGAGGATACTTGGCTCGGGCCAACCCTTCTTAAACGCCAATATCCAGGTCTTTATAACATTGTTCAGCAAAAGAATGTTTCGATACATGATGTGTTTCATAATGCGCCTCCACTAAATTTAGATTTTAAAAGGGCATTGGTTGGGAATAAGTGGGATATGTGCTCTCATTTATGCTTAACACTTATGGATGTTACACTTACTAATGTTCCTGATTCTTTTCATTAGAAGTTGACTAACAATGGCTAGTTCTCTGTCAAATCAATGTATGAGGATCTAATGAATGGTCATACCAGATTTCTACATACTTATCTATAGAAGCTGAAAATCCTTTTAAAAATTAAAGTATTTATGAGGTTCCTTAATAGGGAAGTCATGCTAACTAAAGATAACCTAGCTAAGTGAAATTGGGCAGGCGATACTCATTGTTCTTTTTGTGGGAGTAATGAGACTATTGATCATATTTTTATCTCTTGCCCTTTTGCAAAATTAGTTTGGCGTGTGGTGTTTTGTACTTTCAATATCCCGCCACACCAACCAATGTAACTAATATGTTTGGGAAATTGGTTGAATGGGCCAGACAAAAAGACTAAAAATAGGATTTGTATCGGCGTTTCGGCTATTTATTGGTCTATTTGGAATTATAGCAACAATCTTGTTTTTAACAGAATAAAATCTTTTCATGTCCTACAGGTTATTCATATGACAGTGCACTGGATCCAGTTATGTGCTTTCCTGCTATCTTCGACCAGCAGGCACTTATGGTCGTTGGTTGCTCTCGCCTCATTTTGGTAGCACGGGATTTTTTTTCTCCCATCATATGTGGCAACATATTAAGTGTCTTTTGTAGTGTTGTGTGTGTTCGTTGTTGCTGGTTGATGCTTGTCTCAATCTTTCATGGATATTGAGATGTAAAACTTATATCACTACTTTGAGAACTTCCCAATAAAGGTTGTGTGCATCACTTACCCCCTTTTCGGAAAAAACATGAACAATTATCCCCCTATCCTTTTTTATGGTCTAATGGTGTTCTTTAATCTGGGTGATTATCCTCCAAATTTGACCTATGTATTCTTTGTGGAGGAAGGAAGAGAGGCAAACAAATCTTGGAAACTAGATCCTTATGTTGCATGAGTAGAAAAACAAAATCAGGTACTTAGTATAACAATAATCAGTTCTCTTTTGTCCGATGGCATTATCCCACGGCTACAACATTCACATTTTTCCTAGCCATATTTTGCAAATTGTCACAATTTCCTTCATACTGCGGATAAATGACAATCTTCCCAGCTACAAATTACCTATGGGAAGCTATGTTTACATATATGAAAGTTTAATAGGTTCATCTCATATTCTGATGCCATGTTAGAATGGCCCACCACATCCAAATGCGAAAATGCTAGAAAGCAAATTTGTAAAATGGTAAATCAAGATGCTAACATTTCTTCACAACATTGGCTATTCAATAATTATCAATATGAGTATTGAGTTGATGATTAAAGAATGAAGATTCATCTTTATGGCTACCTCATGATCCTTTTGTTGCTCAAATTCTTTTTCATCGCTCTCGGATGATATTTCATATAATTTTTTCCCGCATGTGTTTCCATATATCTAACTAATATAAAACTCAAATAGTCAGTATCCAGAAGTGCATGCAGTCATTTGGTGTACCTAATCAATGGATAGTGTGAGATACCAACATCCATGCTAAAAACAATGCAGCTTTGCTGCTCGAAGTTTCTAAAGAACCGCTGCAGAAGAATAACTATCTCTCAATCGAGTCCTACACCACACAATAATTTGCCTCACATGACATAAGATTTTGTATCCTATCGATTCTAAAATGAAAGTTTTGTACGCAGGTAATTGTATAGTTTCTATAGATTCCTGCTGCAACGTGAGGGGTCTCATCTAGTATCTAAATGGGAGCAACTCCCACAAGGGTATCCACATTAGTAATCATGTGCTTTTCCCACCTCATCCTTCATCAGTTTCATTTTGGCTCTTACGTTTTTTGTCCGTTTCATTTATAGTTGTATGGTACATCAAAGAACGTCTCCTCCATAGCATGCAACCCACTTCTTCATCAAGGCCCATCTTATTACTCTCGCCATGCAAATTCATCCTATTACTCTAGCGATGAAAACTTAAGTGTCGGACTTTCTGTCTCCCCTTCCCACCACCTATCTACAAGTTTTTCCTGATCAAGCCGTCAAAGGCTGCGCAACGGACCAACCGTTTCCCCATTAAAAAAACAAGCGTTGATGTGGACATCTTACTCCGGGGACGGTGGAGAGTTACAGTATGTAGATATTCTTCAACGATGCATTCCTCTTCTTATCTTCCATGTTTCTCTACATGCCATCAGGTACGATTATTGGATGTGTTAGGTTCGTCATGTTCCACGGTCACCAGTTAGCCCTTGTTTGGTACAAGTGTATATTTGTGGATTGGTGGGGATAATCCCCACAGGGTTTGGGTGAAACCCCCTCCTTCACCCAATCCAATAAAATCCCCATCCACTAGCTGGAGGGAGTGGATTTGATATCCAGAAAATTAACCTAGCTAAGAAATTGTTTACTTCAAGTGTATTATAGTGGAAAGTAGGGGATTTTACCGAATCCCCAAAAATCCCCACTAATCCGTTTACTACTCCGGTTTTGGAGGGGATAATCCTCAAAAATACCCCACCAACCACCTTAGGCCTTGTTTACCTCTCTTGTATTTGTTGGGATGGGAAGTTTGGGATTGGGAGGGGATTTGGTGATCACCAAATCCCCTCAAATACCCTTCCCCCACAATACACTAGCATAGAGTAGAGTTTTCAGTCTAGACAAAAGTAAGGTGTTTGGTAGGGTATTTGTGGGGATTATCCCCTCCAAAACCGGAGTAGTAAACGGAGTAGTGGGGATTTTTGGGGATTTGGTAAAATCCCCTACATTCCATTATAATACACTTGAAGTAAACCATGCCTTACTTTTGTCTAGATTGAAAACTCTACTCTATGCTAGTGTATTATGGGGGAAGGGTATTTGAGGGGATTTGGTGATCACCAAATCCCCTCCCAACCCCAAACTTCACATCCCAACAAATACAAGAGAGGTAAACAAGGACTAAAGTGGAGGGGATTTTTGGAGAAGAATGGAGACAATCACTGCTAATACACTTGAACCAAACGAGTTTTTTTGGGATATTTGGGAATTTAGGGTTATGCTGGGATAATCCTCTCCAATTCACAAATATACACTTGTACCAAACAAGGCCTTAAGACGCCAAGGAGCGGAAACCACCGAGTTTTCGCTCTCTGACTCCTATGTATAAAGATTGGTTTTCTTATTTCTATAGTAAAGGGTGCATTGGTAGGTAGACGAAAGTACTTCGTGACTTGGATTTTTGGCTTGCAATATAATGCCATTTACCGTCTTCCAGTCTGTTGCAGTCTCATCTGGATAGCCGCCTGTTTATGCGAGCTTATTTAATCATATCTGTCCGTCCATCCATGGCCTGCGGCCTAACAGATCAGGTATTAACATGTGTATGTACAATCTTTCATGCTAACTGAAAGACAATTCAGCTACTGGATTGAATGATGAAATCTTGAAAATTGCTTCTCTGAAAATTCTTTTTTTTCTCTTGAAGGTTATACTCAAAAGAGAAAAATGAAGAAATCACTTTTCCATTGTTAACTGTGTCTTAATTGGTATCCAATGATTGTTGTCAATTTCATTTGTTCATCAATCCTTAGGCTGGCACGACCATCTGTTTGCAAGGGGTCCTTCGTATCCGTGTTCTTGGACGGCTCTACCCGGGTACTTGGTAGTACCATTTTTTTACATGTAATTCTGTTGTTTAATTCGATTTAATATGCATAGTGCTTTGATCTCTTCCACGATGAATGGTACTATGTTCACTTTACCGATCTCTTCGAATGTATATTGTAAGATGGCTCTTACTTCATCACTAGTGGAAACAGGGGCATTAGTCCATGTCCGTAAGCCCCATTTGTCCCGGTTGTGCAACTGGGATGGGGAATCCGGGACAAATACCCCTCCCCCATTGGTCCTGGTTGTGCTAGGGCCCGGGACAAATGGGGCTGACCACGTGGCTCGTTAGCTGGAACCTGGCCAGGGCTATTAGTCCCGGTCCTCAATACGACCCGGGATGCATGCCCCTTCTGCCGCGGCAGGGCTTTTGCCCTTTTCTCTGGCGCGGCAGAATTTTTATGATTTGTGTTTTGCGACCCCCAGACCTCCCGGATCCCATGAGAAGAGAGGTGCCCCGGTGGCCCTTCCCCGGACCTCCCGAATCCCACGAGAAGAGAGGAGCCTCGGTGGACCCTCCCCGGAGCTCCCGGATCCCACGAACGAATAAATAATACATATATAAAGCAGAATAAGGAACACTTATATTACGGAAGCAAAGTATATCGAGCATATTACATGACGGATGGAGTGTATTACAAAATCAAATTCAGTTCCAACCGGGGCTATAGTACTCTCCATTTACGTTTAGGACCTCTGCATCTAAGAAGCCCGCAATTTCCTCCTGAATTGCTCGTATGCGGTCCCTTGGTAGAAGACCGTACCGAAGCCGTTCGATCTAATATAAAGAAGAGTGGTCAATATATATTAATGAAACTAAGTAACTAAAATAGATGGTAATAAGAAGAATTGACGACTAACGTACATGAAGTTGCTTTAAATTTCTGCCCTTGGGACATGTCGTCTGACGAATGAACTCGCAAACGTAGTATCCACACAAGTGATTCCCGTCTTCTTGTTGCAAGCACTTTACGAGAACATGATTTCAATCAAAATAATAATCAACCAGACATGATAATGGTATCGACACTAGAATCAAGGAGATGCGCGCGGATCTAGATAGTACTTACTTGCACAACATCAAATGTAAGCTCTGATTTCCACTCACCCCTGGCCTTTTTTATGAACCTCTTCCAAACGCTACCCGAGAAAAAAAAGAATAAAAAGAGTTAGTAATTACTTGATATCCGAAAATGAAACAAAGTAGTCGATATAGTGCCATATATAAATAGTGAAATTAATAAAGATTGAAATTACCGCTGGATCATTTTCTGCATGTCAGCCCACATCGCTAGGGGTTTACGTTTTGGGTCCATTACCATTACTTTTCCTTTGTCAATTTCGAAGATTAGCAGAATATAGTGGAAGCTGCGCACGTAGAACTCATCAATTATACAGTGAACATCGAGTAAGGAAAACAGAATGTTTACAACACAGTAACACTAACCCGAATTTGTAAGGAAATAGTATTTCCCGTCGGTGTTGGTGAAACATTATTGCCCTCAGAATATTATTTTCTGTATCCTTGGCAGATATCTGAAGAGTCTTTTCATAAACAAAATTTGGATCAATGAACCCAATATCATAGATTCCACCTCTTTTGCATTCGAGAATCTTCATTCTGCAATTATAATATATGAGTGTACTATATATATATATGAATATGCAAATGAACAAGGTGAGCTAGAGAAATAGGTACTTACAGACAATAGGCACTAAGGACAGCTTTGTCGAGGGCCTGTTGCTGGTATAACTGAAACAATTCGTCAAATTGAATCATAACCAATCCATCTCCATACCCATAGTGCTCGTCCTTAACGCTGAGACATATCCAGTCCTGAGATTTCTCAGTGGCTTCCATATACCAACTATGCACTCTTCGCATTTTTGTTGGTAGATCCTTTATCTCCTCGGGTTTGACGAGAGGCTTCATGTACGTGTATTTGTACGCACATTCAGCTTCGGGGAATTAGTCTACTGTTTGCATATACTCAGCAATGGACAAACCCGCATCAGCTGCCTTGTCTGCGTACAGTGTTACAAACTCCGGATCAATTTGCTCGTCAGCAATATTAGTGCTCGGCCCCACCTGGGTACTGGAAATCACTTTGAGCGGGGACGTGGATTGTTTTTCTGCTCTCCGAGCTGGGCAACTGATTTTCCCCTTTTCCCACTTGCGCTACTACTCTTCGTCGACCGCACCATTTCCTGGTTTGACTTCAGAATAGAGCGGTCATAGTCAGATGACAGACTCGGCTCGGGTCTATGAAGAGTCTTCACCATTTTCCAAGCTCGTTCTATCTCTTCTTCGGTCTCGGGGAAATCTGCCTTTTGCTTCTCCTTCCGCTTCGATTTCCACGCCTCGTATTCGTCCTTTGCGATTTTCTGGTTTTCCTCGGGAGTATAGTCGTAAGGTAACTTGGGTACCTCCTTTGGTACCTTCGGGAGAGGTGACCGTTGACGTTTGGGTGATATTTTACGTTTCGGCAGAAACTTAGTGGGTGGACAAGGCTGACGCAGCAGCGTAGGCGACCGCGGTGGAGACGTGCACGGTGTAGGCGACCGCGCTGAAGACGGCATGCATGGCAAAGACGACCGCGCTGGAGACTTTTGCGCTGGAGAATGGCGAGGATTCGATGGCTTTGCCGTCTGATTTGGGAGCACAATGCATTCCTTTAGCCATAGAACGGTCAAGTTCTTGGCTTCTCCGAGTTCAGTCAACTCTTCGTCTTCACCTTCAGGGAAAACAAGCTTTACCCGCTCGAATCCGTTGACAACTTCATCGACCCCAACAACAGCGTAGCCCCGTGGAACCGGAAGACTATGGTGAGTTGGTTCGTTGCCAATTGGTAAGACATAGCCGGCCGCCGCCTTGATGGTTATATTGACGACCTTCACGTGGAGCTCACAGGTTGTCATCTCCGTGATATCATCCACCGGGTGAATCATCGGCGGTGCATCATCACTCGGTAGCTGCGTGGATGCAACGCTGCTTTTGCGATGAGAATGTGCGGCGTTGGTAGCCTCGACTTCACCTTCTACCATGTGTGATGCGCCAGTAGACACTATCTGCTGGCTAAGTGTGTTAATTTGGTCCTGCTGATTCTTTGCTACATCCTGCGTCAGCTTTATCTGTTCTTCAAGTTAACGCCTCCAGTTTGCCCGAGTCTCTGCTTCAGCTGCTCCGCGTCCTTTCTACGTTGACGGCTTCTATCGGGGTATATCTTTTTGCTGTCGTGGAACCCAGTTTTCCATGGAGGATTGCCTTCTACGGCTCGTGTACGCCCTACGTGTTCCTTATTCCCGAGGGCGCGTGTGAGCTCGTCGTTCTCTCTATCTGGCACAAACTTTCCCTCTTTAACGTCCTGTATTGCGGTTCTCAGCCTCTCTATGGGTAGAGGACTCTCTTTATGCCTTAGGTTATAGATTGCATTTCCTACGGCGTCCAACGTGCCCCCATGCCCGTAGAACCATGACCTTGTCCGCTCGACCCACAAGAACGGCTCGGGAGTGATCCCCAGCTTAAGCAGGTCGTTCTCCCATTTATCCCACTTGGGACTGGAACCCTTGTAGCCACCTTGCCCCATAACATGGTGATATACCTTTTTGGCGGCGTTTTTCTCATTTGTTTTTGTCCTTTCCAGTTCATTCTCTGAAAGCTTGTACTTGACGAAATCTGCCCATATGGGTTTTATTTTCTCATACCCTTGAGTGAAATCTGGAGTCTTGTTTTTCTTAACATAGTCAAGGTTCAATCTTTTCTTCCAGTTTTTGAATTGCTCGGCCATCTTTTTCAGGGTCCACGCCTTGACCTTTTCCCGTATCTCTTTTTTCATTTTAGTAATATCGGGCTCATTCACAACCGCTTCATTCTCGTCCACCTTCGGCAAGGGTAAGTTGAAATTAGACAAGATCTTCGAGAAAAGATGTTCTTTGGCTATTTTGCTGACATATGAAATTCCTTGTTTCCGCGGATCTTTTGGCTGATTCCACTCATGAACAGTGATCGGGATGTGATCCCTAACTAGCACTCCGCATTGCTTCACAAATGTTAGGGCAATATCAGCGGGAAGCTCGGGTGCGCCGTCTCCTGTGATCGTGTCGATCCTATATCTTTCTGTATCTTTTAACTTCTTTGTTGCGCCTCGTTTAGTCTTTTTCCGGTTGATATGCTTGAACCGGATGGCTAAAAATATAAAGACTGTTAATACATGTATATAGACAACGGATGCTTCATTAATTAACATATCTATATATGCACCTCGGAGCCGGTGTTTGTAATTTGTACGGCTGCACCGGAGCCGTCGGCTGCTGCCATATCGGAGCCGTCGGCTTCTCACTCACCGGAGTCGTCTCCCTGGGTGAGCTCCGGATCTCCCTCACCGGAGTTGTTCATCCACTGGCTCACATCGGTATCTACATCGGGCCCGCGGATGAAACCCTCGAGCAAGTTTTTGGCATCTTCGTCTTTTGGCTCCATACTATACAAAAAGAGTAATTATATGTTTTAGATCCATTTCATCAAAATTCCTTATAGATAATAACTAATGATCAATTATTTTCATCAAACTTGCTTATAGATAATACACAAAAAGAGCAACATATTCATGAAATATTTAAACGTATGATAATACACATCCATAGATAAGGAACCCTCATAGGGTAGTCATAGCTCACGTGGTTAAATTTTCTAACATTCCTAACATGCATTCTTAAATTTCTAACACTAATTTAGTTAAATTTTCTAACATTTTTAAATTTCCTAACATTTCCTATGTCAATTCTAACAAATCTAAAATTCCTAAGTCTAATCTAAAATTTCTAACATTCATAACTAATGATTCTAACATTTCTAACACTAATAAATAACTAAAAACAAAAACAGTAATTAAGTAAAAAAAGGAAAAAAACGGAAAAAAAGCCCCTAGTTAGGGCGAGATGGAGGCAGGGCCTTACCTCCTCTAGGGCGGCGGCACGGCGGCGGCCGGCGCGGGGCAGTGGCGGCGCGGGGGGGGGGGGGGGCAGTGGAGGCCTGACGGGATCGAGGGGCGGCGTTCGCGGGCTGGCGGAGGCCCTACGGGATCGAGGGGGCGGCGGCGCGACGGGATTGAGGGGCGGCGCTCGTGGGCTGGCAGCGGCGCGACAGGATCGAGGGGCGGCTCGAGGGGGCGGCGCTCGCGGGCTGGCGGCGGAGAGACGACGGAATCGAGAGGCGGCTCACGGGCTGGCGGCGCGACGACGGGATCGAGGGCGGCGCTCGCGGGCAGCGGGACGGAGCGCGGCGCAGCGGCGGCGCGGCGGCGGAGGAGTGCGGCGGCGGGGTAGGGGCGGCGCGCGAGGGGGCAGTGCCGGCGGAGTGCGGCGACGGAAAAATTGGGCAGCCTGGCGTCGTCGGTGCGTCCCTGCGCGCGGTTCTGAAATTGGCGAGGGGATGGTGACGTGTATATATTCATGGACATCCGTCCCGGGTGGTGGCAGGAACCGGGACGAAAGGCCCCTTTAGTCCCGGTTGGTGGCAGCAACCGGGACGAAAGGCAACCGTCCAGATGCTTTTTTTGGCCGGGCGCGCCAAATGTTTTAGCGCCAAAATTTGAATATTGTTTGAATATGCACATGAATAACTTCTATATACTTTCGAATTTGAAAAAATTTCAACATGAAAATTGCTTGAATTTGCCTAAATTATATCCGTTTTCTGTTTACCTAAATAATTATTCTAATTATTCAAACTATTAACTATTTTACTATTTACATTCAAATCCGTTTTCTGGCTACTAAGTGCATATATACGTACCAAATGCACGGCATAACGTATGCTGGCGAATTCTGTTGTTTTGTATTTGGTCGATGAACTGACCGGTGTATGAAGTTGGGCTATACATAGGGTCCTCTGACTCACAAAGTGCTAGATCCAACGGCTCACAACCGCTCGAAAGAAACACAGCGTAGCCCTGATCGAACGGCTCACAACAGATCGAAAGAAACACACCCCTGATCCAACGACTCACAAGCGCTTGAAAGAAACACACGATCCGTGTGATTCTATCTGATTGGTCCAAACGAAACCCGAACCATTTCGTCCCGGTTGGTAAAACAGGCCGGGACTAAAGGGATATGTTTTCTTCTCACTATATATATGTATGCATTGCCACACCATTGACATAAACACATACAAACTCACCACTCTCTCATGGCTTCTACCGTACCCACTCTAACCTTCATCCAGGCGGAGGCTCTTTCCGCCTCAAACTACCCCTGCCCGCCCGGCTACAGTGTTCCCGCCGGTTGGATGCTGAGCGTCGGAGGAGTGCCGGTCCCTCCTCTTCCTCAAGGTGTGGCGCGTCGGGCGGCCATCACGAACCACTACTACCACGAGCTCACGCCAGAGCAGCGGAGGAATCCTAGTTGGAATCCTGACTACCGCCCTACTTGGGACGCCTTCTTCATTAATCGGCATGAGAATGCGCTCGCCAGGTACGAGGAGAACGGCCCGCCTCCTTCGAACTTCAACGAGGCCGGTCGTCGGATGTGGTGGGGCGGCGGACGGACTCTTCAAAACGTCATATACTACATCAGGGCTGGCGATAACCCTCGCCTGCGCTACCCTCACGCCCAGTCCTGGAGTCGTGATCCTCCGAGGGAGTCCAGAGCACCGTCCGACGATAGTGACGATGACGGCGGCGACTACGACGACTACGAGTCGGAGTATTATAGGCCTAGGCAGGAGTATGACTAGCTAGTAGATCGATGCACTTTGGCCATTAATTATGTACTGCCTTGTTTATTTAGATCTATGCTCTCCGTTTAGATTTAGATCTAATCTTGCCATTATGTGTACTGTGCCTTGTTTATCTATCGAAATGCATGTCCCCCTCTTTTTAACGTCTATCGAAATGCCATTAGTCGTCTGAATCCAACCATTTTGCAATACAATGAGCTCAAGATCACTATTATTACGAGTGGTGAAAGCGAAAGCAATAGTCGCGTCGTATTCATTTGGCCGGCTATGGAAAGAAAACGCTTGCATCTGCTCCCCCTAAACTATAACAGGTCCCATCTCTCTCCAAACCTAACGTGGTAGTTTCCCATCCGCAAAAAGCTCTCCACGCCTACTCTTATTTAGAAATAGCACTATTCTTCTTTAGTTAGGTAGTTCTCCCCCCCTCTATGAGACCTTGAACAAGATAGTTTTCTACCCACATGAGCTTTTTCTAACCGAGCAGCATTCGCGTATTCGCCTTAAAGGAAAGAGATAAGATTGAGATAAATTGGGGGCATTACCATTACATAGTACCAAAACTATAGCTTTTCCTGTCTGTCTTTTCCGTTAGCACAAATCCGGGTGCGGATGACACCACTGACCCCGTTCTTTATCCCGACTGGACCACGCCTTTCACCTTTCTTTGTAAAACAAACCCAATATCTTGACCGGAACCATGTTCAGTGCTGCTTCAGGAAGAATCACACGGAAAACAGAAAACAGACGCGCTAGCGCGCCGCTGTTTCTCGGAATACAACAAATTATTTTATTAAACAGCCAACAGAAAACAGACGCGCTAGCGCGCTACTCCTCGTCCTGGTCGTCGTCGTCGGTGACCTCCTCGTCGTCGTCGGAGGTGCATGATGGTATGTCCGACATAGGCCCCCACCTCGGATCGTCGGAGGCCCAGACTTCGCCGGCGTGGTTGGCCCGACTGAGCTCTTGCAGCGCCTTCGTCCTCGCCTCCTGAGCGGCATCATACTCGAGGTGGCGTTCGAGGCGCCGCTCCGCCCGCTCAGCCGCGCGGGTCTGCCATAGCTCCTCGTCGGCGCTCTCCTCCCCCGGATTGTTCCGGTAATACTTGCGGACCACGCGGTCGTCCCTGGCGTCGACTAGGTCCTGAAACGTGCGGTGCCTGAGGTGGCGGTGGTCGGCGGCAGTGACGATCTGCGGCGTCGGCGCCCTGGCCTCCGCTTCCCAGAGGGTGTGGCAGTCGTTGAAGTTCATCAGCGAACGCGGGTGGTTGAGGCGCCAGGCCGCCGCGTCCCAAGCGCGGGCGGCCTCCGCCACCGTCGCAAAGGAGCCAAGGGGGATGCGGTCGTCCCCGCAGCAGATTTTCGCGGTGAACATTCCGTTCTGCCGTGCTCGGACGCTGCGGAAACCGGTTGTGTTGTTCCTCCTCGGAGGCATGGTGGTGGCACGACGGTGCGTGGAGAGGAGAAGACGCTCGAGGCGCAGCAGTTTATACCGCGCATTCGTGGTCACGCGTCACAACTCCCGCGCCACGCGGCAGGACTCCCGCGCCACGAGGTACAATACACACTAACACCCACCTCTCTCACTCCCCCAAGCAAAAAAAAAAAGGGAAGGGGGCTGTGAGGCCGCATATGTAGGGGAAGGGACATTGGTCCCGGTTTGGGGAATGATCCGGGACCAATGCCCATGCGCGTGCCACGTGGCCTGTGGCTAGGGATTGGTCCCAGGTCGGGCCACGAACCGGGACCATTGTCTCCCCACGAACCGGGACAGATGCCCCCAGGTGGTTTCTGCTGCCTCGGGCACACGAACCGGGACCAATGCATAGCATTTGTCCCGGATTTTCGTGCAACCGGGACAGGTGCCCCCTGGCCCCTGGACGAAAGGGGTTGTTTCCACTAGTGCATGTTTACTTCGCATATCTTATTTTTCTCCACATATATTTTATCCGGAAAGGAACCATAGTTTTATTCTTCAAACTTTTTATTAAGATTTTAAAATATATTTTTAAGATTATTGAACTTTCTACATGCTATCTTTGATCAGAAAATTTCATCTAATCATGTATAAATTTTGCTACAGATTAAAAACTGGTGCATCACTTTGTAATATTCCTAAACTCCAAGTATGACACAAGTGTCTCGCGGCAACCCGTGGGTTATTATCTAGTCTTTACTATTAGAAGGGACTATTTTGACCGGAAACGAATGAGCCGTTGGTGCCTGACTCCACCTTCATGCGCGCCTGCACCGTTGTGCAAGGGAAATTGGTGTTGTGTGCCTTGGAAGAATTATTGTTAGCATAATTTCATATTTGAACGTGAGTACGATTTACTCTTCTATAGCAAATACCTGCTGCTCCTTCCCCCATCCCCCCAGACCTATGTCGATGCTCATCCTTCCTCCCATCCATGGTTCTACCGGTACCACCGGCGAAAAGATCTGCTTCTAGTATTTACACTGACATTGATGGGTAGATATGACTGTGCAATTTTATTCCGTAATTACTTCTAATTTACCTTTGTTAAGATCGATCCGTTTTAATAGTTTTCATGTTCAACTATTTACATGGATAGACAATACGGGTACGAGGATGACTCGGTCATCATGGACAAGCTCAGGATGACGGTTTATGACTTAGAAACTCAGCTCGAAGAGTTTAAGGAGATTTCCATCAAGTATGCCAATGATGTGGTCGAAACCAAGATGCAGATGCTGACGCCAGCATAAGAGTGTCCGGAGAATGCTACGAAGAGTTATGTCCAACTTAAGAATGTGTTGGCGGATGTCGACATGACGAGGTAGGTTCAAGAACTCAACATAGAGATCGAGCTCGCATGCCAGAAAGCTATACTCATTGAGACGGAGCGCATGGAGGAGTAAATCGAGATGGCCAAGAGGGGATGTTCCTGGATCGTGCATCTCCATCGGATTCGTAGGTTACCTTCCTGTCTAGGGTTTATGTGAATCGGACTAGGCCAGTATATGTTTCTCCATCTTTATTAGTCGAATATATCTCTTTTCATTGGTCATTTATTTCTCCATATTGTGAACTTAAATTATCGGTAACAAACGTGTATGGATCCGCTCAACTTACAAAAACATAAACATAGACATCATATTAATATTGCAACCACTCGATACAAGTACTTAACCAACAGAACTAGAAGGAAAAGAAGAAACAACAGGAGACATATATAGACATATTGACTAAACGACCATCAATAGGGGACCGACTTCTCCTCCGATGCCCCTGGGAACTCCCCTGCCTTGACAATCAAATATTCCTTGCGAGCTATCATAATTTCCTGTTGCGCGAGGGCTACATCAATTTGTAGGTTCCCAACCTGCCTCGTTAGGTCAAGGTTGCTGGGCATCTTCTTCAGATCATCCAGCAACTTCTGCACTGCTTCATTGAAAGCTTCCCCCTGTTGCGTCTGCCCCTTTTTTTGGCTTCAATTTCCTTGTCGAGATTGTCGCAGACGAGTTTCATGTCCTTCTCAAGCTCAGCTTCAAGCAAGGTGACCCTCTTTGTCAGAGAATCGACGATGCCCCTCTGCTCGGCTTCAACTGGCATGTACATAGATGCATGATTGGAAGTTTATGGTAACATAAAAGGAAAAATGGATCTAATTAAGATAGATGAAAGCAGGAGGAATTGAGAAACAGATCAGAACAAAAATCGAATCTATCTCTAGGCAGCAGGTTGCTTCGCCGCTAGAGCCATGGTTTCCTGGAGGATCGATTAGTGGCGACGTCAAAGGTTTTTGCTGGAGGGGAGGCGGTGAGGCAGATAGAGGGTCTAGTGAAGAGTACATCACATGCCCCTCTACTTATGCACAGGCATGCGACAAGTGGAACAGAGAAGCTGCATGCACGGTAAGTGGAGCAGAAGGCGAGGAATAATTGATCCACTATGTATGCATGGATCCCCAAGCCGCGTCAAACTGCAGTGACATATTTCACGTTCACATATTAAAGAATTAATATGAATTAACTCTAATAGTAATTCGTGTGGAAGTAAGGAATTCGTGTGGAAGTCACGATCACAAACGGATTTGATGGTACGTGGCGTGGTGTGGTACAAACATTTGAAGGTTCATACAACAGATGAAATCGTACAACATTTGATGGTTACGTGCATGGCTAATCGCCGGCGAGCGGCAGAGCAGTTAATGTCCCGGTGAGGCCATGATGGCACTTTGCTTGACCTTGGTTGGTCGGCCTATATTTCTTGGGCCTCATAGGAGACCGTATTCCATAATTGTCCTAGTTGCTCTAGGCCATGTTTAAGTGGTTCCTTGTTAGATTCTAAAAAAAAGGTGGTTCCTTGTTCTATGGATCGATTTTTCATGTGTCACCGCTTTCCTTCAATTAATAGTGTTTCAAATGTTGGAATTTTTCAAAATTCATTATTTGAAACTTTGACCAACACATCAAAAGTCGAAATTTTGAAACTGTTGAGAAATTTTGAACATCTTCTACATATAGTTCGATCTCGAAACAATGTTTGACACTTTGGACACTGAACCTCGACACCTACTCATCATCGGAGCTAGTCGTCCCAGAAGGCATCGTCAAGCTCGTCGTCATCGGAGTCCTGCATGAGACTCTCCTAGAAGGCATTGTCCATATCCTCATCCGACGATGAGACGAAGATAATGGTTGAGGGGCCACCCCCTCTCCCCCCGGATGTATGAGCTTTCATCTTCACATCCCTCTCGGCGTCAAACTCCATCTGCGCCTGCACGAGCTCCGGGTGAACACAGCGGCACCTCTCCATCGCGGCATCGTCGTCCCGGTGGATGCGCAGATGCACAAACGCTAGGAGGTTCTCCTGCTCATCCTAGCGAGTTACAATCCTCACATCCGGGGCGAGGAACTCGTCAACATCCCTACTCTTGACGTCCCGGAAGTTGAGTTTGGTGCGCGGGCGGCCGAACTGCCACACTGCCACGTCGAACGCGTTGGTGGCAAACTTGGGTGTGTTGAATGTGCCCATCCACCACCGCATGATGTTTTAGGTGATCTCCACACACCATCACCTGGACGGACGCAAATGCACATCGCGGAAGCCGGTGCTGCTTCTCACGCGCGGCGCCACCGGGTGGGTGTGGTGGCGGCATGCACTAAACGATGCCGACAGTGAGGGGGATGCCATGGGGGGTGATGACCCACAAGTATAAGGGATCGCAACAGTCTTCGAGGGAAGTAAAACCCAAATTTATTGATTCGACAAAAGGGTAGTCAAAGAATATTTGTGCTCCTTAACAACTGAGTTGTCAATTCACCTACACCTGAAAGTGGACTTGTGTCACATCCCAATTTTGGAATACCTGATAACATAGTTGTTTTGCTAATTGCTTGACAATTAAACTTTGATTGTGTTTGTTTAAGTGCAACTAAACCAACTATTTATAAACTTGCAAACTTAAAAAGATAGCAAGGCAGTAAACTAAAAATATTCAACATATTGTTCAAATGACCTTGGCAATATTTTATAAAGTAAATATTGATCAAAGAGTTTTCCAAAACTATCTTATGAATCACATACTTGTTGAATATTATTACAAGACCTAAATTAAGAAAGAGGAAACACTAAATAAATTTCCCTAAAAGATTATCAGGAAAAAGAGGCATTCTTAGATGCTTCACCCAAATCTTATCAAATGTTTTTCCAACCTTGCAAGCTTAAAAACAAAGGTATTGGAGAGCATTGACTTGCTATCCCTAGTCACATAAATATTTTGGCAAAGCATTTTTAAAGAAAAGCCAAGTGCCTTATTAAATTAAATTTCCAATATTTTTAGAAACAGAAAACTCAAACAAGTTACTATTGGAAACTTGCTTCAAATGATCTGAAATTAATACCATTGCTTCCTTATATCAAATAAGGAACACACACAAGAGGAGACCAAAAATTGAATCCATTAACGTCCTGAAAACATGGTTTTTCTCCACAGCAACATTTGGAATTTTGAACAAGTTTGTTCTACAAACTTTTTCAAAATGCCATGAAATAAATACCACATTCTATATATCATAAATGAGGATGAAAAACAAAAGGGCACAAGTTTTTGATTAATTTAAGTTGCCAAAAACCCCTGTTTTCTTGACAGCACCTTTTATAAATTTGAACAAGTTTGTTCTATGAAGGAACTCAACATGACTTGAATTTTCTACCACATAAGGAACACATCAAATAAGGAATGTGTGCCAAAAATTATCATTTTTGGAAACCCCTAAGTAGGTTAATAAATTCAATGTCCATTTATGTAAGAATTCAAATTTGAACAACTTTGAATTATCAAGTTTCTCCAATTGAGCCAATTTTCATATATGTTGTGCATCTCAACTAATTAGAATTTTGGGCAAAAGGAATTTAAATTTTGAATTTGTTTGCTTGGTGAAAATCACATTTTTTAGAGAGGACAGGGACCTATTTGTAATTTACTAGGGACCTTAATGTAATCCCAGTCATCTTCTTCAACCTAGGCCCTCTGTAGATGCAGTAAACCTAGGCCATGGCTTCGACTAGAAGCAATCCTTGGGGGTAAGAGGCCCCCCATGTGCACCTCTGTGCCTCCTTGCTCCCTCTCTCCCCCCCCCCACTCGAGCTCTCACCTTCTCTCTCTCTCTACTATACAAAAAGCCCCAAATCGGAACCCTAGCTTGTGAGCTCGCCGTCGAATTGGCCACTGGGGAGCTCACCGCCGCTCTCCGTTGACACCAACATCTCCGCACCGTCGTGGTGGTGCTCGGTGCCGAAGGAATCGGGGCGGAAGGGCTCGAGGTGGCCGCGCCATCCGTTTTCCTCTTTCGGGCCGGCGCACTCCGGCGAGGCATTGCCGCGGCCTCGTCACTTCTCCGACTTCTCCGAGCATCCCTTTGCGTTCTAGGTGAGCAGGCGCTCCTCGCCGTCGTGTTTCCCCTCTCCCTCTCCCTCTAGAACGTGCACGCGCCGTGGACGCGTCCGGCCGCCTTGCGCCGTTCGTCGCCGGCCACTCTCCGGTTGCGCCCCGGAAACAAGACCGCCCGTTTTAGCTTCCCCTCTACGAGAGCAACGTTTGCATATGATTTAATTGCATTTTGGTGGACGGATGTGTCGATTGCGAGCTCGCCGGAGACGCCCCGCCGGCGAGGGAGGTCACGCTCGCGTCATCACCCATTGACCCCGCGCAGGGAGTCAAACCTGCACGTGGGGCTGTGCTTGCCCGCGTGGCTGCCCCCGTGGCATCCTGGCCCGCGAGTCAGCGACTCGGGCTAGCTCCCGCCGCGGTAGCAGTAGATCTGCCCGGCCCGTTTGTGGGTCTGGCCCATCCACACATTTTTTCCTTTTAATTTTTACAGAAAAGTACATGGTTACTTTTGAGCTTAAAAACCTACCTAAAATATGAATTTGACCAAACAAAAATTCAAAGATGTAAAGAAACTAAATCTAAACCACCTCCAATTTGTAGATCTACATTTGGATGAATAGTTTTGAAATGAAAAATGATTTGGCAACAGGTACCAGAAACACCAAAATGAGCACCATTTTTATTTCAGAACTCAGAATGAAGTGAGGCAAATTGCATTGGAAAGCCCTTGAAATTTCCTAACAGTAGCAATTAACCTTGCTTACAAATGCATAGTATTTTGGAAATGGCATGCAATTTGGTAAAACACCAGAGAGCACTTTGGTGATTTTTCTAACATTATTAAAAATGATTTTGGATGCAAACTCAATTGGACGGTATTGTATATGTTAAGGGCTATCCAAACCTAGCTGGGTTTAATTTTTAGAGCATCCTAGAAAATTTGGTGGACAGATCTTTACATTGCTTGTTTCTGCCATTTTGGCATTTTAGGAAATTAAATTGTGTGATTATATTTTTGTGTTGCAATATTGTTTTCTAGCATGTACGAGTGGTGTGAACTTGTTTTCTAAGTGTTACTTAACTATTTTAGCATGTTAGATTGTGTGGACTTGAGTGGAGAAGAAATAGAATTTTTATTAATAGCATATGTTATTTTATCTCTAGCTAATACTTGCATAGTATTTTTGAGTGATGAATTTATGTGAAAGCACTTGGATTGTTGATTGAATCCAGTACCATGTTGGTACTTATATTGGTTGTTATCACCTCTTCTAGCTTGCATTTGAGTTGGTATAGAAGCATGAGTAGCTTTGTCATGACTATGAGGATGTTATGGAAAAATTCCCTCATGTGTGGAATTTTGGACATAGGCATTTGTGGTTGTGTAGCCACATATTTTTGGGTTGTGTTCATAGGACCAGTAGCATTTTGATGATGTTATTATGAGTACTTGACCCCTAGATTTTTCACTTGTGTGAAAATAATAGCATGAGTATCATTACCTTGCTTATTTGTAGCACCCTATTATTTTCTACTAGTATTGTTATTGCACTAGATGCTAGTTTAGTCTTTTGTTAATTTTTATCAAGTATGACCAGAGGCATTGTGACCTCTTAATGCTTTGTTATGCTAGTGGAACACCCACTGGTGTCATTGCATTTTTGGTGGAAACATTATTTCCCCCACACTAGATGTGTTTCTTTTATATAGTTCTATAATTAATGAGTGCTTAGTATTTTTGCTTTGGGATCTTTTGTGCTAAATGGAAATGGGTATACTTCTGTTTGTAAGTGGTTATAATCGTGTGTGGCTTGCTAGGAAAAATACATTCTTGAAGTGTTGTTTGATTCCTCTAGTAATGCCCTTTTTATTACTACTAGTATGTAGGAGTTGCCCTACAAATTGATGCATTGTTTTATCAAATGGGATATTTTTGTTATAGCAAGTATAGATGTTTTTCCCTCCTGTTTTTATGACATGTACCCCTCTGGTTGTATTTCAGTTACTTGATTGAAATGCATCCATTGATTCTTCATGTTTAAGTAGCACTAGTTTCCTTAGCAGTTTTTGTATTGAATTATTTTCCTGCCAACTTGTGTTTGGTAGAGATTTGTGTATCCTTGCATGAGGACATTTTTTCATTTCCCAATATGATAACATGGTTCCTTGTTTGCATTTTAGTACTTTACATATTATGCCTGCTTGCATAGCAAACCCTTAGTAGAAGCATGTCTATAGGATTCCTCCTTTTAGTCATAATTTCTATTGTTCTCACTATGAGAAATTGTGTGTTTTGTGATGAGTCTATTACCTTGTTACACTTTTGTATGCTCACTGATTTGTAAAAGTAACTTTTGCAAATCATGTGTCTTATTTATTCTTGATGTGAATTTAGGCTTAGCAGATTAGCTACCCTGTTCTTTTTGTGGTGTGGTTGATAGACCCATTGCCATGATTATTATTGTGCATGTTTTACATACTTTTAGTAGTCTCACCCTTGTGAAACTAAGTGTATTTTGGGTTTATTAATATCTTGGTATGAGAGTGGCACACCCACTGAATCCATGATATTGAGGTTGTGAGATATGTTCCTCCAACCTTAAGTTGTCTTAATAAATGGCATTTCTTCCAAGTGTGTTTGTTTGATTGTTTGTCTCCATTAATAATTGTGTGATTGATTATTATTAGTTTCCTTGCTGTATGTATTGTTATGCATTGTTGCTTGCCTTGATTGGTTCTGAATGTGTGTCCTTTATTCCTTTTTACGACGTTAGAAAAACGAAGTGGAAGGAAGTGTCGTGAAGCTCTGTTTCAAGTTCCAGTCACTCCAAAAACCAGGGACACAAGGAGATACCAGGCAAGCCATCCTGATGCTTGCTGATACAATACTTATCATTATCTATCATGCATGTTTTACCTCTGAAGTTTTACAAAAACTTGGTTATCAAAACTATTTTTGATGTGGCTATTACTACTGTACTATTATATAGGTTACTATCATGCCAGTAGTTAAACTTGGTAATACCAAGCCCATAAGCCACCATATGGTATTTATTACCATAAAATATACTAGTCCCTAAGTGGACACCCTAAAATTGTGATTCTACAAAACAAAGGCTTTACGGAAAAACCCGGAGAAAAGGCGGATCCTTGTTCTCCGGAGGAATGTGGAAGTGGTCATTTTTGAGAAAGTGGTGTTTTAAAAAATGACACATAACCTAGTCTTCGCTGGACAACCTTTACCGTACTGCCACTTTACCCCAATATGGGTAGGGGCTTGATTAAAAAACTTGTTATGGTTAGTATGTGTGCTATCTCAAGTGCTATAGGGGATTGGATCCTCCGAACCGAAATGTCGCTAGGAGTGGAGAATACGGGACATCTAAAGTGTGGGATTAATTTTCCCTCCGGATGCAGCAGTTGGGTCTCCTGTTTGGGCGGTGTGGTACACGGCTTGCCAGGGAGGGTAACCCCAATTGAAGAGATAGTCATGTACTAGCTTGCACATAGTGGATAGTCAAGATCAGTTATCTGATGTTCTCATAGGTTGGGAACAGTCCATGGTTGTTTCATGGCGGATTCTGGATCTAGTGGAAATGTGTACACCTCTGCAGAGTAAAACTATTTCGAGATAGCCGCGTCCTCGGATATGCACGGTTGAATGGCCATGTAGCTAGCATTGTGTCAATGTTTTCAAAAGAGGAAGTTTTTGAAAAGGAATTTTGGAAAGGAAGTGTTGAACTTGTGAAGTTCGGAAAGGAATGGAAACTCATACCGTGGAGGTATCGTCGATGATGAAAAGCCAGATGTTGTTATACAAAACAAAATGTTTTGCAAAGAAAACCTTTTCTACTCTAAGCAAGAATTCTGGAAACTGATTCCAAGAAGTTTTGCAAAGAGAAAATATTCTTTAACAAAGCTTTACAAAACCTCTTGTACATGTGATATCTACAAGAGAAATAAAACTATATTATTTTATTTTCTTCTGAAGTATCTTCTTCAACGAAGATACAGATTGACCTGACTGCAACTGTGGTGTCATCATATATGAACACCATTGGTAGTGAACCCTATTTATAGCCTACCTATTCCACCATATAAGCATATTTGCATGTTTGGTAAGTGACATGATGGATGTCTTGCTGAGTACATTCAAATGTACTCATTATGGTTTCGCCCCTGGTATCTACTTGCCAGACTTTGAGAAGGATCCTCCGAAGGAGATCTATGAAGAGAAGTACGGAGTTGACGGCTTTGCGAACTAGGATCGTCTCCGGGTCAGCAGCCTGTAGGTTAAGGCGTGACTTGGGCTCAACTACGTTGTGTTTTAATTGTCTTCCGCTGTGTTTGTTAAGTTGCCTGCCCTTGTGGCAGTTGTGTTAGACTTGATCATGTGATCATTTTTGTAATACCTTTATGTATTCGTGTAATGGATGATGTATTTCTGTGTGCCAACTTTGTATGTTGTTCACGACTGATCTTTCTGGGATCGTGAATTTATGCATACGGAGGGTTTCAGACTGCCGGTCTGGGGTCCTTACAGAGTTGGTATCAGAGCCATCCTGACCTTAGGAGACCTTAGTTAGCATGGACGTCAGATAGGAAAGAAAAGTATTTTTGAGTAAAAACCTATTTACTATCTACATTATTTTTATCTAAGGGAATTTTAGTATATTTTCCCTCCTTATTATCTTTTCAAAAGATTCTAAATGCATATCAAGGGCATCCTTGAACAGTGGTTCGAAGGGCGGGCCTTACAGAATTGGTATCTCTCTCGGTTAAGAGTTTATTTCTTACTTGTTTGCAACTGCTCCGCTCTGTTTTTGAAACATCTCTCGTCTTTGAAGTTTTCTGTCCAGAAAATAGTTGGAGTTTCAAAAACAATTTGTTGCATAAAGTTTTCTCGAAACTTTACTTCTATTATATTGTTTCCATCCAAAAACTTTTATACTTGCCGATGTCCCGAGAAGACCAAAATATTTGCCTAGCTCTACAGTGATGATGGTCAGAAGTAGATATAGTTCTTCAGCCACTTCTAGGATTTTGGATTTGTCTAGTTTGGAGTAACTTAGCGATGACTCCATGAGTAACCTCCCCCGACGTAGCTCCAATGGAGCCTTGCTTGTGTGTTATGGCTTGCTTATGTGTGTCCGTAGGACTTTGTGCTATTGTGTGGTATAGAATTTGGTTCATCTAGGCTTCTATATGTTTGTGGGGTGCTCAAAATTTGCAGATTTGTGCTTGCCCCGCTCTTGTTTTTGAATCGCCTCTTGTTAAATTTTTGCAAGCAAAAATGTTTGTATAGCATTCAAAAACAAGAATTTGTTGCTTAGACTTATACTTGTTTTCGCTTCATAATGCGACCCGTCGTGAACCACCACCATCTCCCCCACCATCAATGAAAGCACCGTTGGGCCTAATAATAGAGGACCATCAAGCCACACGAGCTGCTAGCGTTGCTACCAGTGATGCACTCCAACAGATAAAGCTCCAACAGCGACAGCCCTCAAAGAAGAAAAGGCGTGAAGAAAACCAACCAATACTGACCAAAACCTCTATGTTTGTCTGTTTGCAAAAGACTCTTTTTACCCTGTTGACTAAATGTCGCATCTTTTTATGTCCCCTTTTAAAAGACCAAACAAGAGAAATCCCCTTTTAAAAGTTATATACCTCCCTCCTCTAGAGAAAGGTGCAAAAGAAGTCTTCACATGCCATGATGCGCAACCCCCTCAAAAGCCAATCCAAAGAGCACAATTCAATGTTCGACGTACGATGACGCTAGTCGTATCTTGTCGGACAAACATAATTAAATAGGAAACTAACAAGACTAACATGTTTTGCCTAATCTTAGGTTGACACCTAACCAAAGCATGCGAACTACTGACAACTCTTTCTAAACCAAGGAATTAAGTGATTTAAGACACCTTTTAATCTAGTTGGTAAAAAGGAGAAGTCACGAGAAAATAAGATGTTGACTTATTCGTTTACTAGTCAATAGGATATCTTGTGTATCTACTTTGGAAACCAAATCTTAGTAGACGTTGTAGGTACTATGAGATTCGGGGTTTAGAAATTAAGTGAACGATGGAATGGTTATGATAGATCTAGGAAACAATAGTTTTCCTGTTTTTGTTTCTTTGTGTGCTCTTGATTGAAATGAATTTTTGTTTTATTCAATATTGCTTCCTAACTTATATGGAGTTGTTAGGACTTGTTATTATGTTTTTTTTCTTACAATAAATCTACCCTAGAAAGTGTGTGCATGATTGGAAACTCGAATAAAAATGAAATAACATTTGTTACCTTCTAGTTTATTAATTGGAAGTATTGTGAGAACTACATCTGTGTATACTTTCTTAGTAGATTTTGTGCTATGTTTTCTTTGAGTCCAGTACCATTTAGGTACTGTTATTTTGATACTTGCACCTATGTTATCTTGCATGTCTCTTAATAGTAAAGCATGTGTAAGCATTGCTATCAATATGCATTAGTATTGTTTCACTAGATTAAATAGCTTTATATTTTTATCTTGTATGCAAAGTTTTTCATGAGTAACCAGAGGCTTAGTACCTATTTTTCTTTGGTATTAGTAGGCCATAGCCCACTGGTCCCATTGCATTTTGGCTTGAGGATGAAAATCCCCAACCATACACAGGTGTGAAAATAGCATGTTTCACTATATGATTGATTTCTATTTTCCACCATGGAAAATATAATTGTTTGTTTTCACTTATGCAAGTGAGAAGTTTATTTATTATTAGTAAATACTAATATGTTTAGGTGTGATCCTTTTGTTAGCATAATATTCCTTAGGGGTATCATGTTAAGAAATGTTTCACTATCGTGTGCTAAAATTTTATTGTTCGCAAATAAAATAAATTCCTCTTGATTGGTAGATTGTTTGTGAATAATTTTAAATTGAGTGTATGGATTTTTGAAAAGGTTTAGATAAGTTTTCATTAATTGCATAGCTACTGGTTGTGCAAGTTATACCTTGCTTGTTTGCTAGTAATTGTTTAAGAAAAACATAAATTGCTAGAATTAATTTATGCATGTTTAATAGTTGTATCATGGGATTGTTTTGATGTTTGTGCTTACTAACATGAGTAAGTTTTGTGTACTGTTATTAGGTACATTTATATTCATGACTTTCTTGTTTAAGTTTAAACATCATGATAGCATTGTTTGCTTCTCTAGAGTGAAACTAGTTTCACCACTAGAAAATGGTGATTTTGCTCTAGTGTTACACTCTTTTTATTTTATGGGTATATGTGTTGATGTAGCATGTTTAGGAAGTTATTACTTCCTTTATCATGCCATGAATTATTTAGTTGCATTTTCTATGGTTATAGGATATGATTATCTCTTATAGCATGCTGGTATAGATTTTTCATAACTAGTGTGTTATTTGTGCAGTCCTTTTTTTATGCCTATGTAATAGGAGTTTTTATCTTGTGTGAAGATGGTGTTTTATAGTATCTTTATGATTGAATTCATTAGTTTTTAGCTACTGGTTGTTTGCTAATTGTTCATGATTGATGGATTCCAAAACCTCTAATAAACCATAACCTAGTGAATAGATAGTCTATTCATCTGTGGTGTTGTTTGCTTGCTTATTGGATTTTGTTTAAATGTTTTACCTTAGCATGAGTTATACTTGTGTTATGATTGTGCTTAAGAGTATATTATGAAACTAAAACATCCAACTAAAATCATGAACGCATTAAGTGATAGTCGCTTGTGGTGAGTAATACCCACTGCCATAGGTATTGTTCTGTCTGTTTGTTTTACCTTAGCAACCTAACCTTTGCACCCGCAAGCTATATGTTTAGCTTATTATATACCTTATTATGAGAGTGGTACACCACTCCATATGTGATATGTACGATGTGGGATATAGCTAGGAACTCATGTAAATAATTAACGGTACGTTTCGAGGTAGTTCTTCACTAACCTTAATTTTTGTTCAAACTAGGAAACAAAAGTTTTGGACCTAAAACAGTACTGGTGTACTTTTTATAAAGCGACGTTATCAGAAAATCTTAAAAAAAAAAATTGGCGGTTGTGTAAATTGATAGCTAGAGAATTTTTTTAAAAGTGAATTTGCTAATTTAGGGAAGTACCCCGCCTCCCAAGAAAATTCAAAGGGGGGAAGCACCTGCACTCCAACACTAACATTGTGTTTGTTGGCCCTCCCTTAGTCCTCGCTTGCGAATCTCGGGGACGAGATTCTTTTTAAGGGGGGAAGACCTGTCACATCCCAATTTTGGAATACCTGATAACACAGTTGTTTTGCTAATTGCTTGACAATTAAACTTTGATTGTGTTTGTTTAAGTGCAACTAAACAAACTATTTATAAACTTGCAGACTTAAAAAGATAGCAAGGCAGTAAACTAAAAATATTCAACATATTGTTCAAATGACCTTGGCAATATTTTATAAAGTAAATATTGATCAAAGAGTTTTCCAAAACTATCTTATGAATCACATACTTGTTGAATATTATTACAAGACCTAAATTAAGGAAGAGGAAACACTAAATAAATTTCCCTAAAAGATTATCAGGAAAAAGAGGCATTCTTAGATGCTTCACCAAAATCTTATCAAATATTTTTCCAACCTTGCAAGATTAAAAACAAAGGTATTGGAGAGCATTGACTTGCTATCCCTAGTCACATAAATATTTTGGCAAAGCATTTTTAAAGAAAAGCCAAGTGCCTTATTGAATTAAATTTCCAATATTTTTAGAAACAGAAAACTCAAACAAGTTACTATTGGAAACTTTCTTCAAATGATCTGAAATTAATACCATTGCTTCCTTATATAAAATAAGGAACACACACAAGAGGAGATCAAAAATTGAATCCATTAAAGTCCTGAAAACATGGTTTTTCTCCACAGCAACATTTGGAATTTTGAACAAGTTTGTTCTACAAACTTTTTCAAAATGCCATGAAATAAATACCACATTCTCTATATCATAAATGAGGATGAAAACCAAAAGGGAACAAGTTTTGGATTAATTTAAGTTGCCAAAAACCCCTGTTTTCTTGACAGCACATTTTATAAATTTGAACAAGTTTGTTCTATGAAGGAACTTTACATGACTTGAATTTTCTACCACATAAGGAACACATCAAATAAGGAATGTGTGCCAAAACTTATCATTTTTGGAAACTCCTAAGTAGGTTAATAAATTCAATGTCCATTTATGTAAGAATTCAAATTTGAACAACTTTGAATTATCAAGTTTCTCCAATTGAGCCCATTTTCATATATGTTGTGCATCTCAACTAATTAGAATTTTGGGCAAAAGGAATTTAAATTTTGACTTTGTTTGCTTGGTGAAAATCACATTTGTTAGAGAGGACAGGGACCTATTTGTAATTTACTAGGGACCTTAATGTAATCCCAGTCATCTTCTTCAACCTAGGCCCTCTGTAGATGCAGTAAACCTAGGCCATGGCTTCGACTAGAAGCAATCCTTGGGGGTAAGAGGCCCCCCATGTGCACCTCTGTGCCTCCTTGCTCCCTCTCTCCCCCCCCCCCCACTCGAGCTCTCACCTTCTCTCTCTCTCTACTGTACAAAAAGCCCCAAATCGGAACCCTAGCTTGTGAGCTCGCCGTCGAATTGGCCACTGGGGAGCTCACTGCCGCTCTCCGTTGACACCAACATCTCCGCACCGTCGTGGTGGTGCTCGGTGCCGAAGGAATCGGGGCGGAAGGGCTCGAGGTGGCCGCGCCATCCGTTTTCCTCTTTCGGGCCGGCGCACTCCGGCGAGGCATTGCCGCGGCCTCGTCACTTCTCCGACTTCTCCGAGCATCCCTTTGCATTCTAGGTGAGCAGGCGCTCCTCGCCGTCGCCTTTCCCCTCTCCCTCTCCCTCTAGAACGTGCCCGCGCCGTGGACGCGTCCGGCCGCCTAGCGCCGTTCGTCGCCGGCCACTCTCCGGTTGCGCCCCGGAAACGAGACCGCCCGTTTTAGCATCCCCTCGACGAGAGCAACGTTTGCATATGATTTAATTGCATTTTGGTGGACGGATGTGTCGATTGCGAGCTCGCCGGAGACGCCCCGCCGGCGAGTGAGGTCACGCTCGCGTCATCACCCATTGACCCCGCGCAGGGAGTCAAACCTGCACGTGGGGCTGTGCTTGCCCGCGTGGCTGCCCCCGTGGCATCCTGGCCCGCGAGTCAGCGACTCGGGCTAGCTCCCGCCGCGGTAGCAGTAGATCTGGCCGGCCCGTTTGTGGGTCTGGCCCATCCACACATTTTTTCCTTTTAATTTTTACAGAAAAGTACATGGTTACTTTTGAGCTTAAAAACCTACCTAAAAGATGAATTTGACCAAACCAAAATTCACAGATGTAAAGCAACTAAATATAAACCACCTCCAATTTGTAGATCTACATTTGGATGAACAATTTTGAAATGAAAAATGATTTGGCAACAGGTACCAGAAACACCAAAATGAGCACCATTTTTATTTCACAACTCAGAATGAAGTGAGGCCAATTGAATTGGAAAGCCCTTGAAATTTCCTAACAGTAGCAATTAACCTTGCTTCCAAATTCATAGTATTTTGGAAATGGAATGCAATTTGGTAAAACACCAGAGAGCACTTTGGTGATTTTTCTAACATTATTAAAAATGATTTTTGATGCAAACTCAATTGGATGGTCTTGTATATGTTAAGGGATATCCAAAACTAGCTGGGTTTAATTTTTAGAGAATCCTAGAAAATTTGGTGGACAGATCTTTACATTGCTTGTTTCTGCCATTTTGGCATTTTAGGAAATTAAATTGTGTGATTATATTTTTGTGTTGCAATATTGTTTTCTAGCATGTACGAGTGGTGTGAACTTGTTTTCTAAGTGTTACTTAACTATTTTATCATGTTAGATTGTGTGGACTTGAGTGGAGAAGAAATAGGATTTTTATTAATAGCATATGTTATTTTATCTCTAGCTAATACTTGCATAGTATTTTTGAGTGATGAATTTATGTGCAAGCACTTGGATTGTTGATTGAATCCAGTACCATGGTTGTACTTATATTGGTTGTTATCACCTCTTCTAGCTTGCATTTGAGTTGGTATAGAAGCATGAGTAGCTTTGTCATGACTATGAGGATGTTATGGAAAAATTCCCTCATGTATGGAATTTTTGACATAGGCATTTGTGGTTGTGTAGCCACATATTTTTGGGTTGTGTTCATAGGACCAGTAGCATTTTGATGATGTTATTATGAGTACTTGACCCCTAGATTTTTCACTTGTGTGAAAATAATAGCATGAGTATCATTACCTTGCTTATTTGTAGCACCCTATTATTTTCTACTAGTATTATTATTGCACTAGATGCTAGTTTAGTCTTTTGTTAATTTTTATCAAGTATGACCAGAGGCATTGTGACCTCTTAATTCTTTTTTATGCTAGTGCAACACCCACTGGTGTCATTGCATTTTTGGTGGAAACATTATTTCCCCCACACTAGATGTGTTTCTTTTATATAGTTCTATAATTAATGAGTGCTTAGTATTTTTGCTTTGGGATCTTTTGTGCTAAATGGAAATGGGTATACTTCTGTTTTTAAGTGGTTATAATCGTGTGTGGCTTGCTAGGAAAAATACATTCTTGAAGTGTTGTTTGATTCCTCTAGTAATGCCCTTTTTATTACTACTAGTATGTAGGAGTTGCCCTGCAAATTGATGCATTGTTTTATCAAATGGGATATTTTTGTTATAGCAAGTATAGATGTTTTTCCCTCCTGTTTGTATGACATGGACCCTCTGGTTGTATTTCAATTACTTGATTGAAATGCATCCATTGATTCTTCATGTTTAAGTAGCACTAGTTTCCTTAGCAGTTTTTGTATTGAATTATTTTCCTGCCAACTTGTGTTTGGTATAGATTTGTGTATCCTTGCATGAGGACATGTTTTCATTTCCCAATATGATAACATGGTTCCTTGTTTGCATTTTAGTACTTTACATATTATGCCTGCTTGCATAGCAAACCCTTAGTAGAAGCATGTCTATAGGATTCCTCCTTTTAGTCATAATTTCTATTGTTCTCACTATGAGAAATTGTGTGTTTTGTGATGAGTCTATTACCTTGTTACACTTTTGTATGCTCACTGGTTTGTAAAAGTAACTTTTGCAAATCATGTGTCTTATTTATTCTTGATGTGAATTTAGGCTTAGCAGATTAGCTACCCTGTTCTTTTTGTGGTGTGGTTGATAGACCCATTGCCATGATTATTATTGTGCATGTTTTACATACTTTTAGTAGTCTCACCCCTTGTGAAACTAAGTGTATTTTGGGTTTATTAATATCTTGGTATGAGAGTGGCACACCCACTGAATCCATGATATTGAGGTTGTGAGATATGTTCCTCCAACCTTAAGTTGTCTTAATAAATGGCATTTCTGCCAAGTGTGTTTGTTTGATTGTTTGTCTCCATTAATAATTGTGTGATTGATTATTATTAGTTTCCTTGCTGTATGTATTGTAATGCATTGTTGCTTGCCTTGATTGGTTCTGAATGTGTGTCCTTTATTCCTTTTTACGACGTTAGAAAAACGAAGAGGAAGGAAGTGTCGTGAAGCTCTGTTTCAAGTTCCAGTCACTCCAAAAACCAGGGACACAAGGAGATACCAGGCAAGCCATCCTGATGCTTGCTGATAAAATACTTATCATTATCTATCATGCATGTTTTACCTCTGAAGTTTTACAAAAACTTGGTTATCAAAACTATTTTTGATGTGGCTATTACTACTATACTATTATAGGTTACATCATGCCAGTAGTTAAACTTGGTAATACCAAGCTCATAAGCCACCATATGGTATTTATTACCATAAAATATACTAGTCCCTAAGTGGACACCCTAAAATTGTGATTCTACAAAACAAAGGCTTTACGGAAAACCCGGAGAAAAGGCGGATCCTTGTTCTCCGGAGGAATGTGGAAGTGGTCATTTTTTAGAAAGTGGTGTTTTCAAAAATGACACATAACCTAGTCTTCGCTGGACAACCTTTACCGTACTGCCACTTTACCCCAATATGGGTAGGGCTTGATTAAAAACTTGTTATGGTTAGTATGTGTGCTATCTCAAGTGCTATAGGGATTGGATCCTCCGAACCGAAATGTCGCTAGGAGTGGAGAATACGGGACATCTAAAGTGTGGGATTAATTTTCCCTCCGGATGCAGCAGTTGGGTCTCCTGTTTGGGCGGTGTGGGACACGGCTTGCCAGGGAGGGTAACCCCAATTGAAGAGATAGTCATGTACTAGCTTGCACATAGTGGATAGTCAAGATCAGTTATCTGATGTTCTCATAGGTTGGGAACAGTCCATGGTTGTTTCATGGCGGATTCTGGATCTAGTGGAAATGTGTACACCTCTGCAGAGTAAAACTATTTCGAGATAGCCGCGTCCTCGGATATGGACGGTTGAATGGCCATGTAGCTAGCATTGTGTCAATGTTTTCAAAAGAGGAAGTTTTTGAAAAGGAATTTCGGAAAGGAAGTGTTGAACTTGTGAAGTTCGTAAAGGAATGGAAACTTATACCGTGGAGGTATCGTCGATGATGAAAAGGCAGATATTTTTATACAAAACAAAATGTTTTGCAAAGAAAACCTTTTCTACTCTAAGCAAGAATTCTGGAAACTGATTCCAAGAAGTTTTGCAAAGAGAAAATATTCTTTAAGAAAGCTTTACAAAACCTCTTGTACATGTGATATCTACAAGAGAAATAAAACTATATTATTTTATTTTCTTCTGAAGTATCTTCTTCAACGAAGATACAGATTGACCTGACTGCAACTGTGGTGTCATCATATATGAACACCATTGGCAGTGAACCCTATTTATAGCCTACCTATTCCACCATATAAGCATATTTGCATGTTTGGTAAGTGACATGATGGATGTCTTGCTGAGTACATTCAAATGTACTCATTATGGTTTCTCCCCTGGTATCTACTTGCCAGACTTTGAGAAGGAGCCTCCGAAGGAGATCTATGAAGAGAAGTACGGAGTTGACGGCTTTGCGAACTAGGATCGTCTCCGGGTTAGCAGCCTGTAGGTTAAGGCGTGACTTGGGCTCAACTACGTTGTGTTTTAATTGTCTTCCGCTGTGTTTGTTAAGTTGCCTGCCCTTGTGGCAGTTGTGTTAGACTTGATCATGTGATCATTTTTGTAATACCTTTATGTATTCGTGTAATGGATGATGTATTTCTGTGTGCCAACTTTGTATGTTGTTCACGACTGATCTTTCTGGGATCGTGAATGTATGCATACGGAGGGTTTCAGACTGCCGGTCTGGGGTCCTTACAACTTGTTCGTAGTGGTTCATCAGTAGTAACAGTTTTATAGTAACAACAGTAGTGAAATAATAGCAACAGTGGTATGAAAACAGCAGCAGTAGTGTTTGAAGTAAACAGCGGGATTAAATACTATAGGCATAGGGATAGATGAACGGGCGTTGCATGGACATATAATAATCAATACATGGGCATTGCAGATAAATAAGATAAAGCATCAAAGCACTAAGTAACCTTAGGCATGTGTTCCGTAAATAGTCGTACGTGCTCGCAATGAGAACTTGCACAACATCTTTTGTCCTACCAGCCCGTTTTCAGCGGGGCCTCAAGGGAACTGCTGGTAATTAAGGTGTTCCTTTTAATAGAACACGGGAGCAAAGCATTAACACTCCATGAACACATGTGATCCTCACATCATAGCCATCCCCTCCGGTTGTTCCAATTTCTGTCACTACGGGGTCTCGGGTTCCGGACAACGATATGTGTGAACAACTTGTAGGTATGATCAAGAAACAATAATTATCATTGTGATTCAATAACATGTTCAGATCTGAGATCATGGCACTTGGGCCCAAAGTGGAAAGCATTAAGCATAACAAGTTGCAACAATGTCAATAGCACTAATAGAGGATACTAGGCACTATGCCCTAACAATCACGGCATTATTACATGAACAATCTCATCCAATCCCTACCATCCCCTTCAGCCTACAGCGGAGGAATTACTCACACATGGATGGGGGAAACATGGATGGTCGATGGAGGCGTTGGTGATCACGATGGCGATGATCTTCTCCAATTCCCCATCCCGGTAGGGTGCCAGAACGGAGTTTCTGAACCCCGAAAAAGGATTCGCGATGGCGGCGGAGCTACGGACTTCTTTCTGGAAAACTATCGAACCCCCTCGGGTTTTAGGGTTGAAGGCAATTTATAGTCGAAAGGGGTGCTCGAGGGGGTCTCTGGGTGTCCCACACCACCTGGTGGCACGGCCTAGGGGGCGCCAGGGGGTGGTGTGGCCCCCTCTGGCTCCTCTCCTGGCCCCTTCTAGCTCCCAGGGTCTTCCGGTGTTTTAAGACCAATGGGGTCTTTTCTGGGCAATTTCCCGAAAGTTGATTTTTCTGCACAAAAACGAGACACCAAGGTAATTCTGCTGAAAACAATGTTAGTCCGTGTTAGTTGCATTCAAAACACACAAGTTTAGATGGAAACAATAGGAAAAGTGTTCGAAAAAGGAGATACGTTTTCGACGTATCAACTCCCCCCAAGCTTAGCTTATTGCTTGTCCTCAAGCAATTCAGTCACAACTGAGTGCGATAAAAAACTTTTACGAACACATTTGTTTCATATGATGTAAACATACTCACTATATGATCAAATACTTAATTATGCTCATGATAAGATACATGCAAGATAATGTCACGCAATAGCTATGCAAACCATGAAGAGATAACAACATATTAATAATAAACAACATGAAGCATAACTATTTGCAAGATTGTAATATTCATAATAGGATCTGATAAAGTGGTATCTCGCTTGCCCTTATGTGTGGGGAAAAACATAAATGCCAGGGCACCTCTGAAGTTGAAGGTAAGACTTGAAGTAAATATATCAAAGATACAAGTATCAAAGTGATACCGCAATCAACCGTGCTTTGGGACAAACACATCACACTAAGAATAACAGCCATTGCTCTTAAGAAGGTGCATAAAGTGAGAATGTGAAGACTCAACATAAAAGTTAAAGAAAGGCCCTTCGCAGAGGGAAGCATGGATCACTCATGTGCTAGAGCTTTTATTTTATTAAACAGAGGTATTGAAAACATTTTTAAGAGAGGTGTATGCTTATGTCAACGAATGGTAAACAGAAAATACAGTACGTCACAAGCCAACTAGATTTCACAAGAGCGGATCCCATGTGAAGGACACATTTGGGTAGAAGGTCATCCCTCTTTCTCTTTTGTTTACACAATTATACTTTGACCGATAAATCAGGGGAAAAAAGAGTGAAGAGAATTTGTTTGCATTAATTTGGGGCTGGGCACTCCGCTGCCAGCTCTTCTATCAATTGGATAAGTGTCGTGGTGGTGTCACGGCAGATGCCATGGGATGGCTAAAGATGTGGGGACGATGGACGCTGGAGGTGTCCGGGGAGGGATCACGCGACGAGTAGCCGCGTGAGGTAAGAACAATACACTGCAAACAACACGGTCTACCCAGGTTCAGGGCCCCGTGAGAGGTAAAACCCCTACTCCTGCCTCTCTGTATGTATTATATGTTTCTCGAGTAGCCACAGTACAAATGATATTGCTACCGAGTAGCCACTCTCCTCCCTCCGAGTAGAGCTAGGTCAAGAACTTAGGGTTTCTAGGTTTCAATGTGAGCATGTATGAGCGTGCCTCGCGCAGGAGGCGGCGGGGCACCTTATATACATGGTGCCCAGCCGGATACGTCCAAATCCAGACAAGTGTCGACATAGTGTGCACATCGTCCTTTCTCCGAGTACCCGCTGACAGCTTTGGTTCCTAATCTTGGTTGCTTCTGTAAAGTCGTTGGGCAAAACTAGGGGACAGACTGGTATCACTGTTCCTAGGCACAGAGTAGGCCCCCCTTATCCTGCCACGGCCTGCTTCCATGCTGTCACTGTCAGGTAGGCCGGTCCCAGATGAACAGTAGTTCGAATGCTGCCAAGTACGGACCCAGGATACGCGGGATCCTGTGTCAGAACGGCTCCTTTGACTTTCTGGCCCGAGTAGGTTCCCGCCAATTGTTCCCGCCAATTGTACTCGGGCCAACTCTTCTACTCGAAAGGATAGAACTTGCTTGATTTCTCCTTCTGGTCATCTTGAGGTGAGACCGAGTAGCAGTCGACCGGGTAGCGAGTACCAGGTAGTCGGCTACTCGACCAAACCTCCCTTCTGTAAACTGCCTTTACCACCTGCCTTTACCCTACTCGGGGGTAACCCCCCGACAGCAGTCCCCGAAGCTGGTTGAGTCTTGCGAACTTGTTCACTAGGCTCTGCCAGCTTAAAACCAGCCTTTGCATCTCAGCCCTTGAACCTCAAGATGCCGAGTAGAACCTCCGAGTAGCTATCTGGAAAGTACCTTGAATTTCCTCTCTTCCGAGTAGCACTTGCTTTCTACTCTGTAACCGAGTAGAAAGACTTAGAGAAATTTCTTAGATTGAGTCTCTGCAGCGCAGAGCACAATCCAGCCCTTCGCGCAGCAACTGCACACGTGTCAAGCATCCACGACCTCGTCGTTTCGTTGCCCAGGACACGACCTGCCACGCGTCCAGTTTTCACGCAGTGGGCCCACCGGCCGTCAGTCCCATCAAGTGTAGTTATAGACCACGATTCGGTGGTGGGATCAACTCCATTACGCGCGCAACCGGCGCTTGTGTGCGTTTCTAGCCGGCCACAGGATCCACCACACGCCACAATCGATCCCACTTCCACGACGGGTAAACGCGGAGGAGATATAAATACCTCCGCCGGTAACTTCCTTTCCCCTTCCCTTCCACTATTCCTCCTTCGTCTCCTGCTCTTCTCCGCCTCCGAGCTCTCCGCCGCCGCGCAAGCTTTCGCCCCGCGGACTCAATCCACCAACCAACTCCTTCGATTTCTTCCACTTTCCCTACTCGCAACAATGGCCAAAGCTGGCTGGGCCGGTTCCTCCGTCACCGCCGAAGATTGCGCGTGGCTCGTGAACACCCGAAGGATTCCTCCCGGTGTGGAGTGCCGGGCGCCAGACGGTGAAATCGTGCCATCCCCGCGGGAGGGTGAGCGCGTGGTCTTCATGTCGCATTTCGAGCGCGGCTTCGGATTGCCGGCCTCTGATTTCCTCCGGAAGTTCCTCAATCACTTCGGCATCCAGATGCATCATCTGCCCCCCAATGCCGTCGTCTTCCTCGCCTACCACGCCGTGGTCTGCGAGGCCTTCCTCGGCATCCGGCCCACGTGGGAGACGTGGCTCAGGTACTTCCACTTGCGCCAGCAATCCACCGGGAAGAAAGATGCCGCGGGCGTCGCCCGCGCCACCGACACCGGCTGCGCCATGATGGTGCAGCGGTCCGGGACGAACCACCCCCGCATCAAGGGGCTGGACTCCGTCAAGCTGTGGCAGAAGACGTTCCTATACGTCAAGAACGTTGCCGCCGCGGAAGGAGCCAAGGTGGACGATCGAATCAACTTGCCCGTTTGGAGCAATCGCGCTCCGATCGGGATGTACTGGAAGGAGAAGCCCGCCAATGACGAGGACGCCATCGAGATGGAGGATAGACTTGGCTGGCTGAAGGCGCAAGGCCTCAAGAATGACGATCCGGTGGCTTGCTGGATCAAGCGCCGAGTGCTGCCCTTGCAGGAGCGCTGCCATCTCATGTGTTACATGGGAGGCCCCCGCGACTGCACCAGGACAACCACCATCGAGATCGACAACATCGATGTTCCCTGGCACGCAAGGAACATCTTGACGACAAATCTTGGCGACAACTGGCAATACGGGTTCGTCCCGTACAGCCGTACAAAGCCAATTGAGCGGGTACGCCTTTCCTACTTTACTCTCTGCATTTACTTTCCGAGTAGATAATTCCTCCTCCTGCCGCGAGTAGCGCTCGTCTTCTGCACCGAGTAGGGTACTTAGCCGAATTGCGTAGGCTTAATGTGCTTCGTGCTTGCGCGCCTTGCCGGATAGCCTACTCGAGAACAACTCTTAGGCTCGATGTGCTTTATACCTGCACGCCCTTCCGAGTAACACCTTTCAGCAAACATGCTTAGGCTTAGTATGCTTTGTGTTTGCACGCCTATCCGGGTAGAATGCTTAGTAAACTGCCTAGGCTTTGTGTGCTTTGTACCTGCACGCCTATCCGAGTAGAATTCCTTCCTGGTACTCGGCTAGTCTGTGATTCTTCTCTGTTTTTCAGGTTCTCACTCGCCAGAGAATCGAGAGCTGCGAGGTTTTTGAGGGCAACTGGTCTCCTGATCGTGAGGAGGACGATGTGCCCTCTCTCGATGCCGCAGAGCAGACCAACCTCTCTCGTTCCCCCACCACTGATAAGCGCGACGCTCTCCGCACCTGGTCTGATGAGGATTTTGATGGTACCAGCATCTTCACCTTGTTTTGTTTCCGAGAGGCACCAATCCCTTTTTTGCTGTTTCTGATTCATTCCTCTATTCTCTTGAATTCTCAGATGAGGTAGCCGTGGAAAAGGACGACGAGGACGAAGACGAGAACGAGGGCGATGCGCCCCTTGTCGTCGAGCCTCTGTCCGTTGCCGCTCCTGTGGCTCGCAAACGGACTGGCAGTGGAGTACCAGCGCCTCCCGCCAAGAGGAAGAAGCCCGCCGAGAAGAAGGAGCTTACCGAGAATAAGAAGAAGGTGGTCGTGAAGAAGCCCAGACGACAGCTTAAGTCCACCACCGCGTAAGCCCTCCTCTCGGTCGCCTCCCTTCTCGCGCTGTGCTATTCTCCCCAAATTCCTTCTAATTTCTGGTTTCTTCCTTCTCTACAGACCCTCCCATGGATGCGAGCGCAGCTCTCGCGTCCGACCAAGCTAAGGAATCATCAGTACCTGATCAACATCGATGATGATGAGGACCACACCGCCAACGCTGCTGCTGCCAATCCACAGACCGCCGATGCACAAGGAGCAGAGTCAGAGCCAGCAGCGCAGGACACTACCGTCCACCATGAGAGACCCCCTTCTCCTCCGGCTAGCAATGCCGAGGAGAACCAAGATCAAGAGATGCAAGACAACACCGCCGACGAGCGGCCAGAAGCAGAGCAAGAGCAGCCCACCACAGGGCTGCTGCACAAGAGAATCTCGCTACCGCAGCGAGTAGAAAACACCACCGCCACGGATGCCACCACGAGAGATGCTTATCCATTGAGCAGCGTGCAGCCGGGCGACGCACCGAGTAGCTCCCAGCCAGGAGCTGCACAAGGCGACGGATCCGTGGCGCCACCCACTGTGCAAGGCCCTACACCGCCAAACTCCTCCTCGTCTCCGCAGACCAAGGATGCATCCAGCCCTCCCGCCGGCCGAGTAACCAGGCAGCGAGCCCTGGATGCTTTGAAGAATTTAGTTGATAGACGGGCAGCCGAGAAGGAAGCTGCTGAGAAAGGCCCTTCCGAGAAGATGGAAACCGCTGAGAAGGAAACAGCTGAGAAGGCCAAGGCTGAGCAGGAGGTAGCCGAGAAGAAAACTGTCGAGAAGGCAGCCGCCGAGAAGGCGAAGGCCAAAACTGATGGCAAGAAGGCTGAAGATCCCGAGAAGCAGAGGGTCGAGAAGGAGAAAACGAAGAAGCGAGCCAGAGATCAGATACCACCGCCAGCCTCAGGTGGGGCACTTGTGATCCACGAGTCCGGCCCAATTCCCGCTGCGCTCTCTGCTGACGCTCGAGCAGCTGGCCAGCCTTGCTACCCGGAGTACATTGAGGTTAGCCACCAGAACTTAATCGGCTTCCCTCCCAAGGACAAAGCATTAGCTGTTCAGAAGGGAAGGAAGGTTGTAGCTATGAGCTCCCCTCCCCCAGATCCAAGCCAACGCCAATCCGTCGACATTGCTTCTCGGGGGGTACAAGACAAACCAATAACTTCAAAGGGCCTTGAACAGGTACTGGACACCATTGGCTTCATCGACGCCAAGTGGGATAGCCGGATTCTCGGCACGGAGAAATGGCACGGTCTTGGTCTTGGCGGCATCGACCACATGCGCGTGGATTGGAACAAGGTCGACCTGGGACACAAGCCCATGTCCGTCTCCACCGAGACCGCGACCCTCGCAGCCAAGATGTTCCTGCACCGCAAGAATGCCGAGGACATCGAGCAGGCGTACGCAGTAAGTCCTTCTCGTCTTTTCCGAGTTGAATTTTCTCCTCTCCTATTCGCCTCTTTGCTCCTTACCATCACCCCTAGTCCCCGAGATTCCAGCCGAGTAGATGGGTACTCTCCGAGTAGCCTCCTACTCGGGTTGAATCTTCTCTGCTTTTTCTAACTTGCTTCTTCTCGCTTCTCAGGATAGCGTCCTGAAGCGGACCAACCTATACCGCCATCTTCTCTGGAACCACTCTATCGCCAGGAGGCGAATTGCTGCTTTAGAGAAGGAAAAGGCAGTTGCGGAGGCAGCCAGCAAGAACGCCAACGACAGCACCCATCAGCTGGCTGAAGTGCAAGGTACGCTTTTAGCTGTGCGGTTCATGCGTTTTTTGTTTACGCTCGCTTATGCTTTGTTTTGCGCTAACCTTTTCTACTCTGCAGAGAAACTGAAGAGCCTAGCCGAAGAGCACGAGAAATGCCGCACTTTCGTGGAGAACGCCGAAGCCACCATCAAAAGGCTGGAAGGTGAGTTTGTTGTTCACTCGGTTTGATCTTGAATCTGTTTCTTCGCTGCTTCTCTATTGACCTTGTCTGGCTCTTCACAGAAGATCACAAGTTGTTTGCTGAAGCACACCAAGATTGTGTCAAACCAGCAGAGGTGCAGAACCAACTGTCCAACCAGGCCGCTGTGTTGCTGAAGGATCACGCCACCGAGACCAAGAAGCTGCAACTCCAGTTGCAAAAGGCACTCCAGGATGCCATCAACATTGGCGCCGAGAGGGACAGAGCAATCGCCGAGAAGGCCAAGGCCGAGACAACATTCAGAGCCAAGGAGAGGGCCCTTGAGCAGGAATGTGAAACGTTAAAGAAGACCAACGCTGATCTCTTCGCTCAGATGGATACCTTGCGCCTGATCCAAGAAAAGCACATTTCCAACGAGGAGTCCTGGAAGACCCAGCTGCAGCGGCTGCGCCGCGAACTGTCCGGTAGGTCTTCTTCTCCCTGCCTCTTTTCTTCTCGGTTTTTCTCTACCCGGTTCTTCTCTTCTCGATTCTGAAGTTGTCACTTGCTATTTCAGAGATCTGGCCTCATCTTGATTCCAATTGCGCGCCTACTGTGGCCAAGGCCCAAGCAGCTCGCCTTGCGAAGGGTGAGGCAGCAGACACTAGAGCTGAGATAGAGGACAGCCTGCTGGTGCTCAAAGATTATTTCGAGCAGCTGGCCGGCGTTGGCACTGACTTGGTGCACGTGGGCTTCGAGCTCCACAGGTTGTTCTGGCCCCAGGATCCTGAACCAAAAACCATGCGGGGTCTTTCCTTCAAGCTGGAAAATGTGAAGAAAGAGTTGAAGAAGTGGCGTGCTTCGGGAGCCCGGGCCGGTGCGGACGTGATGCTTCTCTGCATAGCATCCTGGTATGAAAACCTCAACATGCAGCTCATCCGCGGGAAGCGCAATGATTCCAAGTGGGAGGTAGATCCCGACTGCGTGGCCACACGCAAGCAGATCGCCTACGAGGTCGCGGAGTGCGCTGAGACGGAGATCTTCATCGAGGGCCTCCCCGAGCCCGACACCGAGTACGAAGAGGAAGAGGGAGAGGACGACGAAGTAGAATCCGACTTGGATGGCTTCTTTGAATCTCCTAAGGGCAAGGCCGGGAAGGGGAAGAACGTCGCCGTCGCGAGTAGCGATGAGGACGAGTACGCCCACATCGACACCGCCGCACTCGACTTTGGCACCTCCTCAGGTGCTGCTCTCGACGACACGGTACGCCCTCCTGGCCAAGCGCCTGGCTCTTCTCCGGCTCCAGGACCCATCTCGGTGGCCACGGCCACTTCCGACCCGGCTACCACCGAGCAGGACGTCGAGATGAACGAGTCCGCCACCATCCAGTCGGATGCAGATGCCACCCACGCCAGCGCTGAGGAAGATGCGGCAGCCAGGGCCACCACTGATGATGCAGCGGCCAATGCCAGTACCGACAACACTGTCACCTCCACCTGATTTTATCTGCAAACTTTTTCACTTGAACACTTATCAGATCCCCGGGATGCCGGGAGCAGATGTAATAGACTATCTTTGTTTTGCTTGCTACACAGTTTTTATGCCCACTCTGTTTATTTCGAAATTAATCAATTTGAACGACGCTGGCTCAATGCCGAGTTGCGTTTCCATGCGAGTCCCCGAGTTGCATTTCTTATTCACCCTATCTTTTCATCTCTGCTCTACCTGCGACTTGTCGCTTTTTTGGTATTCGAGTCACAAGAATCAAGTAGTAGGGCTGCAAATACTTAGCCGCTAGAAACAATCATGGTAACGCAGCCCACCACTTAGCCGAGAAGATGAAAACAGGGAACAAAAGTAACAAACAATCTACTCGGTTCCTGCACTCTTTCTTCCTTAGTGATTTTCGTGTGCTCATTGACCTTTTGCTTGTTCTCTTGCTTGCCATGAAGCCGGGTTTCGGACATCAGCAGAGTCGAAGAGTTGGCATATAGGTTTAAACACAGTACTCAATGCACTTATGAGTTTCTGAAGTGGAGCAACCGAAAGACAAAGGGCCAAGCCGAGTAAAAAAACACTTAGAGCAATTTTGGACGAGGGCAGTCCCCGAGAACAATTTCAGATTGCAGAGTAGAATTTCAACTCGGATAAGAGGGTACATACACATCTTTGCTTACGAATGAAAACGACGAAGTAGAGCTACATTCCACGGCCGCTTGGTTTCCTCTCCAGCTTTATCTGCCCTGTTCGCCTGCGATGGGCGCACATCTACAAGGTAGTATGCATCATTGTGCAGCGCTTTGCTCACGATAAAAGGCCCTTCCCAAGGAGGAGACAACTTGTGCATCCCGGCTGTGCGCTGCACCAGCCTAAGGACCATGTCTCCTTCTCGGAAAACCCTTGGGTTCACCTTTCGGCTATGATAACGCCGCAGGTTTTGCTGGTAGACAGCCGAGCGTGACAGAGTCAGCTCTCTTGCTTCTTCAAGCAGGTCAACGTCTTCTCGAGCTTCTCTCGCCTCCACCTCAGTGTAGAGGGCTACTCGGGGGAGTCATGCTCTAAGTCTATTGGCAACACGGCCTCAGCCCCGTATACCAAGAAGAATGGCGTGTAGCCGGTTGACCGGTTAGGGTAGTCCTTAGACTCCACAACACCGCTGGCAACTCTTCTAGCCAACACCCAGGTGTTTTCAGCAATGGCTCAATCAGCCTTGGCTTATGCCTGCCAGTACCATCCCATTTGCTCTCTCAACTTGCCCATTGGAGGCAGGGTGCGCGACTGACGCAACGTCTAGTCGGATATGCTTATCTCTGCAGAATCGCACCATTGCCCCCTCTGCGAAGTTGGTGCCGTTGTCGGTGATGATACTGTGCGGGTAGCCATATCTCATGATCACATCCTTCACAAACTTCACAGCTGTGACCCCATCGCACTTCCGAATAGGTTTCACCTCAATCCACTTGGTGAACTTGTCCACCATGACCAAAATATGTGTCATATTGCCTTTAGCCGGCTTGAAAGGACCAACCATATCCAAGCACCAAACAGCAAATGGCCAAGTTATAGGAATTGTTTTCAACTCGGAAGCAGGCATGTGAATCTTACTTGCGAACATCTGGCAGCCGTTGCATTTCCTCACAATATCTTCAGCTTGCTGCAGTGCAGTGAGCCAGTAGAAGCCATGCCGAAAAGCTTTCTTGACCAAAGCCCGAGATGAGGCGTGATGCCCACATTCCCCTTGATGTATCTCCACCAGGATTTCTTCTCCCTCTTCCGGGCTCACACAACGTTGCAGCACACCAGTGGCACTTCTCTTGTGCAACACATCTCTCGGACTATAGTGTAGCCTTGGACCTTCTCTGAATCTGCCTCGCAGTCAGCTCATCTCAGGTAAAGTACCGTCCCTTAGAAAGGATAATATGGGCATAGCCCAACTCGGTGTCTCCCGTATGGGAAACACTGGTTCGTCTAGTTCCATTGGGATAGGCTCTTGCGGTTGCACAGGAGGAGTAGGAGCGCTTCTTTGCAGCCCAGACCGATTGGCGAGAACTTCTTCAATGAATGCGACAACCTCTGGGTTGAGGGCGGCAGTCCCCGAGTACGGAGTGGCAGTCCCCGAGTAAGGAGTGGCAGTCCCCGAGTAGAGGACAGCAGTCCCCGGGTTCCCTGCAGTACTCTCCCAGTCAATCTCCATTGGGTCAGATTCTTCACTTGGCAGAGAAGGAACAAAGATGGATTCCGAGTTGGGGGAAGGCTTGATGGATGGCTTCCTCAAGTGCTCCAAGGCAATCCCTGCCGGGATGGACTGCCGAGAAGATCCCAACTTGGATAGCTCGTCTGCTGCTTCGTTCTCTGCTCGGTGAATGTGCTGAAACTCACAGCCTTCGAAGAACCCAGTCATTGACTGCACCAGGAAGCGATACGATGCCATGTTGGCATCCAAAGCATCCCAGGTACCTGAGACTTGCTGCACCACCAGATCTGAATCGCCATAGCATATAATGCACTGCACGCCAACCTCCTTTGCTACTCGCAAACCATGCACCACTGCCTCGTACTCGGCTACATTGTTGGATGCCTTGAAATGAATCTGCAGCACAGAGCTGATCTCGCTTGGGTGACGTGAGCACGACGCCAGCACCAAGGCCCTCCTTCACTTTCGAGCCATCGAAATGCATCCTCCAATAGTTGGAAACTGGAGCAGGAGGTTCATACTGCTTCTCGGCCCAATCCACAAGAAACTCTGCCAGGACCTGAGACTTGATTGCTTCTCTTCTCGCATACGCGGGAGCGTACGCGGCTAGCTCAATCGCCCACTTGGCTACTCTGCCACTCGCCTCCTTGTTACCCATGATATCCGAGATGGGAGCAGAACTCACAACAGTGATGGGGTGCTCCTGAAAATAATGTTTCAGCTTCCTGGCGCCCAGGTACACACCATACGTCATCTTCTGGTAGTGCGGATAGTTTTGCTTGGAACTGGACAGCACTTCACTGAGATAATAGACTGGGCGCTGCACACTCTTGCCTTCTTCTTCTCGCTCCACCACTATCACCACGCTGACTACTCGGTTAGTCGCAGCAATGTACAGCAGCATAGGCTCCTTGGGTAGCGGACTAGCCAAGACGGGAGCGCTAGCCAGCATTGCTTTCAACTCATTGAATGCCACGTCCGCTTGCGGAGTCCAGACAAACTTGTCATTTTTCTTCATCAGTTGGTACAGAGGCAAGGCCTTCTCACCCATTCGGCCCAGAAAACGGCTCAGAGATGCCAAACAACCCGTGAATTTCTGCACATCTTTCAGTGATCTCGGTAAAGACATGCTCTCAATAGCTTTTATCTTAGAAGGATTGGCTTCAATGCCCCGACTAGAAACCAGAAAACCGAGTAGCTTTCCAGCCGGTACACAAAGGTGCACTTACTCGGATTCAGTTTCATTTTGTACCTGCGTAGGTTAGCAAAGGTTTCCTCCAGGTCGGCAAGCAGAGTATGTGTTTTATTCGTTTTGATGACAATGTCATCTACGTACACCTGCACATTCTTGCCGAGCTGTTCGTGCAAGCATTTCTGCATGCATCTCTGATAGGTTGCACCCGCATTCCTCAAGCCAAAACACATGACACGATAGCAATAAGCCCCGTACGGGGTAATGAAAGCAGTCTTTATTTGATCAGCAGGGTTGAGTGCAATCTGGTGGAAACCAGAGTAGGCATCTATGAAAGACAACAGTTCACAACCAGCAGTGGAATCGATCACCTGATCGATGCGAGGTAGCGGGAAAGGGTCCTTGGGGCATGCCTTATTCAAGTCGGTGTAGTCGACACACATGCGCCATGCAGTGGCAGCCTTGGGATCTTCCTTTTTCTTCTCGACCATGACCGGGTTGGCTAACCAATCCGGATGCAGCACCTCCATGATGAAGTTACTTATCAGCAGCTTGGTGATCTGATCACCGATGGCCTTCCTTCTCTCATCTCCGAAACGGCGCATAGCCTGCTTTACGGGCTTGGCGTCAGGACGCACATGCAAAGAGTGCTCAACCAACTCCCTCGGGACTCCTGGTAGATCTTCATTGGTCCAGGCGAACACATCCCGATTCTCACGGAGGAAGTGGATGAGCGCGCTTTCCTATTTCTCCGCCAACCCGGAGCCAATGATGGCTACGCGGTCGAGGAACTCGGGGTCGACCTGGACTGTCTTGGTCTCCTTGGCAGCTTGGAAGGCAGTACCATGCTGGGTACTCGGCACACCTTGTGCGCCAGCTTGTGCGGACTGAGCCATGGCCACCACCTCGTACATCTTCTTCTTCTCGGCGGCAATCACCATCGATTCCGCCAGCTGGGAGCTAGCAGAGGCACACTCCATGGACTTCTTGTAATCTCCCGAGATGGTGATGATGCCATTGGGACCAGGGATCTTCATCTTCAGATAAGCCACATGGGTAGATGCCATGAACTTGCTCAGAGCAGGCCTGCCGAGTAGAGCGTGATAGGGGCTCTGATGATCCACCACTTCAAACTGCAGGCGCTCTGTGCGACAGTTCTCCCGGGTACCGAATAGCACATCAATCCACACTCGGCCAATCGGGTTGCACGAGATCCCGGGCACAATACCATGGAAGGTGGTCTTGCTAGGCAACATCATGTTCTCGGCCAGGCCCAACTTCTCGAGTGTGTCCTTGTACACAATGTTGATGCTGCTGCCGTTGTCGATTAGCACCTTGCTGAACCTCACATTCTTCTCGGGACCCAGGAAGGTAGGATCTAGTACCAAGGCATAGGTACCCGGATTGGGCATCACCTTGGGATGATCTGCTCGAGTCCACCTGATCTCCTGGTCACACCAATACATGTAGTGAGGGACGGCAGGAATCACTGCATTGACCTCCATGGCTCGCCTGTGCTGTGACTGCTTGTCGACTGCCTCAGAGGTGAAGATCATATAGCTCTCATGGTGCTCTTGGTACTGGTTGGAGCCATTGCCCCCATTGTTGCCATTGTTGTTGTTGCCCCGATAGTTGTTGTTGTTGCCTCTGTTGTTGTTGTTGCGGTTGTAGTTGTTGTTGTTGTTGCGGTATCTCTCATTGTTGAAGTTCTGGTTGGCTCCTAAAGCCACTTGGTTCACATTCTCTCTTCTCGAGTACACGGGCGGCCGAGTTGCGGGTGCGCGAGTAGGCTGAACAGTAGCATTGGCGGCTGGCAGGGGAGGAGGAGGAGGCAAGCCATCACTCTTGATCACATCCCACCATTCGCATTGCCGAGTAGTGTGGTTAGCAGGCCTCGAGGGATGATGGGTGTGAAAGCTGCATGGGCCATCCTTCATGTCATCGAAGACAAACTTCTTCGGCTGCTCGGAGTCCCCGCTACCCGACTGAGAAGCGCGAAATGGCTTCTTGTTGCCTTGGCCCTGGTTCTGGTTCTGCCCGTAGGCTCCAGCAGGTTTCTGCCTTTGGCCACCACCGCCTCCAACATTCACTGCATTCACCTCTTCAGGATCATACCGAGTATCTACTCGGCTTTGTTGCGGAACTCGTTGCGCTTGCTGCTGTTGAAGTTTCTTCTCTCTCAGAGGAGTCCATCAGTGGCTGAGTAGGATCACCGAGTGCATACTGATCCGCGATCTTGATGGTCTCCGCCAGAGTGTTCGGCATCTCCCTCTGCAATCTCTGCCAAAGCATGCTGCCATGTCGGCAACCCTGCGCAAACCAAGTGATGGCCTGCGCTTCATTCACACCCTCACAGGTGTTCCTCAAAGTGCTCCACCGAGTAAGATACTCGCGGTCCGTCTCGTCTTCTCGCTGCCTGCAAGCCGACAGCTGCTGTGGCCTATTCGGCCTCTTGTATGTACTCGTGAAGTTGCTGATGAAGGCATCCGAGAAGTCCAGCCAGCAGTTAATGCTGTTCTTGGGCAAGTTGTTGAGCCAAGTGCGAGCTGGACCCTCTAGCATCTGCGGCACATAGCGCACCGCCCATCTCCTGTTGCCATTCGCGATATGGACCGCGGTGACGTAGTCGTTGAGCCAATCTTCAGGCTTGGTGCTGCCGTTGTAACTCTTGGTGCCTCTTGCGAGCTGGAAGCCCTTCACGGAAGGTTCGTTCATGATGCGCGGGCCAAAGCACTCGGGGCCAGGGGGACCCGTGCTCTCAAGCCGCGCCGACAAGCTGATACGGTCCAGCTGGTGCCTTGCATCTCCAGGCGCCAACACGCGCTCACCAACACGGTCATGAATATCATAACCAGCCATCTCCATAGCCGAGTAGCCATCATCATACCTATCCACCTGCATAGCTGCGGGCTGCTCCACCGGGTTGGCGACTGGTGCCACTGGGCGCGGCTGCTGCCTCTGCCGAGTAGGCTGAGCCGCGGGTTGCCGAGAAGGACCCGGATGCGCGGCTTCTCGGGCACGGCTTTGAGCTTGGTGGGCTTGAGAGCCTGCTCTTGCAGCATTGTGTTCCCGCCCGGGCTGCTGCGGCACAGCAACCTGTTTCGCGGCAGCAGCCGGGTCATACACCTGCATTTGCCTGTCTCTACCCGAGCGCCCGCTGCGGCTCTTCTCGCGGCTAGGATGCGGAGACGAGGCCTGATCGTTAGATCTAGCCGCGTGCGAGTGAACCACCTGCGCAGCTCCAGCTCCCGGGTTGGCCTTCTGGAACTCCTCGTTCTGCCTAGCGGCCTCCAACACCAATTCGTTGAGCCTCTCCTGCTGCCTGAGACGCGCCTCTCCATCCAGGCGCGGCAACTCGGCAGCCACGGCCTGTGCAGCTCTGAGCGTCTTGGCAGGTGTGCTGTACCTTGGCCTTGTGAAGGTGTTCGCGGTAGCGGACTGAGCGGGCACCTCCGCAACCGTTGCCATCTCGACACCCAAGTTGCGCCGCGTAGCGCCTACTCTGCTGGGCCTCCTGGCGACTGGCGTGAAGCCGTGAGCCTTGTTGTACTCGAGCTGGTCCAAACTCAGCTCAAGCCTGATCTTCTCCAACTCCGCCTGCTCGGCAAGCAGCTCTTGGCGTTGCCGCTCGAGCTGCTCCCTCGCGGCTAGGAGCTCGATGTCGGTGGGAGTAGGCATACCAGCTCGCGCAGCAGACGCGGGGATGACCGTAGACGTGGAAGGCGGCAAGTTGCTCTCCTTCTCGTAGGGCCGATGGTTCCTTCCACCAGCAGGCGGTTCGTCAACCTCCTCGACAACGGCCGCAGCGCCAGTAGCAGCTACGCCAGTGTTTGCCGCCAAACCCGTCACCATCACCTCAGCGCAGCTCGCAGAGCCGCATGCAGGCCTTCCGCGAGCAGCAATCACCGCGGGGGGATCCTCCGCGTCATGCACCAGCTCGGGGTACGCGCGGTTGGCGACGGTGGCGACGTAGACGAGATGAGAGCCGAAGGAGATCACCGAGCCGCCCTCCGGCATGGCCATGCCGCCGAAACAGCCGGCGTTGTCGGCGACGAAGTCGAAGGAGCCGAATCTGTGGACAAGGCCACAGACCACGCGCTCCGCCGAAGAAGATCCCGTCCGAACAGAAACTCCAGCCAGCGCCGCTGGTTGCCCCACGGTGGGCGCCAACTGTCGTGGTGGTGTCACGGCAGATGCCATGGGATGGCTAAAGATGTGGGGACGATGGACGCTGGAGGTGTCCGGGGAGGGATCACGCGACGAGTAGCCGCGTGAGGTAAGAACAATACACTGCAAACAACACGGTCTACCCAGGTTCAGGGCCCTCGTGAGGAGGTAAAACCCCTACTCCTGCCTCTCTGTATGTATTATGATGTTTCTCCGAGTAGCCACAGTACAAATGATATTGCTACCGAGTAGCCACTCTCCTCCCTCCGAGTAGAGCTAGGTCAAGAACTTAGGGTTTCTAGGTTTCAATGTGAGCATGTATGAGCGTGCCTCGCGCAGGAGGCGGCGGGGCACCTTATATACATGGTGCCCAGCCGGATACGTCCAAATCCAGACAAGTGTCGACATAGTGTGCACATCGTCCTTTCTCCGAGTACCCGCTGACAGCTTTGGTTCCTAATCTTGGCTGCTTCTGTAAAGTCGTTGGGCAAAACTAGGGGACAGACTGGTATCACTGTTCCTAGGCACAGAGTAGGCCCCCTTATCCTGCCACGGCCTGCTTCCATGCTGTCACTGTCAGGCAGGCCGGTCCCAGATGAACAGTAGTTCGAATGCTGCCAAGTACGGACCCAGGATACACGGGATCCTGTGTCAGAACGGCTCCTTTGACTTTCTGGCCCGAGTAGGTTCCCGCCAATTGTTCCCGCCAATTGTACTCGGGCCAACTCTTCTACTCGAAAGGATAGAACTTGCTTGATTTCTCCTTCTGGTCATCTTGAGGTGAGACCGAGTAGCAGTCGACCGGGTAGCGAGTACCAGGTAGTCGGCTACTCGACCAAACCTCCCTTCTGTAAACTGCCTTTACCACCTGCCTTTACCCTACTCGGGGGTAACCCCCCGACAATAAGTGGATGAAGCCACTAGTCTAGGGTGTGAAATCCAATCAACAAGTGAGATAAAGATTCTCTATTTACGTCCTCATGAGCTAAAACAGGGGCACAAAACAGGAATAATTATTAGAAGGTTTTAAAGGTAGCACATGAGCAATTTACTTGGAGTGGCGGTTAAATACCACCTATAGGTAGGTATGGTGGACACATTTGGCAAACTTTGGTTTTTGGGAGTTGGACGCACGAGTAGAGCTCATACTCAGTACATGTGAAGGCTAGGAATAGACAGGGAGCAATAATCAAGAGAGCAACATCTATCATAATCATATTTGCGACAAAGTAAAATTAACTGAGGCATAAAATTGATACTAGAACTCTGAGGCAAAATAAATCATCGAGGCTTATTGACTTTTTGTTTTCAGTCTTAGCATGCGTGAGCATGTGCCAAGTCGATTCAAATGAAACAGTCAGAGGAGGCTACCACAATGTGAAAGAGCATGGTTCCCCCATGTGTGGTTTTGGTAATTGATGACAATCACTATGGAATAATGGTTGCATTGAGCTATACTTGTAGAGTTTTTCCATAGGCAATGCTTGATGTCCATGTGTTGGATTCAAGATAATCAAGTGGTGACCAATAGTTTGTTCATAGGCAATGCTTGATGTCCATGTGTTGGATTCAAGATAATCAAGTTGTGACCAAGGTGCTATTCATATGAATATCCCAAGTTTGGTCATGAGAGAGTTGAGCATATTGCAAGTATGTCTTGAAGAAGAATACTGTGTGAACATTCATCTTTACCTTCAATACATCATTATTATGAAGAGAGAAGAAAATATAAAAGGTTGATCAAGGCAAAGTGCTAAGCGATGGTTGATATTGATCAACTCACAAAGCAAGAAGATGCATCAAGTAGTATCATGGTATCATAAGTAATTGTTCATATAGCTTTGTGTTCTAACCCATTATATGTGCGTGTGGTATATCTATGTAGGGTTAGGTGTCTTTCCATGGGCTTGTATCAAAAGGAAGATTTCATATAGTCCATGATGGGTGACGTCAAGTTGTGGTCGTCATCAAGTTCGAGAAGTGCAAGTTCAAGGGGAGCATATCGAAGAGATTACATTCTTTAAGCTTGCCACTCTTTTGGAGATAATGTTCAAGAAAAGATGTACTTAAAAGAGCATCTCCCATAGTTGCATATGAGGGAGCATCTTTGTGTCTTCACAAGGCAAACAGAAATCAAGAAAGGTGTTCCATCTTGAGGAGGTCAAGATCTTCATCATCTAGCTCAAGTGGAATGCTCAAGGCAAAGGTATGATCTTGATAGGTTTTCTATTTTACCGGTCCCATGGCATTAGGAGGGAGACCGGGTTATAGGATAGATAACCGTACTATCAAGAGGGGCTCTCATATTAGCAATTTGATCGCATCACTCGGAGAGAGCTCAAACCTTTGCATACTTGGCATAATATTTTTTGGTTCTTATTTGTGTTTTCTCCATGTGTGGTTCTTGAGCTTGTCATGTTATTCAATACAAGCTCAAGTTCATCAAAAACGGGTTTCGCATGAAAAACTTATTGCGTTTTTGATATTGGAGGTTTTACCGATTGTTCCTTTATAGAGAGGTAATAACTTTCATCATTTGGTTTATCATCCAATGATGTACTATGATGTTTCTTTGCATAATCTTGTAGTGCTCGTTCTTGCGATTTCAACGAGCCTAAGATCATCGAAAACGGAGTCCGGATGCAAAAGATATCGCGTTTTTAGTGAAGAGGATTTTCAGGAAAATCGTAGGCCGGCCTCAGGCCGGGGTGGGCTCCCCAGGCCGGACCCCTACCCGAACCCTCCGGCCTGGAGGCCGGCCGGGGTGGTGCAGAATGCCCCCAACGGGCTGATTTTGGGGGCCTATAAAAGGGGCCTTCTTCCCCATTGGTTCCCCACCTTTTTTGCAAGTTTTCCTCCACCATTGTTGACATTTTGGAGCTTTCTCTCTCTATTCCTCCATGATTCTTGCCTCCAATTAGTGGGAAAAGAGAGAGGAGATCTAGATCTACCATTCCACCAATCCATCTCTCCTCTTAGTGAGGGGAAAGTCTTTGGATCTAGATCTTGTGGATTCATTTGTTGAGTTCTTCCTTGTTCTTCATTTGTTCTCCCCCCATAGCATTTGTTGCTTTGGTGGGATTTGAGAGTGAAGGGTTTGAGCACTTCTTGTGTTCTGCCATTGCATAGGTTGCATCGGTTTGAGTTCTCTACGAGGATTTTTTCGAGTGAAAGGTTGAGAAGCTTGTTACTCTTGGGTTCTTGGAGTGCCCTTGAGCTTGTCCTCTTGGGTACTTGGAGTGCCCTAGACGGTTGTTGTTGTCTCGGAGTTTTGGTAGCTCCGAACCTTGTTGTCCCGGAGTTTTGGTGGCTCGCGGGATATCTACAATTTTCTCTAGGCGACATCTGTGTCCTTTCAATTGGTATCAGAGCCGGGTCTCTCTTCATAGGGTTTAACAACCTAGAGAGTAAAGATGTCGGCTAGGGGATTAGTGTATAATGACACTTTTATATTCGATGGCACAAATTATAATACTTGGAAAATTAGTATGCTTAATATTTTTAAGGACATGGGTCCAAATATAGAGAAAATTGTAGATATGGGTTTTTCTACTCCAACGGGTATTGATTGCTCTTTAGAGGATGAGAAAAACTTATATCTCAATACTCAAGCTACTAATGTGTTTTTCAAATATTTGAGTATTGTAGTTCTTGAGTCAATTAGGCCATCTTGGAAGCTCATGATATATGGACCAAGCTTCAAGATAAATATGATGTGTCCAAGAGTTGTGGTGATGATTATTCTCCCTCCACCTCCGGGCGTGATGAGTTCTCAACTTCTTCTACCTCACCAACATGTGTCAAGGCACAACATAATGATATGGTGAGTAGTGACAAAAATTGCAATCTTGATAGTAAGCTTATTATTGACGATTCTTCATCTCTATCTTATTGCAATACTTTGTCTATGTACTTAAACACATCTAGCACCCAAAATGATTTACATGCTTGTGTTGATAGTCCATGCATATCATGTAAAAATTCCTTGACTAAATCTTATAATGATATGCTTGATACATCTTGTTGCCATAGTAAAAATGGTTGTATTTCCTCTAGTACTTGTGTTACTAACCATGTAGAAAGAAACTCAACATTCCATGGAACAAGATGTGGATTTAAGTGGTGCTTCAAGTAATGGTTCATCATCATCTACCATATCTCACTTTGCCTTATGGCTAAAGGTTCAAACGTAGCTCCTACTTTGAACACCAATGTATCTAGTGATGATGATGATTATGATGGTGATGATGATTATGATGATGATGATGATGATGACGATGATAATGACAATGATTCGTTAATGGAGAAAGGTAAAATGATTCACAATATCCTTTATGAGGATAAAGATGCTTGTGCAAATTTCCTAGAAATCATTAGAGCATTTGATAGGCGCAATATCACCATTAAGGATTTGGAAGCATGCATTGACGCGTGTTATAGCCGCGAGCGTGATTATTCCAATGAAATTGCAAAACTAGAGGAAGCTCTTGTAGAAGAACAAACCACCAATGAATCTCTTGAAGAGACTTTTACTCTAGAGTTATCAAAAGTAAAGGACTCTCATGATAGAAATCTTGAGGTGGTTAATTGTCTTAAAACTAAAAATGATGAGCTAAAAGTCGCACATACTCAACTTAAAGCTTCATATTCAAAAGGGCTTGCCAAGTTTCCTTCTCCTATTTCTATTAATAAGGATGCTTGTGCTACTAACTCTATTTCTTGCGAAGCATCTACATTGAAGGAGAATGTTGAGCTAAGGGCTCAACTTGAGTTGCTAACTAGCAATTATGGGAAATTGGAAGAAAGTCATGAAAATCTCTTAGGCTCTCATGAGGATCTTTTAGTCTCACATGATAAGCCAAAGTTAGCTCATGAGGCTATTACTACAAAGGTGATATCTTGTGAGCCTCATGTGTACATTAGCACAAACTCTATTCAAAATTCTATTTTGCCTCATGCTAGTCCTATTAATTCATTCACTCATAATATCTCTACATCTTGTGATGAATTGTTTGCCATGCCTTGTTGCTCTAACAATGAATCATCTACTTCCTCTATTACTTGTGTTTCTACTAACCATGTAGAGGAAATAAAAGAGCTCAAGGTCCAAGTCGCTTCTTTGAAGAAAGACTTGGAAAAGCGTCATGGGAAGTCCGCACTTGACAACATGTTGAGTGTGCAAAGATTACCAAATGACAAGAGTGGACTTGGATTTAACTCCAATAATAACAAGAAGTCCGATATCAAGAAGAATCATAGAATCAAGAAGAACAAGGGCCAAGAACAAGTCAAGAATTCGTCCAAGATTGTTTGCTTCAAGTGCAAGGTTGAAGGGCACCATGTTATGTCTTGCCCATAAAAGAAGAAGCCTCTTAGTGAGAAGCAACAAGGGAAGAGGCCACAAGTTCAATCTCATGCTCAACCTCAAGATGAAGAAAGGCCTCTTCCAAAGAAGAATCAAGTTAGAACTCCTCAAGTTGAGAAATCGACTAAGAAGAAAGGAGGAAGCCAATGTTGCTACTTATGTCGTGAAAAGGGCCACTTCGCTTCCTCATGCACTAATGGTACCTTATCCAACCCTATCATTATTGATGATGTTTATTCCCTTCGGAAGGATAAGTTTGGCAATGTGTTTGCCAAATATGTTGGCACTCAAAGTGGTGTCAAGAAACGAACCATTTGGGTTGCCAAGCCTATTGTGACTAACCTCTTAGGACCCAACTTGGTTGGGGACCAACAAGCTAAAACTTGATCAATAGGTGTTGTTGGAGGGCATTGGAGACTTGGCTATCTTATGAAGAATTAAGGGATCTTCATCAATTATATTTACTCAAGCCAAGTCATTTGTATCATCATATATCTATCTCATATCCAATGTGTCTCCTTGCGGTAACTTGTATTTAAATTATATACATTAAAAGTTGCTTTCCCCTTGCATGTGTTAGTTTTGTGTATAGCATGTGTTTGTATATGGTGTGCTTACTAATTACCTATCTTGAGTAATCTAGTATGTGTTTGTTGGTTTGCACTCCATGTACTTGTTTGTTTTGTGTTGAGCCTTTATTGCAATTTATGATTAATTTAGTTGCCTCTTTTGAGAGATTAATGAACTATCTCATTTTGGGGGAGTGATGTGCTTTGCCACCTCACAATCCTAAAATATGTGTACATGAGGTATATCACTTATTATTAACGTAACAAGATTATATTGTCTCCATGTGGTATTTTCATTCTCATGAGAAATTCAAACTTTACAATGTTCATTAATTATCTCTTATTTGATTTCACTTGCCTCTTGTTGAAAAAGAAATGGATTATCACATTATGGGGGAGTAATAAGCTATGCGCATATTACAATCCTAGAAAATGTGAACATGTGAGGTAATGCCACTTAGAATTGATATTCTAAATTATCTTGTTACTACGTGGCATGATTAGCTCAAACAAGTTCCATACCTTCTTAAATGAGTTTTTGTATCTCATATTTTGGTTTCTTGAATTTGAGAGAGTTTCTTCGTGCGGTGTTTCTCAAATGTGCACTAGTATTTATTATTTAGGAAACCGGTTGCTTCAATATATATTAAGAATTGCTTTGCATGATAATTTTACTAGTTGAAGCATGGTAATTAACTCATATCCTTTTCCATAAACTTCTGTGTTTGAACATGACCATGAATATTTTTGCAATATACCACCTAAAATTAACACCATACCCTCCTTGTCCTTGGACAAGTGACAACCAAATTTGTGGTAGAAGTTATTGATCATATTTATATTATGCGTTGCTTCCATTTGTATTATCGAGGAGAAATTGTTTTGTATGAACTCACATTGTCTTCCTTGATGAATATCTATGTGTTATAATCAAACAAAATTCTAGTGTAATGGTTGTAAGAAAAGCGAGGATCCCCTTATAGTGCTTTTGTATTAAAATTCAAACATCTATATAATGCGAACACTATATTTTCAATTGGATCTCTTGCCACTTAATGAAAGTTTCTATTGTATGCATGCGAAGAGTGATGATCCCATTTGTGTGCAAAAATTCAAAAATCATGCATAGATCATGGGGGAGCTATCGTAGTTTTTTTTTGAACACTAGTTATCATCAATTGATATTAGATCTTTTTAAATTGGTATTTTAATCAATATCTTGTGTGTTTGTGGAAGGCACAACTTTTATTTTTTATTACTTTGTGCCATCATAAAAAGTGTAAAGGGCTTGGTTATCTCATTCCTTGTTTTGCATTCTATTGTTTTGAATGAGATAAGTCTTTGATCATATTTTACATAGACATCTTCTATGCTCATTTGTTTTGCCTTGATTCCCTCAATTGGTATTTATTTGGAGTTTGATATCTCACTCATAGATATTTTCTTCAATTGACATCTCTTGGAATTTGACATGGTTCATTTGATGTCTATTGGGATCTCAATATTTTACTCCTTGATGCATTTTTATTTAGTATCCCCCAAGTGATAAGTATTTTCGTTGGTATTTTATTTTTACATGGTATATTTTCTAATTGGTATCTTATCAATCATGAGTTGATTGACATGTTCCTAAATCCTATTTTGAGTGTTTGATCACAAAATATGGAAGGACTAACGTGTTCCCTAAGTTTACTCAGAAAATATCATGGATAAAGTGCAACCATATCTCCCCGTAGACCTCATACAATGAAAAGCAAAAATGGAGAAAAGGTTAAGGAAAGAATGGAGAAAAGAGAAGAAGAAAAGGAGAGAAAGAAGGGGTGCCGGCCTCCCAGGCCAGCCGGGCCTAGGCTGTGCGCCGGCCTCGCCCCCGCTCCACGCCGGCCCCAGGCCGGGCTCCAGGCCGGGGGGCTCGGGTGGGTGGACGGCCCCGGCTGCTCCCCACGCCGGCCCCAGGCCGACCCCCAGGCCGGGCTGCTCAGGCGGGTAGCCGGCCCAGCCACGGCTCCACGCCGGCCTGGCCGGCCTGCCAGGCCGGGCCACCTCCAGCCGGCCTGCCCCTGCGCCCACGCCGGCCCCATGCCGGGGTGGGAAGGCCCCTCCGGCTCGTGCGCGGTCCACGCCGGCCCTAGGCCGGGGTGGGCGCTGTAGAGTGGGGGAACCCCCCAACGACCGTTTTCTCTCTCCCGGTATAAAATGAAACTTTTCTTCTACCTTTAGATTGCATGCATAATTACTAATTATATGTTATGGCATGTTTATCTTCCTTGATCCAATATTTATATAGAATAATATCCATAAATCCTAAATTGGCTAAGATGTTCATGATATTCAATTTCTTATCTATATGCCTATATTCACGTGGATTGAATCCTATATATTGTAGTTTGTGTAACTACTTTGGACCCAATGAGTTTGGGGACCATTTTTGTACTTAAATATGTTTTAGGTACATTTCATATGCATTGGGTGCTTGCCTCATTCACAAAGAAGGTATTATCACTACATTCTTATTGGAGTCAAGCTATGATGATGGAAGAATTCTTGTATAGTACAACATCACCAATGCTACCTCGGTAACAAGTATCTAGCTCATGCATATACTCTAACATTTCAACCTTTTGTAGGTTGTATCATGGCATGAAACATATTTACTCCTTGTGATACTTGTTGCTTTTATCAAAACGTCCCAACTATCTCCTTTTCCCTTATTGATGCGTGTGACGTCTTTGATGTGTTTTTGTTGGAAGGTCATTCATATCCTCCAAAAAAAAAAAGCTTTCGAGCAAAGATCTTATTATCGTATTTATGTCTTCGAATTGGATATCTCACTCTTTCTCTTTGTAACTATATTGTGTGTAAATGTTCCTTTATGGATGTACATCATCATGGTTGTGGTCTATTTAGAAACTTATACACATGATAAGAATTACATGTCTTATTGGTATCCTAATGGTTCGGTGTCCATCCTTTTATTGGTAACTTCTCTTATGGATCAACCACCTCTTGCTCAGAGTGATATGCCTTGTTCTCTTTTATGACCACTTGAGTTTTGAACAATAGTGGGGGAGTTATGATTTCATTTTTGTGCACTTCGCATTCAAAATGCATTATTTCTAAATCATGCACAAATATTGGGGAGCTCCTCTATTTTCTTTAAAAACACTCATTTTCTCAAACCACAATATACCTTGTTCATTTGGGTTGTTGGATCTTTTTGATTGTTTCCTTCTTTTTAGGAGAATATTATATTTGTACACCATATTATTTGCAATCTTTGGATCCTCGGTATAGTTCCTCCCATTATTCATCATTGGATAAGTGTATTTGATTTCACTCATATTATGAGAAGGGCATATCCTATGGAGGAACCCTTACTATATTAGCCATCTAAAATTTCTATGATCCCATTTTGGAAATGGATGTCAATGGGGGAGAAAGTTTAGAGGGTTTAAGGAATTCTCGTTTTATACTTTGGTTTTGTTCTTAAGCATTTGCCTTTCATGCTCATGCATCCTTGCTTGTTTATTTGCATGGATGGTAAAATTCATTATATAAACCCTCGTAAAAGAGTTTGTCATCAATTACCAAAATGGGGGAGATTGAAAGAGCATGGTTCCCCCATGTGTGGTTTTGGTAATTGATGACAATCACTATGGAATAATGGTTGCATTGAGCTATACTTGTAGAGTTTTTCCATAGTCAATGCTTGATGTCCATGTGTTGGATTCAAGATAATCAAGTGGTGACCAATAGTTTGTTCATAGGCAATGCTTGATGTCCATGTGTTGGATTCAAGATAATCAAGTTGTGACCAAGGTGCTATTCATATGAATATCCCAAGTTTGGTCATGAGAGAGTTGAGCATATTGCAAGTATGTCTTGAAGAAGAATACTGTGTGAACATTCATCTTTACCTTCAATACATCATTATTATGAAGAGAGAAGAAAATATAAAAGGTTGATCAAGGCAAAGTGCTAAGCGATGGTTGATATTGATCAACTCACAAAGCAAGAAGATGCATCAAGTGGTATCATGGTATCATAAGTAATTGTTCATATAGCTTTGTGTTCTAACCCATTATATGTGCGTGTGGTATATCTATGTAGGGTTAGGTGTCTTTCCATGGGCTTGTATCAAAAGGAAGATTTCATATAGTCCATGATGGGTGACGTCAAGTTGTGGTCGTCATCAAGTTCGAGAAGTGCAAGTTCAAGGGGAGCATATCGAAGAGATTACATTCTTTAAGCTTGCCACTCTTTTGGAGATAATGTTCAAGAAAAGATGTACTTAAAAGAGCCTCTCCCATAGTTGCATATGAGGGAGCATCTTTGTGTCTTCACAAGGCAAAGAGAAATCAAGAAAGGTGTTCCATCTTGAGGAGGTCAAGATCTTCATCATCTAGCTCAAGTGGAATGCTCAAGGCAAAGGTATGATCTTGATAGGTTTTCTATTTTACCGGTCCCATAGCATTAGGAGGGAGACCGGGTTATAGGATAGATAACCGTACTATCAAGAGGGGCTCTCATATTAGCAATTTGATCGCATCACTCGGAGAGAGCTCAAACCTTTGCATACTTGGCATAATATTTCTTGGTTCTTATTTGTGTTTTCTCCATGTGTGGTTATTGAGCTTTTCATGTTATTCAATACAAGCTCAAGTTCATCAAAAACGGGTTTCGCATGAAAAACTTATTGCGTTTTTGATATTGGAGGTTTTACCGATTGTTCCTTTATAGAGAGGTAATAACTTTCATCATTTGGTTTATCATCCAATGATGGACTATTATGTTTCTTTTCATAATCTTGTAGTGCTCGTTCTTGCGATTTCAACGAGCCTAAGATCATCGAAAACGGAGTCCGGATGCAAAAGATATCGCGTTTTTAGTGAAGAGGATTTTCAGGAAAATCGTAGGCCGGCCTCAGGCCGGGGTGGGCTCCCCAGGCCGGACCCCTACCCGAACCCTCCGGCCTGGAGGCCGGCGTGGCCGGCCTGGGAGGCCGGGGTGGCGCAGAATGCCCCCAACGGGCTGATTTTGGGGGCCTATAAAAGGGGCCTTCTTCCCCATTGGTTCCCCACCTTTTTTGCAAGTTTTCCTCCACCATTGTTGACATTTTGGAGCTTGCTCTCTCTATTCCTCCATGATTCTTGCCTCCAATTAGTGGGAAAAGAGAGAGGAGATCTAGATCTACCATTCCACCAATCCATCTCTCCTCTTAGTGAGGGGAATGTCTTTGGATCTAGATCTTGTGGATTCATTTGTTGAGTTCTTCCTTGTTCTTCCTTTCTTCTCCCCCCATAGCATTTGTTGCTTTGGTGGGATTTGAGAGTGAAGGATTTGAGCACTTCTTGTGTTTTTGCCATTGCATAGGTTGCATCGGTTTGAGTTCTCTACGAGGATTTGTTCGAGTGAAAGGTTGAGAAGCTTGTTACTCTTGGGTTCTTGGAGTGCCCTTGAGCTTGTCCTCTTGGGTACTTCGAGTGCCCTAGACGGTTGTTGTTGCCTCGGAGTTTTGGTAGCTCCGGACCTTGTTGTCCCGGAGTTTTGGTGGCTCGCGGGATATTGTTGGGAGCCTCCAATTGAGTTGTGTAGATTGCCCCAACCTTGTACGGGATCGGTGACCGCCCTCAAAGGTCCCATAGTGGATCGTGGCACTCCGCATTGGTGGAGGCACGAGGAGAATAAGGTGAGCCATTGGGCGCTTGGAGTCATTGTGACTCCACACCTCTCCAACGGAGATTAGCTTCCATTGGGAAGTGAACTTCGGGATAAATCATCGTCTCCTCGTCTCTCGGTTATTTCTATACCCGATCTCTTTACTTATGCAATTTACCTTGTGATAGCCATCGAGCTTGAAGTAACATATCTTGCTATCACATAGTTGCTTGAATTGTTTAGCATAAGTTGTTGGTGCACATAGGTGAACCTAGTTTGTTTAGGTTTTGACTTGATAAATTAAACGCTAGTTTTATTCCGCATTTATTCAAGCTTTAACCGTAATTATTTTTAAACGCCTATTCACCCCCCCTCTAGGCGACATCCGTGTCCTTTCACAATGTCATACCCTTCTACGAATAGAACAATGCGAACAAATATTTATACGACAAGTCATTTACTATTAATAAATTGGAACAAAACATGAGAGAGCACGAACTATTAAGCAGCCATTAAATCACATATATCTTATACAAACAAACTAAGCGTGCTCACATAGATGGGTATATGTACAAGAATGAAAGCAAATAGAGTTCATACCAGCCTCTCACCACAACTTCAATTGTCATAGATTGTCATTATTGCTCTTCACTTGTGGCTCGAATAATATATAATGAAAACCAAGCTAAAAATGGAGTCACGGACGACTGTTGAACTCTGCAGCAAACTTTACAAAACCAAGAAAAACAACAAATATTTTTGGTTTTTTCAATTAAAGCATGAGCAAAAGAGAACAAGAAAACAAAGCAAAATCTTTTTAGGTTTTTGAATATTAAACTGCAACTAAAGGATAAAGCAAACCAACTAAAGAAATAAATAGAGAGAAACAACAGAAATAGTTTTGGTCTTTTTGTGTTTTGGAAAACAAAAACAAAACAATAAAAACAAAAGAAATGAAAGAAATGAAAACAAGTGAAAGAAATAAAAAGAAACGAAAGAAACAAAAACAACGAAAGAAAAGAAAACATGGATATACAAATAACCGACAGAAACATGATATATAAATGAGTGTCATGTTGGTATACCTCCCCCCAAGCTTAGGCTTTTGGCCTAAGTGGAGATCAATCACCAAGGGGACCATGAGGTGGAGCCCCCGTAGTATGTTGAGGAGGAACCCTCCTCCTAATATGTGCTCGAGGATGCGCCGGTGTACTGCGTGTTATGGTCCTCGGGAGGCACGTCTCGCCTCTCCTGCTGCCGGTAAAACTCTGTGGTGCTCGGATGCTCGTCTACCTGCTCCTTAGAGACCGACCATGGTGAAGTGTCAATCTTAAACAAAACAAGCTGCAGCAAAGTAACTTTTCGCTCCTCTCGATCTATATATAAAACTCTATATACTAAACGTTCAGCAGTAGAGTTAGCAGTGACAAACTGATGGGACTTCATGGCAGCGAGATCAATCCTATAAGGAGCAATTATTTCATCATTAGGGTCAATGGAAACATTTAAAGCAGTTGCTACACGTGTAGCAATAATGCCCCCAAAAATAGGCCCACTAGTAGCAAGGCGGCGTGCAACAAGCGCACCAAGACTATACTTCATGCTATGGTTCAGTGCAACATCAATAAAAGCAAGGTGATAACTAAAAATATTACTCGTGGTTCCCCTACCTAGGATGCTATTAGCAAGATAGTAAGTAAAGTATCTAAGAGCATGAAGTTGAATGTTCCTTATCTTCCCACGCTGGGATGAGCGACTGTCATCGTTGGTGATTTCTCGGTAGAGCCCCTGGAGGTCTGCTGGTTTATCCTGAATCCTGCTCGTTGTCCCGGCGGTGTTGATACCTATAATAGCACAAAACTCTACCAAGGACAAAGAAACAGGACTACTATATAACTTGAAGGCAACAGTTGGACCAAAATGTGTGTTCTGAAATTTAAAGCTCTTAACAAAAGTTTTCGTGAGAGTGGCATACTGAGGGATTTCATCCTCCACAAAGTTGGTTAGACCAACTCTTTCAATAAGCATACGAAAGTCATCTAATAAACCTGCACTTCTTAGAAATGCAATGCAAGGAAATCTAGATGGGTTAACGATACCATCACCTCCTTCATCGTCAATAGTTGGTGCAATAACTTCTTTATTGTACGATGGTCTCACTAAAGGGGATGGGTGTGAAGGGCTTGTCCTTCTAGGAGCATCACTCCTAAATATCTCTCCAAAAGTATAACTATCCATCTCTGAATTTTTTCAACAATCATCACAAAAATTAATTTAAAGCAACTATAAGGTGGAAACTACCATATGGACTTATATGAGAGCTAAACATCCATCAAAAATACATTATTTCTACTCAAATCGAGCATGGAAACTCACATAAGCTGTCACCTACAGTACCAAAATACTCAAGAAATACTTCACCGAATAAAATTCTACTTGGATCATCGGAGGAGTCAGATACCGGAGATCAAACACACCAAATCTCAACACAAATGATGGGCTGAAGAAGGAGATCAAAAATCCAGAGGGAGAACAGCAAGAACACGAGTTCCAGGAAAAGTTTTCAGTTTGGGAGGTGAGAGAGAAGACTTTGACAGGGGAGAGAGTTAGTGGGGGGGCAGGGGGCCCCACACCATGTGCTGGCGCCACCAGGGGGCTGGCCGACCACACCATGGTGTGCCTGACTTGTGGGTCCCCCTGGGGTCTCCTAGGTGGCTCTCTACCTCATTTTTTATGTAAAAAATCATTATAATTTTTCTGGAATTTTTCGAGAAACTTTATTTTTGAGGTATTTCCAGAATTTTAATAATTAATAAAAACCAAGAAAAACGAAAGTGAAAAGGTGGAACACAAAACCAAAGGCAGCACTACAGAGGTTTTATGACACTCCAATGGAAGAATATCCAAAGAAAACAAAGGTGGTAGTGGTGAAAACCAAAGTATGGATGGTGAAAACATGCATAACCTCAGCAATCAGAGTGAAAACATGCATAAGGTTGGTGGAAAACATGATTGTACTCAAGTAAAAATATGATAACAGAAGTAAACATGGTGAAAACATAATGGGGAAGGTGAAAACATGGTCCTCTTCATTAAAAATCATTTTTTTTTAACAAGGGTGATCAAGTCTTGCTATCAAAATAATTTTATATGAAACAAAACTTTGTTTCTCACTAAATACTCATGTTACCTCAACCTTGATAGACATAGTCCCAATCATAATAATTTCATATTCTTTTGGTGGTACTAGAATGGGACAATAAAATTCTCCAATCTTGATGGTCTCAATATTTTCAATTGAATTTAGACCATATTTCTTATCAATCTTCTTGGGAAAATAGACAGTGTGCTCTTTATCATAACATTAAAAGTAACTTTTCCTTGATTGCAATCAATAACAGCCCCTGCAGTATTAAGAAAAGGTCTTCCAAGAATAATAGACATATTATCATATTCAGGCATTTCCAACACAACAATGTCAGTTAATATCAGACAATTATTAGCAACTTGAACAGGAACATCCTCACAAACACCCACAGGAATAGCAGTAGACTTATCAGCCATTTGCAAAGATATCTCAGTTGGTATCAACTTTTCTAGGAGGAGTCTTTTATAGAGAGTAAAAGGCATGACACTAACTCCAACTCCATAATCACACAAAGCAGTTCTAACATAATTATTTTTAATAGAATAGGGAATAGTTGGTATACCAGGATCTCCAAGTTTCTTAGGAACCTTGACAAATGAGTAATTAGCAAACATAGTGGAAATTTCCTCATTAGGAATATTCCTTTTGTCAGAGACAATATCTTTCATATATTTTGCATAAGGAGGCAATTTAATAGCATCAGTTACAAGAATTTGCAAGAAAAAGGCTTCATCCATTCACAAAACTTGCTATAGTGTTCTTCTTCTTTTGATTTATGTTTCTTATTAGGATAAGGCATTGGTTTTTGTACCCAAGGTTCTCTCTCATTACCATGTTTATTAGCAATAAAATCTTCCTTAGTGTACTTTGTATTTTTAGTTTTCTTTTCAGGTTCCTTTTCAATTTCTTCTTTATCAGACGCATCATCCTTTTCATTACCACTTTCAGTTTCAGCATCATAGATAGATATACTATTAGGGTCTTTAGCAAGTTCAGAGGATTCGATTGTAGTTTTATGTTTCTTTTTCTTCTTAGTATGAATATCATTATTATTAGTTTGCTGAGAATCTTGTTCAATTCTTATAGGATGTCCCTCATGATATAAAGGATATTGCGTAGCAATACCACTTCTAGTTCTTATTTCATAAGCATGTTTTTCTTTAGAAGCTTTAACTAGCAAATCTTTTTGCACTTTAGCAAGTTGATCAATTTGAGTTTGAACCATTTGAAAATGTTTAATAGGCATTTTAACATAATTATAGGTTCTTTCTATAATACCATGCAAATTATCAATAGCTCTAGAGTTTTCCATTAGGTGATTTTGCACTCTCATATTAAAATTATCTTGCTTAATAACATAATTATCAAATTCATCTAAACATTGATCAGGAGGTTTATTATAGGGAATATCTCTACTATCAAAATATTGGAGAGAGAGTGTACATAAATAGTGGATGAGTGAGGGATTGGCTTACATAATTATTCTATAGGTGGAAGATTCTTCACATCTTCAGACTTAATACCCCTCTCTGTAAGAGAATTCTTGGCTTCTCTCATCACTTCATCATTTAATTCAATCATTCCCCTCTTCTTGGGTGTTGGTGTTGGTGTTGATACTGGAGTAGGGGTTGGCTCAGGCTCAACCATAGTCCAATCATCATGATTTTGGCTTAGTTTAGCCATTAATTTCTCAGCTTCTTCTGGAGTTCTTTGCCTGAAAACACAACCAACACAACTATCCAGGTATATCCTAGATTCAACGGTTAGTCCATTATAGAATATATCAAGAAGTTCATTATTTTCTAGCTTATGCCCAAGTGTAGTCCTAACTAAAGAACAGAACCTTGCCCAAGATACAGGCAATTTCTCTCCTTCCAATTGCTTGAAATTAAATATATTTTGTAAAGTAGCATGTTGAGCACTAGCAGGAAAATATTCTGAAAGAAAGCATTAACCACCAATAGGACTATCAATAGATCCCGGATAAAAATTATTAAACCAAGTTTTATCTCCATATTTTAATGTGAAAAGGAATATTTTAGCAACAAAGTAGCTACGTTTCTTAAGATCATCAGAGAATAAACTACTCAAAGAGGAGATCTCATTCATATGTTTCATAGCACTTCCATTTTAAGTACCACAAAAAGGTTTTTTCTCAACAATAGATATATAAGATAAATCAAGAGAGAAACCATAATCCTTATCCCTAATATTAATAGGAGAGGTGGCAAACTTAGCATCAGGAGATAATTTGTATTTAACAGCACGACTTTCAATAAGACTTATAACAGCATCTTTATCCTTCATAGCATGTATTTCATCAATAAGATCATCATTAAGTTCAATATAGGAATCATCAAAATCATCACTAGGATTTTCTCTAAACTCAGGTGAAACAGCAGGAGTAACAGGATTTTTATCAGGAGTTTTAGTGTCTGCAATATTTTTAGCTTTAGAAATAGTAGCCTCTAAGAAAGGACCGAGAGAACGACTCTCATCAAGAACAGTAGAAGAATCATCAAAAGTATCAGAAGTATTTTCAGATTCAGTAGAAGTAACACGTGTAGCATGTGTATGTGGTGGTGTAAGCAGCTTACTCATAACAGACGGTCAATCAAGAGCAACAGAGGTGTTCAGAGTTGTACCTGTTTTTGTAGTGGATGGTAATATGGGAACCTTTCCATCACGAGTCCTACCCATGATGAATGATTGGTAGTAGATAATAGTACTCTTCGGTGAGCTCGCAAATAAATCCATGCTCCCCGGCAACGACGCTAGAAAATAGTCTTGATGACCCACAAGTATAGGGGATCACAACAGTCTTCGAGGGAATTAAAACCCAAATTTATTGATTCGACACAAGGGGAGCCAAAGAATATTTGTGAGCCTTAACAAGTGCAGTTGTCAATTCTCCTGCACCTGAAAGTGGACTTGTTCGAGTGGTTTATCAGTAGTAACAGTTTTATAGTAGCAGCAGTAATGAAATAATAGAAACTATGGTATGTAAACAGCAGCAGTAGTGTCTGAAGTAAACATCGGGATTAAATACTGCAGGCATAGGGATAGATGAACGGGCGTTGCATGGATAAGGTACTTCATAAAATAATCAAGACATGGGCATTGCAGATAAATAAGATAAAGCATCCAAGCACTAAGTAACCATAGGCATGTGTTCCGTAAATAGTCGTACGTGCTCGCATAGAGATCTTGCTCAACATCTTTTGTCCTACCAGCCCGTTTTCAGCGGGGCCTCAAGGGAACTACTTGTAATTAAGGTGTTCCTTTTAATAGAATACCGGAGCAAAGCATTAACACTCCGTGAACACATGTGATCCTCACATCACAGCCATCCCCTCCGGTTGTCCCAATTTCTGTCACTTTGGGGCCTCGGGTTCCGGACAACGATATGTGTAAACAACTTGCAGGTATGATCAAGAAACAATAATTATCATTGTGATTCAATAACATGTTTAGATCTGAGATCATGACACTCAGGCCCAAAGTGGCAAGCATTAAGCATAACAAGTTGCAACAATGTCAATAGCACTAATAGCGAATATTAGGCACTATGACCTAACAAACACGGCATTATTACATGAACAATCTCATTCAATCCCTACCATCCACTTCAGCCTTAGAGGGGAAAAAACCCAAGACTTTGTACTTTAGAACTGAGTCGAGAGTACCAAGCTCGTGGGGCCTGTTTTAATCCATAAAGAGCTTTATCAAGTTTGCAGATATAGTGACGAGTATTAGCATTTTCAAAACCTGGAGGTTGTTTCATATAATGGTCTTCTTCCAGAACACCAAGAAGAAACACGTTCTTGACATCTAGCTGCCGGAAACTCCATCCTCGAGAGACTGCAACTGCTAAGACAAGTCTAATGGTTGCAGCTTTAACAACAGGGCTGAAAGTATCCTTATAGTCTATGTCATACCTTTGCTTGAACCTCTTTGCAACTAGGCGTGCTTTGTCTCTGTCAACTGTACCATCTGCATGTTTCTTGACATGGTAAACCCACTTACAATCAATCAAAATTTTCTTTCTGCTAGAGTGACAAGATGCCAAGTCTTGTTGGAACAAAGCATCATACTCTTCCGCCATTGCTTTGCGCCACATAGGATCATCAAGGGCGTCAGTTAATGTGGAAGGTTCATCTGTGGAAAATTACAAAACCGTGACGAGTAGAGTGATGTTTATAAATTTGTGGTTGCTTACCATACCTTATTGTACCATCTGTATAACCTCTCAGTTTTTTAATTCCTTTTTGAAGCCGAGTACTCACTCCAATGTGCTGAATTGGAGAAGCAACATGCGAGGTGATATGCGTCAAGCGCGCAGAAGATCCAGAGGTGACGGAGTCTCCTGGATCAGCCTCGGATCCTGCTCCAGGCGACGTGACGGTGTTCGTATGGCCTCCGGGTTGATCCGCACGCGCCGGTGCGCAAACATATGAGGATGGCGTGGGACACGTTGTCCCCTCATCGTTGTCTCCCACGTGTGCGTCAGCCACACGCGGAGAAGAGATGGGCGAATCAGAATAGGGGGACCATGGGGACCCGGTGGTACCGTCGGCGGGGGACAGTACGGAATCCTGTACGCGCGTGTCGTGGCTTGACGTGGCAGACGCGGAGTGGGCGGGCGACGCAGAATCATGCGCGCGCGCTGGCGTGTGTTGGCGACGCTGCCGAGGCGGTGGGGCCGGGCGAATCTGCCTCGGATCCGGAGCTCGCCGATCCCGAGAGATCACCTTAATCAGCATCAAAATCAACACCATTATTGTCGTTTTCTGTACCCATGTTTTCTTCCTTATTTTCTTCGTTCTGGCTCGTTTCTTCAGAGTTTTGCACCGAATCTTCTCCAGTTGGTGCGTCAGGTACCTGGGCATGATTAGTGACAGGTATAACCGGCAAAGTCATAGAATCAACAACATTTGCATCCCCATGTATATGTGATGTAGGAAGTAAAATAATTTTGTTGGCGAAGAAGTGCACCGGCATTCTTGTGCATGGAGGAAAAAGGGAACACATTTTCAGCAAATACTACATCTCGAGAAATATAGATGCGGCTAGTGGATGGTTCTAGGTACTTAACTCCTTTGTGACGTGGACTGTATCCTAAGAAGACACAACGTGTCGAACGAAAGGCAAGTTTCCTTTTGTTATAAGGACTAAGGTTTGGCCAGCAAGCACAACCAAAAATACGAAGGGAGTCATAATTTGGTTTATTATGAAGGAGACATTCAACAGGGGATTCAAACTAGATGACTTTGCTAGGAAGTATATTTATAAGGAACGTGGTTGTGAGAAAAGTTTCATCCCAGAATTTTAGTGGCATGGAGGCATGAGCTAGGAGAGCAAGACCAACTTCTACAGTTATGGCGATGTTTACATTCAGCTGAGCCATTTTGTTGGTGTGCATGAGGACATAACACGTGGTGGGTGATGCCAATTTGTTGAAAAAAGGTGTTTAGCTTCTCATATTCTCCTCCCCAATCTGTTTGCATGGTTATAATCTTCCTATCAAATTTGCGTTCAACAAGTTGTTGAAAATTGAGGAACACTTGATACACATCAGAACGTTTCTTAAGAAGATAAATCCAACTAAACTCGCTAAAATCATCGATGAAGCTTACATAATAAGAGTGTTTACCAACAGAGGTTGGGGTAGGATCCCATACGTCGGAGAATATTTGTTCTAAAGGGGCATGAGAAACACTAGTAGATACATGATATGGCAATTGGTGGCTCTTAACTAGTTGGCAAGAATCACATATGTAAGGGTTTATTTCTGGAGAATGAGCTAACTCATTTTTTTAAGAACTTGTTGTACGATAAAAGATGAAGGATGTCCTAAACGTCGATACCATGTGGATGATGGTGGCTTTATTGTGAGAAAAGCACTCTTGTATGACCTCGAAGAAAATGACACTAGGGGGTAGAAACCATCATGACATGGCTCCTTAAACAGTATTCTCCTTGTTGCCTGATCCTTGATCAAAAATAAAAAGGCATGAAATTCAATGAATACATCATTATCAAGAGCAAGCTTATGAATGAACACAAGATTTTTTGTTGCACTAGGAACATGAAGAACATTATTTAGGTGTAAATATGCATTTGGGGTTTGCAAAGTTGAGGATCCAATGTGACTTATAGGCATACCTTGACCATCAGCCGTGTGAACACGGTCACGACCTTTGTATTTGTCGTGCGTGGAGAGCTTGTTCAATGCACCGGTGATATGATGTCGCACCCGGACTTCTAGGGGATACTCACAGTCCGCTAAACAGTAGAACAGATGGCTTACGGGGCATACCGGCACCCGCATCTCAATATGAGCAGGCCAACACGTAAACGTGTGACAACCATTCTCTACTATTCATCGTCTGCGTAAACCATCCCATAGAAATCCAGATACTTCCATTGACGTACTTCAAAACATACACACATGGTACGTCAACGGCATTTGAACAAGTGATATCACAACAGATCTCTACGACACAAAAGATTGAAATAAGCTGCAAATAGCTCTCACTAGAGCAGAGATAGCAAATACAATCATCCAGAGGACACATGTCCCAACAATTCATCATTACATCACAGCGGAAGCATCCAAAATGTCTGAGTACAGACAAGATCCAAATAGGCCTAAGATGCCGGAAACGAAAAGACGGAGCCCATCCACGAAGTCTCGGATCCTGCCCGGGTCCGCTATCTACTCGTCAGCAGTCTCGTCATACTCCACGTAGTAGCCACCATGGGGATCCTCGGAAACGTAGTCTGCGGAAACCACAGCCCCAAAGGGGTCAGTACATAAACGTACTGGCAAGCAAGACTCACAGTTCACCAAAGTGTAACCCGTCAACACCCAGCACAGATGCTTTGGGTTCAACGGAAGAAGGGGGATATAAAAGATGCTGCAACTGGCTGCTCTAACCAACTACAGAGGTACTACCACTTCCGGCTAAACAGAAAGAAGATAAGATAGCGTATCGTAACCAACTATAACTAACCACCAATCAAACCCATCCTGGATCTCGCCCCTTATCCAAAGAAGCAATCCGAGGATAACTCACACAGTTGGATTAATGATGGTTCAAGTTATTGTGGCAATAAGACTATTACTAGGCAAGTTATTATTAGTTAGGTGTAAGTTGTTCTGAATGCTTGTTAGCCAGTACCTTCACCAAGTCATCCATAACCGCGGAAAACACGGCTTCTCGAGAAGATTTATCCCTGCAGGGGTGCACCAATTTGGCCGTACACGTAAGAATAACCCGCCAGATGGGAAGGCCTTTCCCACCAAGCGGGGCACTCAACACAACTCAACTCTTCTTCGCATCAAGCCCAAAGAACCCCGTGCAATGAGCGCACGGCTAATCAAGCCCCACGAAGAAAAGGGGACCCTCATAGCACTCTAAGAACGTGTCTCCCTAAATGCCGACTACAAAAGTTCCACCCTGGCGCCAAGGGTTCGCACCTGCAATATGCATGCGGCAAATGGAAAACCCGAACTAAATGAGGCGATTTGGACGAGATGCGAATCGAATCAAATTGAGGGGGGGCGCCCATACACGCTTCCCACATGCGGTTAGTGCGCTCATCATGGATCAGTAGACAAGACCCTTTTCCTAATTAGGGTCGACACTAGCAGGCCTCAAAACCACGCCGGGCCTCCTGCCGGTGCCTTATCATCAAATTATTATTACCTCAAAATTAACAGGTTGTTGTTTAACATCGAGCCCCAGAACATAAATGATATAGTAACAGAAAGTAACGGGTAACAGACTCGAGCAAAAACAAGCCTAAGCATGCTAGTAAGACAGGGGCACAAGCAAAGGGGTTATAGGAGTGGAGGTGAGGCAATATCAGGGTTAAAGGATAACATGTGATAGGATCGAACAGAAGCAACGATTCATAGGGCTAGCAGAATAGACAACGGGAAGTATCGGTATCCAATGTTGAAAGGAACACAGTGGTTCATGTGAGTGAATACTTGCCTGCAAACCCAGTAGCCTGGTACTGAGCTAGATCCTTAGAAGGGGTGTCGTAAGTATCGTCGGTCTCAACGTCGTCGTATATCCGAGAAGAAGCAAACAAACAACGCAGAGAGACAAACAATTAATAACATGGCATAATGCACAAACATCGGATGATGCATGGCAATTTAATTGATGCATCAAAATAACTAGTTGACATGGTAACATAACATAATTAAATGGACCCACATGCAATTGGATTGCATATGGAAAGCCCATGAATTATGGTTGAATTAATTGTTCTACAACTAATCATCATGTGTAAGTGAATTAGCATGATGCATGGATGAGGAAAACAGCAAAATAACAACAATAGAATCAATTGGAAATAAGGTTTACCAATTTTGGAATTTTAGTTATTAAGTTAGGAAATTTTGGTTCCTTAAAGGTGTTACACAAGCATTTGTTGTTTTCACCACTTTTAATTGTTCAAAATAGATAAAAAAGTTCATATTTGGAAAGAACACCAAATTTTAGGTGGAATACATGTTTCACTTATTGAAAAAAGGATTTGGAATAATTTACTTATGAATTAAACAAGTTTGAACAAGATTTAAATGAATTTAATTCAAACATGAACTTATTTGAATTTTTATTTGTTCAAAGCATTAAATCAACTCATATTTCAAAAGTTTATACTTTCATGGTTTGAAAACATATTTTATAAGTTCAAAAAGAATTTGATTTGAACAAGTTATGAATTTAACAATATTAAATGATTTAAATAAGGTTTAAATCATTTACTCAATTTTAATTATTCAAAGCATGAAAAAAATTTATATTTGAAAAGGTGGTTTAATTTTGCATGGAAAACATATTTCATTTGTTGAAATTGGATTTAAAATGAGCAAGTTATTAATTTGGCAATTTTAAATGCATTAATTAAGAAACTGTTGTTTTCAGCAATTTAAATTATTCAAAACAGCAAACAAAGTTGATATTTGGAAAGTACATGAAAAATTGAGTGGAAAACATATTTAGTTTGTGGAATTTGGAATTTTTATGCCCAAGTTATATTTTTGCAAAATTAAGTGAATTAAACAAAGATTCAAATATTTCACCAATTTAAAATATTCAAAACAGTAAACAATTGCATTGAAAAGGTTTAAAACATGTAGCAAATGTTTCACTGAAAATTTTGAGCTATTAAACATAATTTTTGGGTTATTATTGAATTGATTATGCAATTTTCCATAATCATTCTTATTCTGCCATTTTTAGTAAACAGAGGGAAACATGCTCAAAATTAATTCAATTGTGACCAAATAAAATACCAATGTGTAGAGTTTGTTAAGACAAATTTTTAGAGCCCAAGTTTGCTTAAATTGGATGAACCAAACTCAAGTTATGAAATTCCAAAGTTTCCAATTTTTATTGCATTTTCAGTAATTAATTATTTAGTGCAAAAAGTATTACAGAAACATGTTGCAATTTTGTTACTATTGGAAAGGGCACAAGATTTTGAATCCACAGGAATTTGAATCATTCAATTTGGAGCAAAATTAAATTTTATATGGATTTTAGAAGTAATTTCTCAGATCTGAGTTTCTGAAATTCGGGCAGAAAAGAAAAAACAGAAATAAAAAGGGTGGCTTTGGGGGATCGAACCCAGCACCTGGGCGTGCGCACAAGGGGTGCTAACCAGTGCGGTAGTGTGCTGTTTCGTTGACAGAGAGGGGATCGAGGGGGGTTAAGCTTCAGAAACTGTTTCTGAACCAAATCGAATAAAAGGGAGCAGAAAAGGGGTGGGGAGCTGGGACTCGAACCCGGGATCTGTTGTTGCGCGCGCTGGTTTAGTTACCACTGCGGTGGGTGCGGATGCTTGTGACAGAAGGGGGTCGTTTTGTTTTAAGGTTCAGCTAGCGAGAAGGAGCCTGACGAACTGAAACCATCTGTGAGCGATCGCTTCCACGACGGACTCCGTCGATGCTCGCCGGCCGCTGCGGGAGGGCGCCGTGCGCGTGCGGGCTGCTGTGGCCGTGCGGAGAGGAGGGAAGGGAGAGGGAGTAGCGAGAGGGAGGAGAGGGAAGAGGGGAGCTCACCTCGAGCGATGGACAGGAGGAGCAGCGCTCGGTTGCAGAAGTGGTCGCCGGCGATGGCTCCGGCCCTCCCCGTCCGCGCCGAGGGGCCGAGAAGGAAGAGGGCGGTGCGGGGATTCCATTCCCGCGCCCAGCTCGACCCGCCGGTGACCGTGGAGGAGATGCCAAGGGCTGCGAGTTGCGGCCATGGAGGTAAGTTGGGGTTCAGAGGGATAGCGAGAAGGTGGCGATCGGGGAGAGAAAGAGGAAGAGAGGTTGGCGGCGGTGGGCGAGGGAGAAGATAGGATGGCTAGGGCAGGGGCTAGGGCACCCTAGGGTTAGATATAGGAGGAGGGGAGAAGCTCCAGCCGTTCACTGCCTGTACCTGTCGACGTGGGAGCTTCAGATGGCGTCGTACGAGGAAGAAGGAAGCGAGGTGGGGGGTATGGGCCTAGGGGAAAATTTGGGCTGGGCCTTGGTGGCCTCTCTCTCTCCTTTGCTCTGTTTTATTCTTTTTGTTCTATTTTTTTTTGTGCTGAATTGTAATAGAGAAGAAAACTAGGGTTTTGGGGTTTAGAAAACTTGGGATAAATTTTTATGTTGCTTATTTATTGTAACAGCACAACTTGCAAGTTTTGATTTCCAAAAATAATTAAATTATGTTGTTGTTTGAACTTGGAGTGAATTGAATGAAATTTGATTATTAAGTGAAAATTAAAAGAACCACTTCAAATAGTTTGAACCCTCCATTTTAATTGAAACAATTTGCTTAGAATTGTTTGTAGTTTTCATAAGTTTCAATTGGTTGCTGTTTGCAATTGAATTTGAATAAAATTTGGATTAAGTGAATTATTAAAAGAACAATGCAATAGTTTGAGCTTTTCATTCTTAATGGAAACAATTGGATGTTTTAGTTGAATCTTTTATTTGGAAAATGTAACATAACAAGTATGAACAATTATTTGGATGTTGGTTTGGAATTTCAAATGTTTTTGGTATTAGATGAATTATTGATTAGAAACAAATCAACAATTTTGGAATCACAACTTTAATGGAAACAAATGATTGTTTTGATTTGGAATATCATTTTGGAAATTGTAACATCACAAGTATGAAACAAAAGGTTTGAAATTTGGTTTGAAATTCAAATAGAAAACAAAGGAAAACAAATGAAAACAGTTGGAAAACAAAGCAAAACAGAGGAAAACAAATGGAAAACAAGCAAAACAAATGCAATGAACATGATGTCATGTTGCAAAACATAAAATAACAGAGAGCAAACATTCTAATGGCTATTTTTCATACTTGGGATGTTACAAAACGCCCCCCCTTGAAGGAATCACGCCCCGAGATTCCTACTGAGAAAAGAAAAGGTCCGGATACTTCTTGCGAAGATCCTCTTGAGCTGTGGCACATGAAACACATCGTGCACCTTGGATAGTTTTTCTGGAAGTTCAAGACGATAGGCATTCCTGGCAACTCTTCTGGAAAGATGTCAGGGAATTTGGAAACCACCGGAACATTTTCGAGTAGAGGTAGAGGTTTTGTATGGAGGGTGTATAGCTGGATAGAACTTGATTCATTTAGAGAATAGACTATCTGGCCAGAAGGGTGTTACAGAGTTATTGATTAGACGCCGGTGGAAGAACTGAAATGGGAAGCAACAACAAGGTTTGAATGGACGAAAAGGATGTTGAGAAGAACAGGATGTCGAAGCAACATCGGGAAACACGAGAACAAAAACACCTGAGGTACTATGGAAAACCCATCCGGGCTTCTAAAGGATCAATATCTACTGCTTAAGGAATAGAGGATCTGCTTCCGGGGCTTACACGCCTCCGTTCTCAATCGTGAGTAGGCAACATGATAAATCATGTCACAACCACCTCCATTCCTATGGTCTAGTAGATATAACCATCCTAGAGAAACCAGGATACGTGAAAACCTAACTTGAAAGTTTAGATGAAAAGGGAAAAAAACTTCCTTACCAGAAAAAGGGAGGGTGGGTGGGGAAGAAGAAAAAGAACATAATTCCTACTCTCACGTTTCATTTTTCCTATATAGCTACAAAATAGTTTCTAGACTCAACTGCGATCAGTAAAAGGGATCCTACAGGCAGCAGGCTCTGATACCATTTGTCGCACCCGGACTTCTAGGGGATACTCACAGTCCGCTAAACAGTAGAACAAATGGCTTACGGGGCATACCAGTACCCGCATCTCAATATGAGCAGGCCAACATGTAAACGTGTGACAACCATTCTCTACTATTCATCGTCTGCGTAAACCATCCCATAGAAATCCAGATACTTCCATTGACGTACTTCAAAACATACACACATGGTACGTCAACGGCATTTGAACAAGTGATATCACAACAGATCTCTATGACACAAAAGATTGAAATAAGCTGCAAATAGCTCTCACTAGAGCAGAGATAGCAAATACAATCATCTAGAGGACACATGTCCCAACAATTCATCATTACATCACAGCGGAAGCATCCAAAATGTCTGAGTACAGACAAGATCCAAATAGGCCTAAGAGGCCGGAAACGAAAAGACGGAGCCCATCCACGAAGTCTCGGATCCTGCCCGGGTCCGCTATCTACTCGTCAGCAGTCTTGTCATACTCCACGTAGTAGCCACCATGGGGATCCTCGGAAACGTAGTCTGCGGAAACCACAGCCCCAAAGGGGTCAGTACATAAACGTACTGGCAAGCAAGACTCACAGTTCACCAAAGTGTAACCCGTCAACACCCAGCACAGATGCTTTGGGTTCAACGGAAGAAAGGGGATATAAAAGATGCTGCAACTGGCTGCTCTAACCAACTACAGAGGTACTACCACTTCCGGCTAAACAGAAAGAAGATAAGATAGCGTATCGTAAAACTATAACTAACCACCAATCAAACCCATCCTGGATCTCGCCCCTTATCCAAAGAAGCAATCCGAGGATAACTCACACAGTTGGATTAATGATGGTTCAAGTTATTGTGGCAATAAGACTATTACTAGGCAAGTTATTATTAGTTAGGTGTAAGTTGTTCTGAGTACTTGTTAGCCAGTACCTTCACCAAGTCATCCATAACCGCGGAAAACACGGCTTCTCGAGAAGATTTATCCCTGCAGGGGTGCACCAATTTGGCCGTACACGTAAGAATAACCCGCCAGATGGGAAGGCCTTTCCCACCAAGCGGGGCACTCAACACAACTCAACTCTTCTTCGCATCAAGCCCAAAGAACCCCGTGCAGTGAGCGCACGGCTAATCAAGCCCCACGAAGAAAAGGGGACCCTCATAGCACTCTAAGAACGTGTCTCCCTAAATGCCGACTATAAAAGTTCCACCCTGGCGCCAAGGGTTCGCACCTGCAATATGCATGCGGCAAATGGAAAACCCGAACTAAATGAGGCGATTTGGACGAGATGCGAATCGAATAAAATTGAGGGGGGCGCCCATACACGCTTCCCACATGCGGTTAGTGCGCTCATCATGGATCAGTAGACAAGACCCTTTTCCTAATTAGGGTCGACACTAGCAGGCCTCAAAACCACGCCGGGCCTCCTGCCGGTGCCTTATCATCAAATTATTATTACCTCAAAATTAACAGGTTGTTGTTTAACATCGAGCCCCAGAACATAAATGATATAGTAACAGAAAGTAACGGGTAACAGACTCTAGCAAAAACAAGCCTAAGCATGCTAGTAAGACACGGGCACAAGCAAAGGGGTTATAGGAGTGGAGGTGAGGCAATATCAGGGTTAAAGGATAACATGTGATATGATCGAACAGAAGCAACGATTCATAGGGCTAGCAGAATAGACAACGGAAAGTATCGGTATCCAATGTTGAAAGGAACACAGTGGTTCATGTGAGTGAATACTTGCCTGCAAACCCAGTAGCCTGGTACTGAGCTAGATCCTTAGAAGGGGTGTCGTAAGTATCGTCGGTCTCAACGTCGTCGTATATCCGAGAAGAAGCAAACAAACAACGCAGAGAGACAAACAATCAATAACATGGCATAATGCACAAACATGGGATGATGCATGGCAATTTAATTGATGCATCAAAATAACTAGTTGACATGGTAACATAACATAATTAAATGGACCCACATGCAATTGGATTGCATATGGAAAGCCCATGAATTATGGTTGAATTAATTGTTCTACAACTAATCATCATGTGTAAGTGAATTATCATGATGCATGGATGAGGAAAACAGCAAAATAACAACAATAGAATCAATTGGAAATAAGGTTTACCAATTTTGGAATTTTAGTTATTAAGTTAGGAAATTTTGGTTCCTTAAAGGTGTTACACAAGCATTTGTTGTTTTCACCACTTTTAATTGTTCAAAATAGATAAAAAAGTTCATATTTGGAAAGAACACCAAATTTTAGGTGGAATACATGTTTCACTTATTGAAAAAAGGATTTGGAATAATTTACTTATGAATTAAACAAGTTTGAACAAGATTTAAATGAATTTAATTCAAACATGAACTTATTTTAATTTTTATTTGTTCAAAGCATTAAATCAAATTCATATTTCAAAATTTTATACTTTCATGGTTTGAAAACATATTTTATAAGTTCAAAAAGAATTTGATTTGAACAAGTTATGAATTTAACAATATTAAATGATTTAAACAAGGTTTAAATCATTTACTCAATTTTAATTATTCAAAGCATGAAACAAATTTTATATTTGAAAAGGTGGTTTAATTTTGCATGGAAAACATATTTCATTTGTTGAAATTGGATTTAAAATGAGCAAGTTATTAATTTGGCAATTTTAAATGCATTAATTAAGAAACAGTTGTTTTCAGCAATTTAAATTATTCAAAACAGCAAACAAAGTTGATATTTGGAAAGTACATGAACAATTGAGTGGAAAACATATTTAGTTTGTGGAATTTGGAATTTTTATGCCCAAGTTATGATTTTTGCAAAATTAAGTGAATTAAACAAAGATTCAAATATTTCACCAATTTAAAATATTCAAAACAGTAAACAATTGCATTGAAAAGGTTTAAAACATGTAGCAAATGTTTCACTGAACATTTTGAGCTATTAAACATAATTTTTGGGTTATTATTGAATTTATTATGCAATTTTCCATAATCATTCTTATTCTGCCATTTTTAGTAAACAGAGGGAAACATGCTCAAAATTAATTCAATTGTGACCAAATAAAATACCAATGTGTAGAGTTTGTTAAGACAAATTTTTAGAGCCCAAGTTTGCTTAAATTGGATGAACCAAACTCAAGTTATGAAATTCCAAAGTTTCCAATTTTTATTGCATTTTCAGTAATTAATTATTTAGTGCAAAAAGTATTACAGAAACATGTTGCAATTTTGTTACTATTGGAAAGGGCACAAGATTTTGAATCCACAGGAATTTGAATCATTCAATTTGGAGAAAAATTCAATTTTATATGGATTTTAGAAGTAATTTCTCAGATCTGAGTTTCTGAAATTCGGGCAGAAAAGAAAAAACAGAAATAAAAAGCGTGGCTTTGGGGGATCGAACCCAGCACCTGGGCGTGCGCACAAGGGGTGCTAACCAGTGCGGTAGTGTGCTGTTTCATTGACAGAGAGGGGATCGAGGGGGGTTAAGGTTCAGAAACTGTTTCTGAACCAAATCGAATAAAAGGGAGCAGAAAAGGGGTGGGGGGCTGGGACTCGAACCCGGGATCTGTTGTTGCGCGCGCTGGTTCAGTTACCACTGCGGTGGGTGCGGATGCTTGTGACAGAAGGGGGTCGTTTTGTTTTAAGGTTCAGCTAGCGAGAAGGAGCCTGACGAACTGAAACCATCTGTGAGCGATCGCTTCCACGACGGACTCCGTCGATGCTCGCCGGCCGCTGCGGGAGGGCGCCGTGCGTGTGCGGGCTGCTGTGGCCGTGCGGAGAGGAGGGAAGGGAGAGGGAGTAGCGAGAGGGAGGAGAGGGAAGAGGGGAGCTCACCTCGAGCGATGGACAGGAGGAGCAGCGCTCGGTTGCAGAAGTGGTCACCAGCGACAAGGAGGCGACGGCGGCGGCGGCTCCGGCCCTCCCCGTCCGCGCCGAGGGGCCGAGAAGGAAGAGGGCGGTGCGGGGATTCCATTCCCGCGCCCAGCTCGACCCGCCGGTGACCGTGGAGGAGATGCCAAGGGCTGCGAGTTGCGGCCATGGAGGTAAGTTGGGGTTCAGAGGGACAGCGAGAAGGTGGCGATCGGGGAGAGAAAGAGGAAGAGAGGTTGGCGGCGGTGGGCGAGGGAGAAGATAGGATGGCTAGGGCAGGGGCTAGGGCACCCTAGGGTTAGATATAGGAGGAGGGGAGAAGCTCCAGCCGTTCACTGCCTGTACCTGTCGACGTGGGAGCTTCAGATGGCGCCGTACGAGGAAGAAGAAAGCGAGGTGGGGGGTATGGGCCTAGGGGAAAATTTGGGCTGGGCCTTGGTGGCCTCTCTCTCTCCTTTGCTTTTTTATTCTTTTTGTTCTATTTTTTTTTGCTGAATTGTAATAGAGAAGAAAACTAGGGTTTTGGGGTTTAGAAAACTTGGGATAAATTTTTATGTTGCTTATTTATTGTAACAGCACAACTTGCAAGTTTTGATTTCCAAAAATAATTAAATTATGTTGTTGTTTGAACTTGGAGTGAATTGAATGAAATTTGATTATTAAGTGAAAATTAAAAGAACCACTTCAAATAGTTTGAACCCTCCATTTTAATTGAAACAATTTGCTTAGAATTGTTTGTAGTTTTCATAAGTTTCAATTGGTTGCTGTTTGCAATTGAATTTGAATAAAATTTGGATTAAGTGAATTATTAAAAGAACAATGCAATAGTTTGAGCTTTTCATTCTTAATGGGAACAATTGGATGTTTTAGTTGAATCTTTTATTTGGAAAATGTAACATAACAAGTATGAACAATTATTTGGATGTTGGTTTGGAATTTCAAATGTTTTTGGTATTAGATGAATTATTGATTAGAAACAAATCAACAATTTTGGAATCACAACTTTAATGGAAACAAATGATTGTTTTGATTTGGAATATCATTTTGGAAATTGTAACATCACAAGTATGAAACAAAAGGTTTGAAATTTGGTTTGAAATTCAAATAGAAAACAAAGGAAAACAAATGAAAACAGTTGGAAAACAAAGCAAAACAGAGGAAAACAAATGGAAAACAAGCAAAACAAATGCAGTGAACATGATGTCATGATGCAAAACATAAAATAACAGAGAGCAAACATTCTAATGGCTATTTTTCATACTTGGGATGTTACATATGATCTGTTGCCCCGGTGTCGGAATACCAATTGGTATCGACACCATAGGATGCGATGTTGGGCTTCTTTTTCTCCTCATGGTCACCTTCACTATCGGAGTCATCGTTCTTGTAACGCCACCAGCAGTCCGCAGCCGGATGTCTGTGGACCTTGCAGATTTGGCAAGTTACATCCGCAAACGGATTGGGTGCGCGATCACCACGGCGACCACGGCGTGGGCGATCATCACGGCGCCCCACCATCACGGTTGTCGCAGCGTGCACCGTCATCGCTACGGCGCCAGTCCTCACGGTTGCCTCCACCATCGCCATCATCACGAAGCCAGCGGCACGCGTCCTCATCTCGGTGGCGCCCAGTGTCATCACGGTTGCCACGGTGATCGCGATCACCATGGTCACCGATGCGCTCATCGTGGGGCGCACGGTCACCACCTCCAGCTGGGCGGTCGTTGTCGCGAGGGCGTTGAGCAATGTTGGCGGAGGAGACAAAACCGGCAGTCTGGCCGGTCTCGGAAAGCATAGCCTGGCGAGTGTCGTGAGCACAAATATGTGCGAAGAGATCATCAAGGGTGGTGAGGATGTTGGCGACAACAATGATGGCGTCGTAGGCGCCGTCGAGTCCGTTGAGCACGACCCAACCAGATCATCTTCCTCAACCACCTTTCCAGAAGCTGCAAGTTCACAGGCGAACTCCTTCATCTTGGCAAAGTACTGGGCGGCGGAGAGGTCATGTTTCTTGGGGTTGTTGTGAGAGCCGCGAAGACTGTTGATCCAAGAACGAGAAGATGAGGAAAACATGCGTGTAATGACACCCCATACCTCAGTTGTGGTCTCAAGTCCAACCACATGAGCAAGCACTTCAGGGGAGAAGGAGTTGAGCCGAAAACTGAGGACTGATTGGTCCTTCACAACCCAAGCTGCATAAGCAGGGTTTGGGACCTTGAACTTCCAGCCATCCTTTTCGTCCTCCAGTTTGGCGGGTGGGGCGGCATCAGACCCATCCAGAAGTCCTCCTTCTTGGGCACTCCGAATAGCCGGCGAGACCAGTGTCTTCCAAAACAGGAAATTGTTCATGTTCAGCTTCTGCGACGGTGGCGAGCCAAGGACGGAGGCGAGACCGGTTGATGAAGAGGCCATGGATTTTGATCATAGAGGTATGGGTTTTAGGTTTTTGGTTTGTAGATCGTGGTCTTGGGTCATAGTTGTGGTTTTTCGGTTTGTAGGTTTTGGATCGTAGGGTTTTGATCGTGGATTTTTGGCTTGAGGTTTTTTATCGTAGCTTTGGTCGTAGGTTTTTGGTTTGTAGATTGGATTGGAAAAACAACGGCTAGGTCATGGAAGAGAGGACCTCGTTGGAGGCATCGGGTGCGCGTTATATAGCAAGGAAAAAAGCCTCCTCCGTGGTGTACAAGAGAGGGCCCAATACGGTGGAGTACTACTCCATAACGTGCGGCCAAGATACAATGATATTCAACAGCAAGTACGATTTTGTCAACGTCATCAATCTCATCATCAGAATTGTCAGAATCCTCATCGGAGGTGCCACTTTTGCCATAACCACTGTCATCGGAACTGGGAACTGTTAAAAACGACTAAAGAGATTAAGGGATTTGGTCTCACGGAAAACACTAGCATGTGTCCCACTCTCACATTGTTCTTCTCGATGAACTGCAGCCATTCTTTGCCATGCAAGCGGGTCTTTTGTTGTCGTTTTGACATTTGAAAGGTGTAGCTCGCCTACTAACTTGTTGAACGCTAGCCGAGCGGTGCATGGTACAAACTATGCATCGGAAACAAAAAAGAAACAGAGAAATTAGATATTATAATAAAAACACAAAAAACAATAACAAAAATGTATGAACAAGATTTTTTTTTCTTACAAATTCTTCTAGGTGACATTGTTTCCCATCAACACCGAATAAGTCTCCAGTAGGGTTACCCCTTCTGCACTCATTCTTACATACATGGCATTTCATATCCTGTTAATCAAGTAAAAAAGAGATAGAAATTACAAAATATGCATTCAAGCAGATTGGTTTTAAAAATAACAATTCTTTAATATAGAATATTACGTAACACCGAGACCGAACAAACAAAAATGGTAATGCCTCATATAAAAGCCCACTCATGTTTATCCAAAGAGTAGTTCTGCACTACCAAGAGCAATGCACAATAAACTATCTTGTACACCGCACAAGATAGTATGGAATACTCGCAATGGTATGAAACCCCGTCGCGCCTGCTCGCCGTAGCCCCATCTCCGCGCTTGCCGGCACCTGCTCGCTGCCCCGTCCCCGCAGCCCCATCCCCGCGCTCGCCGGTGCCTGCTCGCCGCGACTCGGCCGGCCGTAAGAGCTAGCAAGCTAGCTAGCTGCAGGCTGCCCCGTGCCTGCTAGCTAGCTGCACGCGCGTGCACGCTGCCGCCGGGAGCGTGCGCAGCTCCTATTCCCCGGAGTGAGCTCGCCAGCGTGGGCAGGTGCTCCTCTGTTGACTTGTGCACTTTTTTTTTCTTTTCTAAATTTTCTAAATTTATTTTTTTGTTGATAATTATTTGTCTTTATTTTTTCCAGATTCTGTTAGTTACGGTTTCAATTTGCCTCTGGAGATAGATTAGTATTTTTTGTGAAAGGTCTGGCAAACTGTAGTAGCAAAATGCGATGTCGACATAAACTGATAGTTTATCGAAAACTGGTAGTTTTATTTTATTATCTTCATGTTGGCTGATGCACACTTCTATTTTTTTAAATGTTCCTGCAAGTAATAATAGAAATGAAATGTCATGTGTGTAATAATATTTCTTTTGCTTCGACTACCACTAATACGTTCCTCACAAAAAAGGACTGTTACCAATACATATACAAAACACTCTTTTGGATTTGTTCAAATGGGGAGAAAAACAAAATATATCTATCTTATTCGCTTTTGTGGCAACGGAAGCACTTCTCTAACAGATTTGTGTCATGCATTGCTCATCTCTCAATCTGAATGTTGGTTTGCAGGCACAAAGTTACCGTGCGTGCCTGTCTGTTGCACTGGATCAGGTGCTCCGACTTGTGCATTTTCTCCGTTCCCATAAACTCCCTGAATATCGTCATTGTCGACTTCACTGAGAGGTTGTTGATCAGCACTGGGGTTGTTGCTCATGTCACTTTGTACCGCGTCGACAGGACTGTAGATGACGATCTCAACCACATCAACCTTTCTCATGCTGGTCCATTTGGTATACACCAACCTCGCAATGCTTATGAGCAGCATGAGAGTTGAAATGGATCCAGTGATGACAAAGAGACCAGAGAAGCTTTGTAAAGTCAGAGGTCCAGATTCAGCGTCTGTGTTGGGAGCCGTGCCATCAGCGATCGTCGGTGACGATGTTCCAAACCATTTGACTTCGATTTGTGAACCCTCATTCCCTCCTGCTAGGTTTAGGATGGCGACCGAAAGATTATGCACGAGTGGAGAACCTCGATGAAATGCCTGAAGAGATATAAGAGGCTGATGTTTAGCATCTAAAATTTGTTGGCCGGAATACATGCAACATATTGCTGCAAGAATTAAACAAGGGCATTAGGTGGAGTAGCTTACAAAGCCAAATCCAGGAGTCTTGTATATGCACCCAAGCATCCTAAAATCATTTCTGTACCGACGATCCGAGAGGAATGAAGTTAAATAGGGGATCTCGTCAACTATAGCTGAGACCCCTCCATTATTCGACCCACTCCTCAAAGCAGTAGCGTATTCTTCTTTTGTTCTGTAGCTCCTTAACATACTTTCACTAATATTATGATCCATCAAGAAGGACCGCACAAATGAATCAGCTTGGTATCCCACAAAGTCACCACCATGCCGGAGCTGCTCCAGATCTGTCACCCAAGGGCGGAGCCTCTTCGCAGTAAGCATGGATGACAAGCTTGCTGTGTAGCTCTGAACCAGGATCAGAACTACAAAGCACCATATCACCACGACAATTTTTGACAAGGGGCTTTTTATACTTCCACCTGTACACAGAATCGCCAAGATATGACTTTATTCTTATAGCAATGGTAAGAAAACTAATAAAAATACCTATAAGGAAGCAAGTGTTTTCAGGATCAGCTAACCGTGAGAAAACGTCGAAGTGGAGAAAGCAAAGTAGAGGGCAGTGCTACACTGTCTCAAACTTGACCCTTGGTACTCCTGATTTCTGGGTAGCTCAATCATCCACACAACAAACCCAGTGTAGAAAAAGAAGACTATGGTTGCCAACCATAGCCTCCCATTTAGTGGCTTTACAAATGTCCAACGGATTGTATTCGGTTCATCCCCAGCGAGCACAAGCATAGAAACACCAGACTGTGTGTACGGCATTGTAAAGTCTGTGCCACTGACTCGGTCTGCAGTTATGGTCACGTCACCTACCGCAGCGTCATACACCTGTTTATCCGAATGTAAATTAGTAGAGATTAAAATGTATTTAGGTGCAGGAATTTGAATTTAACACATGAAAAGTTGTAAGAAGATGAGCTGAAAGGTCGTTGGAGTAAGTCTCACCCCTAAAGACACGTTGCCTACAAGCTCATCATAAGTACCGCTGAAAATAATATATTTGTAGCACGGACGAGGATGTAAGTTCCTCATAGCAGCCTCAAAGATATCAATGCTGTAGCCAGTGACATTTTGTTTCTTGGAAATTGGATCAATAACGTTCACAAAAACTTGAAAACCGTTTTTTTCCGGCACGGCGATCCTAAGCTTCCTCTTACTTTTGCAATCCTGCATTCTTCTTCTTGTAACTAGTTTTCTGTGATTCCTTCTAGCGGTTTTCAGATTAAAGAAGATTATGCTTTCACTCCCAAGTTTAAATCCGAACTTCGGAGGTCCCCCAGAATCTGTTACATGATCTTCAATCCAGAATGCACACGTCGTTGGAGAAACGTCGGAGAAGACGATAACAGGGATATAGTTGCGTTGGCGGTCCAAGTGCGAGAAGTGATACGTTTTGGTTGGTGTCTGAGGGCCCCAGATGATGGCTTGCACTTGGGAACTCTTGATCAGATACTCCACTAAAGCTCATGCGAAACACAAAATTAGGCAACCAAATAGAATAATCTTGAAATAATTAACAAAGAGTATATGTGTAACATTTGCTTTGTTCACATAGAATCGTAACACGTAGCATGATCTGGAAATAATTATCAAAGAATAAATTACGAACAGTATATTTTTTTTAGGAAGAGAAAATGTGGAATATATATATGTATTTGGTTTTCTATCTATATGGGGGCATTGATATTGGAGTTTTTTTTTTCTAGAGCAAAACCACATATTTCATTAATCGGAGATCAAGTTACACTAAGAAACACACGTGGAAACTAAAAGAAAAATCGGGATAAAATGATTATCCTGAATTTGCAGTAAAAAACCTAAAAGATCGAGAAATACAAAACGATGCCTACGGTTTCCTGCAACCACCATAGCGAACGGCCGTCGTCCAACTCCAGTGTCGCCAAGGCGAACGCTGGAAGAGACGCCGAGCCTACACCCTTGGAAGATCCGAGAAAACACCATCGCCAACGAGGCTTTGTGAGTCGATGAACAGGACCGCTGCACGCATCATGGCACATGTGTGGCACGCCGACCGGGGGATGTCATCGTGCTGTCTTGGACCAAGATCTGTCGCCTCCCATCGACAAAGTCGGAGAGGAACAGCAGATCCACCACCTCCGGACCAACATCCTCGCTCCAGAAGAACCATCTCGCCCCGGCCGCCAGAGTCGTCTCGAACCACGAACGCCAGCGACACACCGAGAAACATATCTCGCCAGATATGTAGAACCGCGAGAAGACCAAACTGCCGATCTGAAAGACCGAGCAACATACGTTGCCATCAACTCCGAGACGCCACTGTAAAGATCGCTGTCGGTGTGAGACTGGAGTTGAGGAAGATTTATTCGCCGTGGCGCCGCTCCCACCACCCCAACGGCGCCCCAAGAAAACCTTAGACAAATCCTGACTACAGACCGGCGCCGAAGCGCCATGGTCCCCACCTCCACGCGTCGCCGGAGTGGCCAATGGAGGTAGCAGGGATCGGTGGCGGCCGGTGTAGTTCGGCGCAGATGCGTCCGCCTGCCGATCGCCTCTCCTGGCATGCGTGGGAGCGAAATGGTTTCCCCTCGGGGCAAGTTGACATTGATATTGGAGTTGGGTGTCCCTATTAAAGTAATGAACCAACAGTGAAAAACCAGTACCTTTTTTAGCGGGAAAAAACCAGTATATCTAGCTGGTACCGGCTATAAATCTAATATTTACAACAGATTAGAAAATGCATTTATTCTGTTATAGGAGCTTGATCACGATGCTGGTATGCATCCTAAGAAACTGTGATCACTGCCATCAAAGTCATATATACCTTTGCCATCTTAGAGCATCTCCACTCGCCCCCCAAGATGCCCCTCGGCCACTTTTCGGCCTTTCGGCGCGCCGACGAATGAAAAATTCCCACTCGCCCCAGCAGCCCAAAAACGTCGGATTGGGCCGAAAGTAGAGCAAGTGATCCCAGACCGAACACATCGTGCTGGGGAGCAGTTGGGGGCGTCGGGCGGAAGGAAAAACTCCCGCGCCATTTTCCCCGCTGGTGGGGCCTGGCAGTGGGAGAGCGCGTCGTTGCCCCGACGCCTCGTTTCCCCTCCAGGTGTAATGGTGGCCTCCGATCAGTTTCCCGAGGTGAGTAATGGCGCTGCCACACGCTCCCGCCCGTCCCTTCGCCGCTTTTAAAAAGCCCGCAGGAGCGCCTCTCCGTCCACACTCTTATGCTCGCTTTCCTAATCTCCTCTCGTCTTCCCCATCTCCACGCACCCAAGCTTCCTTGCCGGAGAGCCATGGCCGAGAGATTCCCCGGCGACGGCACGGCGGCCAACGGCTTCGGCCGTCATTGGCTGCAGGAGGAAGAACTTCGCCTCCTCTACGCGGCGGGGTACCTCGTCCCGCTTGACACTCTCGTCGGCGGCGGGTGGAGCATAAGTGCGGTTGGCTATCCCGTGGCCCCCGTGCCCACGCCGGACGAGCTGCAGGACGCAATCGATGAAGCCCGCGCCGCCATCATGCCGGCGTAGCGGGGAGAGCCGACGAGGCAAAGCCTCAACCTCTAGTGGTGGCCTCCGTTCTTCCGCGACCGCGAGGAGCAGTTGGCCGACTACGACGGCCCACTCCCCGTGCCGGCGAACAAGAACTCGGCGGGGAGGACACGGTGGTGGAGCGGCCAAGGGCGCCCAGTCGCCTCCGTGCTGGCCACATCGAGGCGGGCAACAACCCACCGCTGGGCTGGCCGGAGGTCCCCGCCATGCCTCTTCCACGGTGCCGATCTTCTTCGCCCAGGCCCGCGCCAAGGATGTCGGCGTCGGGCTCGTCTTCGTCAGCACGTCGCTCCACCACCTCTGTGCCTCCGGCCAGGGTGAAGACGGAGAGGGCCAGCCCCCCGCCCAAGGCGCGCCAGGTGGGCATCAACATCGGCGGGCCGCGCGTGAAGACGAAGCCCCTGGCCGCCGTTAAGAAGGAGGGCGCGTAACCTCGCCGGAGGAGTACGATGCCATGACCGCAGATCTCGGGGAAGGCCTCGCCTGGTCGAGGAAGCAGTGGGTCGCCACCGAGATGGAGCCGTCCTTGTCATAGCCGCGGCGGCGTGCTTCGATCATTATACTTATAGATCTTTTACCGTACAGATTACTATTGCTAGTAGGAGGGGTAGTAAACTAGTACTGGATTAGATCACCCGTCCATTGTCTTGATTTATTCGTAATTTTTCTTTGGGTAATTAATTTCCTTATGATTTCCGCAATGGTAATTGGTGCATAGTCAATCCACGGTAATGTTGCACAAGCCCGGCCCGCACTGGATCGGCTGACTGGTGTGGTCGTCGCTCTCACAACGCTGAAGTGGCCCGTGTTCGCCTTATTTCGAACCTGGTTAGTTGAGACGGCTCAGTATACGACGGATGAAAGGGAAGGCTGTCCTGATGGCGTTGCAGTTGTGAAGTCATGATTGTGATGGATAATGGCCGATGACGTGCTATGCGGTGCTTGTTTGTTTTGTGCCAGATCGTTTTCTTTTTCTGTCGACTGGGGTTCGTCCTGTTAGACTCGGGGGTCGCAAAGGGCCAACTTTCAATGAGACCAACCAGGACTAGCCCTGGGTGGTTTATTTTTATAGAAGAATCGCCCCGTTGTAAGAATTCCAGAAATTCGCTCCCGACGGGAATTGAACTCTGGTTGCTAGGTTTAGCCACTGCTACCTTTGCCACTAGGGCTCAAAAAATAAAAAACCTAGATATGCCTAAATAGATAACCTGGGAGCCGCCGGTCGCCGGAGATAGTCCTCGTCGGAGTGGTTGAGGATAACGTACTCCGACTCCTGATACAGGTGCACCGGCAAGCTTGATTGGAGCGGAGGGGTTGGTGGCTGCGCTGGGTTGGTGCCTTCTCCGGCTCTGGACACGCGTCCCGTCCACGTCCAGGATAGGACGTGGATGGCGCAAACCACTCAGGCGGTTCTTACTGCGCCATTGCAGCCGCCTCCGCTGTGGCCTGCTCCTCCGTTGCTCTGGCCGCCGCCTCCACTATCTTCATAGCCGCATGTGGCCAATCCCTCTCACTCGGCCTCCGCCTCTAAGGCCGCGTCCATGTCATCACCGTCGTCCTCGGGCTTGTCCGTGACCACGTGCGACAGCCACCGATGGGCAGCAGCGCGACATGGCCCCGGCATGCCGGGCGTGGGGGAGAGGACGGGTACCGCACGTGCCCCGAAGTAGGAGCGCTAGTGCATGCCATGTTTGTCGGCAAACCATGTGTCCCAGTAGGGACTATCCATGGCGAATGCCGGGAGGTCGCACGTGTTTTTGGAGAGCTCCGTGCAACGGTGGAGGATCGCTTGGCTACCGGAGGGGACCTGTGGCACCGGAACCCGCTCCGGATTCAGCTCCCAAAAATTCACCAGGCGCACGTCGGGTTAGGCACTGGAATCACACTTGCGCTTGTTGAGGTACGACCGCTGGCGGAAGCGGCAGTCCTCAAGTTGGGCCGGCAGCACGAGTTGAAACGGCGCCACGACCATTGGTGCGGCTCGGGCGGGGGCTCGGGCCGTGGCTGGTTGCGACGGCGCAATGACGGATCACCCTCCTGGTCGTTCTTGGCCTAGCCGAGCCAGCGACTGGGATGCATTATGGTGGCGGTTTGCGAGCCTATGGTCAGAAGTTGGCCGCCGACAAGGGGAGTGGAGTGGGGGCAAGTGGGGATACGAGGCGGTGTGGCTATTTAATACGACCCGGAGGGAGGCGAGCGGGCGGCTGTGCCACTGGCCGGTGGGCCAGCATCTTTACCCGGAGAAAAATGGAAGGACGCGGCACGGTCCGTCGGCCTGTCTGCGGCTGCTCAAACCTAGCCAAGAGTTGGGCCGCAAATGGGCAGCCACGGATCCAAAACGGACAGAACCCACAAATAGATACCCCGTTGGCCCTGGCTTTCGCCTTGGATAAATAGGGATTTAAGCACCCCCGTAGAAGATGTCCTTGGACATAGTTGAGCTATGTTGCTTGCTTATTCTTGTCGGAGTTCACCTGCTTTTCGTTTAAAAAACTAGGTTTTATGTTGTTTTGGGATCTAATTTTCTTACTAATTGGAAAACAAAGACATTGATAGAATATGTATCAAACATATCACAGAAATTCAAATCAAAATTTGAAACACAACCATAGAAACAAAAAAAATATAGCAATGAATAATGGCAGGGCTAATTGGACTATATATTTGGCCCATTAACACTATGAACACCGAAATTGTCTTTTTTTTAAAATTCTAGAGCTATATATTTAGTTTAATTCTGAATTGTCTTAATACAAATTATGCATAAATAGTAAAAGATGTATAGGTGCACCGAGAGAGCTTTAGGGCCAGGAGTACTTGATTTAGACATGGACCTCTTTTATGCGTTGACTAAAGTTACAATCGGCGACGGCAACACGGCAAGTTTTTGGGATGCCCCTTGGATGGACGGGTATAGGCCAAGGTCCATTGCCCCTTCTATGTTTGCTCTCTCCAAACGCAAGAAGTGGACCGTCCGCTCCGCCCTAGCTGATAATGCTTGGTTACTCCAAATTGACATCTCCGAAGGCTTGTCTGTTAACCATATCCTGGAGTTCACTAACCTTTGGCGCCACATCTCTCAAGTGACACTCCTTGACGATGTACAAGATACCATTGTTTGGAAGCTTACCTCCTCAGGTGCCTACTCGTGTCGCTCTGCCTACTTGGCGTAGTTCGCCGGTCTTATTCAATCTCCTTTGGACTCCCTTGTTTGGAAGAATTGGGCCCCTCCGAAATGCAAATTTTTCTCTTGGCTCATCATCCAAAACCGCGTGTGAACTGTGGACCGTCTTGAGCTCCGCGGGCGGCCTAATGGCAAGCTTTGCCCTCTCTGTCGTTGTATTGATGAGACGACATGCCACCTTGTGCTACACTGCCGCTACTCCATTCGCATCTGGAACTTGCTCCGGGATTGGCTCGCCATGGAGGATTTCGACCCCTCTACTTGGACTGCCTTCAATGACGTCCAAGCCTGGTGGACACACCTCGTCCTCGTGCACCCGAGCAAGAAGAAGGCCATGGCGTCCCTCCTCATGCCCTTCGGTTGTCTTCGCCAAGTTAAAACTAGACGCTAAGGAGTGGTGTTTTGCTGGAGCCAAACATTTGGGTCACCTGCTACCGGGAGATTAGTGCCCTTTTTGTTCCTTTTGCCACCTTGGGTGGCTGTAATCCTAAAACTCTTGTTACTTCTCTTCTCTATTAATGCATAAAGGCAAGTCTTTTGCCTTTCTTTCAAGATAGGTCCTTGTAATGACAACCAAAAACTGAAACATGGGCCTAGCACCTTGTACACCTAGCTCAACAAGCACACTCCACCCCAACTCTGGCCATGGGGTCTATTAATTCGCTCAACCAATGTGTTAACGTGTAAGGCATGTTTAAATTGAGCTCAAAGTCACATTAGAAACTTCATTTCATTACTATTTCTACGGTATAATTTCTATAGCCCGTAATTCATTTTTATTGGTCGAATTGGTGTTAAAGTTGAACCACGGAAGTACTACGATAAAAAGGTCGACGTTTTGTTACCACTTACCAGCATGTGCTGCCGTGGCGGGTTCCCTGCGTGAATCCACCACGCGGAGCTCCACCACCCTGGCGTAGCTCGGGTGCCTGAGGTCGAAGTCGTGCAAGGCTTTGAAAATGCAGTCGCGTCTCTTCCTCCCCACGTCGCTCCTCAGGTCCAGCACCACGCCCACCCGCACCGGAACCTGCGCCATCTTCGCCGCCGCACCAGCCGTGGGTGACGAGATGGCAGTGCTCCAGAGCCCGAGCAGTGACAGGAAGACGAGCGAGCCAACTGTTGGCCACTCCATGCGTGAGCTACGAACTGGTTGTAACATCATCACTTGTCGATCAGTTGGTTTACATATGGTGTACGCCAATACGTGGGAACTGCCACATACTATATATACTGCTCAGCGTGGCTAATATTTATACGTATATGTATGCATCATCTGATTATCAATACACTTATGAACATGCCGCGTTGAGAGCGACTTGCGGAATTTCTTGGAACCTTCCGACTGCTAGCCTCCCGATATTTACTGCCTCCACAATATGAAGAGAATTAATGTGTGACGAAGGGTAATTGTTCCCTCATATTTTTTTACGTATAGTCAAACAACCCTGGAGATACAGATGTTTCTGTGGGAGAAGAAACTAAATACAGTTATATCTTCGTTTTGATCAAGTCCTACGGCAACCGGAAGTTGGAAAACTAGCAAGATATAGTGACACCCCTTTATCCTGGATCCTTAGATGCGTAATGGTGAGGTCAGTGCTTAAGTCTGTTGCGTCGACGGGTGTACAAAATGGACCAAGACTTCGAGTCTTCCCCCTTCGATTATTGTCAACCAATAGTATGCTGGAGACAATGTATTAGATTTGCTAAAAAAATAATCAAGTCGAACCAGGACTTACGTAAGTCGCTAGCGACATTACTATCAAGAATACTTTTGCAGCAGATGCCGGGTTTTCTTCAGCAGACTCTGGCGATGGGTACCCTACAGCAGAAGATGATTGGTATGGTTGGGGGGGGAGGGGGGGGGGGGGGGGCGGGTGTGTGTGTGTGTGTGTGTGTCAAGGGCAGGGCATGGCTCCGCTCCCCCAGGTGGGGGCAAGTGCCGCTGTCAGAGCATGGGGGTGAGGGCAGGGCATGGCTCCGCTCCCCCAGGTGGGGGGCAACTGCCGTTGTCAGAGCATCTCCACGGTCACCCATCAAAAACGTGTCCGGCACCCCCTAATTGTCCCCCTTTGGGGGTGATCGGACCTGTATCCGTCGATTTGGTGGGCGTGCTCCACAACGGCGTCCCCCAACTGGCGACCAGTTTACGGACGACATAAACTCAAACACCTTGTGCACGCCGACAACGGCAATAAAAATTTGCATTTTCATTCAAATTTAGAAATATTTTATAAACTTTGAACGAAATAGCAAACGGCGCCGCCTCCGCCGCCCTAACCCTAACGCTAGCCTACTCGTCGCCGCTCCAGTCGAAAGATTCGTCGTCGATGTCGTCGATCACGACGACTTTGCCGCTGGAGGAGGGGCCGCCGTGGCTGGAGGAGGGGGCGGTTCGAGAGCTCGAGGTGGCCGTGGCCACGCTGCTGCTACCGCGGCTCCCGGATGCCTTCACCGCGGTGGACTGTATCGTCGTGAGCCAACCCGGCGCCTCCTCCTCCAACGTGGCCACCGATCGGACCATGGTAGCGACGCGGCCAGGGCAGTCGCCGTCCATCGGGTCGTGCAGCAGCGATGGGAGCCTGTACAAGTCATTGATGGGCTCCTCCTTCACCTGCGGCTCCTCCTTGACGTTGGCGCGCGGCTGCGGCTCCGGCTCCAGGCGCCGTTGGCGGAGGAAAAGGCGGCCCCGAGGTGGGGAATGCTGGCGGCGGGGAGAAGTGCGGCGCCGTGGCTCGTCGCGGATGATGATGCCAGGGGCTCCCCGGCGGCTCGGTGGCGGAAGCGGCAACAGCCGGAGTGGGAGGACGTTTCCCATCGTGGAGTGCCTTCTCGCGGCGTCAATCGCACTGGCCACGGTGTGGCCAGTACAATCCCACCAGCGGCGGCGCCCGATGGCGTTCCACCGCGAGAGGAGCACGTCGGGGCTGTCGACGAGGTTGATGACGACCTCCCGCTCCTGATCGAAGCGGTTGAGCCACCTCCCCCAGTTGTGCTCGCCGTCGTCGTTCTCGGGGAGGCAGCGCTCTGCGGGCGTCATCCAACTGCACCGGCGAGCAATGTAACGGAGGACCCCTTACGCCGTTCGGGGGATCGGTGGCACGACGAGGCCGCCGTCGGAGATGCGCCATTCCTTCGGGGTGCGGCAATCCGGAGGGGCGAGGAGCCTGTACCGATACAGCTCCCACGCGTCGTCCGTGTTGATGGTGCCCCCGGTGGTCAGCTTGGATGACTCGGCCTCCCAGTTGTTGTTGGCCATGGCGGCGACAACGAGGGCGGGGAGGCGAGGCGAGGTTGGGGAGACGAGGATGTGCACGGCGAGGCGAGGTTGGGGAGGCGACGATGTGCACGGCGAGGTAAAAGGCGTCGCCTTTTATCTTGGCAGAAGGGCGGCGATGCCGTCAATGCTTCGCGTGGGAAAGGCCGGCCTCGGAAGCATTGCGTCGTGTCGCCGGTGTAACTTCAGGCCGGCGTCGCTTCGCATTGGAAACTGGCGCCCCGAGCCAGCATTAACGCGATCACCGGCTGCCCCCTCCTTGTCTCTATGACGGGTGGCCCCCGCCTGTCGGAGAGGTGAGCGGACGATGTCCGGCGCCCCTAGCTAGGCCCCCAAGTATGGCGGGTGGGCTGGGGGGCCCGGACACAAAATTGGCGGGTGGACACCTTTGGGGGGTGCCGCTGCGGCGTTTGTTTTGGTCCTGACCCCTATTGGGACTTTGGGGGGCCATTTGGAGGGTGCCGGTGGAGATGCTCTCACAACCTGGCCAAGTTCCGCCGTCCGGCCTTGCTCCTCTCTGTCCGCTACCGTACCTCTCCAGACGCCGGGTTTTCTTCAGCAGACTCTGGCGATGGGTAGCTTGCAGCTGCTTCGTGACATACACCAAGAAGACTACGGGCACCACGCCAGTTGGAGAGAAATTGTGGGCAAAGCTTTCAGGGTAGGATTCTACTGGCTCACGGCAGCCAGAGACGCCAAAGATCTAGTCGATAGATGCAACGCCTGTCAAAAGTTCGCGCCCAAGACACACGCCCCTGCCACAGAACTCCACATGATCCCTATCGGCTGGCCATTTGCTCAATGGGCGCTAGATATGGTGGGACCGCTGCGCAAGTCAACACCCGGAGGATACACCCACCTGCTCGTAGCAATCGACAAGTTCACAAAGTGGATAAAAGTCACGTCAATCACCTCCACGCACGCCGAGTGCGCCCTAAGATTCCTCGACTCCATCATGTGCAGATTCGGTATCCCGCACAACATCATCACGGATAATGGAAGCAACTTCACAGCCAAAGAAACTCAGGACTTCTGCGAGAAAAAGGGGATAACCCTCAGTTTCGCCTCGGTAGCTCACCGGCAAACTAATGTCAAAGTCGAACGATCCAACGGATTAGTTTCGGCTGGCCTAAAGAAGCGGCTTCTCACTTGGCTACACCCAGCAGCAGGACACTTGGGCGATGAACTACCATCGGTGCTATGGAGCCTGCAAACAACACCAAATCGGTCGACAAACTACACGCCATTCTTCATGGTATACGGAGCTGAAGCCGTGCGACCCGAAGATGTCAAATTCAGTGCCCCACGAGTCGTTGCATACAGCAAAGAAACCTCAAACAAGGCACTCGCAAAGGACATGGACGCACTGGACGAGATCAGGGACATTGCACTCGCTAGATCCGCTGTCTATCAGCAATCGCTGCGCAATTACCACAGTCGCCGCATACACCACGGATCCTTCGTGGCATGAGACCTGGTGCTACGGCTCAAGCAAAAGGAGGGACACAAGCTCGAGCCACCATGGGAAGGACCTTTCATCATACACGAGGTCATCCCAGGAGGCGCCTATCTCTTGAAGAACCCGAAGATCGGCGGTATCTACTCCAACCCGTGGAACGTGGCTCACCTCCGCAAGTACTATCCCTCGGATTTAATCTTCTACTCGCGAAAAATAAGGCTGTACCAGCCACTTTGTAGCTCGAGCAAGCACATGGCTTCTCAGCCGTAGCAATAAATACATGGTTTCGCAACCATAGCTACAAAGACTATCGCATTTTTTCTCTTTATATGCTAATACGACAGGTAAACACCCCCAACATACGGGGGCTACGCCTAACTAGCATCACCACATTTTTTCGAACACTCATACTCGATAAAAATCATACAGGGTAAAACAAAGTACACACCTTGTAAACACCTTAAACATATCGAGTGAAACATACAAGGTCACAAGGTATACACCTTCAAACACCTTACAACAAAAAGTACAAGATATTTACATCTTAAAACTACATCTATCGACGAGCAGCCGCATCTTCAAGCAATTGATCGATCTCCTCGGAAGTCAGTCGAACAATCTGCTCCGCTGCAGGACGCACGGCCCCATAATGAGGAGAAAGATCCACCGGTGGACCTCGAGAGTCAGGGAGTCGCGCCACAGAGTTAAAGTTGACATCAGGATGCCACAGGCGAACGAAGGCAAGCGCCACCTAATCTTCGTTGATAGGCTGTTGATACACGCACTCTCGAGCTTCCCCCACCCGACGAAACATCCTCAGCAAACCACTCAAGTTATCCGGGACAACACCCAAAGGAGAAAATGCCCGATGGACAAAAGACAGAGCTTCACGACAAGATTCAACGAGTATATGCGCTTGACTCGACCGGTACTTCAGGGTAGCCATGATAAAACCTCGGCTGCGGTCGGGCCAGAAGTTGCTCGCGTGAGGTTTTGAGCTACCCGACTCGTGAACAATGTGATTGTCCACCCAATGGGCTTCACAGACCCCGTCAGGCTCAACAACTGCAAGGACAACAAGCGCGTCAAAACAAAGACAGTAACCTACAACAAATACTTGGGGCTCACAAACTTACAGAGCATGCCCTTAGCAACAGCTGTCATTTCCTCCATCACAAACTGCTCACGCTCCACCACAAGTTTCTGCTTTGACTTGGCAACGTCAGCCACGCCTTGCAGAGCCTTCCGCTTACGATCGCCATCCGCGACACGGTCACGGAGTGACGCAAACGTGTTGGCAGCGGCAACCAAGGGATTAACCAGCGAAGCAGCTCCACTCGAAGACTCTACGCTGGAATCCACTACCTGGAAAAGAACTACAAAGATTCAGAGACAACATAATACCCCACTCGAGAATATACCACCCAAACCTCGGGTGCTCGGGGGCTACTACCATCGGGAGAATACAAAGTAAGGCGCGGATATGAAACACAGACACTTTCGAAAAACATTTCGATTAGGCAAAATAAAGTACGGGGATACATCCCAAGGTTCATTACATAAAGAGCACACGGAAACAAGAACTATCCTACGGAGCTACAGAAATGGTTCCACTCGCAGTAGGCTGTCCCTTACGCCCAGCTCGGGAGAGCACCCGAGAAAGCATCTTCACGAGCTCTTCAGCATGGTCACCAAAAGGACGGAGTGCTACCTTTTTGCCAAAGGAGTAGTGCGGAACATCCGAGTACACCTTCTCCAGGTCACCCAAGACACCATGCGCCAAGGCAAATTGGATAGCCGTCCTGGCCCCGCACTCGGACTGCACGAGCGAGTACTCCTAGAGGAGATCTTCACCGCCCAGGAAAACCTGCAGGAGACCACCCAGTGTAGGCGAAACCGCCACGTCCACAAGCAGGCGCTCATGGAACTGCGTCAACACTCGGATAGCATCACCAATGAGGGAGCAGATCCTATTCGTGTTCTCCTAAAGCTGAGTGCACGAGTCGGTAAGGGCATCGAGTCGCTGATGCCCGGGTAGCTCCAATCCAACTCCAAGGGCATCTAAGACAAAGACAAAACAATTATCAGAAAAGGGGCGAAAGACAGCCATGATCGAAGGATGATGAAACGCAACCTACCATCGAGCTTCTAAGCCAAAGGTCGGATGATGCCGACAAGATCATTATCGTGCTTCGCACCCGCCTCCCACACCTGCTTCAGAGCTCCCTGGGCTTTTGCGAGACTCCCTTCAAGGTCGGCCGAGCACTTGCAGGTGGACTCCAACTCCTTTCGGGTGGACTCCAACTCCGTCTCAAGGGTTTTCATCCGAGAAACAGCTTCTGCCTTTTCATCCTTCAAGCGGGTAACTTCATCTACAACGCAAAAGACGCGATTGGAACAACAACTACAACCAGGAAGAAACGGTAAAGACACAAGTGTGCACTAGCCTACCTTGAAGGGAACGGCTATCCTGGACGAGCTGGTCGCGATCCACCCGAAGGGAAGCGCATTCCGCTTCAGCCGAAAGAACCCGCCGCCCATAAGCAACGAGGGAATCGAGAAGAGCCTGCAAAACCTCCAAGTAAAAAAACCACAGATGTATCACTTGAGCCTACACACGACTATACACAATCGAGTATAGCCTTGGGGGCTACTCCCATCGGGAGCACTGCCGTGACCCCGATGAAAAACAAGGCCAACATACGAACGAGAGAAGAAAACTTCGACTTGAGTCCATGGCCAACTGCAAGCAATTGACCATAGACTCGGGGGCTACTCCCATCGGGAGCACTGTCGTGCACCCGATAAAACTGAGAAAAAGCGAAGCAAGATGCAACAAATGAACATGCTTACTTGCCCTGGGCGGTAGACAGAGGGTCCGTCGAACTACCCGAGACTTCCTTGTTCGCTGACGCTCCAACATCCACAGGCGCTCCACCCGCAAAGCTGGGCATCCCGTACTCCAGGGCTTCGGTTGCTCTTGTTGGGCTCGGAGATCTTCGGGTAGCATCAGCGGCTAGAGCAAGATCCGCGGCGGCCTCCTTCCTCTTCACAGAAGAAATCGAAGAAGCGAACTGGCCCGGGCTGATGGTCGCAAGACTGCTGCAAAAAGTAAAACCAGATAAGGAGCAAAAACGGAAGGAAAGGGAAGAATATTCACAATTAAAAACAGAGTGCACAAGACTTACTCATCCTCTTCATCATCGTCAAGAACATCCGGGTTCCAGGCGGTGGAGACCTTCGACTGATGATCCGTGGGAGGAAGCACGCGGAGGCGAGGCACCTAAAGGGGCTCAACCACCTTGATGGACTCATCACCCAAGGAGCTGTCCTTTGAAGTGACTTTGTCATCCTCCTGCTTGCGGTACTTGCGGTGGTGAAGTTGTTCACTACCCGACTCCTCCTCTTCGTCAATTTCATCGCGTTCGGAGCTTGAGTTAGCGTCCGCGACGCTGGTATCGTGGGGGGCTTCAATGTTGCTCGGCAAAAGATCTGAGAAATTGTCTGCAGAAATTGTCTGCAGAAATTGGCGGGTAGCATGTTGCCACATCCTAATTCTACAGAAGAAGAACAACAAATAAACATATCACTCGAAAGAAACCCAGGCGTGGAATAACAAAAGAAAAGGGGGAAATTAGGAAACTCGCCTCAGTCGGAGGGTTCCCCGCCTCGAATGGGTTGAGAGGGCACGCCGAGCAGACCTCTCCCTTCTTCAACTTGGTGATGGCCGTGATTTTCCTGTCGAACTCAGCGTTCGAAAGGATATCATCGCATACGCGGCTCGGGTCCTTGACGCCCACGTACTCCTACATGGCGGTTTTCCTCTCTTGAAGGGGCTGGATCCTTCGATGAAGAAACACACCTGACAGGTGTATTCCATTCAGCGGGGTCCCCAACTTCTTGTTCCGGAAGTTTGCCACCTTCGCGAGTAGAGGGGCGACAACTTTACCTTCCTCGGCGGTAAGCGAGCGCAGCCAGGAGTTCCGTCGCTTCAGAGTGCCGAATGGATGGAATTCGGGGGCTCCACGCGCGCTGTCATCGACGACGTAGAACCACTTATTCCGCCACCCCTACGACGAGTCGACAAAATACATCTCCATGTAGGGGACATCTTTGCTCACCAGGATCCTGAAGCCTCCAGTATGCAGCGGCTCCCCCGCCTTCTCGCCTGGCTACGCCTTCTCCCGGAAGATTCACACTTTGAAGATGGCTTTCCAAAGCCCCTAGTGCGGGCGGATCCCCAGGAAGAACTCGCAAAGCACGATAAAGCACGATATGTGCTGAATCGCGTTTGGAGGGAGATCGTGGAGCTGTATGCCGTAGACATACAACAGCCCGACCAAGAATGGGTGGAGGGGAAGAGATAGATCTCGGGAGGCATGCTCCGAGAAGATGACACGCTCGTGGCGAGAGCATTGGGGGTCTGCTCCTTCTTGGACAGGCGCACGCGCTTGTCAGCTTCCGGTGGGAGTAATCCCTCCCGTTGAATCTCGGTGATGCTCTTCCTGGTGGTGTTCGCGGCGCGCCAGTCGCCCGTCTTCACGGGAGGCGTCGCGGAAGCGCTCGCCACATCTTTTGAGGACGACGCGGCAGCGCCACGCTTCTTCGCTCCCGCCACTGGAGGATGCTTGGTGCTCACAAAGAAGGAGGCGTGCACAAGGAAGGAGAAAGTGACTAAGGGCTGGGAAATTTACCCCTCCCCTAAAGGTCACTACGTATACCCAAGCTAGGCTGATCCAAGCCGTAGATCTAACGACGTGGCATCCATCACGGCTGCCACGCGTGAAGTGGAAACGAAGTGGCGGCGGACAGTTACCCCAGCACGATCTTTACGAAAAGATCGTACGTATTTACAGCGTGCGGCCAGCGGAAAAACCGGGACACGACCTATCGTTTCCGGTCAAAAAGCTAACAAGGTCGGCCCACGCGCTCTACTCCGCCTCGTCACGTCCCATCGGGAGGAGTCAAAACGAAAAAGTGCGCTGTGACGTCACTGCATACCTCACAATACGCGAAATTGCTTTCGCATAAGCAACCTGACACGAAAATTCTTTCGTATGGGCACATCAAAGACGCGAAATTTCTTTCACATAAGCACCCTGACACGAAATCTCTTTCGTATGGGCACATCAAAGACGCGAAATTTCTTTCACATAAGCACCCTAACACGAAATCTCTTTCGTATGGGCACATCAAAGACGCGAAATTTCTTTCGCATAAGCAACCTGACACGAAATCTCTTTCGTATGGGCACGTCAAAGATGCGAAATTTCTTTCGCATAGGCACCCTAACACGAAATTCTTTCGTATGGGAAGATCACGACGCGGAATTTCTTCCGTATGAACTTCATAACACGAAATCCCTTTCGCACAAGATAAGAAAGAAGGAATATCTCTTCACTCGAAGGATCTCAAGAACATGTTAAGGTAAAATTACGAGTGTGCGGCTCCTGCAACTCTACCACACGATGTATTTACACATCCTTATCCTGGATCGTTCGGCCGACTAGGCACATCCGGACGCCGTATTCTTTCGAGTACGAAGGTAAGACCCAAAGATCTCTCTTGCGGGCCTGGAATCACACTCAAGCTGCGTCCTCCGGTAAATTTTCCGTGTCAACAACACGAAGAAAAATCCTAGCGGACGCGTCGGGTACCCCTTTAGGTTAAGTTCGACTCGGTAAGACCTCCACGGCCCAGTCGCAATGATCACCTCGCCAGGTTCGAGTCGGAGGTCTCAAATTTGTGTAGGCCAGAACCGTTTTTGCCCTAGATGCAATTAATTGGCCCTGGTCTTTCGAGAGAGCCAAGCGATTGAGCCACATCCTTCTGCGAAAACAGCCAATACAAGGCACATTTATCACTCAATGCTTGAGTACAGAAGCGCATCGCGCACAAGGCATGCACCCTCCAAATCAGGCGATTGAATGACCAGTCGAAGAAATCAAGAATGAACTGTGAGTGCCCACTGGACTTATTCTTAGTCTAATAAACACTCGGGGCTACTGACGTGGGGATGAATCTTGGACCTATCGGGTGAGACTATCCGGTCCAAGGCCCAAGACCTAAGCCCAAAGAGAGGTGTCACCTTGCGGTTCTAGAAAGCCCAACTGAAGCCCACCCGCAAAGAATTGCAGGTCAAGAAGGAAACTCATACCTACCTAAAACTAGGGTTTGTAACCCCCCCCCCCCCCCGGACACGGTTTGAGACCTAGCCACCTTTAAAAGGCTAGGAGAACCACCAAGGGGGATCCAATCTACTTTTGACCACCAAAGCCTTGATCTCGAGATCATACTCTCGACTTGAGCACCCCCCCCATTGTAACCGGTCTACTCATAATACAGATCGAAAGAGCGGGAGTAGGGTTTTACCTCTACGAGGGCCCCAAACCTGGGTAAATCGTGGCCCCTGTTAGCCGATGATCGTCACCAGCGTCCGTACATTCTCTTAATCGAAACCCTACCGGATCATCTGAGGGACTTGTTGAGATGACTAATCGACAGTGGGACAGGTCGCTCCTCGGCCGAAGCGCAAGAAGAAGAAGCCACAATAGCCTGGGCAACAATAGCAGCATCCGGTACAGCAGCAGCAGTGTCGAGACATCGTAGTAGTTTTCATAGATGGGTGTGCCATGAGACTACGGGTAGAGACGTGGGGAAACGGGATCGCGTTGGTGACAAAGACACAGGATTTACCCAGTTTCGGTACGTCGTAATAATACGGCGTTCCTACTCCTGCAATCTCACTAATCAAGACTAAAGCCTGTGTAAACAATTACAATGTGAGGTTAGGTTTAGCTATTCGCGGAGGATCAACTTCTCGGCGAGTTGGCATGTGGCTTCGTCTCTTGTTATCTCATCTCCCGTCCGGCTTTATATAATAGCCGGATTAGGGCATACAGAATAGGAAACCTAGAAGACTACGATAGCTAGTAACTTGGAAAGTAAGGAATCCGTCTTCTCCTCCAAGCCAGATCACGTGGGCCGTGATCCGGGTCCTTCTAGAATCCGGCTTCTGCGCGTCAGCTTACTGGGCCGCCCAATGGACCATAGCCCACTACCAGTTGGGCCACCCTAGTAATCCGGCACTTTTGACTACCATCTGATATACTCCTATTCAGTATATATCCGACAGTAGCCCCCAAGAAGGATTAAAACTCTGATTTGCCGTCTTTTGCCAAGTATGTATTGTCCGAGAAATATTGGCCAGCAGTCTTGATTCTTCTTATTCTTCTTTTGAAAAGAGATGGTAACATAAAACTCGGAATCCTAGAAACCCGGCTTTTCTCCCACGATCCTTCGCGGAGAAGAAACCTCCTACGTCAGCACTTTAATCATGCTGACGTAAGGGACGTTTGGGTTTTGAGTGGGAAACCCAGAAACATATCTCTGACAGATTCTCGCGGGAAACGAGGAGATAACCATAATCACCCTGTCGATTCATTTCCCGGATTTTCCGGCGAGTGACACGTGTTGATCATACAACGGTCAAAAGAGCTGTTAGCATGCATCGTGACGGATTTCCGGCTATAAATAGCCTTCGTCGTCCTCCCGGAAAACCTTCCGCGACCACTCGAACGCCATTACAGCGCCCAAGCTCCCGAGCAGAGAGAGAGCACCGAAACGCACACTGCGCCCAGAACGTCACCGGAGACGAGCCGCGCTGCCACCCAATGGCATCCTCGCCGTCCTCGCCCGCACGCAACGTTTCAGAGGACATCGAAGACATAATCAACACCATGGATCCACAGTTGGATTCCCCGACGCGCGCCGGCGAGCCAATGAAGACAGCGGATTCCGCGGTGGACGGAGGGAATCCTTCCGCCACCGCGGATCTTGCGGGCTCAAGCGTCGCGCCCTCTCTGCCGTTTGCTCCCGAAACGGCGGAGGAGAAGATTACGCTCCTCGGCGACGAGCTCGCCGCTGCGGAGGCCGCCGCGTCCGCCGCCGCCGGAGCGGACGAAGAAGTGGAAACTGCCGGCAACTGGGTTGCCTGCAGCATTCCCCCATCCCTCCTTCCAAACATGGAAAAGGAGGGGTTGGTACTCAAAGGGAAATGGCGGCTCCCTGAGGACGAGAACGAACCCCTGCCAAACGACGGCGAACGGGTTCTTCTCTCCTCCCATCTCCTAAGAGGTATGGGATTGCCCCCTTCTGCCTTTTTCCTCCAAGTTCTCTCCCACTATAACATCCAGCCTCATAACCTGGCACCCAATTCCATTCTTTATATAGCCGGGTTTCAGGCCCTCTTCGAGGGTTTCCTAGGCATAGAACCTAGGTTAGACTTCTGGTTGTACTGTTTTGGGGTTAAGCGGAACTCTTCGGAGGGCGCACTCCCGACTTGCGGGACCATCTCCTTCACTCTTAGGAGATTTAGGGAGGAATGGTTCCCCAAGATCAGAACCTCGGAATCCGTCAAATTCTGGACGGGTTCCTTCTTCTATCATCCCGATGTTCCTTTCCCAAAAAAGGCCATCGAGGTTCCACCTTTCACAAACACCGCTGCTGTTCCCCAAGAAAATTGGGGAACAGAAGCCGTCCAAATTCTGCCGCCTGATCTTCTAAGGATCAAGCGGCGCATCGCCAAGCTCACCTCCTCTGATCCGCCCCTAACCGGCATGGACACAGTCCATTGCTGGTTGGATAGGCGGATTCAGCCGTTGCCCAACCATGGCGGCCGCCTCCTTTGCGAGTATACGGGCGCCAACGACAAAATGCGGACAAGCAGCATAGACTGGACCGCGAAGGATCTGCGGCGGCGCGTGAACCAGTTGGTCGCATCATGCGATCAATATGAAGCGAGTCGGCCTATGTATACGGCCGACAATCCGGCTCCCAGGATATTTTTCCGTCATTTGGGTAGAATTTTGCTATGCTTTCTCGGATTTTTTGCTTCTAACTCTGCTTTTCCTTTTCGACAGATTGCTGAACTTCCTGACTCGGAGCTTGCCTCCGAAGCTGATCTGGAGGCGTTGCACGCCGCCTTCACAGGCGGGCGCAAGCGCAAGAAGATTTCCTCCTCTGAGGAAATCATCGATCTTGACGGGATTCCCGTCGTCACCTCCAGGTTAGAACATCCGGGTTATTTTCTTTTGTCGAAGTTTTCTTTCCTCTTCGGAGTTTTAACTCTTTCCGGGTTTTTGTTTTTTGCCTTTAGCCTGTCTCCCTCTACCTTAAAGACAAAGAAGCTGAAAAGGCATAAGGCTGTGACCAACAGAGGCCCTCAACCTTCTCCCGTCATCGCACCGGACACACCGTCCACGATGGCGGAAGAGCATGCAACAGCCCCCACCACCAAGTCGTTGGAGCCCAGCCAGCCCGTTGTGTCAGACACAGACACGAGGGAAAGGGCGGCTCCAGAGGTGGGAAATTCTTCTCGGACAATCGACGAGGAGATTCCCATCTTCGACAAGGACTTCAAGAATCTCAACGATGGCCTAAGCGCGGCTGGAATTCTTTTTGCGGAATACGCAAAAGAGTTCAATGAAAACTTGGCGGGGTTGCAGCGAATGAGCCAGGTATTTAACTCTAGCCCCCAAGCATTAAGCAAAATGTATACTTTTCGCCTTGATGCTTTTTAGTTACTCTTTTCCTTCTCGTGTTCCAGCAAACCGCCGAAACCATTAACATGGAAGTTTTCAATAAACTTTCCGTCAAGAACAAGGAAGTTAGAAATCTTCTTTCCATTCTTGAGGTGAAAGAGGTGGAGGTGGCATCGTCTCAGCTGCAGCTGAAGGAAACAACAGGTAAACTTTTTCCCTCTGAAGTTTTTGATTCAGCTTTTTGTCTAAGTACTTTTCCGGGTTTTTTCTAAACTCGGAATTTTCCTTGCTTTCCAGCTGCTTTGGCGAAGGCCCAGCAAATAGTTGAAGATGCCGGCAATGCTGCCAGTCTCCGTGAGGAGAATCTGGACCTTCATAAGCAACTTATGAAGGCCCAAAAGGATCTGGAAGCCAGCAATCTGGCCCTTGGAATTGCTCATTCCAAGGCATACGAACAGGCGGAGAAGGATAAGTCCACCATCCAGGACCTGGAAAATGCCTTAAACCTTCGCCTGGAGGAAGGCTCCGAAATCGACAAGATCATCGGTAAGTTTTACTTCATTTACCATTTTTCCATGTCTTGTTTGCATTCTCCGCTTTTTCACTTAACCTTTTTGGTTGTTTTGTCTGAAAAAACAGGAGGTAACCCAGATATCTCGGATTGACAGAATCCGAGCCTTTGGGAAGACGTGGACTGCGATCAGAGCTGCTGGCATGCAGCTGGTCAACAAGTTCCTTCCCACAAGGACTGGGGAGTTCTCGGAAGTTGAGAAACTTCCGGGTGCCATCTTGGAGGTGACGGAGTCCAGGGAGTCCATCCTACGCTCCGCTGCATGGGGTGGTGCACGCATGGCACTGGGCCTTATGCGTATGCACTACCCTGGTGCAAAGTCTTGGCGTGTGGCGTCCGGTATCCCCCAAGGATACACGGAAACTCAGCGATCCACCATCTTTGATGAAATCAAAGGCCACGCCACCAAGATCGCCTCCATGGTGAACATCTCCATCACTTATCCAGAAGAGGAGATCCCGGAAGCCCCCGAGAATGACAGCAGCGAAGAAGACTCGGACGCTTGAAGGGCTGCCTTTAACCTGGATGATGAAAGTAGACAATAGGAGCATTACTGCACTTTTACAATGTAATTTATATTGTAATGCTTCTATTCCTTTTGTATAAACAAGAACTCTGCTTTTGCAGTTTTAATTATGAAATTCTTTGCAAGGTTTCCGGGTTTTAATATTCCTTTGCCTTCTAAGTTCTCTGGTTTATGTGTTTTAACTATCCTTAGTGTTTGAAATGGCTCGATAGTATTATGAATCATCATGCCGAGTAACTGGGTATAACCAATCAGTTTAAACTCGGAAACATGGATCATACTAAAGGCATTTTTACTAACTAGCTCCAGTGACCCAACACGTAAACAATCAGATAATACTTAGAGAAAAGTAAGGGATTTTTTGAAACTTGGGCATGCAGGCACAATCCGAGTTTCCTTTAGCCGTTAGCAGGCTGAAAATCATTCAGTTTTTAAACACCGAGCACGCAGGCACAATTCGGGTTAACATTGAGTATTTTGTAAGATCATTGGGAAATAGATAAGGTGGAATCATGCTTTGTACTATAATAAACTTGTAAAAACATGGATATCAAAATTCCGACAACTTTATTTCATGATCTCAAAGATGTTTACATAGAAATTGAACTAAGTATAGAAGGGACATAACTGCTGGATGCTCCAAGGCCTCTTTGTCTCTCCTAGTTCATCATCTATCTTTCTATTTCTTTTGCGATTCGGCTTCTCGGGATCATCTTCCGTGTCCCGAATATCTACAAGATAATATGACCCATTTTTCATAGCTTTGCTGATTACAAATGGTCCTTCCCAGATTGGGGCCAATTTGTGCTTTCTTTGTTGCACCAATCTCAGCACTAAGTCACCTTCTTTAAAAGAACGATGCCTGATTTTCCGACTATGATAAAGTCGTAAACCTTGCTGGTAAATGGCGGATCTTTGAAGCACAAGCTCTCGTTCCTCTTCTAAGAGGTCGACGGCATCCTGTCGTGCTTCTTCGGCATCCGAGTCATCGAAATCCCGCACTTTTGGGCTATCATGGATCATGTCCGTTGGAAGAATAGCTTCCGCACCGTAAACTAGGAAAAACGGGTTTGCCCAGTTGACCTGTTTGGCGTCGTTCGAATACTCCAAAGCACGGAAGGTAGCTCCTCTACCCATGCTCCAGCTGCTCTCTGAAGAGGAGATTCAAGTCTTGGGCGTATTCCTTGCAGGATTGAGCTATTCATTCTCTCAACCTGTCCATTGGATTGCGGGTGTGCCACAGATGCGAGATCTAGGCGAATTCCCGTTTGTCGGCAATATTTTGCCAACTCTCCAATGGAGAAATTTGTCCCGTTATCGGTTATTATGCTATGTGGAACGCCATATCTCATGACTATGTCAATGATGAAATTTCTGGCAGTTACACCGTCAAGCTTTTTGATGGGTTTAGCCTCCACCCATTTGGTATACTTATCCACAGCTACGAGTAGATGTGTAAGTCCGTCTCACGCAGTTTTGAACGGTCCCATCATATCTAGCCCCCAGACCGCAAATGGCCATATAATTGGGATAGTTTTGAGTGCTTGGGCCGGCATATTAGTCTGCTTGGCGTAATATTGACACCCTTCACATGTGTTAACTATGTGCTCAGCATCTGTCTTGGCTGTTAGCCAGAAAAAACCGGCACGGAATGCTTTTTTAACTATGCTTTTTGATTGAGCATGGTGTCCGCAATCTCCGGCATGGATTTCTTGCAGGATTTCTCGTCCTTCTTCTGGTGAAATACACCTCAGAAAAATTCCGGAAGTACTGCGTTTATACAGGCAATTATCAATTACCGTGTATCCTTTGCATCGACGCTGAATTTGTCTCTGCAAGACTTCGTCTGCTCCTTCCGGGTACTTCTGATTGACTAAGAAGTTTAAATATGGAATTGTCCAGTCCGGGTTAACGAGCATAACTTCAATTGATTCGGAAGCCAGGGGGTAATCGATATCTCCACCTTTTATGGATGGCTCGTACAAATGCTGGACGAATACACCTGGTGGTAGGATTTTTACCCTTTCTGACCCCATGCGGGCTAACGCATCCGCGTTCCAATTTTCCTCTCTTTTAACATGGAGTACTTCAAATCCGAAAAAGCAGATGGCGAACTCATCCATCGTTCTCCGGTATTCGGTCATTATAGGGCTTTTTGCGTCCCAGGTTTGGTTAAGCTGATGATGTACCAAATCCGAGTCGCCGTAGCACAGTATGCGCTTGACGCCTATTTCTTTTGCAGTATGCAAGCCATGAAGCAATGCTTCGTATTCTGCCACGTTGTTACTGGCGTTGAAGTGTATTTGTAATACATACTCCATTGTGTCTCCTTTAGGGGATTTTAATACTACACCAGCTCCAGCGCCCTCCTTCATCTTGGATCCGTCAAAATGCATGATCCAGTACTCGGACTCCGGCATTGGTGTTTTCTCCATTGCTTCCGTCCAGTCGGCGACAAAATTTAACAGAACCTGGGATTTTATTGCCGTCCTTGGCTGATACTTAATGTCGAAGGCTGCTAGCTCGATGCCCCATTTGGCTACTCGGCCAGTTGCCTCCGCATTGTTTATTATATCCCCTAGTGGTGCTTTACATACCACTGTTATGGAATGTCCTTGGAAGTAATGGCGTAACTTTCTAGATGCGAAAATACGCCATATGCCAGTTTTTGGTAGTGTGGGTACCTTTGCTTGGACTCGGAGAAAACTTCACTTATGTAATATACCGGATGCTGGTCTGGTATACTTTGTTCGTCTTTATTCCGTTCCACAACAATTACTGCACTAATAACCCTGTTTGTAGCCGTGAGGTACAATAACATAGGTTCTTCGTCTTTTGGGGATGCCAAAATCGGAGCTTTCATCAAAGTTTCCTTCAACTGGGTTAGCGCTGCATCGGCCTCCTCTGTCCACTCGAATTTGTCGGATTTTTTCAGCAACTTGTAGAGTGGTAAGGCTTTATCCCCTAGCCGACTAATAAATCTGCTAACGGCAGCAGCGGAACCCGTCAATCTTTGGACATCTTTCACACACGTAGGTTTGGAGATGTTCAAGATGGCTTTGATCTTTTCCGGGTTAACTTCTATTCCTCTGTGAGAAACGACGAAACCCAGAAGTTTTCCTGAGGGAACCCCGAATACACACTTTGACGGATTTAACTTCATCTTGTAAGTGCGCAAGTTTTCGAAGGTTTCTCGCAAATCCTCAAGGAGTGTGTCTTTTTCCTTGGTTACGACAGCAATATCGTCTACGTAAACGTGGACGTTTTTGCCAATCTGACTATGCAAACATCATTGCATGCAACGCTGGTAAGTTGCACCTGCATTCTTCAGGCCAAACGGCATGGTTACGTAATAATACGTCCCGTACGGGGTTATAAAAGAAGTTTTTATTTGATCTTCCTTTTTCATGCGTATTTGGTGATACCCGGAATAAGCATCCAAAAAGCATGAAAGCTCAGAGCCTGCAGTGGCATCTATTATTTGATCGATTCGCGGTAACGCGAACCTATCTTTTGGATACAACTTGTTCAAGCCGGTGTAATCTATACACATTCTAAGAGCAGTAGTGTCTTTCTTCGGTACTAATACCGGGTTTGCATTCCAATCAGTGTGGATTACTTCCTGAATGAAATCTGCTGCTAAAAGCCGGATAATTTCCTTGCCAATAGCCTTCCGTCTTCTTCCGTCAAATCGATGGAGACCTTGTTTGACGGGTTTGGAGCCTGGAATCACCTTTAGTTGATGCTCAGCAAGCTCCCTGGGCATGTCAGCTGGACACCAGGCGAAAATATCCCAGTTCTCACGGAGGAACTTGATGAGCTCGCCTTCCTATTTGTCGGTCATCCCAGTCCCTACTACGACAAATTTTGTCGGATCTTTAGGATCTAGGATTACCTGTCTTGTATTATCGGATGCCTTGAAGCTATCTGCTGGTTTCCGAGTTTCTTTTCCTGCCGGCATTTCTGTCGGCGATACCTCCTTAGCCAGCTCCTTCAGCTCTTCCTTTGCTATGATTTTCTCAGCACAAAGGGCGTTTTCTTTTTCCAGCTTGTTCGCCAGCTTGAAGTCTCCAGTTATGGTGATTACCCCTCCTTTCGGCCCTCGCATCTTCAGCTTGTTATAGATATAACATGATCTTGCCATAAATTTGGCGAAAGCTGGACGTCCGAGTATCGCGTGATACACGCTTTCGAACGGCACCACCTCGAAGGATACTTTTTCCTGACGGAAGTGATCTTTTTCTCCGAAAGTGACATCTAGGGAAATTTCTCCTAGGGATCGTGCTTGCCTTCCGGGAACAATGCCATGGAAGCGTATGTTGCTGTGATTGAGCTGGGTCTCGGAGATTTTCAGATGTCTCAACGTATCCAGGTACATTATGTTGATGCTGGATCCTCCGTCCATCAGCACTCTTTTTAGCCTAGTGTTCTGGATAATAGGGCTTACAATACGAGCTTGTGTGCCGGGTTCAGGGATATTTCCGGGATGATCAGACTGATTCCAGGTTATTGGTGTGTTCGAATATTTCAAGAATTTCGGGGTTGCCGGAACAACCGCGTTTATTTCTCGAAGTGTTCTTTTCGCCACCTTTGCTGATGGAGTTGCTATGAAAGTTAGGGCGCATTCTCCATCAATTCTCGGAAACTTGGGTTCGCCTTTCCGCTGTTGTTCCTGGATTTTTTCGTCAGTGTCCGATTCACTGTCTTCTTTCTCAGCTTCTGGATTTTGCTTAGAGAATTTCCTTTTGGAACTCTTCCCCTTGTTTCCGGATTCTGCACTGCCTTTCATGTGCTTATTCAGCCGGCATTGTGCGTTCGTATGGGCGGGTTTCCCAAATTGCGAATGGTGGACGCAGGGTTCCGACTTAATCTTCTCCCACTCTTCTTTAGTGTAGTTGGTTGGTTCTGAACTGCGTCCTTTCCATCTGCTCCCTTTTTCACTTCCAAAGGCTATGTTAACTTCTTTGGGTTTTGGTGTTGCATCTGAAGTTCCTTTTTTCTCAGAGCGAGGATTTTTCTTGGCCAGTATCAGTGTGTCGATATTGCCACCTCTTGCTCTGATATTGTCTTCGGCTGCAGCATGCTCATTGGCGGTTGTAAGCATAGATCCGAGATCTTTGTGCTGTTTGGAACCAACCATGAACGGTACTAATCCGGGTTTTAGGCCATTGACGAAAGCATGCATTGCTTGTACGTCAGTTACTCCAGAACAACTATTCTTCATTGCAGTCCATCTGGAGATGAAATCCACGTATGGTTCATCCTCGAATTGGGTGCAACGGTTCAGCTGGTTGATGTTGTTCGGGCGTTTGTACGTTCCCCGGAAATGCTGAGTGAATACTCGAGCCATATCATCCCAGTTGTCGACAGTTCTTGATGGCAATCCATTGATCCAATCTGTGGCTCCATCCAGTAACATTAGGGGAAGAAACTTTACAGCTTCCAGGTCTGTCCCATTGTTAATCTGGATGGCTGTATGATAGTCTGAGAGTCAGGTATCCAGGTTTGTACTGCCGGTATATTTCTGGTACGTTGGACCGACCTTGGCAAAGCCAGAATGCAGGGTTGTCCTTCGGATCCTATCAGTGAAACACTTAGGTCCAAAGTATAGATCATCCTTTTCCGCTCTGTCCATGTGTGCGGAATACCTGCCGGCTGAATGGAACGAAGGGGATCTACTCCTTTCTTTTCCATTGTTGCGCGAACGCGCTTTTCCGGGATCATTTCTATTTCTTTCAAGATCACGCCCTTTTGGATGAGGTGGAGTTCTACTCCTATGCCTTTCTTTATCCTTAGGGGGTGTCCGAGATCTCTCACGTCTGTGAGGTACATCATGTCTTCCGGCTTTTTCAGCAGGGTGTCTCGGAGGTGGCATTGCTTTGCCATCTTTCCGGTATTTTTCTTCCCGATCATGGGGTTTGCCTCCACCTTTCGGTAGATGAGATCCGGTTCTAGACGCTTCATCTCTATTGTTGGGATTTTTCTTATCTTTTCTCGGATCCGCTTTCTTATCCTTTGAATTGCCGGAATCTCCAGGTTCTTCCGGTCCAGGTGCTCCAGCGGCGCAAGTAGCTGTTTTGCATAGGGCGGAGTTATCGTGCAACTTCCCTGATCGCTCTTGGGCTCGATGTTTGACAAAGATATGGATCCTGGACCCTGCGAATAAGGACACCCCCTCTCAGGCCCAAGGTTAAAGGCCCAAGAAGAGGAGCCCTTGGAATACTCCAGAAGGCCCACGTGAAGCCCACCCGCACTAACTTGCGGGTTAAGATAGGAATCATGTAACCGACCTAGTTAGAGTTCGAGTCCTCTCCGGGTAGGATTCGAGACCTGGCCACCTATATAAGGCCAGGAGAGCCCCCCGGGAGAGGACCAAGCAACACCTCACCATCGAAACCTTACTCTCGATTCGAGCACCACCATTGTAACCGATCTTTCCATCAATACAGATCGACAAGAGGCAGGAGTAAGGGTTTTACCTCTACGAGGGCCCCGAACCTGGGTAAATCTCGCCCCCTGTCTAGCCGACGATTCCACCAGCGCTCATGAGTTCTCCTAGTCGAAACCCGATAGGGTCACCTAAGGGATTTGTAGAGTCAGAGATTCGACAATTGGCGCCAACCGTGGGGACGACGGGCGCTGGATCACCGGCATCTTCGGCTTCATCGACAACCCACTCTCGTTGGAAACCATCGACTACGGCTCCGAACAATCCTATACGGATCGGATCTGTCGTAGTCACACCTCACTCGCCGGAATCGCGCCATGTATTCGAAGATCTGGAGAAAAGCGACACCTTGACGTTCGGGAGCCTAAAATTCGTGACCAACAGGGACGGAATCCTCCACTTCTCGGATGAATCGGAAACTGAATCTGGAGCTGTCGACTCACGCCGTCATCTGGAGAAAAGCGGCGAGTCCATCCGCTTCAACGCCAACGACTATCATACCCTCTCGACAGAGGAACCATCAAGAATTCAAAGAAACTTCCGACCTACACCTAGGACGCACGAGCCTCGGCTGGCTCAAGTCTGCATGGCAGGATCGGAACAAGCCTCGGAAACAGAACACAGCGCGGCAGAGCGCAACATAATCGGTGTCTCACGGGAATCCTGGAACCGAGCAAAGGAGGCTATGCGAACGAGCAAGCCACCCGCAGCCGGGGCCTCACACGAAGACATGGTCGCCTACCACTATCACCTAGTGAGAGCAGCCACGACTATCAAAGACGCTCGGATAGATCTGGCCCGCCGAAGAAGAGCGGCGGACGAGTCGAGCCAAAGGCGAGCCGGGCTGTCCATAACACCCTCGGTCGGAACCCGACCCGCGAGGAAGGGACACGCATCTACATCCAGGAACAATGAGTCCCTAGCCGGAACCAGCAGATTGATCACTCCTTCTCTCATGCGAGTCGATGATGATGGCAATGTCTACCCGCAAACTCCCGCTGCCGCGGTTCTAGCCGCAGCAACTTACATGCAGATGAACCAACCGACGGAAAGCGATCCTCGGGCGGAACAGTATAAACAAGTGCGCAAGGGATTAGGTCTGGCGGCCGCAAGGCTCGCCGCTTATGATCGAAAGAAGGCCGCAGAGCAGCTGGAGATAGAACAGGAGAAGGAGAAAGACAAGGATAGGGAAGCATCCCGCAAACGTAGGACTTCTTCGCCAAGAAGGGACAGGTCACCACGTCGTGGTCGAGGAAAAGAAGCACGGCGCCGTGATGACAGTCGAAGCAGCAGCGAAGGCAGCCCGAGAGACAAAAGCTCGAGGCATCATAGCAGCCGCTCGCGAAAGCGAAGCAAGGAGCCAAAGAAGGATACTGACCGCGACCGGCCAGAGTACGACGCGCGATCAGATCTCGCTCAAAAAAGGGTGGATAAGGCGAGGGCTTCGCGATATCGCGAGCGCTCTTCGTCCGGCTCCTCGGATGACGAAACCTGCGGCGCTCTCTGCTTTGCCCGCAGTATCCGCGAGGCGCCTCTACCCAAAAGATTCAAGCTTAGCACGGAAGTAACGAAGTACGGCGGCTCACTTGAGCCCTCTCAATGGCTAAGCGATTACCTCACGGCAGTAAAATGCCAACGTGGGAATAAAAACACGGCTATGCATTACCTCAATTTGCATCTCACCGGTGCGGCCCGCAGTTGGCTGGAGAGACGACCAAAATCTTGGTACGCATCGTGGGATGATTTGCACCGCGATTTCTGCAAAAATTTCCAGTCGACTTACAAGAGGCCAGCCACCATTGAAGAACTGCGAGCATGCAAGCAAAAAAGTGGCGAATCCACCCGCGAGTACATCCAGCGATGGACTACGCTCAGGAATACCGCAGGAAACATCTCGGAAGAAGTAGCGATTGAAGCCTTCGCAAAAGGCGCCCGAGACTTAGGGAAGAACTGGGCAGAGCCGCACCCAAGACTATTGGGGAGCTAATGAACATAGCCGAAAAATGGGCTAACAGAGAAGATGCGGTGCGCAATGAGAGGGCATCATCACCTGCGCATGATGAAGACCGTCATGGCCGGAGGAAGAGGAGAAAATATTACGATCACGAGGACAGAGAGGAGTTGGTCGCAGTGGAATTCACGCGAAGCCGCGACTCCGGTCGCCGTGAAAATCGCGAGTGGAGACCAAAGGCTGAAGAAAAGTCACCCGAGGAAGACCTCGATGGATACTGTTCGCTACATCTATTTACAGATAAACGCACGGGCAAAACTAAGGAACGCACCTTCTAAAGGATTACCGAAAGTTTATTGATATCTCAGAAGCACTCGCCAGGAAAAGATCTGCAAACACGCAAAATTACCCACCGCTTCCAGGAGGAGGCCACCAAGGATTCCAGCCGCCACAACCCCCACCTCCACCAGCAAATCCAAACATGGCATTAGCTGCGCTACCTGCACCACCAGCACAAAACTCCGGAGCCAACGCGTACCCGAATCCAGCAGGGCAACTCGCGATGATCCAGAAGGTATGTCCATCCCGCAGAGATCAAAAGACTAACACAAGGCAATTGTGCATGGCCGTGCAGACACCGCCAACAAAAACAGAATACTTGAAGATGGCGGACCAGCCAATAACATTCTCGATGAAGGACCACCCGCCACGAGTCTATCGACCAGGACACGCCGCCCTCGTCATCCAAGCACAAATTGGCAACTATGACTTGGCTCGCGTATTCATGGATGGTGACAGTGGCATCAACATTATCTACGTGGATACACTCCGTCGGATGAACAGGAACTTGGACGGCCTCCAGGAATCAGAAACATCCTTCCACGGGATAGTTCCAGGAAAGGCAATCCGTCCACTCGGAACAATCAACCTAGAAGTTGTGCTGGGCACCAAGAGCAATTACAGAAGAGAATTCCTCGACTTCGAAGTTGTCGATTGGCCTTCGCAGTACCACGCCATTCTTGGTCGAATAGCGTTCGCCAGATTCATGGCAGTACCGCATTACGCCTACCTGAAGCTCAAATTACCTGGAGAACATGGCGTAATCACCATCGACGGAGACTTTCAGAAATCCAACAAATGCGACATTGAATTCAATGAGATCGCAAAATCTTTCGGGATGCAAGAAGAACTTCAAGAGCTGGCAAAAACCACGGATCACTCCGTGATGCCCCTCACAAAGAAAAACGCTCCTGAATTGGAGTTCAGAGCTAACAGTGACACTCGAAAGCATCAAGTGCACCCGACAGATTCTGCGAAGACAGCACTGGTTTCCACCACCCTTCCGCAAGCATAGGAAAGCACGCTCGTCGAAATCCTCCGTGAGTACTGGGAAATTTTCGCCTGGCAGCCATCAGATATGCCAGGAATACCCAGGGAGTTTGCCGAGCACTCACTCGAAGTCTTTCCAGATGCCAAACCCATCAAACAAACTACTCGAAGATTTTCAGAACCCAAGCAGAAGGCACTTGGAGAAGAAGTAAACAGATTGCTAGCAGCAAAATTCATCAGGGAGATCAAGATATCCACTTGGTTAGCAAACCCGGTGCTGGTCCCCAAAAAGAACACGGACATCCTTTGGGTATGCATCGACTACACGTCGTTAAACAAGCACTGCCCCAAGGACAACTTTCCCCTCCCGCGAATCGACCAGATCGTGGAATCTACGGCAGGCTGCCAACGCCTCTCTTTCCTGGACGCCTATTCGGGATATAATCAGATCCGGATGAAAAGGGAAGACGAAGAAAAAACAGCATTCATCACACCTCACGGTGTCTACTGCTACACGACAATGCCCTTCGGGCTCAAGAACGCAGGCGCAACATACCAGCGCTGCATGCAAAAATGCCTCGCCAAGCTCATTGGCAAGAACGTACAAGTGTACGTTGACGACATAGTCATCAAGACTCGAGTTGAGAGCACACTCCTCGAGGATATTAGAGAAACATTCGACGCCCTCAACGCATACAGGATCAAGCTCAATCCGACAAAATGCGTCTTCGGCATTCCAGCAGGGAAACTTCTCGGGTACCTGGTATCCGCCAGAGGCATCGAAGCCAACCCATAGAAAATACAAGCAATCTTGACAATGAAGGAGCCAACTAATCTACGCGGAGTCCAACAGCTTGCAGGGCGACTGGCCGCCCTGAGCAGGTTCATCGCACGATTGGGAGAGCAAGCGTTACCCTTCTACAAGCTGCTGAAGAAGACAGACAAATTCGAGTGGACACCAGAAGCTAAGCAAGCATTCGCAGACTTAAAGCGATCGTTGCAAAGTAGGCGAGTCCTTGCAACGCCGCAAGAAAGGGAGCTACTCTACCTGTACCTAGCCGCCACAAACCAGGTCATCAGCACAGCAATCATAGTCGAACGACCTGAGGAGGGCAAAGCGTACGGAGTTCAGCGACCAATCTACTACATTAGCGAAGTGCTCTCGCCATGCAAGCAACGATACCCTCATTACCAGAAGCTCGCATACGGAGGTGTCCTTACAGCCCGAAAGCTAAAACACTACTTCCAGGAACACGCCATCACAGTGGTTAATGATGCGTCACTCGGGACAATCATGAACAACCCCATGGCATCCGGAAGAATAGCCAAATGGAGCATCGAGTTAGGTGCCTGGGACATCACTTATACAGGACGCAACGCAGTCAAATCCCAGGTACTCGTGGAATTCCTAAGCCAGTGGACAGAGCTACAAATGCCAGGACCACCTGAGTACACGAGCAACTGGATAATGTACTTCGACGGGTCCAAACGAAACGAAGGAGCAGGAGCTGGAATTGTCCTCATATCGCCTAGAGGAGACAAGCTGCAATACGTCCTACTGTTGGATTTTCCACCCGATGATCCGGCATCAAACAATGACGCAGAATATGAAGCTCTGTTACATGGGATGAAGATGGCAGTCGCCTGTGGAGCTGTTAGACCCCGGACCCAGAGATATACATACTGTTATGTGCTCCTAGCCATGGACTCACAAGGGCTTCAGGGTTACCAGCCCCGGCCGCAACAAACAATGGCAGGCAGACCGGATTCATCGGCACGTAGTCCGGATCCCCGGTCTACTACTCCTTGTATCCATGCTAGTCATAACCAATTATGCATACCCAAGCGTCCACGAGTCGGATGAAACTGAAGGGAACGGGACCAAAGTTATACGGAGCTGCTATGTGTCCAGAAAGTGCAACAACAATCGAGGTTACTGGGGTTACCTCGCCCCAGGCCGATCACATCGATAGGCGGGCTCGGACATGGATCATCGGCTCCACAACCCCTCGACTGTGACAACTATGCAGGCATAGCCAAAACTGTATAACCATGAGCTCGAAACCAACAACCGATCAAAGCAGTACTCTAAACATGGAGCTTTATTAACCGGTGTTACTAGAGTACAGCTTACAAGCAGAGGTCACACGACCCAACATTACATCAGACAACGGAAGGCAAATTATGTTGCTAATCAACAAGAACCAAAAGGCCTAAGAGGCCGCAACATAAGGCGACGTCCCAGCCCATAGATTCCAGGCTGCTACCTGGGAACCCCAAACTACTCGTCGATGTCCACGTTGATTCACCACTGAAGTGAGGAACTCCACCTGAACCAAGTTGAAGCAAACATGAGTACGGGAGGTACTCAACATAACTTAGTTAACCTATTATATATCTGCTTCTTCTAGAAAGAGTTATGAAGGTTATTTTGCGTAAAGCCATCTTTGTTTTTCAAATTGAGGAAGGAGTAGCACGTCTCATGGAGTATTTTGAAAACAGATGAGAAAGCTATTCAACTACTGATATCATCATCTTTTTAATCCACCGAAACATATCAGCACCTCGTGCTTCAAAGATCACCTCCTCAAGTTGTTCCACTACCTCATGCTACAAGGTAACCCCTCTCGGCATCTCCGAGGAGGCATCCTTCATTCGTTATCAGCAAGTTTTAATCATTCCGTTTAAGTTGTCTATGATCATAGAATCCGTCACCAAGTCGTCCTTAACCGCAGACACGGCTTTTCGAAAAGATTTAACCCTGCAGGGGTGTACAACTTTAACCACACGTACCAACCAACTCTTAATGCCACATGATTAGCACTAGTCCGGGAAGTGCCGGCAGATGAAGGTTGACCATGATCTTTCCCTTTCTTCGCCTATTCCATGAGTCTCTCCGAGTAGAGATGGACCGCCAATAGGGAGTGGCCATCTCCTGCCGGGTCTCTATCGTTGTGCGCGATGCTCGACGATTACCTTCCCGCAGAGCGCCGATACATCGCCACGTCCTAGTTTTGAAAATGTTTTGATATCCCCGCAAATCCAAATGGAAATCCCGAACTAGGCAACTCATGTAACAAACTAGGCAAGTTGAGACCGAGGGGAATCCGATCCCTCGTGTGGATGCACGCTCAGTCTTGGCTCGAAGACGAGAACTCACTCCTAGGGGCATGAACGAGACAACCACCACAGACCCTCTGTGGTCTCGTCATCCACACCTTTAAATCATGTTAATCAAATTCTCTTAAATTTCCACAACATCCTACCATACTAGATTCATTCGCAACTCTGATTCATCAACCGGATGGAGCAGAGATAACAGGCATGTATGACTAAGCATGGCATATTTGAGGCTCTGGCAATACACACAAACAAATCCTATGTCTGCTAGGAGCATTGAATCATGGTATCTGGGTTATGCAAATAAATAGGATAACTCTATCTATCGACTGAAGATACATTGGAACCGAATGCATTTGTACGAGAATGAAAAGTCTTTCGAAATCATATATGGCAGATAAGAGTTATGCTTGCCTTGCTTCAAGAAAGCCAGAGAAAGTCTTCAGGAATAAGTGCTTGACTTGTCGGTTAGGATCAAGTATTCGCCATTGGATTTGTTGGCCTTCTCTTCGGAGTAACGTTCTACCGAGGGGGAACAAACACCGAAACAAGAAAACAACAATCAACACATGGCATCGATGCAATGCGCAATATGTATGCATGAGCAAGTTAATGCACTTGAATAAAGCCCTAGACATGTTTGATGGGTTGCTAGGGTTCGTATGGCAAACATGCAATTTTACTGAAATTAACCCGAAATAGACCCCGGAGGGGGTTTCGGGCGATTATGAAGGTGAATACCATTTTAGTTGCTCAAATGGGTTTGAAAACATCATAAATAGATTTTACTTGTCATTTTGAGCAATTTGGTATATAACTTTTAATTTTCTAATTTTATTGAATAAAAACTTATTTTTCCATTTTTAAAAGAATTAAACAACATTAAATAATGGCCATTTTTGAACTTTGTCAAACATACCTGAAAATGACATATTTGGATAGAGCATCTTTTCCTGATCAAAACCATATTTTTACTTTATTTTTCTGATGAACAGGATAAAAGTTATTCATTATTCAAGTTTATTTCATTTCTGTAATTATAAATGAGGTGGGGCCCACATGTCAGGTATTATTTTTCTTTTATTAAACATTTTCGGAAAACAGGAGGGCTGGCCCACGATGACGTCAGCATGACATCATCGTGACGTCAGCGGCTGGCCGGATCTCTACTGTCGTGGTCCAATTGGTCGATCTGCTGATCGATTCTCGAATCCAACTAGACAGGGACGTAGAGGAGACCGAGGCGAGCCTGGGGGTGGTGGCGCCGCTAGCATTTGGTCACCGGAGGCTCGCCGGCTTCCATGCCCGAGGCGGCCGGCGGCGGCTCCTGACGCAACGACGGAAAAAGGCAGCGGGGAAGAGGGAAAAACATCCCGGGAGGACGACAAGCTCACCAGGATCGCAGGAAGCTATTCGGGGAGGCAGTATAGGGCTCTACGGCGCCGGAATCAACGGCGGAGGCGCTCGGCCGGAGGCGGGGAAGACGCAGTCGGCGGCGGGGATTCCGGCCTTCCCAACGCGATTCTTTGCTCGAGTCGAGGCAGGAGGATGCGGCGGTCCTCCCTGTGTGGTCGGAATGGCGAGGGAAGTGACGTAGCGGTGGCGAGAGGAGATCGCCGGCGAGGTAGGGTTCCGGCTAGGGTTTTCTTTCGGCCAAGGAACAGAGAGCGAGAGGGAGGGCGCGAGTGGGGAGGCGGGAGAGGAGTGTTGGGGGGGTCTCTCCTCGCCCTTATCCACACGCGAGGCCGAGCAGGACGTGGCATAGGCCTCGGCGGCGAGCTTCCGTCCTTCTGTCACGAGGAAGACGATAAAACAGAATTTTTGTGGAAAATTCCCTGGAAAAACAATAAACAACATAGAGGTCCTTCTGTGGTTGAAAACAGAATAAAATTGAACTTTTGAGGGCTTTTTTGGAAGAATAAAATTTAGCAAAAATAGTTTTTGAAAACCTTATGAAATTTGTAAGCTCACCATCTCTTTGCTTTCCAATTTTGAAATTCTTTTGAAAACAAATTTTGGGTGATCACTTTAAGCGGTTTTTTGAGCAAGTTTCATATAACCTCAAAATTTAAATTGTTTCAAAATTCTTTCATGCATGAATGAGATGCCAAAACACACCAACACCCTAATGTAGCAAAAACAGGGATGTTACAAACCTACCCCCCTTACAGGAATCTCGTCCCGAGATTCCCGAAGGAGAAGAAAGAAGGAACACCGGATTTGAACGATCTTCTCGAACCTTACGGTTCTCTTCTTGAAGAGGTTGATCCGTAGCACTTGCGAAGATTCTTCAGCAGCTACACCTTAGGTGAGAGGGAAACTCTTAGGATTTGATCTTCACGAAGATCGAGTATCTCACGGACAACTCATGACAGGAATGTTCATGAAGAACTTTTGAGTGAACATGCATGAAACACACCAAGGTAACGGAGTGAGTAGAAGATGGTTTCAAGTTTGCGGACGAATGGTCTTGAAAGGATTCAGAATATGAACTTTGCACAAGACTTTAAATCCTTTTGCAGAAGAAAGGTTGGACAACCTGTGACGTAAAGGTCTCTTCGAAATAGAATACCAAGATGGAAAGGATTGTATTAGATATCACAATGTAATATCCGTAGACGAGGGAGAACACGAGAAAACACTGTAATCGTGTGTCAGAGAGAAGTTGATACATGATCATGTTCACTCTTCGGAGTGGACACGAAAGATGAAGAAACTTTCATTCCATCCAATTTTGTCGAAAAACTTTGTCGAAGATCGGGATGTTACTTCACGAAGGAAGATGAGTAACCACGGAGTGTTGGAACATCGTAACTAAGGAGGAGCTCTTGGTCACACCATAAGGATGGTTAACCAACGAGGGTTGAAACACCGGAAGTAATAAGGAATCTCTTTCCTATCGTGGTTTGGACGTAACAATACATCTACCACATGGTTAAGATCCCATGGCTGAAGTGACTGACAAATTCACACAATGTGTGAGATGAACAGACCTTCAAGTATAAACAACTAGAGAAAGGGAACTGATCAATGGCGGTTACGAAACACCAGGAGATGTTCTCCTAAGGAACTTGTTTTCACCAGAACAAAGGGTTTGGAGGTTCAACAGGGAGATATTGGACAGATCAACTCCCAGATTCTCCTGATGTTCTAGATACCAATATCAGGCTTATGCAAACCTTCTATAGGTAACCAAGTGAAGGTAAAACTTTGGTTTGGAAGGACGGAAAGGGAAACTTGTTAAGAATGAGCTATACAAGAATTCTCACGGAGAGTGGCTGTTATAACGGATTCAAAGGGATATGACATTAGGCCTTCCGGCTAATCGTGCCAACCACAACATCAACCATGCCGGATTTTGAAAAGACCTAATTCAATACTCTTGAGGAACACCAACCATCGTTGCTGCTTGAGATTCAGCTCTAGTTAGTGGGTTGAATAACTTATACTCAACGTGTTTGATCGAAGATCTTGCACCGGGTACCAACAAGATACGTTTACATGATTCTCAAGGCATGGACTATGATGTCAAGCTCGAAAAGATGAGCAGGATTGCAGAACTCATGTATTAGCAACTTGCGAAAGACGGTTACACCTACATGGTCTACTTGCAAAGGAACACATCGGAGTCCTTGTTAGAAGGAGGTTACAGAGATAACAAAGTTTTTTGAACTTCTTCCCTTTCACAAACAATCAGTCAATGGCTTGGGTGTGGATTCAAAACTTCTTTAAGTGAATGGAGGTAAAACCAACCACCTCAAGAATAGACCACACATGCATGACTGACTTGGGATTATTCCCGAAGGAACAAGGAAACTTTACTCGAATCGATGGCGACATCTTTCACCATAAGCACACAAACCCGAGAAAGTCACTTCGAACATCCAGAACACAACTTCGTGATAACACAAAGATGGTTCTCGAAAGTTTCCAACATTGTTGCCATTTGTTCAACATGAACCTCTTGCAACTTGGATGGTTAGAAATGTCATCGATGGGCTCGACAACAAACTTATCAAATTACTCCAAGAACAGGGGTTCCTATGATACATGAACAGGGCAAAATATTGGTCAGACCAAAGGACGTGAAGGTGTACTTGTCAAAACACCATGAGTGAAAACACCGTAAAGGTAGTCCTTGGATCTTTTCTCGATTTGACGATAACCCAAATCAAATCAAGGTTAGAATGATAGCATGTCCACAACGGAGATACTATCCTACTTCAACACCAAAGAAACTAGTCATCCCTTCACGAAGGATCAAGTTAGGCGGAGCTTTTGCCTCCCAACCCTCCAAGTTGTTGTTTAAGCTCAACCAACTAGTCCAGGATATCCAGCAGAGTTCCTTGGAGGAAGGAGTAGTTGAAAGTACCCCTTGTTTAGACATCACGGTCAGGTGACAAACCTGGTGATACTTCTAGAAAGACAACCAGAATATCACAACCTACCGATATGTCTTGGTGTTCGAAAAGGAAACTTGCTTTACAAAGCAACCGATATGGTCTGGAGAGCTTTGGCATGAACCTAACTCTCTGACCGAGGAGGTGCACCGGAATGAACGTATTTGGTACCACGGTCAATTCCAATTAGAGACCGGTAACCAATAGTGCTAATAAGGATACAGATCTTTCTTAGATTTTTCAAAGCAATAGGAATTGCTAAGATTGTCTGATGCACACATCGGTACACACCCAACCTTCTCAAGCATTTCAGGCTTGGAGGAAGGGTGGGTGAAAACATGTAAGAGTATCACTTCATCAGTAAGGCCATGAAGTTAAACATAGCCTCTTGATATGTAAGAGTGTGATTATCAAAGGTAGAACAGAATAGAAGCTTGTGAAACTTCTTTAATCTGCGAATTACAAAACTTTGACCTGGTACTAGAGATGAACGAGGTACTGGAGTTTGTTTCTCCTAACAATCCAAAGGTGGAATGTTTTGACAGAAAACGAGAGCAAATGCACTAGAAGAATACAATACCCATATGAAACTTGTATTCCAAACAGTAGATGAGGTTTGGAAGCAAGCAAAGAATCGGAACGTGCTCTTGGAAAAACCCGAGATCACGTTGGATGCACGAGGTCATACTCATGTGTCGAACCCATGCCAAAAGGTTGTTATAGCTGAACCAAGAACAAAGATAAGAGAATCATAAGAACACTTTTGTCGTGATCCTTTTGATTCCTAGAGAAAACCTATGGCTATTAGAGCTGAGATTACCTAGCCATCTTGAGGTAGAACGGATTCTTTGGCGTCCAAAGAATCAGAACTTGGGTTAAAGGTCAGCATCCTGTACTGATAGAGTGAGCATCGGATAGCTGAGGAACCACACGATTCAACACACCGCAATTCAGCACATTCCGGGACCTTCGGTTCAAGTCCAAGGTTACAAACATAGAGAAAGGAGTAACTACTATCTTAGTGCCTTGGAGAACACTACGAATAGCAATTACGGAGTATCTTGCAAAAGACAACGATAGCTCCGGAAGTACTTGAGTAGAGGATAACGGGTACATTCGAGATGGAAAGCAGATCTCGAGGTTCAGGATTTAGAACTTTGAAACATGTAAACAATATGGAGTCCACACAACTCTGAGATACTAGGATGGAAAGGAATCTCCGAGTTGAAACGAGAAACGACGGAGTAAGGAACACGCACGACTCTAGAAACTTTAACACTAGGTCAACTTGGTAAAAGACGTCCTTGCCAAAGAAGGCACCTGAGTTTTCAATGACTAGAAGGGATGGAAAAACCTTTTTCAAATCAAAACAGGTAAGGTGACCCAGAGTTAGAGCGATACCAGATAAGGAGTAAAAAGAATCCTAAGAAGGTTTTCACAATCCATTTAGAGTTTCAAATAGTTTTCACAAACACTAAACTCGACATCGACCAAGCAGTAAGGTTTTCCTACAGGCAGTCCTGCTCTGATACCACCTTTTGTCAGACCCCGGACCCAGAGATATACATACTGTTATGTGCTCCTAGCCATGGACTCACAAGGGCTTCAGGGTTACCAGCCCCGGCCGCAACAAACAACGGCAGGCAGACCGGATTCATCGGCACGTAGTCCGGATCCCCGGTCTACTACTCCTTGTATCCATGCTAGTCATAACCAATTATGCATACCCAAGCATCCACGAGTCGGATGAAACTGAAGGAACGGGACCAAAGTTATACAGAGCTGCTATGTGTCCAGAAGCAACAACAATCGAGGGTTACTGGGGTTACCTCGCCCCAGGCCGATCACATCGACAGGCGGGCTCGGACATGGATCATCGGCTCCACAACCCCTCGACTGTGACAACTATGCAGGCATAGCCAAAACTGTATAACCATGAGCTCGAAACCAACAACCGATCAAAGCAGTACTCTAAACATGGAGCTTTATTAACCGGTGTTACTAGAGTACAGCTTACAAGCAGAGGTCACACGACCCAACATTACATCAGACAACGGAAGGCAAATTATGTTGCTAATCAACAAGAACCAAAAGGCCTAAGAGGCCGCAACATAAGGCGACGTCCCAGCCCATAGATTCCAGGCTGCTACCTGGGAACCCCAAACTACTCGTCGATGTCCACGTTGATTCACCACTGAAGTGAGGAACTCCACCTGAACCAAGTTGAAGCAAACATGAGTACGGGAGGTACTCAACAAGACTTAGTTAACCTATTATATATGCTTCTTCTAGAAAGAGTTATGAAGGTTATTTTGCGTAAAGCCATCTTTGTTTTTCAAATTGAGGAAGGAGTAGCACGTCTCATGGAGTATTTTGAAAACAGATGAGAAAGCTATTCAACTACTGATATCATCATCTTTTTAATCCACCGAAACATATCAGCACCTCGTGCTTCAAAGATCACCTCCTCAAGTTGTTCCACTACCTCATGCTACAAGGTAACCCCTCTCGGCATCTCCGAGGAGGCATCCTTCATTCGTTATCAGCAAGTTTTAATCATTCCGTTTAAGTTGTCTATGATCATAGAATCCGTCACCAAGTCGTCCTTAACCGCGGACACGGCTTTTCGAAAAGATTTAACCCTGCAGGGGTGTACAACTTTAACCACACGTACCAACCAACTCTTAATGCCACATGATTAGCACTAGTCCGGGAAGTGCCGGCAGATGAAGGTTGACCACGATCTTTCCCTTGCTTCGCCTATTCCACGAGTCGCTCCGAGTAGAGATGGACCGCCAATAGGGAGTGGCCATCTCCTGCCGGGTCTCTATCGTTGTGCGCGATGCTCGACGATTACCTACCCGCAGAGCGCCGATACATCGCCACGTCCTAGTTTTGAAAACGTTTTGATATCCCCGCAAATCCAAATGGAAAGCCCGAACTAGGCAACTCATGGAACAAACTAGGCAAGTTGAGACCGAGGGGAATCCGATCCCTTGTGTGGATGCACGCTCAGTCTTGGCTCGAAGACGAGAACTCACTCCTAGGGGCATGAACGAGAAAACCACCACAGACCCTCTGTGGTCTCGTCATCCACACCTTTAAATCATGTTAATCAAATTCTCTTAAATTTCCACAACATCCTACCATACTAGATTCATTCGCAACTCTGATTCATCAACCGGATGGAGCAGAGATAACAGGCATGTATGACTAAGCATGGCATATTTGAGGCTCTGGCGATACACACAAACAAATCCTATGTCTGCTAGGAGCATTGAATCATGGTATCTGGGTTATGCAAATAAATAGGATAACTCTATCTATCGACTGAAGATACATTGGAACCGAATGCATTTGTACGAGAATGAAAAGTCTTTCGAAATCATATATGGGCAGATAAGAGGTTATGCTTGCCTTGCTTCAAGAAAGCCAGAGAAAGTCTTCAGGAATAAGTGCTTGACTTGTCGGTTAGGATCAAGTATTCGCCATTGGATTTGTTGGCCTTCTCTTCGGAGTCACGTTCTACCGAGGGGGAACAGACACCGAAACAAGAAAACAGCAATCAACACATGGCATCGATGCAATGCGCAATATGTATGCATGAGCAAGTTAATGCACTTGAATAAAGCCCTAGACATGTTTGATGGGTTGCTAGGGTTCGTATGGCAAACATGCAATTTTTACTGAAATTAACCCGAAATAGACCCCGGAGGGGGTTTCGGGCGATTATGAAGGTGAATACCATTTTAGTTGCTCAAATGGGTTTGAAAACATCATAAATAGATTGTACTTGTCATTTTGAGCAATTTGGTATATAACTTTTAATTTTCTAATTTTATTGAATAAAAACTTATTTTTCCATTTTTAAAAGAATTAAACAACATTAAATAATGGCCATTTTTGAACTTTGTCAAACATACCTGAAAATGACATATTTGGATAGAGCATCTTTTCCTGATCAAAACCATATTTTTACTTTATTTTTCTGATGAACAGAATAAAAGTTATTCATTATTCAAGTTTATTTCATTTCTGTAATTATAAAAGAGGTGGGGCCCACGTGTCAGGTATTATTTTTCTTTTATTAAACATTTTCGGAAAACAGGAGGGCTGGCCCACGATGACGTCAGCATGACGTCATCGTGATGTCAGCGGCTGGCCGGATCTCTACTGTCGTGGTCCAATTGGTCGATCTGCTGATCGATTCTCGAATCCAACTAGACAGGGACGTAGAGGAGACCGAGGCGAGCCTGGGGGTGGTGGCGCCGCTAGCATTTGGTCACCGGAGGCTCGCCGGCTTCCATGCCCGCGGCGGCCGGCGGCGGCTCCTGACGCAACGACGGAAAAAGGCAGCGGGGAAGAGGGAAAAACATCCCGGGAGGACGACAAGCTCACCAGGATCACGGGAAGCTGTTCGGGGAGGCAGTATAGGGCTCGACGGCGCCGGAATCAACGGCGGAGGCGCTCGGCCGGAGGCGGGGAAGACGCAGTCGGCGGCGGGGATTCCGGCCTTCCCGGCGCGATTCTTTGCTCGAGTCGAGGCAGGAGGATGCGGCGGTCCTCCCTGTGTGGTCGGAATGGCGAGGGAAGTGACGTAGCGGTGGCGAGAGGAGATCGCCGGCGAGGTAGGGTTCCGGCTAGGGTTTTCTTTCGGCCAAGGAACAGAGAGCGAGAGGGAGGGCGCGAGTGGGGAGGCGGGAGAGGAGTGTTGGGGGGGTCTCTCCTCGCCCTTATCCACACGCGAGGCCGAGCAGGACGTGGCATAGGCGTCGGCGGCGAGCTTCCGTCCTTCTGTCACGAGGAAGACGATAAAATAGAATTTTTGTGGAAAACCCCCTGGAAAAACAATAAACAACATAGAGGTCCTTCTGTGGTTGAAAACAGAATAAAATTGAACTTTTGAGGGCCTTTTTGGAAGAATGAAATTTAGCAAAAATAGTTTTTGAAAACCTTATGAAATTTGCAAGCTCACCATCTCTTTGCTTTCCAATTTTGAAATTCTTTTGAAAACAAATTTTGGGTGATCACTTTAAGCGGTTTTTTGAGCAAGTTTCATATAACCTCAAAATTTAAATTGTTTCAAAATTCTTTCATGCATGAATGAGATGCCAAAACACATCAACACCCTAATGTAGCAAAAACAGGGATGTTATAGGAGCCACCCGACTAATGATCTACGGCGACTCCAATCTCATCGTACATAAAATAATGAAAGAATGTGACGCAATCGCTGAAAACATGGTCGCGCATCGCGACATGTACAATCTACTCGAAGGAAGTTTCAAAGGGTGCGAGCTGAAGCACATTGCAAGATCAAGCAATGAAGAAGAAGATAGGATGGCAAACATGGGTTCCACAAATACACCCATACCGCCAGGAATATATTTCGAGCGGATGATCAAGCGATCAGTCAAAGTCAAGAAAGCTGCAGGAACACCCGCAGTGCCAGAAACAGAGGTCAGCCCGCAAGTCGCCATTATCGAGTTTACCCATAACATATCGCGACAGGTTTTCCTGGTCGAGCCAGTCTGGACACAGAAATATCTCGACTACCTGATCAACAGACAGCTCCCGGCCGATCCACGCGAGGCTCGACAAATAATGAGACGCAGCAAATCCTTTCGGGTAGTCAATGGAGAATTATACAAGCAAAGCATCTCGGGCATACTTCAGCGCTGCATCGCACCCGAAGATGGCAAAGAATTACTCCAGGACATCCACCAAGGAGACTGCGGACATCATGCTAGCTGGAAAACAATCGTCGGAAAGGCCTTCCGAGCAGGATTCTACTGGCTAATAGCAGCTACCGATGCAAAGGACCTGGTCAAGCGATGCGATGCTTGCCAGCGATTCGCACCAAGACCACATGCACCTGCTACGGAATTGCACATGATACCCATTGCCTGGCCCTTCGCACAATGGGGGCTGGACATGGTTGGACCACTACGCAAGTCCACGCCTGGCGGATATACACACTTGCTGGTCGCAGTCGACAAGTTCACCAAATGGATCGAGGCCATGCTAGTAACTTCGGCTAGCGCCCAATGCGCCGTCAAGTTCCTCGACTCCATTGTATGCAGATTTGGTGTGCCACACGATATCATTACAGACAATGGTACAAACTTCACAGCAAAAGAAACGCAACAGTTCTGCCAGGAAAAGGGCATCAACATCAAGTTTGCTTCAGTTGCCCACCCGCAAACGAACGGTCAAGTCGAAAGATCCAACGGCTTAGTTTCGGCTGGCATCAAGAAACGCCTACTCGATCGTCTACACCCCGCCGCAGGACATTGGGCAGAAGAGCTACCCTCCATACTATGGAGACTCCGCACAACTCCAAACCGATCCACAAAATACACACCATTTTTCATGGTATACGGGGCAGAAGCAGCCCTTCCCGAGGATGTTAGATTCAGCGCCCCACGAGTTGTGGCTTACAGCGAAGAAACCTCCAACAAGGCACTCGCGGAAGATATGGATGCACTCGACGAGATGCGTGACATCGCGCTAGCAAGATCCGCAGTATATCAGCAATCACTGCGAAACTATCACAGTCGCCGCATACGCCACAGAGCATTCGCGGTTGGAGATCTAGTGCTGCAGATCAAGCAGAAGGAAGGACACAAGCTCGAGCCACCCTGGGAAGGACCCTTCATCATACACGAAGTCATCCCAGGCGGAGCCTACAGGCTGAAGAATCCATCGACTGGAGGAATCTATTCCAACCCTTGGAATATCGCACACCTCCGCAAATTTTATCCCTAGGTTTACTTATTATCACAACAAATAAGGCTATACTAGCCACTCTTGCAGCCCGAATACATGACTTCTCAGTCATAGCAATAAAATACATGGTTTCTCAACCATATTTACTCGAAGATTATCTCTTCTTACATGCTAAATAGTTACAGGTACACACCCCATAAACACACGGGGGCTACGCTTACAACTAAGCATCACAAGAAAATTTATACACACAAGGTTACACACCTTATAAACAGTTTTTACAAGCTATACAGCATCACAAAATGTGCACATTCAACAATCAATCATGGCGATAAGCATTCTCAGTCGCCAACACTCTATCTACTTCCTCAGAGGTCAGTCGAATGATTTTCTCCGCTGCAGGACGAACAACATCGTAATGCGGAGAAATATCATCGATTGGGCCATCTGGGAGCCTAGCTACGGAGTTAAAATTTACTTCAGGATGCCATATTCGGACAAAGGAGAGAGCCACCACCGCGCCGCAAGTCATCTGGTTGCGCACGCACTCGCGAATTTCTCCCTCTTGCCCGAAGAGCCCAAGGAGATACCTCCAGTCTTCAGGACCCCTTTCAAGCGGGTAGAATGCAGCGTTCATCGCGATCAAGACCTCGTGAAAAGAACTCACGAGAACTTTTACCTGGGAGACACGGAACTTCAAAGTAGCTAACACTAAACCTCGGCTGCGATCAGACCAAAAATTATTCGCATGAGGCCTTGAGCTGCCAGCTTCTTGAAGAATGTGGTTTTCTACCCACTTTTCTTCCTCCCTATCATCCGGTTTGACAACTGAAGGAAAATATGTGTGATCAGATAAGGAAACAAGACAAAGAAGACCTGGGGGCTATATTACTTACACAACAGTTCCCTAGCAAGGGAAGCCATCTCGTCCATCACAAACTGTTCGCGTTCAGTCGCCAGTTTTTGCTTGGACTTCGCCACATCGGCTACCCCACGCAACACTTTCAGCTTGCGCTCGCCATCGGCTACACGATCACGGAGACCCGCCAAAGTCGCAACAGCGGCAACAAGTGGATCAGCTCGGGCAGCAAGTCCACTTGAGGGTTCTGCGACAAACCCAGTAGCCTGGAAGAGTACAAGGAAAGAAGTAAGACGCCCTATTCGAAGTATCTCTAGTCGCACATTTGACGAGTGCTCGGGGGCTACTCCCATCGGGAGAGAATACACAAACTACAAGAAGTAATTTCCAGACGAACATTTCGATTAAAGACAATGAAAATACGGGAATACATCCCAAGGTTCATTGCATTCAAGAGGGAAAAGAAAAGCAAGACTACGAAGCTACAGTGGTGCTCCTGCTAGCGGCAGTCGCCCCTCCTTTGAGTCGAGCAAATAGCTCAGACAGCTTCCGAGCAAGGATGGCGGCTTGCTCGCCAAAACGAGAGAGCCGTACCTTTTTGCCCGTGGAGGGGTCGACTGGAAGAGCCGAGTAGGCTTCCTCCAAACCATTGACTACATGAGCCAGCGCGAACTGGATCGCAGTCTTTGCGCCAGACTCCGACTGGGCGACCGCGTAGGCATCCAAGAGATTGCTCTTCGAAAAGATCTTCAGCAAGTCGTCTAGCGCGGATGGAGGTGCAGTGTTCGCGAGGAAGCGACCGTGCAGTTGCGTCAACACGTGAGTGGCATCGCCAATCAAGGAGCAAACTCCTTCGGAGTGCCTCTTGAGTTGAGAAAGAGTGTCGGTTAGCACGTCTACCCGCTGGATCCCAGGGATCTCCAGAGGAACATCCAGAAGACCTGCAAAAGAAAAGAATGTCAAGACTTGGCAAGTTCAGCGGGATAAAAGATGAAATCACGAGAGCCTAAATCACTTACCCGCGAGACGCTCAGCAAGGGGACGGAGGAACGTGACAAGGTCAGCATCCGCCTTATTGCCAGCATCCTCTTGATCCTTTAAAGCTTTCCGCGCATCCGCGAGTTGCCTTTCAAGATCCTCCGATCGCATGCGGGAGGCCTCCAGTTCTTGTCGGATAGCCGCTAGATCAGCCTCCCGAGTGGTTACCCGCTCAGAGAGACTGCCCTTCTCGGACTCCGAAAATTCGAGTCGAGCTGCATAGTGACACTTGTCAGAAATCAAGAATTGAAGAAAGAATAGGAACAAGAGAAGATGATAAGACTTACTCTTAAGAAGCTCGTTCTCGGTGCAGAGTCGACTGCGGTCTGATCGAAGCGACTCACATTCTGACTCGGCAAGAACAACTCGGCGGCCAATCGCCGCAAGAGAGTCAACAAGCGACTACAAAAGTACAGAGGTAGAAGAATTAGAAGATATAAACTGGAGCCTGTACCCGATTGAATTCAATCGACTACAGCCTCGGGGGCTACTCCCATCGGGAGCACTGCCGTGCACCCGATAAAATCAAGAAGAAGAAAAGGACGAGACTTTGAGCCTGTAGCCGACCGCACGCGATCGACTACAGCCTCGGGGGCTACTCCCATCGGGAGCACTGTCGTGCACCCGATAAAAATATCATGACAAATGGCAAAGTTTACCTGGCCCGTGGCGTGGGAGAGGGGATCTGCGGAGCTGTCCGTCACCTCTTTCGAAGCTGAAGTCCTGGCGGCAAAACTAGGAGCTTCATGTTCCACAGTCGCCGCATGGGGGGCTGCGATGGGAGAATTCTGGACGGTGCCAGCAGTGGGAGTCTCACCCGCAGCTCCTGATCTATTCCTCTTTTCGGGAGGAACGGAAGAAGCGTACGTGTGAGGACTGATGGTTTGCAGACTGCAACAAATAAACATCAACATAGGTGCAAAGAAAAATGTTCGACTAAGAACGAGGAGAAGAACTTACTCATCGTCTTTATCTTCATCCAGCAAACCCGCGTTCCAAGCGGTTGCGATTACTGGGAATGAAGGGGAAGGGGCGAGTGAGCGAAGTGGAGTTGCGGAGATAGGAGCTTTCCCAGGCGATTCCTCCAAGGAGTTATCCTTGGAAGTAGCCTCATTATCATCCACCCGACGACGCTTGTGGTGATGGAGGCCGCCATTCGAGTCCTCTGCACCATCCGAAGAATCGTGCTCGGAGCTTGAAGAAGCATCAGCGACACTGGTATCGGCTAAGCCGTCCAGGTGACTCGCCAATAACTCTGAGGCGTCCTCTCCCGCAACTGGCGGGTAGCAGTTCACCACTGCTAGACTCTACAAAGAAGGCAGAAGAAGGCAAGAAAAAATTCAATCGACTAAAGCTCAGAGCAAGGAAGAAAATAATAGAAGACAAGAAGGGTAAACTAACCGCGGCTGGTGGAGGTTTCGAAGCGTCGAAGGCTTCGACTGTGCAGTCGGGGAACTTCTCTCCCACCTTCAAGCTAGTGATAGCCGCGATTTTCTTCTCGAACTCAACGTTCGAAAGCTCCTCGCGGCTCACTCGGCTAGGATCCTCAGAGCCTTGGTATTCCCACATGGCGAAAGGCCTTTGCTGCAGAGGTTGGATCCTGCGCTTCAGAAAAATACTCGCCAGGTGCAGCCCGTTGAGCACAACTCCAGCAGTTTGATCCCGGAGAGCGGACACCCTTGCGAGTATGGGTGTAACGACCTGAGTTTCTTCGGCTGACAGCTTGTGCGCCCAGGACTTCCGCCTCTTCAAAACAGCGAACGGGTGGAATTCTACGATCCCATCCGAGCTATTGTCGATGACGTAAAACCATTTTTTCCGCCAGCCTTGGGCGGAGTCGATGAAGTGCATACTAAAGTAGCTGCTCTCCAGTCGCGCTTGGATCCCGAAGCCACCTGTGCGTAGCGGCTCGCCAGGCTCGGAGTCTACCCGCGATTTCTCGCGGAAGATCCGAACTTTGAAGAGGGCCTTCCAGAGCGCCCAATGTGGGCGAATGCCAAGGAAGCATTCACAGAACACGATGAAGCACGATATGTGTTGCACCGCGTTCGGTGGAAGATCGTGAAGCTGTATGCCATAGACATACAGCAACCCGACTAGGAAAGGATGGAGAGGGAAGGAGAGACCCCGAGACACGTGGTCCGCAAAGACCACGCGCTCGTTCGACTGCGGGTTTGGTACCTCTTCTTTCTTCCCGAGGCGCACCCGCTTCTCAGCTTCCGCCAGCAGCAGCCGCTCCCGCTGCATCTCTTTGATGCTCTTCGCGGTGGTGTTGGGCGAACGCCAGTCGCCAGCTCGAGGCGCCGCTTGCGCGGAGACTTCTCCGGATGCGGAAGTGGCAGCGCCACGTCTTTTTCCTCCAGCCATGGTTGACAGCGCGAGCTTGAGCACGAGGAAGAAGATGGGCGTGAGGAAGGAGATGGATTGAAGACGAAGGCTGGGAAAGTTTTACCGCAGCGCTAAGTCCCGTACTTATACACGGAGCGAATCGGTCCCAGCCATTCGATGCGCTACGTGGCGCTTATCGCAGCCACCACGTGTGAAGATGAAAAGAAGAGACGGTGAACGTTGTTCCGTGCCACGATCTTAACAGAAGATCGTGCGCATTTACTGCACCGTTCGCGTAAAAACCGGGAGCGGCGTCTCGTTTCCCGGTCAAAAAGCTGACTAGGTGGGCCAACCCATCTGCTACCACTCCGTCACGTCCCATCGGGAGGAGAAAAGTGCGCCATGACGTCATGGCACGCATCATCAAACTCAAGAATCTTTGAGTGGAAAATTCAAACACGAAAACAGCTTCGTACGAAATTCCTTCGTATAAAGGCGATCCTTTTGTGAACAAATCATGGAGCAAAACCTCTTTAAACAAGAGAGAAATACCCTATACACGAAAACTCTTTCGTACGGGCACGACATTCCAAACATGAAAACTCTTTCATATGGGCATAACTTTCCTCAGCACGAAAATTCTTTCGTATGAAGCTCAAAAAATCACTCGGGTAGGCAGAATCTACCTCTTTTCACACATGATATTTTTACATCATAAAAACTTGGATTGTTCAGCCGACTAGGCACATCCGGATGCCATATTCTTCGAATATGAAGGTAAGACCAAAAAAGATCTCTCTTAAGGGCATGGAATCGCACTCGAAAGCTGCGTCCTCCGGTATGATTCCGTGTCAACAACACGAAGAAAAATCCTAGCGGACGCGCCGGGTACCCCCATAGGTTAAGTTTGACTCGATAAGTCCACAATGGCCCAGTCGCAACAATCACCTTATCGGGTTCGAGTCGGAGGTCTCGAATCTGTGTAGGCCAGGAATGTTTTTTCCCTAGTCGCAATTAATTGGCCCTGATCTCTCGGGAGAGCCAAGCTACTGTGCCACATCCTTCTGCGATAAAAGCCGCAAAAACAGGCACCTATGTTGCTCGATACTCGAGCATGAAGACTCGTTGCATAGGGAACACACCCTTTAAACAGGAAACAACCAAACTGGTTATCCATAAGAAAGGAAGACCAAGAAAGGTTTAACCGTCTACTCGACTGGAAAAATCCCACTCGAGCAAACGCTCGGGGGCTACTGACGAAGATATGGATCCTGGACCCTGCGAATAAGGACACCCCCTCTCAGGCCCAAGGTTAAAGGCCCAAGAAGAGGAGCCCTTGGAATACTCCAGAAGGCCCACGTGAAGCCCACCCGCACTAACTTGCGGGTTAAGATAGGAAACATGTAACCGACCTAGTTAGAGTTTGAGTCCTCTCCGGGTAGGATTCGAGACCTGGCCACCTATATAAGGCCAGGAGAGCCCCCCGGGAAAGGACCAAGCAACACCTCACCATCGAAACCATGAACTCGAGACCTTACTCTCGATTCGAGCACCACCATTGTAACCGATCTTTCCATCAATACAGATTGACAAGAGGAAGGAGTAAGGGTTTTACCTCTACGAGGGCCCCGAACCTGGGTAAATCTCGCCCCCTGTCTAGCCGACGATTCCACCAGCGCTCATGAGTTCTCCTAGTCGAAACCCGATAGGGTCACCTAAGGGATTTGTAGAGTCAGAGATTCGACAATGTTGTTGTTGCAATGCTTTTCCTAGGAAAGCATACAGCCCTTGGAGTTTTTCACCATTGGAGTACAAGTCATTGTTGAGGATGGCAAACGCTGCTTCCGCATTTTCTGCTGCAGTTTTGTATATTGGTTCGCCTCTGGCATCTTTTCCGTTTACCTGCATTTGCCAAGATGGGTTGTGAAACCTTTCTTTTGGTGGCAGTACTTCCGGTCTTACGATTCCGGGTAACCTTTTAGGTTTTATGGAAGATCTATTCTTTTTCTCGTACTCCTCGATTTCTACCTTCATGAGCTTGATGTCAGCCTAGGTTTTTTGGAGGTGTTCACGAGTTCTAAATAGATGTTGTTGTTTCCTTTCGAAAGCTTGTCTCATGGCTTCTAGCACTTCAGGGGGTTCATATAATCCCACTGGCGTTTGTAACAATTCTTGTTCTTCTTGCTTTGTCATTGGCGGAACAAGGATTTCTTTAGTTTTCTTCTCCGCAGGTTTTGTTCCGCTTGCATCTCCTACTTCCGGGCTTTCATCAGCTGGATCAGCCAATTTCTTCTTTCGGAGCTTGTATTGGAGTTTTTTAGCGGCCTTGTTCTTTTTCTTGGAAGAGGGAGGTTTCTTAACAGGTTCATCCTCTGTCAATTCCTTCACGTTGGGAAATATCGGAGAAGTTTCTCCATCTTCTCTCTCTTCCTCTGGCGGAGGGGTTTTAGGGCTTTCCTGACTTCCGGCGTCCGTGTTTTCAGCCGGTTTCTCCATTAGTACTTCATGGAATCCCTCTTGAAAAGATTTAACTTTTCTTTCGAAGGCGTCCACGTCTTCGTCTTCGGAATCAAAGTCATCTGATCTGGTTTCTGACTCTAATCTCGCCTCAATGGCGGCTAGCACAGAGTCAGCTTCTGAATTCATCGCTGGATTGGCGAATGTCGGATCTTCCACTTCTATAGTGGGTTTGCTATTTTCTGCCTCTTGCACGGGATTACTTTCATCCGTGTTTTCGGCGAATGTCAGATCTTCCACCTCTGTAGTGGGTGTGTTGTTGTCTGCCTTCTGCATGGGATTTCCGTCGTCCGTGTTTTCGGCGACCTTGGATTGCACCATACCGATAAAGTGTGTATCACTTTCATGTCGGCGATCTGAGCAAAATCCGGTATCATAGTCATCTTCGACTGGGTACAGGGCGGGTGGGATAAATTTGCTTCCACCGCAAAACCCCATGGCCTCTGCAGTTAGTCCGATAAAGATATTAGCAGATCCAATCGGTAACACGCATTTCCTATGCAGCGGTACGTCCCGTAGTTTGGACAGATGCATCAGCCGATGCTCCCTCAGCAGCCTTTTTTCCAGGGTCAGCCGGTGTTTTCTCAGGGTGCTTGTTCATCGGTATCGCTAGGGACGGGTTCTGGTTTGGTAGATGTCGGGGTGTCCTCGGTTGAGAGCTCGCACCACCATCAGCAGGCGGGATCAGGTGCGGGAGGGAAAGCTAAGGCCAAAAAGGGTCGCTGGATGTGTGTTGTGGATACTCATTCTTCTAAAGACCGTAAGGTTCAACACTACTGTCTTCTGCATGAGAATTCCAAGCACCCAACCATGAGATGTCCGACTCTTAAACTTCTGAAGCCTTCTGCCTTTACCTCGGGTTTTGGGAATGATGAGACGATGTTTGTGGAGCTACCTGATAGTGTCTATCAACCCCACCTGGTACCGGCAGGTCCTCCTACAGCGCTGGTTGCAGTTGTGGGCGATGTCGTTCCGGCTGCCGCAATTGAGAGTTTAATGTCCAGGATGTGCCCTTCCAATTCACATTGGTCTTGGGAGGCCCTACCCCACGGGACCGATGCTTTCTTGATCGGGTTACCTACATCGGATGATCTCAGCGGAGTGGTGGGTTTAGTGATGAATATTCCTTCACATAATGCTCAGGCTAAGTTTTTGGTTTGGAAATCACAGGATGTTTTTCCGTCTAGGGTGCTAGAGAAGGTTTGGGTGCATGTTAAAGGGGTGCCATATCAAGTGAGACATTTCCTTGGTTTTTGGGCATATTCTCGATGTGGATCTTTGAGGTGACCTAGCATACCACCGCATGCGTAGTGCACAAGTCTTTGACATGATACCCACAGAAGGATTTATCTGTGAATACTACATCCCTCGGAGTGGTACAGCAGAAACATAGCATTTCCAAGCAAAGCTATAGGATACAAACTTTCATTACCAAATCTCGAGAATCTCTTTGATGAATCAAAGAAGATCTCATCCAAACGAAACATCACAAGAAGCAAATGTTGTGTTTGTTGGGATCCGATGAGCTACCCTACATGATCGAGATCATGTTATTGTAATGCTACATGTTGTGTTTGTTGGGATCCGATGATTATTGAATTCTATGTCTCTTGATTACCAATCTATCATGTTGTCTTCATGTGTATGTTATTTATGATCTTGCATGCTCTCTCTTGTTAGTAGATGCTCTGGCCAAGTAGATGCTAGTGACTCCAAGAGGGAGTATTTTTGCTCGATAGTGGGTTCATGCCTCCTTTGCATCTGTGCTCGAGTGACAGAAACGTGACGGATGGAGGATGTGTTGTTGCCATTAGGAATAAAACAACGATGTTTACATTACACACTTTACTTACTGCGATTATGTGTTGCTTGCAACTTAATACCCAACGTTTGTTCGGATGATATTCGGAGGGTGGATTATTAGTCATAGATGCAGTTGGATGATGGTCTATGTATCTTGTTGGAATGCCCGCATGAATCTCATAGTAATCATCATGTCATGAATGATTCATTATCTATCAGTTGCCCAGCTGTAATTTGTTCACCACTCATGTTAGCTATTGATGGTGCAGATCGTGCACTCGTTGGGAGACCCCAAGAGGAGGGTGTGATGAGCACAGCAGTAGGAGTTTCCTCTTACTTAAGAACCAAGGTTATCAATCCAGTAGAAGAAAGAGGACCTTCGGAAGGTTGATGCCACTGACGGCGGTGATGGTGCTTCACCGGTGTCAGCAACAACGTGGAACCTGCACACAACACAACCAAAATACTTTGTCCCAACGGTACAGTGAGGTTGTGAATCTCACCGGTCTTGTTGAAAACAAAGATTAGACGTATAGTGTGGAAAATAGTGTATGCTTGCAGTAAGTAAAGAAAGCAGGAAATTGTTGTGGTTTGGTTAACAGTGTAGGAAAATGGACCGGGGTTCGTAGCTTCACTAGTGGTGTCTCTCCATAAAAGATAACATGCTGGGTGAACAAATTACAACTGGGCAATTGACAAATAGAGGTTGTACCATAGTGCACATTATAACATGATGACTACTATGATATTTAGTGTGGGCATTGCAGAAAAATACATAGACCGAAATCTATCTACATCTATGACTAATAATCCACCCTCAGGTTATCATCCGAACCCCCTTAGGTATTAAGTTGCAAGCAACAGATAACTGCATTAAACAATGTGTGTAATGTAAGCAATGATTGTACACGTGGGCACTCACGCCGTGGTTTTCTCCCTAGTGGCAACAGCACATCCTCCCCCGTCACGTTTCCGTCACTCGAGCACAGGCGAAAAGGAGACATGAACCCACTATCTAGCATAAATACTCCCTCTTGGAGTCACTAGCAACTACTTGGCCAGAGCAACCACTAGCAATGGAACGCATGCAAGATCACGAATAACATATGCAATAAAGACTATAATCAACTTGGCATAAGTTCAATATTCATCGGATCCCAGCAAACACATCATATAGAATTACATAAGATCAATCTCGATCATGACAGGCAGCTCACGAGATCTAAACATGGAGGCATATGAGGAGAAGACAACCATCTAGCTATTTCTATGGACCCGTAGTCCAAGGATGAACTACTCACGCATCACTCCAAAGGCATGCATGGTGATGAAGAAGCCTCCGGTGATGATTTCCTCTCCGGCAGGGTGCCGGGAGACAGCTCCAGAACCCCTCTGATCTAGGGTTGACAATGACGGCGGCTGCTGAACTTTTCGGTGATTTTTTATCAGGTGCCTAGGGTTTTCCATCCAGGGGAATAAATAGGCGAAAGGGCAAAGGCGGTGGAGGCCTGGGGGCCCCACAACCATAGCTGGCGCAGCCAGGGGGAGGGCGCGCCACCTTATGGTGTGGCCCCCTTGTGCCCGTCTTTGAATCTTCTTCGGGCTTCTGGATGCTTCCTGGGAAAATAGGCACTTCGGGCTTTGTGGGGTCCAATTCTGAGAATGTTTCCAGAACAACTTTTCTGAAACCAAAAACAGCAGAAAACAGGGAACTCGCACTTGGCATCTTGTTAATAGGTTAGTCCTGGAAAACGTATAAAAATGCTATAAATAAGGGAGAAAACATGTAGCAATTGGCATAATATGATCATGAGCATCAGAAATTATAGATACGTTGGAGACGTATCAAGCATCCCCAAGATTAGTTCCTACTCGTCCTCGAGTAGGTAAACGATAAAACACAATAATTTCTGAGGTGACATGCTACTAACATAAACTTTATCATTATAATGTAAAAGCATATGTATGCTGAGATCATAGAACTTCAAACACAAACATCATAAATAGAACTTTAATAATAAAGCATAGCAATCACCTTGCATCATGAAGAGTATCTTAAATTAAGGATCATGGATAATAATGCAAAGAAATATAAACGTATGTTTCACGTATAGAGAAAGCATGGCAAAGTGGTATTTTGCTAGTCCTTAAGAGTGGGAGAAAACATAAATGGCAGGACACTTTCAAAGTTCATGAGGAAAACTAGAACAAATAATTTAAGAACAAATAATATCACATCATGAAGTAATTATTGATGTTTATGGGAAAATACACACATAGCTCAGAATGGCAGCATAAAGTTAGAAGATGGAGACTCAACATAAAAGTAAAAGAAAGGCCCTTCGCGGAGGGAAGCAGGGATCACTCATGTGCTAGAGCTTTTTATTTTATTAAACAGAGGTATTAAAATTTTGACACTCCTCCCATCCATCTTTCACAAACCATGGCTAACTGAATCCTCGGGTGCCTGCCAACAATCACATATCGTGGAGGAGTGTCTATATTTTAGGAGAGGTGTATGTTAATATCAACGAGTGGTAAACAGACAATACATTACGTCACAAGCCAACTGGATTCACAAGAGCGGCTCCCATTGTGTAGGACGCAACTGGTGTAGAAGTTCATCCCTCTTTCTCTTTTGTTTACACAATTATGCTTTGACTGATAAATCAGGGGCAAAAATAGTGAAGAGAATTTGTTTGTATTAATTTGGGGCTGGGCACCCCGCTGCCAGCTCTTCTATCATTTGGATAAGCAGATGAAGCCACTAGTCCAGGGTGTGAAATCCAGTCAACAAGTGAGATACAGATTCTCTATTGACGTCCTCATGAGCAAAAACAAGAACACAAAACAAGAGTAATTTTGAAAGTTTTAAAAGTAACACATGAGAAATTTACTTGGAGTGGCAGTGAAATACCACATGTAGGTAGGGATGGTGTAAAAATTGGGAAACTTTGGTTTAAGGGAGTTTGGATGCACGATTAGAATTCCATACTAAGTAAATGTGGGCTAGCAAAAGACTGGGAACGACAAATCAACAGAGCATAAGAGCCATAATCATGCATAGAGACATAAGCATCATTAATTAAAGCATAAGAGGTATCACAAGTTCAAAAACTAAGTGGTCATGGAGGCTATTCGTAACTGGTTCATAGTCATAAACATGTTCTGAGCATGCGCCAAGTCAACCAAATAAAACATTCGAAAGAGAATACCATAGACTGATGCTTTACTATGACAAGAAAAACTCATGAATCTTTCAAGACATATTAAACACTCTCAGCTATTTGAGGCTATTCATGCTACTCAATAACCACAAGGCTTTAAAACTAATACATTTAGCATGGCATGAAAATTTCTAGCCACGGTCTATACAAGCTTCTACTTGCACTGTTATAAATTCTACATCAAGCAGCTGTTTCTTTTCCCAACAAGCACCATACAAGATATGTTTTAACAAAAATACTATTTATGATACAGAAAGAAAACATGAGAGTACTCATATACCACTACTAAAACTAATAGCTCTGATAAGAGATGCATGCAAAACAGGAGCTAAATAAATGCAGCAGCCAGACAAAGACTAAAAATACAACGTATTCCCATGAAAAAGCGGAGCGTGTCACTCTCCAATAAAAGAATTCTGGGGTCCAACCAAGATTATTTCAAAAGTAAAAACAAAATGAAAGCAAAAATAAAAGACGCTCCAAGTAAAACACATAAGGTGTGACCGAATAAAAATATAGTTTCACTAGAACTGACCTGATAATTTGTTGATGAAGAAGGGGATGCCTTCGGCATCCCCAAGCTTAGATGCTTGAGTCTTCTTGGAATTTCCTGGGATGTACCACCGGGGCATCCCCAAGCTTAAGCTCTTCACTCTTCTTGATCACGTCATATCATCCTCTTCTCTTGACCCTTGGAAACTTCCTTCACACCAAACTTCTCACAATCTTCATTAGCAACGTTAGTGCAATCGAAATAATAAATTCACATGGTTCATTTTCAACACAAGTCTAGCACTCAAAAACACATTATATACTGTCACAACTTCTTTTAAAACTCTTTTTCTCAAAATAACACCAAAAGAAAGAGGTTAAGACGCAAATGCAATTATTGGCAGAAATCTGTCAAAACAGGACAGCAGGTAAAGATAGATTTTGTAGAAAATCTTCTGTTGCTCAAATAAAAAAGTAGTCAACTAAGAGAAGTTGAGTATACAGCCCAGGATTACACACAAAAAATCTCAGCTCATTTCGAATTTTCTGTGATTTTATACGTATTTAACAGTGGACAGAAGAAATCTGTTTCATGCGCAGAAATCCGAAATATAGTCTCAACTTTCCACTGGAGGGTTTAGTTGGATCAACAAAAACACAAAAACAAATATACATCGGGGTTTCTAAGTAAATAGAAAACACCCAGGTGCAAAGCACACAAAAGAAAACAAATAAAAAATGATTGAAAACAGAGAAATAAAACGAGTTGTCTCCCGGTAGCGCTTTTCTCTAACGCCTTTCAGCTAGGCATAGAAAGCAAATCAAGTATTTTCAAGTGAAAAAGCATCAAAATTAAGCTTAGAAATCTCCTCAACAATGAATGGTATTTCATCTATAGAAGTTTTAGATGTCCCTTTATCAGCACTTTTAGGCACACTACTTTCATCAAATGGGTTTGCAGGAACAATCCAATCAAAATTGTTTTCTAGAGTTTCATGCATTCCTACCAATTTAAAGGGTATTGGTATTTTAATTTCCATATCGCTGGCTTTACCCAGTGTGCTATTAACATCTACACATGAGCCTGACATCTCAAATCGATTAAAAACTTTTCTAGCCTCAACGGCAACATCACCAAATACTTTAAACAAAGTTTCTAGGATAAACTCTCTTTTTTCGCTATCCTTAATGTTATCAAGGTTGAGGAACATTTGTTGTATTATGGGATTAAGGTTAACAAACCTAGCTTCCAGCATACGAACTAGAGATGTTGCAGCAGTTTCATAATCTGGAGCAAGTTCAGCTAAGGATTTATCCTCGAATTCTTTGTGCTTAATAACATAATTAAAGAATTCTATAATATTATCTTTCCCAATTATATCACCGCTACCTATTGGTACGTATTTCAAGGTAAACTTGGGTAGAATCATGATTAGAGATTAAACTAAGAGCAGAAAAAGCAAAAATAATAGCAAGCAAATGAATAACAGCTATAAAGTAAACTAATTTTTTGTGTTTTTAATATAAAGAAGAAAAACAAGAAAAAATAAAAACAAGACAATAAACAAAATAAAGAGGTTGAGAGTGAGAGACTCCCCTTGCCAGAAGCCTTCTTTCTCCCCGGCAACGGCGCCAGAAAAAGTCCTTGATGGTGCAGATCTTGCACTTGTTGGGAGACCCCAAGAGGAGGGTGAACCAAGGTTATCAATCCCGTAGGGGAAAGAGGACCTTCGGAAGGTTGATGCCACTGACGATGGTGATAGCGCTTCACCGGTGTCAGCAACAATGTGGAACCTGCACACAACACAACCAAAATACTTTGCCCCAACGGTACAGTGAGGTTGTCATTCTCACCGGTCTTGCTGAAAACAAAGATTAGACGTATAGTGTGGAAAATGGTGTATGCTTGCAGTAAGTAAAGAAAGCAGGAAATTGTTGTGGTTTGTTTAACAGTGTAAGGAAATGGACCGGGGTTCATACGTTCACTAGTGGTGTCTCTCCATAAAAGATAACATGCTGGGTGAACAAATTACAGCTGGGCAATTGACAAATAGAGGTTGTACCGTAGTGCACATTATAACATGATGACTACTATGATATTTAGTGCGGGCATTATAGACAAATACATATACCGAAATACATCTGCATCTATGACTAATAATCCAGCCTCAGGTTATCATCCAAACCCCCTAAGGTATTAAGTTGCAAGCAACAGATAATTGCATTAAACAATGTGTGTAATGTAAGCAATGATTGTACACGTGGGCACTCACGCCTTGGTTTTCTCCCTAGTCGCAACAGCACATCCTCCACAGACACGTTTCTGTCACTCGAGCACAGGCAAAAAGGAGACATGAATCCACTATCTAGCATAAATACTCCCTCTTGGAGTCACTAGCAACTACTTGGCCAGAGCAACCACTAGCAACGGAAAGCATGCAAGATCACAAATAACATATGCAATAAAAACTATAACCAACTTGGCATAAGTTTAATATTCATTGGATCCCAGCAAACACAGCATATAGAATTACATAAGATCAATCTCGATCATGATAAGCAGCTCACGAGGTCTAAACATGGAGGCATATGAGGAGAAGACAACCATCTAGCTACTGCTATGGACCAGTAGTCCAAGGATGAACTACTCACGCATCACTCCGGAGGCAGGCATGGTGATGAAGAAGCCTCTGATGATGATTTCCTCTCCGGCAGGATGACGGGAGACAGCTCCAGAACCCCCATGATCTAGGGTTGACGATGACGGTGGCTGTGGAACTTTTCAGGGATTTTTTATCAGGTGCCTAGGGTTTTCCATCTGGGGGAATAAATAGGCGAAAGGGAAAAGGTGGTGGAGGCCTGGGGCCCCACACCCATAGCTGGCGCGGCCAAGGGGGAGGGCGCGCCACCCTATGGTGTGGCCCCCCTGGTGCCCGTCTTCGACTCTCCTTCGGTCTTCTGGATGCTTCCGGAGAAAATTGGCACTTCGGGCTTTGTGGGGTCCAATTCCGAGAATGTTTCTAGAACAACTTTTCTGAAACCAAAAACAGCAGAAAACAGGGAACTGGCACTTGGCATCTTGTTAATAGGTTAGTCCCAGAAAACGTATAAAAATGCTATAAATAAGGGAGAAAACATGTTGCAATTGGCATAATATGATCATGGAGCATGAGAAATTATAGATACGTTGGAGACGTATCAGCTATCTTTTATAGAGAGACACCACTAGTGAACTATGGACCCCGGTCCATTTTCTCATACTGATAATACAACCACTGCTTTCACTGTTTCCACACTACTTCCACTGTTTTCACACATCTACTGTTGTTTTAATATTGTTCTCATACTATTTCCCACACCATACATTTAACCTCTTTGTTATCAGCAAAACCGGTGAGATTGACAACCTCACTGCTTCGTTGGGGCAAAGTGAATTGATTGCAACTTGTTAGTGTTTTCTACCATTGTTGCAACTTGTTATGCTTAATGCTTGTCACTAGGGCCCGAGTGCCAAGATCTTAGATCTGAACATGTTATTGTTTCATGAGTATAATATCGTTTCTTGATCATATGTGCAAGTTGTTTTACACATGTCATTGTCCGGAACCCGAGGCCCCAAAGTGACAGAAATTGGGACAACCGGAGGGGATGGTTGTGATGTGAGGATCACGCGTGTTCATGGAGTGTTAATGCTTTGATCCGGTGCTTTATTAAAAGGAACACCTTAATTACCAGTAGTTTCCCTAGAGGCCCCGATGCCACGGGCTGGTAGGACAAAAGATGTTGTGCAAGTTTCTCATTGCGAGCACGTATGACTATATTGGAACACATGTCTATGGTTTGCCTAGATGTTTGATGCTTTATAATATTATCTGCAATGCCCGAACATGACCTATGTTATCCATGAAACACTCGTACATCTATTCCCTCTATGCCTATGGTACTTCCCATACTTATGTTTTCTGTGATTGCTACGGTTGTTTCTATTTTACTACTGTTGTTATTTTATTTCTGCTGCTGCCATAAAACGGTTACCACTGATAAATTGTTGCGAGCAAGTCTACTTTCAGGTGAAGCTGAATTGACAACTCAGTTGTTAAGGCTAATAAATATTCTTTGGCTCGCCTTGTGTCGAATTAGTAAATTTGGGTTTTACTTCCCTCGAAGACTGTTGCGATCCCCTATACTTGTGGGTCATCACCGGGGTTGCATGTCCTTAACTCCTGTCCATAGTCCCATAGCGAGTTGAACTGATGTGCCTCGTCACCATGAATTCTAAGTAAAGAAGCTTTCCTTGCTCTCCTCAACTTCCAGCTTTCCTTGCTCTCCTCAACTTCCAATTGTTGGGGCACATGTTGAATTTCCTCCTTATTTTTTTCCTGAATGTTTGCAAATCTATCTTTTGGTTGTCTCTAAATTCATCCATGAAGAAATATGTCAAGAACCTGGTTGTCAAGTCCTTCATCTCTCAAGCTCTCACACATTTATGTATTCCACATAATTTATTCACAACCACTGCCTCTGTCCTGCTGTCCACAGATGCTTTCAAGAACCATGAGCAACCCCTTCACACTCTCTATCACACACAACATGTATCCTGGTAGGCTCATTCCTTTTTTTCAACAATTTGACTCTCTCATTTACACTATATGCCTTGGTTGCACTTATTATCTCTGTAATACAACTAAACACCTGACCAACTTTGAACGCTCGAGCTGCCATGTCAACCTATAGATCGAAGACACTGAACTTGTACTTCAACTCTTGTTCTTGTTCTTTTGTAAAATGAAGGTCTTCATGCTCAAGACCTGCATCATCCTCTTTTTCCACTATTTCAACCATTTCATTGTTGTCATTAACTTCCTTGTCAACATTGCTGCAAATATGTCATCATCTCCAGCCTCAGCATCCCAATCACTGTCATAAAATTCATTGGTTGTCCCATATTTCTCTGATTCATCATCATCATTGTTATCTTCTCCCTGACTATCACTTGCAATTATTCTTCTATGTGTCCTAAATCTTGCTGCATGCATATGCTCTGATTCATCATCGTCATTGTCTGCCCCATCTTGCTCTTGAATGTTAAGAGGGGGTAGTTTTAGACCTAAATCTATGAGAACATCAGGCCTAAATACTCAAAAACAAAATTGTGTGGTCTACAATCAAACTCAGTGTCTTATGCTCCTTTGTAGCTTCAGTCATTAGCAATGTATAGGCATCATTTTCAATGGAGATAAACCCATCCTACAAAGTTTTATCAGGAAGGCACCAGTACACCCTGGTCCTTGCTACAATTTCACGGCCTAATTGCTTCACCAGATCATGAATCCACAGTAATGACCATGTGTCTAAATCACAATGGTCAAACCAATGAGTTGTGCCATCATCATAGCTCAATTTCCCTCTCAAACCAACAAAAAAGTCATTGTGATCTATTTGAACCGAGAATTTATCAGGATCACCACCTACATGAAAATAACAAATTCAATTAGCAACCAAAATTCACCAAAGCCTCACAACCAATTTTCAGTACACTGCAATTGCAGCGAGTTCAGTTAACACTTGCAATATATACACCAATTTCTTCATAAAGAATTTCTTCACTCCGACTTCATAATGTGCACAAATATGCAAATCATCATGTGTCATCTACTAAGTACATTCATATTTGAACAATCTATGCACATTTATTCATCAATTCGAAGCAGGGAAACTATAAAAATCCCACCTTTTCTGTCAATGAGCATGAACAAGACAAAATCAGCCGAAACAGGGTAATGCTCCAAATCACTTCCCTCCACATCAAAAACACAACTTACAACATACAAATCATGGATTCGCAACCCAAAATCTGAATTTACTCCTAAATCATGCGCACAACAGCACACAATTGGACGAACACAACCACCAAAAAAATTCAGATGCTTTCTTAAAATTCAGCCCTACTAACGATTGGAACCACGATAATATCTCATCCCACCCGCAATGGCCGGTTTGCTCTCCAATCGTGCAATCCATGAACCCTAGCTAAATCCCACCCGGCATGGTCGTGTGCGCAGAGAAGGGACAGAGGAGGGCGTATGTGCACCGTAATCGGGCGGCTCCATCTCAAACCGCAGGACTAGCTCCATGTCCGTGAATGAAGGAGGAGGCAATGGCGAGGGATTGTGGCGACGGTGAGGGAATTGGCAAGGAAAGTGGCTACAAGGGCGTGCGTGCGAAGGGAAGTGGTGGCAAGGGCGAGGCAACGCTGTCGGGCTACTTCCACGTAATAACAGACCAAGGACTCAAACGTAAATATGCAATAAAATGGGGCACTTGGCATTAAATACACCTTCCCAAACCAATCTGTGACATTCACCGAATTTACAACCTACGTGGCAGCCTATGCGGCGTGATTAGGACAGATTTGTATGTTTTTGCTCCCACCTAACAAGTTGATGTATATGCTAGTGCACTTTTGCAAATTTTTTTATGTATTTGCTCCCACCTCACAAGTTTGTGTATGTAGGGTGCTAATATATCTAGTATGATTTCATACAATCCATTAGATCCACAAAAGTAGATGATCTATATTTAGTTGGGGGTACCATAAAAGCCCTCTATAAGCGGGTTTTCCTATACATGTTCTTTTGCTCTATTCTACTCTATTTCCTTTTTTATAAAGGTATTTTCACTTAAGATTTTAAGCATCACACCCGAACTCACTGATATGAATAATGAACACAGCCAAATACCAGAAAAAGTAAAAACAAATTCGACAGGCCTAAACAAATCCTGAGGACGTAGACTGTCGATAACTATGGAGCTGCTATCCGAAGATCAAGCGGCCATCCATGTGGGATAAAAATATATCTCGCCATATGCTCCAGTCGTGCACAAGCCTCCGTAAAAAGGTCTTGAAACTCTCCCATCCATAATATGGACCACGAACAGAGAATATCTGTGTATCGGAAGAACCTCCATACGAGGAAAAAAATTATCATTGAAAATCTTGTCATTTCTACATAGCCAGAGCGACCATATAACGGCTAGCGCTCCTACTCTAATAATAGTTTTGAAACCATTATCAACCTCATTTAACCAGTTACCGAAAATATTCTCAATGGATGTGGGATGATAAAGGTTCAAAGCCATTTGGATAGCGGACCATATAGAACGCGTAAATGTGCATTTAAATAATAAATTCTTAATTGTCTCATCATGAGAACAAGAAACACACTTCCTACTTCCATGCCAATTACACTTGACAAGATTATCTTTTATTCAATATGACCCCTTTACGAAAGTACCATGCAATTTTTTTAATCTTTAGTGGTACCTTCATATGCCATATTTTATTATTATTATTGATTGGTAGATCTGATTGGATCATTGCCCTATACCTGGAATTCACCGAGAACACACCGTTCTTGATTAGCTTCCAATAAAACTCATCGGTTCCTGATGTCAAATTGACCGAAGTCAATCTATCCACCAGCGCATTCCAGGACAAAAATTGTGGAGAAATGACATCTTGTCTGAACGTGACATTAGGAGGCGATGTTTGCATAACTGTAGCCAGCATATCACCCTTATGCCACACAATGCTGAATAAGGTCGGATACTGTTCTCGGAGTGTGGTATTACCCAACCATATATTCTCCCAGAACCTTACCTGTGATTCATCCTTAATCTTAAATACCCCATAGCGAAAGAAATTATTCTTAGTCGCCATTAGGCCGGTCCAAAAGTCTGAATCATCTCGTTTCCACATAACCTATAAAACTGTTTTGGAGCCAATGTATTTTCGTTTAAGCAGCGTTTGCCAAACGTCTTCTTCGGTTAGTAGTTTGAAAAGCCATTTACCTAAAAGGGTTGAGTTCTTAACCTAGGTCATGAATAACCAACCCTCCCTGGTCTTTTGGTCGACAACTACGTCCCATCTGGCCCGTCCATATTTCTTTTTCTCGCTGTCCCCTTGCCAAAAGAATCTTGATCGAAAATAATCCAAATGTTTTAATACTCCTTTAGGTAACTGGAAGAAAGATATCATATACAGTACCATATTAGAGAGCACTAAATTTATGAGCACCAATCTTTCACCAAGGGACAACAATTTTCTTTTTCAACTAGCTAGCCTTTTCTGCAATAGTTCTTGGACGTGACTCCATTCTGAATTAGTCAATCTCCAATAGTGTATTGGTATACCCAAATAATTAATAGGAAATTGACCTTGCTCACATCCGAAACAACTCGGTATACTGAGCTACAACATCCTGGGACTCACAAAAGCAAAACAATTCGCTTTTATGGAAATTGATTTTTAATCCGGACAACTGCTCGAACATAGAAAGAATTAATTCAAGTTCGCGGCTTTATCCAGATCATTTTCCATAAAGAGAATCGTATCGTCTGCATACTGAATGTTAGAAAGTCCCCCATCAACAAGATATGGAATTACTCCCTCAATTTGGCCATTTTCTTTGGCTCTTTCAATCATGATCGCAAGCATATCCGTCACAATATTAAATAATATGGACGAAAGTGGATCACCTTGCCTTAAGCTTTTTTGGGTCTAGAAGTATCGATCTACATCGTCATTGACTTTAACAGCCACAATACCTCTAGCCACAAAGCTGTGAACCAAAGCACACCAATTTTCTGAGAATCTTTTCATTATGAGAGTCTGTTGGAGGAACTCTCGGTTCACTTTATCATAGGCTTTCTCAAAGTCTATTTTAAAAATCACACAATTAAGTTTCTTCGTGTGCATCTCATGTACAGTTTCGTGTAATATCACGAATCCGTATAGGATATTCCTACCTTGCATAAAACCCGTTTGTGTAGGTTTTACCACATGATTCGCCACCGAATTTAACCTGATAGTTGCAACTTTCGTAAAGATTTTGAAACTAACATTAAGGAGGCATATTGGTCTATACTGTTTTATCCTTTCTGCCTCCAAAATCTTAGCTAACAAAACAATTTCCTCAAAATTAAGGCGATACAGCTCTAGATGTCCATTATGTAAGCATCCAAACAATTCTATGAGATCCTTTTTGATGACCTCCCAGAAGTGTTGGTAAAACTCCGTCGGACATCTATCTGGACCAGGTGTCTTATTATGCTCCATTTTAAACACCGCCTTCTTGATCTCGCCTTCCGTGAAGGGAGCATTAAGAATGGCATTTTCCTCATTGGAGATTGGAGACTTGAGGGATATCATCTATTCGGGACTCATCCATAGTAATATTATTTATTTCAGGAGCCCCAAACATACCTGTATAAAACTTTGTAATAAGCCTTGGGTTCTCCCTGCCCTTCGATTAGACCTTCGTCCTGGTGAAGAGAATGAATACGCTTTTTCCGATGTCTCCCATTGGCGACATTATGAAAATATCTCGTATTCGAGTCTACTTTCAGAATGAATTGGGTCTTACATCTTTGATACCATGTGAGCTCCTCTTCTCGCAACATATGTTCTACCTGCGTTGGATTGACTTTTAAATTCAATCTCTTGCCTAATTAGCAAGGAGTCTCGGCGATCCGATCCTGCTTATCAATAATGGAACACATGCGCTCTTTTTCTTTTTTCAGCATCCCATTAGTCTGTCTAGCCTAAACTCGAAGATACTTACGCACATTCCACAATTTATTATTCCATCTTCGGATTGGGTTGTCACCTACCACTGGTTTGCACTCTATTTCATGTCGCCTATTAGGCCTCCTTTGATTCATAGGATAGGAAATGTGTAGGAATAAGAATACTATAGGATTGAAGTGACATGTCTAATTGAATCCTATGGGAAGGGGGATTCTTTTGATTGTGGTGAAGGAATTTTTCCATGAGGTTGGACCTCATATTATTTTTCTATAGGATTTACACTACAAGATTTCTATGGGATATTCCTATAGGATACAATCCTATGAATCAAACAAGTTATATTGGAAAATTTCCTACGGGAACCAATCCTACAAAATTCCTACGCTATTCCTTTGAATCAAAGGGGCCCTAATGCTTGTAGCTGAACCTTGTATTTCCGTTAAGCAATTAATGGAAATGGGAGCAGACCAGGTGAACAAAAAACTCTAGTTAACACATGGAGTATTAAAAATCCAGTGGTTATCCGGTTAAACAGCCAAGAACATAGAACACATGGGTCACAGGCACCCCATCCAAAAAAGACGGTGCTTAATAATAGAGATGGCAAGGAACGGGAACAAAATTAAGAGAACTCCAAAATTAAAGAGCCTGGGCTCCCGGCCACCCTCCGTCTCGTTGCCCACCTCACTGGGGCGACGACCGCCGCGACGATCAACGACGTCGTCGAAATAGACATGCACAACATTATCTAGGAGAGCTACACCCACAATCATCAGGCGGAGGGGGTCGTAGGAGTATAGGATCGATGGGGAGGTACGACGGCGGGAAGGAGACGGCGGACACGCAGCTGGGCTACCCGCTGGTGGCGGTGTGCATCGACAAGGACAAGAACAGCCAGAACGCGCTCAAGTGGGCCATCGACACGATCGTGAGCAAGGGCCAGCACATCGTGCTCGTCCACGTCAACACCAAGGGCGTCTCCGGCGGCGTGGAGGACGCCGCCGGGTTCAAGCAGCCCACGGACCCGCACCTCAAGGAGCTCTTCCTCCCGTTCCGATGCTTCTGCACGCGCAAGGACATCCAGTGCAAGGACGTGGTGATCGACGACAGCGACGTCGCCAAGTCCATCATCGAGTTCTCCGCACACGGCGCCATCGAGAAGCTCGTCGTCGGCGCGTGCACGCGCGGCGGCTTCGTCCGGTTCAAGGCCGACGTCCCGACCACCATCTGCAAGGGCGCGCCGGACTTCTGCACCGTGTACGTGATCAACAAGGGCAGCAAGGTCTCGTCCCAGCGCAACTCCATCCGCCAGGCGCCGCGCGTGTCCCCGCTCCGGTCGCAGATCCAGAACCTCAGTAATGCGGCGGCCGCGAAGCCGCCCGAGCCGGCGTTGCCGGTGCCGGCGAACCAGAGGTGGTCCACGTCGTCGAGGGGCAGCGAGCACGGGGAGACGCCCAGGGTGGACAACCACATCCGGTCGCCGTTCGCGCGCGGGTCCATGGGGCCGACCAGGAAGTCGTACGCCGACCTGAGTCACATGCCCATGCCGGACTCGGCCGACATCTCTTTCGTCTGCGCGGGGCGCCGGAGCGTGACGGACTCGTCGGACATCTCCTTCATCAGCACCGGTGGAGGCCGCCGGAGCGTCGACCAATACCAGCAGTCGGCTCCGCGTATGTCCAACAGTTCGGCCATCGACATGTACGACCACAGCTTCGAAATGCGGACGCCGAACAAGTGGGGCGACTCCTTCCCCGGCGGCGGCGCCAGCGACCTGCTGTCCTTCTCGCAGACCAGCTCCACGTCCTACACCTCCGTCGGCATGGACAACGACGTGGAGTCCGAGATGAAGCGGCTGCGGCTGGAGCTGAAGCAGACCATGGACATGTACAGCACCGCCTGCAAGGAGGCGCTGAACGCGAAGCAGAAGGCCACTGAGCTGCAGCGGTGGAAGGCGGAGGAGGAGCAGAAGAGGCAGGACCAGCACATCACGGAGGAGTCGGCGCTGCAGATGATCGAGCGGGAGAAAGCCAAGGCGAAGGCGGCCATGGAGGCGGCCGAGGCGTCGCAGAGGATCGCCGAGCTGGAGGTGCAGAAGCGGATAAGTGCAGAGAAGAAGCTGCTCAGGGAGGCCGAGGAGCGCAAGCACCGCGGCAATGGGGGCAGCGGCGAGATCCGGTACCGCCGGTACACCATCGAGGAGATCGAGCACGCGACGGAGAACTTCAATGACGCGCGCAAGATCGGCGAGGGCGGCTACGGGCCCGTGTACCGAGGCCACCTCGACCACACGCAGGTCGCCATCAAGGTGCTCCGGCCCGACGCCGCGCAGGGGAGGTCGCAGTTCCAGCAGGAGGTGGAAGTGCTGAGCTGCATCCGGCACCCAAACATGGTGCTCCTCCTCGGCGCGTGCCCGGAGTACGGCTGCCTCGTGTACGAGTACATGGCGAACGGCAGCCTGGACGACTGCCTGTTCCGTCGCGGCGGCGCGACCGGCGGGCCGGTCATCCCGTGGCAGCACCGGTTCCGCATCTGCGCGGAGATAGCCACGGGCCTCCTGTTCCTCCACCAGAAGAAGCCCGAGCCGCTGGTGCACCGTGACCTGAAGCCCGGGAACATCCTGCTGGACCGCAACTACGTGAGCAAGATCAGCGACGTCGGGCTGGCGCGGCTCGTGCCGCCGAACGTGGCCGACAGCGTGACGCAGTACCGGATGACGTCGACGGCGGGCACGTTCTGCTACATCGACCCGGAGTACCAGCAGACGGGGATGCTGGGCACGAAGTCGGACGTGTACTCGCTGGGGGTGATGCTGCTGCAGATCATCACGGCGAAGCCGCCAATGGGGCTGTCGCACCACGTCGGGCGCGCGCTGGAGCGGGGCACGCTCGTCGACCTGCTGGACCCGGCCGTGACGGACTGGCCGGTGGAGGAGGCGCAGTGCCTCGCTGAGATGGCGCTCCGGTGCTGCGAGCTCCGGCGCAAGGACCGGCCCGATCTCGGCAACGTCGTGCTCCCTGAGCTGAACCGCCTGCGCAATCTCGGCGAGGACAACATGGAGTTCTGCGGCGGCGCCATCCGGGGAGGCGGCGGCGGAGGCATGTACAGCTCGGCGTACCACAGCAACATCACAGCGTCACGCGCCGCCGTAAGCTCTCATCTTCCCCAGCACAGCGTGTTAACGAATTTGACAAGCGCCACAGTAATTTGGTGAGAAATTTGCAGGATGTGATGAACGATTCGTACCCGATGAGGTCCGTATTCAGCTCAAGACCGGGCGAATCACCTATGCCTCCAAGACGATGAGAACTGGCCGTTGTCGTCGTCACTGTGTTGGCACTTGCAGCTGGTGGGGCAAGGGAACTGAAAATACAACGAGATGCATTTTTGTGCTTCATCCTGAATTCCTGATTGTAATGGTTTGATTGTAGGTGCATAGCATGAGGGGTGGGGGGGTTGCTGGAGCTTGGATTTTTTTTAACACTAATTAGAAAAAAGATTTGTGCAAATTCTCCATGTACAAGCTATTGCTAATTGCTAATACAGAACATGTGGCTATGCCACTTATGTGTGTCCGTGGTTGTAAATTTGTGAATCTGTACTTTTCCGGAGTGCAGTGGGGAAATTTCAGTATTAGGAAGGTTGCTGTTGAAATATCATAAACACGAGGGACGGAACCCAACCCTAGTGCTCCCGTGCCGCCCCCGCGCGGCGGCCGGGAGCCTCCTCAGCGCCGCCCCGCCCTCGGCCCCCCTCCCTCCCTCTCCCTCCTCGCCGCCGCCGGAGGCGCTGCCGGTCAAAGCCCGTTACGCTGGCGGCGGCGGGGTTCCCCTTGTCCCCCTGGTCTAGGTCCGGCGGCGCGGGACGCGGGGCGTGGTCGGGGCGCGGTGCTCGGCGGTTGGGCGCGGCGGCGGTGTCGTGGAGCAGCGGTGAGGGCTCCGGCGGCGGCGTGGTCTGGCTCCGCGGCGGTGAGATCTCCGGGCGGGTGTTGTCGATCTTGGGATCAATCCCCCTGCGGTGGAGGCGACTACAACGCTCGGGGGCAATGGTTTTGGGTCCTCAGTGCCCGATCTGGCCTTCGATCGGCCTGTACGACCTTGGCATGGCGTGTGTCGATGGGGCGGCGGTGGTTGAACGGTGGCGGTGCGGAGGCGGAGGTGCAGCGGTGGTGGGAGCTGGGCGGGGTTGGACCATGGCAGGGGTGGCTTGGCCCAGATCTGGGCCCAGTGGGCCCGATCTGGGTGTAACGGGCCGATCCCCAGCTCGTGTGTCTGTGCCCGCCCCAATCTGCAGGTTGGCAACAGTGACCTCGACACAGCAGCGTGGCGGCGGTGCTTGTCGGGCCTGATCTGCGCCTGACAGGCCTTACTGGGCTAGTCAGGCTGATCCGGGACTAACAGGCCTGCTGCTGCGTCCGGTCGGTGGCTGCCTATGGCGGCGAAGGACGTTCTCCTTCTATTGGTTGCGGATGCCGACCTCGCGGGCCTGTTGGTGTCGTCGATCTATCTCACCCGACATGTTGTTCCCGCGGTGATCGGATGCCGACACGGTGGCTGTCACACCCCAGTTTTTGGATTCTTGGACTGTGCTCTAGAAGACGAAAATTAGGGCCAACAATTTTTTTTTATAACAACATGATTGTTTGAACTAACATGTGTTTATGATCTTAATCATATTTGCAACACAAGTTTTATTTCTTTATAAAACCAACACCAAATGTTTCTAAAAACATTCTTATTATTTTTCCTGATATTTTTCCCTGATCTTTTCCTATTATTACCTGAGTGGATTTTTATTCCAAGACTTGGATCATTCTTGTTTGCATCTTAAAACAAAATTTTAACTTTGTTGGATCCAAGAAAACAAGTTTTCAAAATAATTTATGAAAGTTTTCTTTGAAGATTTCTATAGGAAACATATCCTGAAAATAAAGCCAAGTACCTGTTTTCTACTCTTGTTTTCACTAGGCTATAAAATGTCATTTTATGTTATCTTAACTTCTAATTGATCCTTGATATATGTACTACAAAACCATAAGCTTAATTTTATTTTTGGATAAATAAAAACCATCTTTTGCTTGTTGTTTTTGTGGTATAAAATTAAGGCAGAAAAAGGCATTTTTGAAAAAACAGAAAGTATACCTTTTTCCACATTGTTTTCATGGACTTAAACTATTTCAAAATTGTTTTCAAAAGATGTTTCTGAAAATTTATAACATGGTTAACAAGTCCATACTTTGAAAATAAATTTTGGGAATCATTTGAACCTTGAAAACAAACTCAACTCTTTGAACTTTTCATCTGTTTCCAACTCTTTGAACTGAATTTTCTGAATTTTCAGTGAACAGTAGGAGATACACTTTTGGTCAGTTGATTTCTTTGTGATTCTTTGCAAATTTTGAAATACAACATTGCCATAAGTGATCACCACAGTACCCACTCGAGCCAGGATGCACTAGTAGTCTTCTAGAAGCCTTGTGCATGAAGGAAAAGAAGAGAGAGAAGAGGATGAGGTGGCAAGTATGGAAGCCCATGCCTTTGACCTAGTTGACCCACCCCTTGCCTCCACTTGCACCCAAAGGCCAGGATATGACCTGCAACCATGTGGGCTATGACTAGGATACCTAGAGCTCGAGATGAGATGACCTAAAGACCCCTAGGGCTCACCCATGCCATTGTTTGGCATCAACCCGAGCCCAATTTTGCCCTCACCCACACAGGTACAAGTACCCCGAGCCCTTTCCCTTGCGCCCTGCCCTCCCTCACACTCTCCCACACCTCCCCTGCTCGAGATCTGCCCCTGCCCTAGCCCCTGGAGCGTCCACGGGCCGTGCACTCGCCGCCGTTGACCACCACGGCCACGGCGTGGTACTGCTCTGCCCGAGCCCTCTCCTTCCACCCCGATGCTTTGAACCGCCGCCGCCGTCCGAGAACGCCGCCGCGGGCGCTCTGCATCGTGCCGCCGCCAGGAGCCACGCCCGTCACCGCCGACAGCGTCCCTCGACGCCCTCGACCCCCTGCATCTCCCCCGAGCTCGTGCAGCCCCTCCCCGAGCCCCTAGGTGAGCGCCACGGCCGCGCCGTTTTCCCCGGCCGTCGAGAAGAGAGAGAGAGGAGAGGCGAGAGGTAGGAGACGCACGTGCGCCGTTGGATCTTAGATCCACGGCCACGCTTGAATGGAAAGCGTTCCCGCGCCCGCGCTCGCGTGCGCAGCGCAGCTGGGCCGCGATGCCCGTTAACTGGGCCGCGCTGCTCAAACCCAGCCCGTGCTGCCCTGTGTTTTTCCTTTTTGTTTTTGACAGATATTTGTAGTTTTACTTTGGACGTATGAAAAATATAAAACTTTCAAAATAAAATCTACCAAAAATCATGGAACGAACAATATGAATTCCTAACCATACAAAATAAGTAGATCTAAGATTGGACTGATATTTTTGACACAAGGACTGTTTTGGCACAGAGTGTCCGTGAGAATGTTTTGAACATAACTTTTAAAATATATAACTAAAATGAAAAAACTAAAATGTTCTGGATATCCCTTGAAGAGATATATCCATATCACTTGACCTCACGTCAAGGTGAGCTACCAAATGGAAATGCCATCCATTTTAGTAAAAGACCAGTAAGCTCTTCTGTGATTTTTAGAATAAGTTCAAAAATGATTTTTGCAGTAAATCCAACTGGATGAGTCAATGTATTCCTAGCTTAGATTAATTTTTGGAGCTCTAGATTAATTTTGGTGGACAGATCTAGAAACAGCAGCTTTTCTGTTTTTGTTTTCTTTGTGTGTTTTTGTTGGAATGAAATGTGTGGTTGATCTTATTTTGTTTCCTAGCTTGTATAGAGTTGTTAGGACTTTTTATTAAGTTGTTTTCTTGCATCACATCTACCTTAGAAAGTGTGTGCATGATTGGAAATCCAAATAAAAATGGAACTAGCATTTGTTACTTTCTAGTTTTTATCTTTGGAATTTTTGTGTGAGCTAGATCTTTGTGTGCTTGCTTTAGTAAATTTGTGCTATGTTTGCTTTGAGTCCAGTACCATTTTGGTACTGTTATTTTGAGGGTGTTGTCTATGTTAGCTTGCAGATAATTTTATAGTAAAGCATGTGTAGGATTTGTTATTCATGTGCACTAGACTTGTTTTCACTAGGATCAATAGCTTTGTGTTATTAATCTTGTATACTAATTTGTGTCATGAGTAACTAGAGGCTTAGTACCCCTTTTTCCTTGGTATTAGTGGGCCCATAACCCACTGGTTCCATTGCATTTTGGTTGAGGATGAAAATCCCTAACCATACATGTGTGTAAAAATAACATGTTTTATTGTGTGTTTGATAGGATGTTTTCCACCATGGAAAACTAGGTGGTTTGTTTCACTTATGCAAGTGAAAGATTTATTTCTTCTATGAGAATACTAGTATGTCTAGGTGTGATTCATTTGTTGGCATAATATTCCTTAGGGGTATCATGTTAAGAAATGTTTCACTATTGAGTGCTAAATTAAATTGTTTGCAAATAAAATAAATTCCTTGTGATTGATAGGTTGTTTGTAAATAATTTTAAATTGAGTGTTTGGATTTTTGAAAAGGTTTAGATAATTTTTCATTGGTTCAATAGCTAGTGGTTCTGTAAGTTATACCTTGCTTGCTTGCTAGTAATTAATTAGGAAACACAGAAATTGCTAAAATTGGTTCATGCATGCTTAATGGTTGTTTCACAAAATTGTTTTGATGGTTGTGCTTACTAGCATGTGTAAGATTTTTGTACTGTTATTAGGTGCATTTATGTTCATGACTTGCTTGTTTAGAGTTAAGCATCATGGTAGCATTATTTGCTTCTCTAGTGTTGAACTAGTGTCACCACTAGAAATTAGGGCTTTGCTCTAGTATTATTGCTCTTTTAATTTGTGAGTTTTGATAGGAGTTTCTCTTGAGTGATGTTTGTGTTGTGGATTATTTTTATGACTTGATTCATTGGTTTTTAGCTACTGGTTGTTTGGTGGATTTTCATGATTGATGGATTCCATAACTTCAAGTAAACATTGATGTAGTAAATAAATAGTCTATTCATTTGTAGTGTGTTTGTCTGCTGTTTTGAAATTGTATGAGTGTTTGCCTTAGCATGAGTGTTATACTTGTGTTATTTGTTGTGCTAGTGTTGTTGTTGTTCTTAGGAGTATCTTGTGAACTAAGCATCCAACTAAATCATGAACACATTAAAGGGTAAATCGTTTGTGTGTTGTTAATACCCACTGCCATGGGTATTGTTCTGTTTGACCGTTAGTTTATCTTAGTAACCCAAACTTTGTGCATCCACAAGCTATACTTTTAGCTTCTTAGATATATTGTTATGAGAGTGGTACACCACTCCATATATGGTATGTAAGACGTGGGATACGGTATTCTAAACCATATATAGTGTCGGACGATAGTTTTAGACCATGAGAGTTATGTGAGATAGTTTTCGCAATGACGTTTTGAGTGATTGCGCGAGTATACGTTTTCTTGCTGTATGTGTTGTTTAGCTTCGTTGTTTGCCCTTTAGACCTAAGAGTGTGTCTTTTATTCTTTTATGACGCTAGAAAACGAAGAAGAAGAAGCAGTTGTGGAGTTGTGCGTCAAGTTCAAGTTGCTTCAAGGCCAGGGACATTAAGAGCTTTAAGGCAAGCCACCCTGATGCTTGCTGATATTACACTTATCATTATCTATCATGCATGTTTTACTTCTAAAAAGTTCTACAAAACTTTGATTTCCAAAAACTAGTTTTGAGTGAATACTACTACTACTATATATATACTATTACTATGCCAGTAGTTGATACTTGGTGTTACCAAGCCCATAAGCCACCATATGGTATTTATTACCATCACAAATATTAGTCCCTAAGTGGACACCCTAAAAATGTGTTTTTACAAAACAAAGGCTTTATGGAAAACCCGGAGAAAAGGCTGAGACTTATTCACCGGAGGAATGTGGAAGTGGTCATTTTTGGGAAAATGGTGTTTTCAAAAATGACACATAACCTAGTCTTCGCCGGACAACCTTTACCGTACTGCCACTTTACCCCAACATGGGCACGGGGCCTAACTGGAAGTTTGTTCTTGTTAGTGTGTGTTATATCTCAATTGCTATAAGGGACGTCGTACCCTCGAACCGAATGTCGTCAAAGCCCCCAATGTTGAGACATAAAAAGTGAGGGATTAAGTTCTCCTCCGGTTGCAGCAGTTGGGGCATCTTGTCTTGGCGGGGAATAGCCTGGTGCCGGGGATGTGAGGAAACTCGACTGTGAGATAGACATATTCTAGCTTGAACATAGTGGATGGTTAGGATCAGATACCTGATGTTTGCATACTGTTGTTACAGTTCGTGGTTGTTCACGGCGGGTGCACTGGATCTGGTGGATGTGTACACCTCTGCCGAGTACAACTATTTCGAAGTAGCCGCGTCCTCGGATATGGACAGTTGAATGGCCATGTAGCTAGCATTGTGTCAATGTTTTCAAAAAGGAGTTTTCAAAAAGGTGTTGGACTTATGAAGTACTGAAAGGAGGGAAACCTTGTACCGTGGAGGTACCGATGATGAAAAGTCAGAAGTTATTTTACAAAAATTTTGCAAAGAAAATCTTTTCTTCTTCACGCAAAAATCTGGAAGTTGATTCCAAGAAGTTTTGCAAAGATAAAACTTTCTTTTAACAAAGTTTTATAAAACCTCTTGTACATGTGATATCTACAAGAGAAAGAAAACTATATTGTTTTCTTTTGAAGTATCTTCTTCAACAAAGATACAGAGATTTTTTAAAATCAACTATGATATGTCTTACATATATCATTGATAGTGAACCCTATTTATAGCTTACCTATTCCACCAAATAAGCATACTTGCATTTGGTAAAGTTACATGATGGATGTATTGCTGAGTACATCCAAATGTACTCATATTGGTTTCGTCCCTGGTATTAACTTGCCAGACATCGAGAAGGAGTCTCAGATGGAGATCTATGAAGAGGAGTTCGGAGCTGATGGCTTTGCGAACTAGGATCGTCTCCCGGTCAGCAGCCTGTAGGTTAAGGCGTGACTTGGGCTCTACTACGTTTGAGTGTGTTAGTCTTCCGCTGTGTGTGTTGTGTGTTTGCCATGCGTGGCAGTTGTGTTAGGCTTGGTCATGTGACCATGTCCTTTTTAAGTGTTTATGCAACCGTTTATTTGGATATTGTATCTGTGTACCAACCTGGTATGTTGTTCACGACTGATGTGATCTGGGATCGTGAATGTATGCATATCGAAGGCGTCCTTGAACAGTGGTTCTGGGGCGAGCCTTACAGTGGCGCAAGGTTGTGGACGCCGGGGCGGCGGCCCTGGAAGGTGGATTGCACGGGTGCTTCTACGGCAAGCGATGTGGCAGTGGTGGTGGTCTCGATCTTCGGTCATGTGGGTGGCGTGGAGCGAGCAGCGGGGGGCCTGGAGTTGGTGGCACCTTCTCCCAGAGCGTGTTCGGGAGACCTTTCTTGAGATCAGTGGGCGGTCCGTCTGTGCGAAGTGTGCGTGAAGCGGTTCCCGAGCGAAAGCTCTGCGCCCTGGCGCCAATGGCGGCGATGCCTGCGGGTACCGTTACCCTCTTGGGGGCGCTGTTGAGGGTACCCTCGCCATGCTAGTGCTCCGGGTGAAAACCCTTGACCTTCTCGGTCTCGACGGCGGTGACGGTTTACGTCATTACCCTCTTGGGGGCGTTGTTGTGGAGATTCGTTCATCGGGTTCGGTCCGGTTCTTGGTGGCAAGTTTGGTTCTCCTTTGTGATTTTCCTTTTTCTTTCTCTGTTCTGCTTGTAAGGGTTTTCCCCACCACCTTGTATCTGTTCGAACGTTGTGCTTTATTTATAAAGCGGGAGGAAAGCCTGTTTCGTGAAATTTCAGTATTATGCAAACTGATAACCAGTGGTCGAGTGTTTGTTTGCCCTTGGAAGTACTTGAACTTCGACTCATTCTATTTACTCGCGTTGCATGGAGGACGGCGAAAACACAGGGTAGAAGAAAAAAGAGGAGTCTTCCTCCCGCGACGCTCTCGCGAGCGACTAGGAGTGCGCTGCTCGCCCGTGGGAGCGCTCCCCAGCCCCCTCCCTCCCTCCTCACCCCCCTTTTTGTCGCCGCCACGGCGGCGGCGAGGCCTCTTTGCCCCTCGTCCAGTAGTGGTGGCGCAGGACGACAAGGCCAGCGAGGACGTCGTGTTGAGCGGTGGGCATGGCGATGTGGTTGTATTTGGCGGCGGTGGGTGGATTCGCTGTGCTGGTGAGGGCCCGTGATGGTGGTGGCAGCTCTGGTGCTGCGCTGGTCTTGGGCGGAGCTCGCGTCTGTCGCTGCCGGGATGGCTCGTCCACTGGTGGTGGCTGTCAGAGCTCAGCCAGCAAGGACCTTGTTGTAGCGTCCGACAACAGGGTGGCGGTGGTTGAACGGTGGTAGTTGTGGATGCGAGGGTGCCGCGACGGAGGGTGGCGTTCGATGCGAGGGCATGGCAGGAGCATCTTGGCCCAGATCTGGGCCCGATTTGGGTTTAATGGGCCCATGTTTACCCCAGTTGGTGCATTTGACGAACCTATCTGCACGATGGCAACGACGACCTTGGTGTGTAGCGTGGCGGCGGGGCTAGTCGAGTTGATCTGGGACTGACAGGCCCTGCTACGTCCGGTTAGCGGCCGCGTGCCTGTGTTTGAAAAGGACGACCGATCTCCTTCTATTAGTTGCGGTTGCCGCCCTCCCGAGCCTGATTATGTCGCTGACCTAACTCACTTGACATGTTGTTCTCGCGGTGCATGTTGTCGGTACCTTGGCTTGAGGTTGTGGACGCTAGGGCGCCCGCCCTGGAAGGTGGACCCTGCGGGCATTCTATGACGAGAGACATGGCGGTGGTGATGGCGCGTGATTTTTTCCGTGTGGATGGCGAGGAGTGGGCGGCGGTATTCCTGTCGTTGGTGGCGGCAACTCCTAGATCGTAGTCGGGAGACCATTCTCGGGGTTAGTGGGCGGTCCGACTGTCCGGATGTTGTGTGAAGCATTTTTTTCGATCCAAATCTCTATACTCCGGCGCCAATGGCAGCGATGCCTGCCGGTATCCTGACCCACTTGGGGGCGCTGTTGTGGCTACCTTCGCCGCATTAAGATTTCGGCTGAAAACCCTTAACCATTCCGGTCTACGTCGTTACCCTCTTGGGGGCATCATCATGGAGCCTCGTCCTTTGGGCATGTTCCGGTGTCTTTGGTGGCAAGTTTGGTTCTTCGTGTTCTTATTTTTTTCTATCTTTGATCCGCTTTGTAAGACGTTTCCCCTCATCACTTTGTATCGTTTCAGCCGTTATGTTTTATTTATAAAGCGGGGAGAAATCATGTTTCGTGAAAAACATGGAGGACGGACAATACCCGGCCGATCAACACGCGGATATGCCCTCAAAGGTATATCTGGGCCAAACGTTATGATTACATTGCGGACTAGCATAGATGCCAAGTGCATACGAATGTTGGCTGGCAGCTACCCACACTCTACGCCAACTACTCACCCAACCTCCACCGTTCCGCCTCTGAGAAGCACCTCCCAAAAGGCCAGCTGCCCTCCAAGTCTCTGTTTTCTCCCTAATGAAACAAATCATCCTCACGGGTGAAGGATTAGCATTGTTGAACATGATATCATTCCGGTGACACCATAGGATCGAGCAGACAAAAGCCACTACCGACACCATAGGATCCAGGAAACCAAAACCACTGTCGTCCAAAGATCTCTCTCAGCGCGGCTACCTCCTCTCTTAGACGCTACCCACTCTACCAGGGAACCCGATGTATCCAACCTGTAAGATTCCAACTACTAAAGCATGCTAGTGAGGTGAACAGTCACCACCCATTAGGGACCCCAAGAGTAAGGTGATGTAGCATAGCAGGAAGTTTTCGGACAGTTTTGATACCAAGGTTTATCAAAAAAAGTAGTAGTTAGAGATCTCCAGCAAAGTGCCAGGAACCGTTTAGTGGCGTGGACCAACACACAACACACAAACTCACTTTGCCCAACGTTTCAAGAAGGTTGTCATACTTCTTGCTGAAAACAAATGGGTTAAACGTGTAGTGTGAAAAACAGTGATAAAAACAATGGAAGTAAAACACACCAGAGTTAAAGTAATGATTGAAATAATGTAAATGAGGTTTTAATCAATGTATAAAATTTAAATTCAGATATGCTCCCACTGAAACTGATATCCTTGAACATCAACTTTCAGTGAAACGAGATCTAATAGAAATGAATAGAAGAATGTATCCACCTCAACTAATCATAATCTAGAGGGTATGCCACTATGCCAATCATCCATGTGATTCTCGCTCATGTTTTGATGTATGTGTTCCAAGCTCATGACTTTCATGCCTGAACGACAATACAACCAATTGACTCCACCATATAGAATTCACCTTGAATCCAAGTGAGCAAACTATAACCCGCCTCCCGACAAGAATAGACACGTTGACTGATGACGTGTGAACACACGTTCGTTCGGAGACCCCAAGAGAAAGGTATGATGAGTACAACAACAAGTTTTTATCCCAGTAAGAAACCAAGGTTTAATTGGACCAGTAGGAGAAACAAATCACTTCTGAAGGTTGTTGGCAGCTGATGTTGGCAGGGCGCACTACCAGTCTCAGCAGCAAGGTGGAATCTGCACACAACACGACCAAGATACTTCGCCCCGACGAAACAGTGAGGTTGTCAATCTCACCGGTCTTGCTAAAAACAAAGGATTAGATGTATAGTGTGAAAAATGATGTTTGTTTGCAGTGAATGAAATGAGAACAGTGTTTGCAGTGAAAAAGAATAGTGTTTGCAGTAGGTTGTATTATCAGTGCAAAAGAATGGACCAAGGTCAACAGTTCACTAGTGGTGTCTCTCCAAAATAGATAAATACCATGTTGGGTGAAGAAATTACAGCTGGATAATTGACAAATAGAGAATGCACTGTAATGCATATGCATGACATGATGAAAACTATGATATTCATTTGGGCATGACAACAATATACATAGACCGTTATCCAACTGCATCTATGACTAATAATCCACCCTCAGGACGTCATCCGAGAGAACTTTGGGTATTAACTTGCAAGGTACAGATTATTGCATTAAGTAAAGTGAGTAATGTAAAAAAAACACAATTATTCTTTGATAAAGCATTGTTGTTTTACCCCTAGTGGCAACATAACATCCACAATCTTAGAAGTTACTGTCACTCTCCCAGAATACTGGAGGCATGAACCCACTATCTAGCATAAATACTCCCTCCTAGAGTCACAAGCATCTACTTGGCCAAAGCATCTACTAGAAACGGAGAGCATGCAGGATCACAAATAACATATATGATAGATCTATAATCAACTTGACATAATATTTAATATTCATCGGATCCCAGCAAACACAACATGTAGCATTACAATAAGATGATTTTAATCATGTTAGACAACTCACAAGATCTAAACATGTTGGCACAAATAGGAGAAGACAACCATCTAGCTACTGCTATGGACCCGTAGTCCAAGGATGAAATACTCACGCATCACTCCGGAGGCAGGCATGGTGATGAAGAGCCCTCCGGTGATGATTCCCCTCTCCGGCAGGGTGCCGGGAAGAGTTTCAGAACCCTCCCGAACTAGGGTTGATGATAGCGGCGACTGCGAAACTTTTCGTGGATGGAGGCTTGGGTCTTTAGGGTTTTCCCAAGGAAAGCAATATATAGGTGGAAGGGCGATGTTGGTGGGCGCCCAGGGGGGCACACCACGTGGTGGCGCGGCCAGGGGCGCGCCGCCATATGGTGTGGACACCTCTCTGTCCCCCTTCGAGTCTCCTCCGGACTCCGTTTACGTGACAGAAAATAGGGACTTCGGATTTTGTTTCGTCCAATTCTGATAATATTTTCAGAACAACTTTTCTGAAATACAAAAACAACAGAAAACAGGAACTGGCACTGTGGCATCTTATCAATAGGTTAGCCCCAGAAAATGCATAAAAATGTTATGAAGTGTATAGAAAACATGTAGCAATTGGCATAATATGAACATGAAATATCAGAAATTATAGATACGTTGGAGGCGCATCATTGACCCTTGTATCTAAGTGATGAACGCGTACCCTTGCCAGTTTGACAGTGCTACATTTGGGAGCTAACGAACTACCTTGATATTTTAAGTGAGTAATCACCCTAATAAACGACTACCTCGCAATCAAGGCGCAAACAACAAATGATAAACATCACATGCAATATCTAATCCGTGTGATTTGATATAGTTTTTTTTTCTTCAGGAATTCTTAACGCATTTACAACAAGGATCCTCCATGTTCATTGTTCTCACCATAGCAAAAAATATGAGGAAATTCTGCTATGGTCAAAATTGTTTCAAGTTTTTCCATGATGGAGAAACAACCACTTTCTCCTGTCATGTACTTCCTCCAAGATCCGCGATGAACGCCTAATTGTCGATGTCGAACATTGAAAATTCTTTGCCAATGGTCATCGTGTCAAAACACAGTAACAAGATAGCTATACTAAACCACACGCACACCCTGCAAAACTAAGTTAGACACCTCTAACGCTTTGTTTGCAAGTTTTAGCATGGTTGTAGGTTCTACGATTAAATATCTTCATTACCTACGCAATTCGAGGCATGTTTAATCTCATTATTAGATTAACTTTGCGGGGTGATTGAAACACATACATTACGAAAACGTCTAGAGCCTCAATCTAAACTTATTCATAACCATGACCCCCCCCCCCCCCCCCCCGTGTAGATCCATTCCACATGCCCTTTCCACCATGATGTTATATGAGACCAACTATGGTGCGACCTTGCAGGTCAACGCTGCAAAATTTAGAAAATTTGCCTTACGTAGTCCTCCAAGATTTTTTGAATATTGTACCGTAGGGAAAAATCCCTACGGTTAGATTTTCAAAATTATGTGGGGCAAGTTGTGCCACCAAAGTTACATGAGAGTTACAAGTGTTAGATCAGGGAGGTAGAAAAAAAGGCTACAATACATTATGTGACTAGTTTTCTCACCCAAGTAATGAGTGGTTCCCTAATAGAGTCTTTCACTCTATACTGATGTAACATTACATCAGAAGAAAACCTAATGTGCCATCTCAAGTAGGAAGCCTTTTCTGATTGGAAGATCAGATCATTCCTAGTCTTCCATATGTTCCATGTAGCACATGCAAAAATCTCCAGAAAACAGGGCCCTCTAAAGAGCAGCCTAGCCGACATAATCCTCTCCAGAGTGGTCTTGGTGAGATCCCAATGAATTCCAAGGGCATTCCAACAATCCTTGGCAAAGGTACATTCAAAGAAGAGATGGCTCGAAGTTTCATAAGTGTTGCAGTCGCACAGAACACAGTGATAACCCTGAGGTAAAAGCCAATGTCTGCGGCATAATAGATCTCTGGTGTTCAGACGATCATTGAAAAGGAGCCATAAGAACACCTTCAGTTTAGGGATGCATCGTGTAGCCCAAATATCCTTGATGAGGGGATGGCAAGTGATATTACCAAAGAGGAATTTATAAAATCTTGCAGAGCTATACTGTCCATTGCCCCAGCAATATTGAACCTGATCATGACTAGAATGGTCAAGGTCAATTTGCTCGATAATCTGGGATAGGTCCTGATATTCCTCATATGCTTGCACGGATAAAGGCAGTGCGAAAGAATCTTGTAAATTGGGTGAATTGCATATTTGTGCCACAGAGGAATCCTCATTAAGAACAAATGAGAATAGTCTAGGCCAACGATCACAGAGTAAATCGTTGCCCTGCCAAAAATCCTTCCAGAAAAGCGTATTACATCCATTTCCAATATTGAAACGAGCAATACTGCGATAAAAAGGCAAGAGTTTAAGAATATCCCTCCACCAGAATGAACCCTTAATAGCTTGAGCATGGGGGGGAGAATGATCATATAGATTCCAAACAAGTCTGACCCATGGTGTATCATAATGATTGTAGAACTTGTGTAAATATCTGATCAAGAGAGCATTATTTTGGAGCTCAAGATTTATAATACCAAGACCCCCATGTTTCTTGGGCTTACATACCATCTCCCATGCAGCCAATGACTGAGGTGTAGTAGATCCTCCCTCTTTGTCCCATAGACAGTGACGTCTAATACGATCAAATGATCGAATAATAGTTTTAGGGAGTTTGAGGGAGCCTAAAAAATGTGTGGGAAGAGATGATAAAACAGATTGTATGAGCACTAAACGTCCCCCATAATCCAGATACCTGGAGCAGGCATTCAATCTTCTCTCCATACGATCAGCAAGAGGGGCAAGATCCGAGATGGTGGGTCTGGTGGTACCCAATGGGAGGCCCAAGTATGTGAATGGCATAACACCAGTAGAACAGCCAAATACAGTGGCCAGCGCCGACAGTTGTTCTTGAGTGATGTTTAAGGGCATGATGCATGACTTGGAATAGTTGACTGACAGGCCCGTTGCCCTCTCAAATACAGTAAGGAGTTCCTTAAGTATTGATAGTTGTCTAGGGCAAGCCTGTGTGATCAATAAAGTATCATCTGCGTATTGTACAATAGGAAATGCAGCCTCTGGAATAGGGAGTGGTGCAGTAAGCTCCCCCTCATGCATCAGTTTATTAACCATTGACTGAAGAAGATCAGCACCTTCCACAAAAAGAATGGGTGAGAGAGGATCACCTTGACGAACTCCTCTCTTACAGGCAAATTTCTTTCCAGGAACTCCATTAAGCAACACCGCAGAAGTACCAGTACTGAAGATAGATCGAATCCAACCAATCCATCTGGCATCAAATCCACTAGCCATAAGTATATGTAAAAGGGCATCATGTTCAATGACATCAAATGCTTTACTGAAATCCAATTTGATAATAACTGCCTCAGTTCCATATGTCTTGACCTGATGGATGTATTCATAAGCCCAAGCAATGCAATCCTGAATATTGCGATTTTTAAGAAATCCATATTGGTTCTGGTGCACAATATATAAAATATGATCTTGGAGCCGATTAGCAAGAACCTTAGTCAATAGTTTGAATGAGGAGTTGAGTAGAGAAATGGGCCTGTAATCATTAGCATGACTAGGAGCAGAGATCTTAGGTATCATAGTTAAGAAAGCATCATTGATACTCTGAAGATTAACAGTACCATGCCAAAAGTCATCAAATAAGGTATAGTAATCTTCTTTAATAATATGCCAGCAACTCTTGATAAACTGTCCATTGAAACCATCAGGACCGGGGGCCTTATCAATTGGTAAGGATCGAACCATAGAATTGATTTCATCACGTGAAAATGGTCTGGATAGGCAATCCAACCCCTCATGGTGTGGGAGGTATCGAGAAAACTCAAAATCGTTGTCAATACCCACCTTAATCCCCATACGTGCTTGAAACGTGCTGCGGAGCAGCGCTGCCTTTTCATGATGATCATATGTGATGGATCCATCTTCCCGTTCGAGTGATGCAATATTGTTAGCTCTATAACTGACGGTGGCCATAGAATGAAAAAAAGAAGTGTTCTCACTGCCATTCTTAGCCCAGTGGGCTGTGCATCGATTCCTCCAATAATCGGACTTGCAACGGAGGAGGTGTGCCAGATGGTCTTTGATCACATTACGAAAATTCCATTCAGGAGTAAATAATGGTCTAACGTCCTCAATGGAATCCATAAGAAGAATAGTATTATTACAGTTAGAGATAAAGTGATTGAGTGTGGAGATGCTCTTCTGCCATTTCCTCAATCCTTTCCTCAATAATTTCAATTTAGAAGAAATGCTCTTGGCACTATCACCTGGACAATGAATATCCCATATAGTTTTGACAGTATCATAAAACCCTGGCATCCGGATCCAATAGTTCTCGAATCGAAAGATTTGTGCTTTGGGGATGGTAGTTCCAATGGAAAGGACACATGGAATATGGTCAGATGTAGGTCTGGCCAATGGAGTTACCATAGAATTTGGGTAGGTAGTGGTCCAGGCTACGGAGGTGAAAAACCAGTCAAGCTGTGTCAGAAGGGGATCCATCTGCATATTACTCCAAGTGTGGGAGCGACCTTTGATCGGAAGCTCAATAAGGCCGTGAAAACTAATGATTTCATTGAATGTCTCCATATCCTCCGTGTTGGCGCCTGGTTTATTCCTACTGTCCGAAAAACGATAGAAATTGAAGTCACCTATCAGTAGCCATAAGGCGTCATCCGCAATATCCAAGCTGAATAGCCAAGCGACAAAATTTTGTCGTGCTAGTCCATCGCATGGTCCATAAACCACCGTAAGATGGAATGACTCCATCGAAGCTAAGGATGTAAATCGTAGCACAATGCCAAATTGCTCAGTTAATAAAACCTCTCCCTTAAATTGATCTCCAATCCATAGAACTAGAATACCTCCCGAGGCACCATCAGAAGGGATGTACTCAAAACGATCAAAGCGTTTGGGGGCAAATTTCTTAATATAATGAGTGTCAAATTCACCCCTCTTAGTTTCCTGGAAACAAACAATATTTGCCATACTTTCCTCAATCTTATTAAGAATAAGAGGCCATTTTTCTGGGCTGTTGAGTCCCCTAATATTCCAACAGAGAATTCTCCAGAGCCTCAAGTCATAAGCAGATAACGTCATGAGATGCAAAATAAATTAAATTGAGCAAGTGCCGAGTGAGAGCGTAAGCATACATCCCAGGAACTAAACACAGCCACAAAATAGAGAATATGTTCTCGATCATACGGAGTTTTAACCACATAAAGTTTAGCACACACGACGAAACAAAATAAACGATAACTCTCCATAATCGGGTTCACTAGCGACTGCCACCATCGTGACCGACTGAACCAGCTAAGTAGAGTGTTCCCGGAGTAGTTTCTCGTCAGATACATCTTCAGGAGCAAGTCCACATTCTTCAATACCAATGCGCTGCATCTCAGCTAATTGCATCTGCGCAGGTGCCAGCGCACGAGGAACAGACGAGCTGCTGCGCCTAGGTGCCTTATCTGGTAATGCAATATGCATAAATCCATCGTTGTTAAGCCTAGGAGAACGTCTGACAAGGCTAGCAACAGGTGGAGTGGAGATCTTACCCGCCCGAGCCTTGGCACGAGTCGTGATCGGCATATGGGAGCTTGATGAAGCATGAGGGAATGGATTCCCTGCAGTATCCAGCAGAGACGACTCAGGTACAAAACCCAGTTCCGCACGAATCATCTCCATAGTGTCAGGTAGCTCACTGCCCGCGATCTCCCCAAATGCCGCAGATAGATAGTCTCGTAACACAGGAGAGAGCTCCAAAGAAATCCAAGTAGCAGTAACAGTAGGGAATTGGGGCAGATGAAGTGCAGAACGAATGATAGATGGCGGTACGATGTCAACGGGAGTTGCAGCACTGATAAAACATGCCCACATATGCTGCGTACCGGCAGTGATGATCGCATTGACCAGATGTCCCAAGCAGAGCCCATCCTCCACAGGAGCAGATGGGAGAATAGTGCGTGTATAGACCTGACGCATGAGCCAGCCGAAGAAAGCCCAATATTCAGTTCCAGCCTGCACCTCCAGATCAGTTAGCCTCCCACCAGCACGACTGAAGTGCAGTCCTCCAGGTGGGTGTCCCAGAATGACATCCATAGCTGCGCGTTCCACCTCCTCCACATGATCATTCCATGCATCCATGGCGTCATCAGAAATGTCTGAATTGGCCACACCATCCAATAGAGAAGGGCCATCGTATCCCAAGTACCGCCTCATGTCCACGCCCAGATAAATTTCCGGTACTGCAGGCCAGTGACCCCATCCCTCTTGTCGCTCTACCGGTTCCAAACCAGCACCTTGCCAGTTAGCTTCAGCCTGCTGCTCATGGAATCTCTGGACATCCAGATGATATTGCTGCATAACAGTCAGGTACGGGAGCTCATAGGGGTGTGGTGAAGCATTCATCGGTGGAGGGGGTTCTTCAGTATCAATCAATCCTGCCAGATTCTGACGGCTATTGAGCATGTAAACTGGCACCGTCCATGAAATTCCATGTCCAGGGAGGGAAGATACCCTTGTGACAATGATGCTGCGAGGAACCTCTTGAGCAGATCGCAGCTGCACGCGCATAAGGACCCTGGACCTGCTCGCCTCCGGGCGATGCCAGAGAATAAGCCTCCCAAAGAGCGACACTGCTTTGTTGATGTAGTAATCAGTCAAGTAATCCGTGGGAAAAGCCAAAAAGAGGATCCACGCATCCAAATTGAAAACTGGTCGTCGCATATTCAGTCCCTCATCGTGCCGAATGAAGGTAAGAGTGGACTCCTCATCAAAAACATCAAAGGGGTGCGGGCTATCCCTAACCATCATGTCACGGATTTCAGCTGAGGTAAATCGAATGAGCCCTACCCCAAGAATGGAAATCTCCGCCTCCGAGATGATATTATCATAATCCTCGTTGACCGAGGCGACGATTTGATCCAGAACAGTGCGACGGAGATTGTCCGAGACAGGGGGATTTACCAGAACAATGGCGGAGTCTTCGTTGGTGCGGGGGGGATCACCGACCACCAATCGGGAGCGTTGGAGACGGTTGTCTGGCCCAGGATCTATGTTGGAGTAGTCCGAGACGAAATCAAAAGGCCGAACAGGGAAGTTCGCCATTGCTGTGCTCTGCTCAAGGTGGGAAGCGGAGGTGCCGAGAGGAGTAGCTAGACGTTCCAGTTCTCCAACCCGGTCAGGTGTAGTCAAAGGCAGAGTGGGCCCAGAATGTGAATCGTCCACCGCCCCAGTTACCAAATTAGGAGATGCACTTCCTTTAGGTACCCATAAAATCCGTTGACGACAGACAGAAGATTGATGACCCTTTAATTTGCAACGACGACAGATAATCTTCGGGCATTCCGTAATAAAATGATCACCAGCGTGACAAAATCTGCAATATACCTTAATCGGACACTGTCTGGCTATGTGGCCCCACCCAAAGCAATCAAGGCATTTGATATCATTGTGACAATCTTTCCTAATATGGCCTAACTCCAGGCAACGAAAGCAACAAGGAAGCGGCCCAGTGGCAGAAATATCACGTAGGGGATCCAATGGGCTAGCAATGCAAGATGGGCCCGATGCACCAGACGGTCCAGCAATGGTATTATCAGAAAAAGGTTCCGAAGAATCGCAGTCAACACATTTAAACCCTAGAACCTGACAATGTTTGCATATACCTGGGCAGTTGGGCCGAAGATGATCCATAAGGCCACAACGGGAGCAACGGCCCAAAATTTCAAATACCAGTGGACGAGGCGGGATAAAAGGTATAGATAGCGCCTCTTTAATCTCCTGTCTGGAATAACCAGCCATCCTGAGATCTTCAATATTCTCGAGCGTAGAGGATGGTAAGTCCTTGCCAATCTCCTGGCGAAATATAGGGGAATAGAAACATCCTTTCCCAAAATGTCCACCCGTGGAAATAGGTGTAATGAACTTACCAAAAGAAATAACATTAACATCGCCGGGCATCGCCGGTGTGTCCTCCGGTGGTGTCTGATCATGCACGGGAACATGCGAAGGTGAAGAAAACCTCGGCTGACTGATCGGATCAGAACTAGTAAACGCCTCAGAATTACGAAAGAAACCAAATTTGGCCAGTTCAGCAGCAGCAGCAGATGGATCCCGACGTGCACTGGCTTCAAGAATGTGCAGCTGATGATTAACCCGAAGAGGAGAACGTTGGGATATCTCCTTAATCTCAACATTAGAAGCCCAAGAACGATGAATATTGTGAACAAAACCAGTAAGCTTCGGGTCAGAGCCCCTAAACAGAGTGAAATGGCAAATAAAGTCCGGCCAAATACGATCCCGGAGATGATAAATAAAATGTCCAACTTTATTGGATGCCACCGAGAATCTGAAGCGAGCATCAGAGAGTTGGAAAACTCTGAAATCCTTGTGAAAACCCCCAATACATGATTGAAGGGCTAAACCCACGGACTCATCAGTGAGTTTGAAGGAGGCCGAGGAAAAGGATACCACCAAGTAGAACTCCTTAAGGCCGGAAGAGGGGGAGAAGGTGACAGATGAACCAAACCTACGACGAACCTGTGCTTCCACGGCCAATCCCGGGGAGAAATCCCAGTGAAGGAGGGCCTCCATGCCGACTAGATCCGGTCAGCATCGCCATGGGAAGAGGGGTGGGAGGTGGGGGAGGTGGGGGAGGTGGGTGTCGCAATGGGAAGAGGGGTGGAGGAGAGTTCTGACTTCGTAGTCCTCCAAGATCACTATGCAGATAACGAGGCATACTCATACATTCAAGGACCAAGATCATGATGGGAATAGGTCGGGTCGGCCCGCTGGGTCACCGACCCGACCCAAAAAAATCAAGGCCAATGGGCCACGTGGGTTGGCCTTGAATAAGATTTTAGTCGATGGAGCCGACACCGAGTGACCCATTGGGTTAGGCAGGTCGACCCACAAGTAAACCCGAGTAGCTGCTAACCATTAGTTCGGGTAGAATAAGTTGAGCGTTTATCCTCCGAATGGAAGTTCTCCCTGTGTCCGAAGGTGACCTCGAGGTAAAATCTTCTCAAAGATTTTGCCGACTTCCCTAGGTATATCCTGTAGAAGATCGTGGTAGTTCGATGTAGGTTCTTTTCTTGTCGATTCATCCTTCGAAAGGTATCGCAATACAAGATGTTTATGGTGGTACCTCCATCCATTAGGATCATGTCAAGTTTATACCCCATGAATTGTGATGTGGCTACCAAAGCGACTTGTCCTGAATCATTGTAGAGCTAGGAGCAATCCTCTGGTTCCCAAGTTATTGGTTTCCTTTGTTGTGCGACCAGCTGAGATGACTCCACAACGTTTATTTGTTGGATCGCTACCTCTTGGCTGCTTCGGAGTGGATTGCTGGTGAACACGTAGAGGCATGTGAGAGGTCTGAACTTTTGCTGTGGTTTAGTCCTTTTATCTTCCTCATAGGAGCTGCTGTCTTCGGGAGTTTTCTTAAAGAATTTCCTTATCGTGTGACAGTCTTGCAAAAAGTGGTTGGCCGACCCATACTTACTCCGATGATATAGGTGGGGCTGGCCGAGTATCACTTCCTGCAGCTTCCTCTTCTTTCTGTAATCCTTCTCCGGGATCCGTTGGAGCGGATTACGACCTGCCAAATCTGTTGGCTTAGCATGGTGCCAGTAGGGTCGCTGCGAGTTTGAACTTAGATCAGCCAGGTGTCGCCCTCCCTTGGTTTGGTACTTGCGGGTTCTTTTCATGATATGTCGCCAGCTATCAGGGCAGTCTTTAAGCTGATGATCTGTCAGGCTATTTGGCCTGGTGTGATGTGGAAAGGTTGTCGTAGGATCTTTGGCATGTTGATTCCTTGCTGCTTGCTCGTAGTTTGTTCCTACTTGCGTTTCAACCATCCAACGGCTCCGGTGCTCTCCACGCTTGAGGTGTCCAAGCCGGTTTCGTCCATCCAGGATTGGTAGTCTGACCCATAGTGCTTCTTGGTATTGAATTTCGCTGGTTTTTTTTTTATCCGTCATGATTCCGATGAAGACCTTGAATTCTCCGAAGGGCATTACGTAGCCATCTTTCAGTGCCTCTATGGTGAATTTCCACTCTGGGTTTTTGACGGCATCTATCCCGCTGACCTGGTTGACTCGCCCTATGACGAGGTTTTCCTTGATGGAGATCACTGGTGACACATCGATTCAAAGAATAGACCCATTGGTTGCATTCCCCATGGTGGGTGCCAAATGTCGTGGGGTCGACAGGGGAGTAGTCATCGAGAGATGACTTGTGACTTTGTAGGGCTTGTGTGACTTAGGAGTCATCGAGATCGAAACCGATGTGAGTAATCACGATATACCCAGGCTAGGCCCCTCGATACGAGGAAAATACCTACTCCTTCATTGCTTCTCTCTTTCTATTATCAATGAAGTTACGATTACAATGGGTGATCTAGGCGAGTTGTCTTTCGAGATCTAGTGTGTCCTCTACTTGGGCCCTAGAGTCGCCTTATATACATGATGACTTGCAAGGCCTTTATAAAAATCCAAGTGGAATCCTATTTAGACTCGAGGTCCATATAACAAGTGTTTTCTAATTACAACATGGTTAGTAGCCACGTAGTCCTCTAGAAGATTCCTCTGTACCATAGTAAGTCGTAGCAACTGTATCCCTGCGAGTCCCATTATCTCACGGGCCTACATGTCAAATATACCCCAATAGGCGACAATTCGGCCGGATCATGCATGCCTATGAGGTAAGGCAATGGTGAAGGCGTCCGCAGTCGCGAGAAAGAGCGATGGAGAATTGCGGAGGAGAGAGAGGAGAGACTGGGCGTGTTGGGTTCGGGTCTGGTTCGACCCAGTGCCTTTGCTGCGTGTGACTTGGTATAGTTCGACCAAGTGGGTCAAAACAATTGAGCATGGGAAAAATGGTCAGTTCCCTTAATTCCTAAATTCAAGCAGAATTTGAATAATTCCCAAAAATCCCAAATAAACTCCAAAAAAATCATGTAAAAATATATATAGGCATCTACATTTCCTCCAGTTTTCAAAAGTGAATTTTAATATATTTTTATTTGATTTTACCACATGGTAAAAATGTAGTGTTATTATTTCAGAATAAACGCTTTAGGACTAACCTAAAACCCTAATTTAAACCATACTTTAGAAAATGAAATAAATCCATTTAACTAATTATTTGAGTTTTAAAACTCAAAAGTAAGTTTATAAATGACTCTGAGAAATATTCTCAAGGGAAAATATTTGAAAGTTCTCAAATTTAAATTCAAAGATGAAGCTTGATTGATAAACTCATAAATATTTGAAAATAATAGGATCCAAACATTTTCATAAATATTCCAAAAATGAAATGCTTGATTGATTAAAACTCATATCTTCTAATTCATAGGAGTAATCAAGTTTTGAATAAAAATTATCAACTACTTCAAGATAAATCAGAGATTGATGATAACCCTAAAGGACATAAAAATCCAAGGTTTCCGAAGAAAACAAATCATCTCATGATATGCACAATAGCATGAAATTTGGATATTTAAACATGGTCTTATATAGTCAATGATGGTATTACAGAACACGAGGGTCATGAATCACCAGAAGGTTTAGAATGCACTACTTGACAGTCTCAAGGCAAGCTCTTACTTGCCTGACTTCTTGAACTATCTTTATCAAATTACTTGCAATTTATATCGCTCATTACATGAATTAAAATAAACTGATACTTTCGAATGATGTGAATTGATATATACTGAGTTGGCGGGCGATGGAACCACATAATGATTGATGTGGTCGAGGATCCATCGTACAGGAAATTATTACCCAAGGATCAATTCACAAATGTCGTTAGTTATCTTCATGCCGTATACACAGTGTTGACCAATAGAACTACTATGGATGAGCAAGTGAGAGGTACTTTTCACCTTCGCACATCCTCGGCAGGCTGAAATTGTTGAGTCAGCGTTCTGGCCAATTGAGATTAAGCACATATAATTTACCACCTATACGTTGGGTGGGGTTGAGAATCTCAGGACTGGTGGCGTGTCGTGGCAGATGAATAGGCTATGTCACATTGGACGGATGTGTGGAGAGCGGGAAAGTACTCGACATGACTTGATGATCTCTGATTGGGTTAGATCAAACATGGTGTGCAGATAGAGCAACAAGGCTTAGGCGGCTATTGGGTAAACTGGCACACATTTGTAGAGGGAAAACAACAAATTATGACATCTACATCCTTGTTCCAGGAAGGGACTACATTCACGGCTGGAAAGGAGTCCCATGATATTCTAACTCCCATGTGAGACTGGCGGACATAGTTTTTTCTAATTAAAATTTGAAGAAAGATTTTACAAAATTGCAGTACGTCTAAGACCTTTGGTCTAGGCGGTAGCTAGTGCATCATACATTGTGCCACTGTTACTTACAGGAACTTGTTGAGTAACGCTCGTTACTCACCCTCTCTATTTGAACCTCATGCTTAGACTTTGAAGACGTGCCGGAGGATCACGTGGGAGTCTACCAGGATCATGAGATCTACCATGAGGAGTCAGACCTGCCAGGTGACGTCGAAGGAGTCGACTACCTGATAGCATATGGAGCAGACGACGCCAAGGAGGAGACTTAGATCCTAGGTAATTATATGATTTAAGCCGAGCGATGCTAGACTAGTACTACATATGTTGTTGAGCTCCCATGGTTCTATGTTTGTTATTATCGTTGAGCACTAGGTTGACACACGTCGACACCGCACTACTCGAACTTCCTCCTTCAGCAGAAGAATACATTGAACTCTTCATTCACTTTTGGCTTGTAATAATCAGTAATGTGGGTAATATTTGGACTCGCAATGTTCTTATTTCACTACTCCCAGGGATTTAATATTTAAGGATAAGTCCTTCCATGGGTGTTATATCAATGACTTGTACACTACACATGCACTGGTGTGTGCGATCACCGCAACTTCTTCCCACGGAGCTGCTTCTGTTGGTAGGTTAATCCACTTGATAAGCTATTGCACGTCTGGGATGCTAATGTAACCTTTCTTTCGAGGAATTAACTTGCGCTTCAGCATTTCCTCGGGTCCTTTTTGTATGTTCACATTTGTGTCCACCAAAGGTAATGCATGTGCAGGAATAGCTATAGGGCCAAGATTCTTCTTGAGTTGAATTACATGAAATATATCATGTAGAGTGCATCCAACAGGGAGTAGCAACTTGTGCGATGCTATTTTTTGCCAAGACTCTAAATGGTCCATAGAATTTAGAGTGTAATTTAACACTTCTGTGGATATTTAGAGAGGAATGTCTATATAGTTGGACATTTAGATATACCATATCCTCGATTTCTAGTTGCATGTCACTTCTATTTCTCCTAGAAAAATGGATCATTCTTTCCTGAGCTTGTTTCAAATTTTCCTTGATAACATTGTTAGCGATTTTTCTGTTTTGAAGCATCTCTACAACATTCTGATACGTCATAAACGTATCCTTAATTTCTGATGTTCCATGCTTGTTTTCTATCCAATAACTTTATGTTTTCACATGTTTCCTTCGTTTTCTGGACGTTTTCATGGACTAACCTATTGACAAGATGCCACAGAGCCAGTTCATGTTTTCTGCTGTTTTTAGTTTCAGAAAAGTTCTTCTGGAAATATGCTCGGAATTGGAAGATTCGAAGCCAGGAAGTCTTAGAATTCCCGGAGGGTCAAGGAAGTCCAAAGGAGACCCGGAGGGGGGGGCGGAGCCCCCACACCATGCCTGGGCGCGGGTGGCCCCCTGGTCGTACCGGGAGGTGGTGTGGGGCCCTCGGCCGTCCACCGCCATCGCCCTTTCGCCTATATATGCTCCCCGATGCATAAACCCTAAAGATATCAGCCTTTTTCCACGAAAAGTTCCGTAGCTCCACCGCAGCCGCCGACAAGTTTCGGGGGATAGAAATCTCTGTTCCGGCACCCTGCCGGGACGGGGAAGTGCCCTCGGAGCCATCTCCATCGACTCCACCGCCATCTTCATCGTCGTTGTTGTCTCACATGATGAGGAGGGAGTAGTTCTCCCCGGGGCTGAGGGCTCTACCGGTAACTATGTGTTTCATCTCTCTCTCCCATGGTGTGATCTTTATGTAATCATGAGATTTGTAATCTAGTTGAATACGTAGATGTTACTATTCATATTTTATGCTACTCAAGTAGTTTTGTTATGAGATCTCCGTAAACACTTTGATCACCGTGTAATGGTGATAGTGTGTGCACCGTGTGGTTTAGCATGATATTTATATCTTGTGTTGGATGACTCTATGAAATTGTGGTGTTTTTTTAGTACCTTCTAGGGCGCTCAAGTTGACAGTGTGGTGTTAACTAGACATGGGAATGTGACTTTAAGGTGTGCTTTGTAGCCCTACGCAATGAATTGGTGTTTGTTATCCGACCGGAGAGTGGTTCGGAGTAGCATAGCGAAGAGATGATATTTATGCATTCAATTATGTTATCATTGTTGAGAGTGTCCACTAGTGAAAGTAGGATACCTAGGAATTGTTCCTAAGCATTGAAACACCGTTTACAATTAGTTCTGCTACATATTTGCTTGCTGCCATTTTTATTTCAAATTGCTATTGTCACTTATAATCATCCATATTACTTGTATTTCACTATCTCTTCGCTGAACTAGTGCACCTATACAACTAACAATTGTATTAGGTGTGTTGGGGACACAAGAGACTTCTTGTATCGTAATTGCAGGGTTGTTTGAGAGGGATACCTTTGACCTCTACCTCCCTGAGTTCGGTAAACCTTGGGTGATCCACTTAAGGGAAACTTGCTGCTGTTCTACAAACCTCTGCACTTGGAAGCCCAACACTGTCTAGAAGAATAGAAGCGTGCGTAGAAATCAAGCTCTTTTCTGGCGTCGTTGCCGGGGAGGTAAGGTAAAAGGTTCTCACATCCTTGGGTGTGAGTACTCGAAGTTATTTCCTTTAGATTCTGCAATTAAATATTTTTGTTTCTTGTTTTTATTTTCACTAGTTAGGCTTATTTTCACATGTTCCTTGTTTTTATTTTCACTAATTAGGCTTAATGGAAAACAACAAAAATATGAGAGAGCTTTATTTGCATGCTAGTAGCAATTTTATTAGTATGAATTCTTTGAACACCATTATTTCTAATGCTATGGAAAAGTCTAAACTTGGGGAAGCTAGTTTTTATGAAAATGATCTTTTTAGTCCCCCAAGCACGGAGGAACAAATTTACTTTGATGATACTTTGCCTCCAAAATATGATGATTATAATGATTGTGGTATTCTACTTCCACCTACTATTGATGATAAATATTATTGTGATTGTGATATGCCTCTTATATATGATGATTACAATGATGAATATGATATTTTCAGTTCACCTACTATTGCGGAGAAAATTAATTATGATTACAATATGCCTCATATATTTGATGTTTATGGTGATGAGAATAATAATGATAGCTATTTTGTTGAATTTGCTCCCACTATTACTAATAATAATGACTATGCTTATGTGGAGAGTATTAATTCTTTGATGCATGTGGCTCATGATAAGAATGTTATATGTGATAGTTATATTGTTAATTTCATTCACGATGCTACTGAAAGTTATAATGAGAAAGGGAAACATGGTTTTATGTATCTCAACAATATCAAGTTTTCCTTCTTTATGTTTAAATTTTTGAAGTTGCACTTGTTTCGCTTTCCTATGCTTGTTGCCTTGTGCTTTCATGACTTGTTTTTCTACAAGATTATTTTTCATAGGAAGTGGGTTAGACTTAATTTTTTATTTACATTTTCTTCTTGATTCTCTCTTTTGCTTCAATTCATATTTTTCATGTGAGCATCTTCTCAAATTATCATGCCTAGCTAAAAGGATTTAAAGAAAAGCACTTCTTGGGAGATAACCCATGGTTTTATTTTTTGCTTTGTTTTTCTCTGTTTTCTTTGAGTCAAGGTATTGTATACTTCTGTAGAAACTCCTTTGTATCTTTATTTTCATGTTTTAGTTATGCCAAGTAAAGTTTCTAGCTAAATTTGGAGTTGGTTTTGGATTTCTGCGCAGGAAACAGATTTTTGCTTTCCACCGTAAAAAATCGTATAAATTCCAGAAAGATCAGAATGACCTAAATTTTTGTGCTTATTCCTCAGCTAATTCCAAAAAAATTGTTCTTTATGTTTTTAGATCTGAGCAACATAAGTGCACCAAAAAAATTGTCTTTACAGATTGTTCTGGTTTTGGCAGATTCTGCCATTTTTCTTGCATTTGCTTTTTTACGATGTCAAGTGGATTTCTTTGCTTCACGAAACATCAGTGGCTGTAGCTAATGTTTGAAAGTATCAATAGCACTTGTGACCTTGCAAAACCCATGAATTTTTTATTTTTGCACTAACCCTCTAATGCGAATTACTTTTTGAGTGTGGTGTGAAGGAAGTTTTCAAGGGTCAAGAGAAGAGGGTGATATAATATGATCAAGAAGAGTGCAAGGTCAAAGCTTGGGGATGCCCTGTGGTTCATCCCAGCAAATTCTAAGAAGAATCAAGCATATAAGCTTGGGGATGCCCAAGGCATCCCCTTCTTCATCAACAATTTATCAGGTCACTTCTAGTGAAACTATATTTTTATTCGGTCACATCATATGAATTTTACTTGGAGCGTCTGTTTGATTTTCTTTTGTTTTCCTTTACTTTCTTTTGTTTTCCTTGTTGCTATAATATTTTTGGAACCTAGCATTCTTTTTGTGGGAGAGAGACACGCTCCGCTTTTTCGTTTGAATAGTCGGTATGCTCGTATTATTAGTTTTCTTCTAGTTGCTGCCAAAATTCCTTTTTAGCTACTATTTTTCTTGCATATCTTATTTAGAGCTGTTAGTTTTAGTAGAGTTTTGTTAGTAGTATCTTGTTTCATTGCTGTATCTCTTGGAGAGTTTTTGTTTATTATGAAATGCTTGGTGTTGGAAAGCATCAATACAATTTCGGTGCAATTAGAAGCTTCTATAGACTATGGCTAGAATTTTTCATGTCATGCTAGATGTTATTTTAATTCTAAAGCCTAGTGGTTATTTTTGCAGCATGATTTGTCTCAAATAGCTGAGAGTGTTTAATGTGCCATTGAAAGAATCATGAGTTGTTCTTGTCATTTTGAAGCATAAATTTGTGGTGTTCTCCTTTGAATGTTTTATTTGGTTGACTTGGAACATGCTTACATCATGTTTATGACTACAAAAAAGTCACTTATAGCCTCTATGATCATTTATTTTTTGAACTTGTAGTACCACTTATGCTTTGATTAATGATGTTTTTGTCGCTATGCATGATTATGGCCAGTATTGCTCTCTTGATTTGTCGCTCCCAGTCTTTTGCTAGCCTCCACCTGTACTGAGTATGAGCTCTACTCGTGCATCCAACTCCCAAAAACCAAAGTTTGCCAAATGTGTCCACCATACCTACCTACATGTGGTATTTAACTGCCACTCCAAAGTAAATTTCTCATGTGTTACCATGAAAACCTTCAAAATTACTTATGTTTTGTGCTCCTGTTTTAGCTCATGAGGACGTAAATAGAGAATCTTTATCTCACTTGTTGATTGGACCTTCACACCCTGGACTAGTGGCTTCATCATCTTATCCAATTGATAGAAGAGCTGGCAGTTGGGTGTCCAGCCCCAAAGTAATACAACAAATTCTTTTCACTATTTTGCCCCTGATTTATGAGTCAAAGCATAATTGTGTAAACGAAAGAGGAAGAGAGATGGCCTTCTACCCAGATGCGTCTTTCTATGGGAGCCTCTCTTGTGAAGTCTAGTTGGCTTGTGACGTATTGTATTTTCTGTTTACCATTCGTTGACATAAGCATACACCTCTCTAAAAATTAGACACTCCTACATGGTATGTGATTGTTGGCAGGAACTCGAGGATTCGGTTAGCCATGGTTTGTGTAAGAAAGGTTGGGAGGAGTGTCAACCATTTTATACCTCTGTTTAACAAAATAAAAGCTCTAGCACATGAGTGACCCCTGCTTCCCTCTGTGAAGGGCCTTTCTTTTACTTTTATGTTGAGTCTCCATCTTCTAACTTTATGCACACTTGAGATAGCATGGTTGTGATTTTGAGTTTAATGTGCATTTGTCCCAGAAACATTATTAATTGATTCATGATGTGTTATTGTTTGTTCTATAATTATTTGTTCTAGTCTTGCTCATGAACTTTGAAGATGTCCTGGCATTTATGTTTTGCCCCACTATTCAAGAAAAGCAAAATATCACTTTGCTATGTTATCTTTATGCTTGAAACAAGCGTATAGCTTTCGAGTGCATTATTATTCATGATCTTTTGTTTGTGTTACTTTTCATGATGCAAAGTGATTGCTATGCTTCATTGTTAGAATTATATTTATCATGCTTGTGTTAAAGTTCTATGATCTCAGCTATACTTATGCTTTTACAATTTAGATGATCAAGTTTATGTTGGTAGCATGTCACCTCAGAATATGTGTTTTTATCGTTTACCTACTCGAGGACGAGTAGGAACTAAGCTTGGAGATGTTGATACGTCATAAACGTATCCTTAATTTCTGATGTTCCATGCTTGTTTTCTATCCAATACTTTTATGTTTTCACCTGTTTTCCTTCGTTTTACGGACATTTTCATGGACTAACCTATTGACAAGATGCCACAGAGCCAGTTCATGTTTTCTGCTGTTTTTAGTTTCAGAAAATTTCTTCTGGAAAAATTCTCGGAATTGAACGATTCGAAGCCCGGAAGTCTTAGAATTTCCGGAGGGTCAAGGAAGTCCAAAGGAGACCCGGAGGGGGGGCCTCGGAGCCCCCACACCATGCCAGGGCGCGGGTGGGCCCCCGGTCGCGCCGGGAGGTAGTGTGGGGACCTCGGGTGCCCACCGCCATCTTACTTTTGCCTATATATGCCCCATGATGTATAAACCCTAAAGATATCAGCCTTTTGCCACGAAAAGTTCCGTAACTCCCCCGCCGCCGCCGACAAGTTTCGGGGGACAAAAATCTCTGTTCCGGCACCCTGCCGGGACGGGGAAGTACCCCCGAAGCCATCTCCATCGACTCCACCGCCATCTTCATCGTTGTTCCTGTTTCCCATGATGAGGAGGGAGTAGTTCTCCCCCGGAGATGAGGGCTCTACCGGTAGCTATGTGTTTCGTCTCTCTCTCCTATGGTGTGATCTTTATGGGATCATGAGCTTTGTAATCTAGTTGAATAAGTAGATGTCACTCTTCATATGTTATGCTACTCAAGTTGTTTTTGTTATGATATCCCCGTAAACACTTTGATCACGGTGTAATGGTGACAATGTGTGCACCGTGTGGTTTAGCATGATATTTATATCTTGTGTTAGATGACCCTATGAAATTGTGGTGTTTGTCTAGTACCTTTTAGGGAGCTCAAGTTGACAGTGTGGGGTTAACTAGACATGGGAATGCGACTTTAAAGTGTGGTTTGTATCCCTACACAATTTGACAGTGTGGGGTTAACTGAATTTGGTGGTTTGTATCCGAATTGGTGTTTGTTGTGGTATGATTATGTATATCATTTATGCATTGTTGAGAGTGTCCACTAGTGAAAGTAGAATCCCTAGGCCTTGTTTCTAAGCATTGAAACACCGTTTACAATCAGTTCTGCTACATGTTTGCTTGCTGTCATTTTTATTTCAGATTGCTATTGTCACTTATAATCATCAATATTACGTGTATTTCACTATCTCTTCGCCGAACTAGTGCACCTATACAACTGACAATTGTATTAGGTGTGTTGGGTATATACAAGAGACTTCTTGTATCGTAATTGCAGGGTTGTTTGAGAGGGATACCTTTGACCTCTACCTCCCTAGGTTCGATAAACTTTGGGTGATCCACTTAAGGAAAACTTGCTGCTGTTATACAAACCTCTGCACTTGGAGGCCCAACAATGTCCCCGCTGCTCCAACGACTATGCTTTGAATCCTGACGATGTTACGTGTGTCGTGGTGACGGGCAAATTGGTGACGGTGTCAGGGGCGGTATAATTGACAAAAAGTCGTCATAATTCTGGTGCTTCCTAGTGAAAAATTTCCTTTCTTCTCATCATGGCTACCTAGCCGGGTATACCAAGAACTATGGACTCATCGTTAGAAATTACGTGCATGTTGGAAATGAAGTTTGTAGAACAGCAGCAAGGAACTTAAGGGACGTTGTCAGGATTCAAAGCATAGCCGTTGGAGCATTGTCAGCTGTCCATCTGAGATCTGACGGTTCACGGTCGTCTGATTTGGTGGGAAGACTCTGATGGGTTGTGACCGTTAGATCGAAGATGAGCGGTTGAGAATGAACGGCTAAACAGAATCCCAATATTCAGGTTACATTTCCTGACAGAGGATCGGCGAATCCGGCCAGAAATTCGCGTGATTCGGGCCCGGTTTCTGCGACTCAGGAGATGAGCTCGCGCGGGACAGCGGCGCAGATGTGAAGTTCTGGCCCGGATGTCTCCTGCAGCGGCGGGCGGCTGCGAGGGGGGAGCAGCCGCGGCGGCGCGGGGTGAGTGGTGTAGGGTCTTGTTCCTGGTCTGTGCGTATGGGTTTGGGTTTGGTGGGTTTTGACGTGGGTTTTGGTGCCCCGCTTTGGGTTCGCAGGTGCCGGAGGAGACGAGGATGCCATGTTCTCGGAGCTGTGGAGCGCGTGCGCCGGCCCGCTGGTGACGGTGCCGAAACGAAAACAAGATGCGTCTCCACCTCCACCGTTCCTTGGGATGAATTTGGCGACAAGGAAGGTATAATCGCACTGCGCAAAAGGCGAGATTCCCTGACTCCCCTAGCCATGCCACATCCTTCTCGGTCTCCACCCCTGGTGGGCTTGGAATCTGCCGTCACTTTCGCTCTATACAAACGCCTACTCCCCCCTTTCCCCGGTTCTTGCGCGCAGCATCTGTTCGATGCATTGCCAGCATGGGGCTCCCTCACACTGCTGTCCTGATCTTTGGGTTTTTGTGCGTGTTCCAACTGTCACATTCGTCATCAGGTCAGTGTGTCTTCAGTCTAAAGTCTAAACTGCTTTGATGGACGCGATTGTTCTTGCCGTCCTGGTGGTGCTTTAAGCTGCGTGCTTATCTTTGCAGTCAATGACTTCACCAAGGTCAGGGCGGTGAACCTGGGAGGTTGGCTCGTAGTGGAGGGATGGATCAAGCCTTCCTTGTTTGATGGCATCTCGAATGGGGACATGTTGGTAGGCCATCTCTGCTTCTCAATCGGAGCTCATGATTTGTACAGTGCCGTGCCTTATGCTTTCTTGTCATGGTGGCTATTGGTTTGCTTCAGGATGGTGTGCAGGTGCAGATCAAGTCTGTTGCTCTCCAGAAGTACGTGAGTGCTGCTGGTGGTGGCGGTGGAGAAGTGACGGTAGATCAGGATACTGCTTCGTCATGGGAGACTTTCAAGGTGAACTTTCATAGAAAAGTGGCTTCTTGGAGGAAGGAAAGTGAATGACAATACACATATTTGGTGCTAATTTGCGAAGCCTGATGGCTTTCTATTTTGTCTTTTGGATATCTTGGAGAAAACAACAGTGAATATACTTGCTTTTCCAATGGTTCCATTTTTGTTCCCTTCTGAAAAATTGACATGAACTGCACTACAAAGAAACATTTTCTTCTACTCTTCAAGGGCAATATTTGATTCCTGAAATTTATCAAGTCTTGATCTAGTTATTTCAGAACTGCTTTAATCTTTATCGACTTAAAGTGAAAATAGGCTGTTTTTACACATGTTAGGGGAAATAATATCGCTTCACAATGTGCAGATGAAGAATTGTAATATGTATGTGAATGTGTGTTCCCTAGTAGCACCTGCACTTTTGGAGTTTTGTTTACGTAAAAAAAGAAGGTGCACTTTTGAAAAAAAATGCACAAGCTCACTATTCTATCCATTCGCTGTCTTCAATCTTCACGGTTGACAAATAAATGTATCATTCTCGAATAAAATAGTATTTTCCAGTGGAGGATACGTAAAGACCAGAGTTGATCGTATCTTAGTTTGATCCTGATTGCATTTGTCTTGACGTTATTTTCAGCTGTGGAGGGTTTCTGATAGTACATTTCAGTTCCGGTGCTTCGGAGGTCAGTTCTTAACAGGAAGTAATGGGGATGTGATCTCAGCAACTACAGATTCATCAGGAGACTCCGAAACATTTTATATTGAACGGAATAATAGAATGCTTCATATCAAGCTTCTAAATGGGAGCTATTTGCAGGTATTGAATTGATTGTGCTCTCAATATGTTCTTGAGATGTCAGCAGTGCACTCTCATCAGATTCCTTTTATGGAGAAATGAAACTAATCCGCTTAAGCATCAGCATTGCCATCAGGAAAATTGACATATACTCCATTATTCAGGTCACAAACAATAATCAACTTACTTCAAATTATCATTCCCAACCAGGATTGGGTGATGATATGGCAACATTTGAAATGACAATTGTTGCCAACTACTTGCATGGAGATTACCAGCTTGCTAATGGGTATGGACCTGCGCAGGCAAAAACGGTTTTGACTGTAAGTTTCATAATTTCAGAGCTGTGTTGTGTCCTCCAGTTTGTAGTGCAGAGTTTCTATCCCATACATGTCTTGGCATATTATGTTCATTTTCTGTTTTAATACAATTCACAGGAACACCGGAAGAGTTTTGTTACTGGAAAAGATTTCTATCTCCTCTCACAAAACAGTAAATACAGTCAGGATTCCAGTTGGATGGTGGATCGCGTATGATCCTGATCCACCTGCTCCATTTGTTGGTGGCTCCCTCGATACCCTTGATAGAGCATTCTACTGGGCACAGTAGGTCTAGCCTTTAAACTGCTCTTGATTTTTCTACAAACAAGTATTCATTTTAAGGTTCTGAGACTGCATCAAATGGTGGATCTGATTTTTGGATCAGGCTTTATGACTTGAAGTGCATCATTGATCTTCATGCCGCTCCTGGATCTCAAAACGGGGAGCACAGTGCCAGCAGGGATGGTTCAGTAGATTGGCCTTCAGAGGCTAATGTACAGAAAGCACTGGATGTCATTAATTTTTTAGCCCAAAGGTAACATGGATTCTTTCACTCTGTCTTCTAGTTTCTCATAGGAGAAAAAATTGCTTTGTATAGATGAAATACTTGTTGATGACGCCATTTGTAACATGAGGCCATTGGAGTAAAGGCTTCAGCAAGTTGGAAAAAAGACTGAATTCTCATTCTCAATAGTGTGAAGGGTCAATTAATTTCATCCTTGACAGATCTTACAAATAATAAGTTGGTGGAAAATGCGCAGTGATAGGCACTACATTTCACACATCCTGGCTTTTCTCCCTTTTCACTGATATGTGCGCTTGGTCAGTAGAATAATATGCTAAAAAGGCAACTGCAGAACATATGTTAGCAATAATCAGGAGATGCATGAAAGTAAAGAGCCATGTTTTTTTGTCACTAATATTTTTTTTTAACATGAACAACTAGATTCTACCTATCACAACTTTCTCAGTTCTAACAAGACGTATTGTGTCTTTATCTGCAGGTATGCAGACAATCCCTCTCTTCTAGGTATTGAGCTTCTGAATGAGCCTTCCGCAGGAGCTGTCCCGCTAGACATTCTAGTTTCGTATTACAAAAGGGGCTACAAAATTGTACGGAGTTACTCGCAGACAGCTTATGTTATATTCTGCCAGAGGATAGGCAACGCAGATCCAATGGAGCTTTATCAGGCTGATCTGGGTCCAACTAACACTGTTGTGGATTTGCATTACTACAATCTGTTTGATCCTTATTACGAGAAGCTTAATGCAACAGAGAACATACAATTTGTTTACAAGGATAGACTGCCTCAAGTGCAGGCTCTGAATGGTGCAAATGGGCCTCTCGTTTTCATAGGTAGGTCCTGCAAAGCAAATTTTTAATCATTTTTCACATTATATATGTACTTTAAAATATTTCAAACATGTCATTTGGATCATTTAACAGTAGGTTTTTTTTCAATTAAACCTACTCTTTACAGAGACTTGCTATGTCATTATTCAGGAGAGTGGGTAAACGAATGGAATGTGGCAAACGCTTCACGGACCCAATACCAATTATTTGGAAAAGCTCAACTGGAGGTCTTCGGAGAAGCCTCCTTTGGCTGGTCTTATTGGACAGTCAGGTGCAACAGTGTGCATTGGGATTATGAATGGAACATAAGGAATAGGTATCTCATTGTTGGTAAGCAGTTTGTTTGTCATCTGCCTTCAAACGTCCAGTTATTTGAACAAAACAATTACTATCATCATATAGAATGGAGTAACATGACTATTATTTCTGCCTGGTTACATCAAGTCAGTATGTATCAATGTAGGCATGCATCATGTTATGTTCCATTAAACATGTTATCAACTGTGACAAATGGCTTATGGACTGAGTGGCTCTGCTAGAGCTAGAGACGTGAGTGGGATCGATCCATTTACCAATTGAGTTTGGAGTAACTTGTCACTTTATCCTAGTTCATTTGCTTGACAAAAACTGGAGCACATGTATAGAATGAATTACCAGTTGAGTTGGAAGCATCTTGCACAGAAAAAAATTTGGAAGCAACATTATTTAACCAAGTGAAGTGGCCCAATGGGTGGACCCACTTGCATCCCTAGCTAGAACCTATGAATGAACTGCTGTCCTCTGACATTCTGTGTTGCATTTTTCTTTTTGGAAAAAATCGTGTTGCTTAATCTAGCTATTATTTCATTTTTTTTTGTTTAATTCAATATATTTTGCGTGTCATTTGTTAAGTGTGAACATGATATATATATTTTTTCCTCTGCAGGCGGTTCAGTATTGGAAAGCCCACACTACATGATGCTTGTGACAGGATGCCTTGTGTGTCTTTTGTCTATATTAACATGATATACAATCAAACATACAGACAAAAAAAGTAGTCTGGTACCCATTTAAAAGGAAGATGTCTGATAGCATATTTATTTTTGATGCACAAAAGTTGATGTGAAGAGTTTGTAGGTGTAGTTTCTTTTCAAGAGTAGTGCTATGCGTACTGACACTGCATCGGATTTTCACTGCAAATCGAGACGTCCATGCATCAGTCAAAACTGCAGCGCACCAGGATCGGACATGAAGCATTGTACGCACTCAAACATACATGTACTGTTCATTTTCCGCCAATCCTTTTCAACTTCACGAGAATTGAGAAAATACAGTGCATCGGTGCATCCTTTGCTGAACCTCTGACTATCGGACAGAAAAACCGGCCGCAGCGGCACCCTCAAAGATGGGCTCGCTCTACATGATTTTATGCCCGGCAATCTCAATGGGCCTCTATACTGGGGGCGGATTGGGGGTGTCGGATAACGCCTCCGACGGTAAGTCTCGCGCGTCGTTGACGCAAGCCGGTTGCCACTACATGCCATTTTCTCCTCCACTGCGTCCTCGACTTTCTCTTATCCGGCGGTTCGTGACAGCGCCACCGCCCTTTGCCGTCCCCATATTAGCGACCCGTCGTAGCCACCGAGTAGTTCTTCGTTCTTCTGCCACCGCCCCCGGTTGTTCTATCGTCAGAAGTATCTTTCCACCGGTACGGCTAACTTCCTGCTCCTGCCCGCTCGCAAGGTGTTCGGCAGTTTGCCAACAAATACGTTGTTTTGTATTTTAATTCTTCATTATTTATTTATTTGGTTGTTGTTTAGATATGCAATGGATAGTGACGATGAGTTTATGTTTCACATAATGACGGAGGAAGAGGCCCTCCTAGCCGACGATGAAGAGAACCAGATTGTTCTCGCCGTTCTGCTAGCGACGCAGGCGGAGTTTGATGAGAATCCCAAACGCGGAGGGTCGAGGGTTAGACGGATGGCCAACAAGAACCGGTTTAGAACGACGGGCCATGTGCTGGTGTACAATTATAATTTTGTGCAGATCCGGGCAAACAATGATTTTGATTTCTGCTTTTCGGATACAAAGGAAGTGTTCATGAAAATTGTGCATGGCAGTTCGAGAATATGATGACTAATTCAAGATGAAGGAAGATTGCACCGGTCTTTTAGGATTCTCATCAATTCACAAATACACTGCTGCTTTAGATTGTGAAAGCGCAAATGAGCCCAAATCTTGTTTTGGGTGTTTGTTAACAACACACGTATACACTTAATAGTGTTGATGTTTTTCAGGGTCTTTCAATAATATTACAAATGGTGGTGTGAGAATCAAAAAGGTCAAAAAGATCTCCCGGTGGAAAACTTGCTGGAATTTAATTCTTGGCAGACCAGACCGGAGTCTCCGGTATGAAGTTTTCCTGTGAAGAACCCAGAGCTGCGCAAACGGTGTCACCCACTGGACTCACACCGGGGACTCATCGGAGTCTCCGGACTATCTCCTGCCCAAGCTGGGCGTTCGACCCCAACTCTTCGGTCTACACCGGAGTCTCCGGTCCGGAAGACCGGAGTCTACGGACTCGTCGTTTCCCAAGCGCGAAGTGAAGATGGAGTCGATGGTGTCATCCACTGGTGTCACTCCGGAGACTCTCCGGAGACTATCCGGAGTCTCCGGTCTCCCGGGTGCGGAGTCTCCGGTCTGTCGATGTGCGGATTCTTTTCAGACCGGAGTCTCCGGACTTTACACCGGAGTCTCCGTTGTGACATTCATTTGCTTGAGGGGAACTAGTCTAGGGTTTCCTTGTGTGGAGAACCTAGACATCTTGCTACTCTTGGTGATTGTTGGAAGCCCCCAATTTGGTTGTGGGTGTGTGCCCCAAACTTGTTTGTAAAGGACTCGATTCTCGCCTCAAATGGGATCAATAGTGGAAGGTGCACTAGGCCTTTGTGGCGGGGTTCATCGGAGAATAGGGTGAGGCCTTTGTGGTGTTGAGTAGGCCTTTGTGGCGAAACTCACACCCCTCCAACGAGACGTACTCCCTTAACAAGGAGGAACCCGGGAATACATCGTGTCTCCGCGTGCTTCCGTTATCGGTTACCTTGTTCCCTCTCTTTTACCTTACTTGTATTGTATTTATTGGTGTTCTTGTCATATAGGTAAATTCACGTTAGTTGCATTATCTAGAGAATTTACCTTTGTGTCAAGCTTTAAATTGAAGAAAAATTAAAATTTGTCGTAGCACCTATTCACCCCCCCTCTAGGTGCCCATACTATCCATTCAATTGGTATCAGAGCCTCGTCTCTTATTATTGGGCTTAACCGTCTAAGAGTTTAGTATGGATGATGAAACGGGAGTCACCGGTCCCACGACACAGGTCACTATGGATGATCTCAAGGACTTGAAAAATTCCTTGAATTCATCCATGGAGGGAAAATTGGATGAGTTGCGATCTCTCATGTTGCAACACATGAAAGCCAAGGAACCGGAGACGTCTAATTCATCTCCTCCGGATGAAAATCCGGAGGGTGCCAAGAATGGGGCAAATGGTAAACCACCTAAAGATGCTTCTGCTAAGAACTCCACCGAGTACGGAAGGAAAAGGAGATTACCACTCCGTCGAAGGACACTACTCTCCCGGTCCTCCCGTCCCACATCCTCATATAATTCCTAGAGGAGAACCTCCTAAACTTGATGCACATTCTTTTGGTGATTGGAAATATTACATGGAAACTCATTTAAACTCTTCTTGTATTGAGCTTTGGAGGGTCACTCGAGATGGATACATGCCACATGACCCCAATAACTTGACAAGAAGAGAAGACGTAGATTGTTAACTCAACTACACCGCCTTCTCCATCATTCAACAAGCCGTGGCTCCAAACCACATGCATCATCTTCAACAATATTCCACCGCCAAAGAAACAGGGGATGATCTTGTCGTACTGTTTGTGGGCAATGAAAGCATGAAGAGGAATAGGTATGATACTTTGAGCAATGAAGCCGAAGGATTCTATATGCATGATGGTGAGAACCATGATGACATGTATTGGAGGCTCAAGACTCTTGCCACCGCATTCAACAATGTTTATGCCAAGTATATTGATGATTATAGGATCAAGAGGAAGTATATAAGTGCTCTTATGCCTTTTGAGCCCGCGGACTTGAAGAGTCTTCAAGGAAGACATGACTTTGCATCATTTACCTCAACCCAAGTGATTTAAGAAATTAGCTCCTTCCAAGTGCAAACAAATAATTATCTTGACAACCGTGCTAGAGCAATGGGAATGCACAAAGGAGCTTCCGTTGCTTTGAAGGCTAATGTGGTGTCAAGGGAGGTTGAACATCAAGAAGCTTGCATTGAGGACTTGGCCCTTTTGAAGGATCAAGAATATGACCCTGTGCTCAAGGATGTCATCGCTCTTGCCGTGCAAAAGTTTTGGAAGAATCCTCCAAAGGCCAAGGCATATGTTGAGGAGAAGACCAATCTAGCTATGGCAAGGAAGGGCCTCAAAAAGTGAGGTATTTCTTCAATTGTCAAGACAAGCACCATTTCATTGCGGAGTGCCCATATAAGAATAGAGAACATCATGGAGGCAATATCATTCGCAAGGACAAGTCAAAGGTTGCTTACAAGAAACCTCACTTGAAGAAGAAACTTTTCAACAAGAAGACTTCCACCAAGGTCGTGCTAGTGACTCAAGAGGAGTATGATTTCGGAAGTGATGAAGAAGAAGAATCCACAAGTGAAGTTGCCTCTCTTGCTATTGCATCAACTTCATCTTCCTCGTCTCCCTTCGAATCCCCCAATGAGAATCTTCCTCAACCCTCTGCCAAGTGCTTCATGGATAAGGCCTCGGAGGTAGTATCTTCTATCATCTCTAAGACTCCAAATGAAATGAATAATATTACTAGTCCTAGTGTAGAAGATGAAATTTCCTCTTTGGAACATTTTATGTCTAACGTGCAACTTGAGACCAAGAGGTACTTTGATCTCCTCATGAGCCAACTGCGAGAGTCCCATGAAGCTCTTGAGAAGAAAGGTGAGATTGAAAGGAGGGATGCGGATGAAAAGGCATCTCTCTCTATGACTCTTGAGGAAGAACATGAGGGTCGAGTTGCTCTTGAGGAGGAACTTGAAACTATTGAAGAGTCACATAATGAACGTGTTGCTAATATCACTAAATAACGTGACCTTGTTATTGCTAAATATAAAAAGTCTAAAAAGGATAATATTGAGATTGGGGTTGGTCATGATAAACTAACCGAGGAGTTTGAGAAGCTCACCAAGGCTCACAAGGCCTTGGAGAGTGAACACTCTACCCTCAAGAAGTCGCATGAACAACTTCAAATTGAACTCAAACAATTCAATGTGCCTAGTACCTCTACTTATTCTTGTGATCATGCAAATATTATTGAGGAGAATGCTAGGTTGAAGGAAGAGCTAGCAAGAATCAAGGGAAAGGGTCCTAGTGTTGAGAAGGTTGTGGTTTCTAAGCCACAAGTTGCTCCCAAGCCACAAGTGGGAAAGCAAGGTCTTGGATATGTTTCCAAGAAGAAGAACAAGAAGAAGAAAAACAAGAACAAGGCCAAGCCTGCACAAGCTAAGAAGAGTGTTGCTTCGAGTGGTATTGTCATTAGGGACGACACTACTCGTAGCAACCCCGCGAGAACTAACAATCCACACCATTTCGTATATGCTGATTATTATGGTGTTGTGCAAGCTAAATATGTTGGTCATACTGAGGGTTTCATTGACTATACTATTTGGGTTCCAAAGACCCTTGTTGCTAACATGAGGGGACCCTCCTCGGGTCCTAACTCTAGTCAATGATCTCTTGCAGGACTATGCTTCTGGTGGGTCTAAATGGATAATTGATAGTGGATGCATTAGTCATATGACCGGAAGCAAAGAACTTGTGGCGGAGTTGCGCCCAAATACAAATGATGCATTCGTCACTTATGGAGATAAGTCCATGTCTAATGTAAGGGGTTTCGGCAAGGTTGTGATTGCTGCCGATATCACAATCGTTGATGTCATGCTTGTCAAATCCATTGGATTCAATTTACTTTCAGTTTGTTCTCTTGGGAAGATGGGTTTCTTTGTCTTCTTTGATACTGATGTTGTGGTCCTTTTGAGGAGCAAGACTCTTGACGTCGCATACGTGGGACATGCCAAAAATGAGTTGTTTATGGTGGACTTTCCGAAGTCCACCAACTCTCAAGCGATGTGTCTTTTCGAAAATTCGGACGTGGGATGGTTGTGGCATCGCCGCCTATCCCATATCAACATGAGGACTTTGAAAAGTCTTCACAAAGATGTCCTAATCCTCGGACCAAAATAAAATGTTTCGTTTTCCAAAGATCGTGTTTGTAGGTCGTGTGTTGACAGAAAGATGCATGACGCCTCCCATAAGAGCAAGACCATTATCTCATCAAAGAGTTTCTTCAAGATTCTCCATGTTGATCTCTTTGGTGTCGTGCCCGAGGCAAGTATTGGAGGCAAGAGGTACTGCTTGGTGATTGTCGATGACTATTCAAGATACACTTGGGTTTATTTCTTCAAGTCTAAGAGTGATACCCAACAAACCATCATCGACTTCTACAATCAAGTGAAACATCAACACAATGTCCCTATCATGGCTATTCAGAGTGACAATGGCACCGAGTTCAAGAACTACACTTTGAATGAATTCCTTAGTGAAGAGGGTATTCTTCATCAATATTCTGCTGCATATACCCCTCATCAAAATGATATAGCCGAAAGGAAGAATCGAACACTATTGGATATGGCAAGGACCATGTTGGTGGAGTATTCTTCTCCCCAATATTTTTGGGCCGAAGCCATATCTACCGCATGACACTCCTCCATCCGCCTCTACATTCACAGGGGCTTAGAGAAGACTCCATATGAGATCCTCATCGGCAACATACCCAACGTCTCCTACTTCCATGTCTTCGGTTGTAAGTGTTTCTATTTGATAAAGGGGGTTCGATTGTCTAAATTCCAATCTAAAACTATTGAGGGTATATATGTTGGTTATGGTGCCGAATCCCACACTTATAGAGTCTTTGAAAAAACCTCACGGATAGTCATAGAATTTTGTAGTGTGGTTTTCGAGGAAAATGATGGCTCCCAAGTGGCGCAATTTCATGTTTATAATGTAGATGTTGAAATGCCTCAAGAAGCCATAGGAAGGATGGGTGTGGGATTTTTACGCCCCATTGAGGGACACCTTATGGCAACCCGAGAAGAGCTATTCTCTACCCAAGTGGATCCCTCCTCTACAATAGAAGAACGAGCCAAGGATCCAAGTGATGCACCTAACCAAGAACAAGCTCAAGACCCTCCTTTTGTTGACCAAGTTACTACGCAAGAACCAACCACTCCTATCATTCAAGCTAGTCAAGGTCAAGGCGAAGATCAACCTTCTTCGTCCTTCTCTCCACAAGTTGAAGCTAGTGTGGATAATGATGATGATGATGATCAAGACCAACAATTCGGTCAAGACGGGGACCCAAATGATCAAGATGATCAAGTGATTCCTCCTTGCAATAATTAGGAGATCGAAGCCCGTCGTGCTAAAGGATTAGAAAGGCCTTGAAGTGTATTGATGCATCCGATGGCAAGGTCTTGGAAGACTTTCAAGCTAGAAGATACACAAGAAGGCAATTGGCAAACTTTAGTGAGCATCAAGCTCACATATCCATGGTGGAACCAAGAAAAGTGTTTGAAGCTGTTGAGGACTATGATTGGTTGGAAACTATGCATGATGAGCTCAATAACTTTGAGTGCAATAAAGTTTGGAAGCTAGTTGAGAAGCCCAAGGATTGCAACAATGTTATTGGCACTAAGTGGATATTCAAGAACAAGCAAGATGAGCATGGCATTGTCATAAGTAACAAGACAAGATTGGTGTCTCAAGGATACACTCAAGTGGAAGTCATTGACTTCGATGAAACCTATGCTCTCGTGGCTTTCCTTGAGTATATACGTATCCTTCTTGCATATGCATCTTCGCATAATTTCAAATTACAACAAATGGATGTCAAATGTGCTTTTATAAATGGTCCATTGAAAGAGGAGGTATATGTTAAGCAACCTCCAGGGTTTGAGAACCCCAACTTCCCTAACCATGTCTACAAGATAAGGCGCTCTATGAACTTAAACAAGTACCACGTGTGTGGTATGAGCACCTTAGAGAGTTGCTGGAACACCGTGGGTTTTAAGTTGGGAAGATCGAACCCACTCTTTTTAAAAAGAGGGTAAAGGGAGATCTTTTCATATGCCAACTCTACGTGGATGATATTACCTTTGTCTCAACTGACCAAGCTTTTAATGACGAGTTCTCAAAGCTTATGACTGACAGGTTTGAGATGTCTATGACGGGAGAGCTCAAATTCTTCCTTGGCTTTGAGATCAAGAAATTGGCTTGTGGGACTTTTATCTCTCAAGACAAGTATACCCAAGACATTCTCAAGAGGTTTAATTTCCAAGGTGTAAAAGAGAAGCCATCTCCTATGCAAGTCAAATGCCACCTCAAGTGTAATCCGGACGGTAAAGATGTGGACCAAAAGTTGTATCGGTCTATTATTGGTTCTTTGCTTTACCTTTGTGCATCTAGGCCCGATATTGTGTTGAGTGTAGGTGTGTGTGCAAGGTATCAAGCGGCTCCTAAGGAAAGCCACTTGGTGGCGGTCCATAGGATCTTTCAGTATTTGATTCATACCTCAAGGTTTGGTTTGTGGTACCCAAAGGGTGCACAATTTTCTCTCAGGGGGTACACGGACTCGGATTGGGCCAGTGATTAAGATGATAGGAAGTCTACTTCTAGGGCATGCCAATTACTTGGTAGGTCCCTGGTGAGTTGGTCTTCCAAGAAGCAAAATTATATATCTCTCTCCACCGCTGAAGCCGAGTATGTGGCGACCGCTAGTGCTTGCACCCAATTTCTATGGATGAGGCAAACCCTCAAAGATTATGATGTTCATTTGGACAAGGTGTCTCTTATGTGTGACAAGGAAAGTGCCATCAAGATAGCCTACAACCCCGTGCAACACACAAGGACGAAGCATATTGAGATTCGTCATCATTTCATCCGGGATCATGTGGAAAGAGGTGATATTAAGCTAGCATATGTCCCCACCAAGGATAATCTCACGGACATTTTCACGAAGCCTCTTGATGATGCAAGGTTCATGTTTTTGAGGAATGAGCTAAACATCATTGATTCAAGGAGTTTTACTTGAGTATCTTGCACATACCCCTATAGTTGATACATGTTTGGGTTTAGGTGTAGGCATGGACATAGGGGGTTGTTATCCTGACACATTGGGTTCTCCCTCCCCACCCAGTATGCTCAAAACACAAATTCATTGTTATCTCTCTTTTTCTAATGTTAAATTATGAGCTTAAATATCGATAATTGGCAATGCACCCAAGATATATCTTCGCGGTGGCATACCATGATCTCTTACATGGTGTCTTAGGCCATCAACCTCTTGTTTTGAAGAGTTGGTTCTTATTTGGTTCATATTTGGATTTTATTTGACTTCTTTCTCTCTTTTTTATTTTTGTTGGCTTTATGGAAAACACACTCAAATTTTGGTGTTTAGTTGTTTGGATCTTGAAATATTTGAGTGCGAAGTACCATCACTATTTGGTTTTTCTTGTCCCAAGCCAAAATCTCCCTAAAAGCCAAGTTTTATAGCCACATGCATGTCCCCACAAATTTCTGGGATTTTTTGGAGTTTTGGGTCCGGAGACTACGGTGTGAAACACCAGAGACTCTGGTCTGACCAAAGTCTCCGGCCTAAGCACGGAGATTCAGGTACACCGGAGACTCTGTTGTACTTAGACCGGAGACTCTGGTCTGGCGGTTTCTTGAAAACATAAAGTGGTCGAGGTGGAAGGGTTTCCTCATTTCCCTTCTAACCACCCAACCCCCAACTACCCATCTACACCACCGCCACCTCTAGGAGCCCGTCCGGCTGCTCCCCGCCGTCAGAATCCTCCCTTCCGGGCTCCCCTCAAGTTTCCCCTCTAAGAGCACCTCCATGGACGACCGGGATGGCAAGGGTATCTCCTCTCCCCATTTGTACTTCTTGCACTAGTGTTTGTTCTAGATGTTGATTTTTTGGAGATACTATACCTTGCCCCTGGTTGTATTCACTCTCTATGTTGTTGTCATTCCCTAGAAACCTATATTATATGTTTGGAGCACAAATCCCTGCTTGTATTTGGTCAGATCTGTCGCAAAGACCGGAGACTCTGGCCACTCAGACCGGAGACTTCGGTGTGTCCGGAGATTTTGGTCTCCAGACTGGAGACTCCGGTGTAGAAGCGGAGACTTGTGCCCAATACCTTCTGCATATTTCTTCCTCTCTCTTGTGGACATTCATGCTTACCTACTGCTATTTGGTGTTGTTTTTTTTGGCGGTTTTTGTTTTAGGGAAAAGGACATGCATCCTCCTCCAATCCTCATGTCAACCCAAGGGAGTCTCGTGCTCACTCTCACAACTACCTTGTGATACGTCATAAACGTATCCCTAATTTCTGATGCTCCATGATGATATTATGCCAATTGCTACATGTTTTCTCCCTTATTTATGTCATTTTTACCGATTTTCCGGACTAACCTATTGAAAAGATGCCACAGAGCAAGTTCCTTGTTTTCTGTTGTTTTTTAGTTTCAAAAAAGTTGTTCTGGAAATATTCTCGAAATTGGAAAGTTCGAAGCCCGGAAGTACTATTTTCCCCGAAAGCATCCAGAAGACCAAAGAGTAGACGAAGAGGGGCATCAGGGGGCCCACACCATAGGGTGGCGCGGCCCCCTTGGTCGCGCCAGGGGGTGGTATGGGGCCCCTGGACCTCCACCGCCTTTGCCCTTTCGCCTATTTAAGCCCCCAGGATGGAAAACTCTAAGTACCTGATCAAAATCCCCAAAAAAGTTTCGCAGCCGCCTTCACCGTCAACCCTGGATCAAGAGGGTTCTGGAGCTGTTTTCCGGCACCCTGCCAGAGAGGAAATCATCACCGGAGGCTTCTACATCACCATGCCTGCCTCCGGAGTGATGTGTGAGTAGTTCATCCCTGGACTACGGGTCCATAGCAGTAGCTAGATGGTTGTCTCCTCCTCATATGCCTCCATGTTTAGATCTCGTGAGCTGCCTATCATGATCGAGATCGATCTTATGTAATTCTTTATGTTGTGTTTGCTGGGATCCGATGAATATTGACCTTATGCCAAGTTGATTATAGTCTTGATTGCATATGCTATTTGTGATCTTTCATGCTTTCCGTTGCTAGTGGTTGCTCTGGCCAACTAGTTGCTAGTGACTCCAAGAGGGAGTATTTATGCTTGATAGTGGGTTCATGCCTCCTTGTTGCCTTGCTCGAGTGACAGAAACGTGAAGGGGGAGGATGTGTTGTTGCCATTAGGGAGAAAACAGCGGTGAGAGTACCCGCGTGTATAATTATTGCTTACATTACACACTTTGTTTAATGCAATTATCTGTTGCTTGCAACTTAATACCTAAGGGGGTTCGGATGATAACCTGGGGGTTGATTATTAGTCATAGATGCAGATGGATGTCGGTCTATGTATCTTGTTGTAATGCCCGCACTAAATACCATAGTAATCATCATGTTATAATGTGCACTACGGTGCAACCTTTATTTCTCAATTACCCAGCTGTAATTTGTTCACCCAGCATGTTATTTTTATGGAGAGACACCTCTAGTGAACCTATGAACCCCAGTCCATTTGCCACATTGTTAAACAAACCACAACAATTTCCTGCTTTCTCTACTTTTTGCAAGCATACAACTGTTTTCCACACTATACGTCTAATCTTTTTTTCAGCAAGACCTGTGAGATTGACAACCACACTGTACCATTGGGGCAAAGTATTTTGGTTGTGTTGTGTGCAGGTTCCACGTGTTTGCAACACCGGTGAAGCGCCAGTGCCACCGTCAGTGGCATCAACCTTCTGAAGGTCCTCCTTCTCCTACTGGATTGATAACCTTGGTTCTCAACTAAGGGGAAAACTCCTACCGCTGTGCTCATCACACCCCCCTCTTGGGGTATCCCAACGAGTACAAGATCAGCACCATCAAGGAATTTTTGTGGCGCCGTTGCCGGAGAGAAGTAAGTCTTCTGGCAAGGGGAGTCTCTTACTCTCAACCTCTTTATTTTGTTTATTGTCTTGTTTTTATTTTTGTCTTGTTTTTATTCTGTATATCAAAAACACACAAAAAAATAGTTTACTTTATAGCTGTTATTTATTTGCTTGCTACTAAGATGTGTGACTTCACTAGCACAAACAACAATGATTTTATTTGCACACCTATTACTCCACCTGCTCCTACTGCTACTTTCTATGGTATTAAACCTGCTTGATTAAATCTTGTGATGAAAGAACAATTTTATGGTATTATTACTGATGATGTTGCTTCCCACCTTAATAATTTTGTTGAACCATGTGAGATGAAAAACATATAAAGATGTAGCTGGAGATATTATTAAACTGAAATGATTTCCTTTCTTTTTGAGAGGAAGAGCTAAAGAATGGTTGCTATCTTTTCCTAGAAATAGTATTGATTCATGGACTAAGTGTAAAGATGATTTCATTGGAAAATATTACCCTCCTGCTAAGATTATATCCCTAAGAATTGACATAATGAATTTTAAACAATTTGATAATGAACATGTTGCTAAAGCTTGGGAAAGAATCAAAACTATGGTGAAGAATTGTCCCACTCATGGACTGACTACTTGGATGATTATACAAACTTTTTATGCAGGGTTGAATTTCTCCTCAAGGTACCTATTGGATTCAGCTGCTGGAGGTACCTTTATGTCCATCACTTTGGGCAATGCAACAAAGCTTCTTGATGATATGATGATAAATTATTCAGAGTGGCACACTGAGAGAGCTCCACAAGGCAAGAAGGTAAATTATGTTGAGGAATCCTCCTCTTTGAGTGAAAGGCTTGATGCTATTATGTCTATGCTTGTTAATGGTAAAGGTCAAGTTGATCCAAATAATGTTCCTTTAGCCTCTTTGGTTGCTTAAGAAGAGCATGTTGATGTAAACTTTATTATAAATAATAATTTTAACAACAATGCTTATAGAAATAATTTTGGTGGAAACAATTACAAGCCCTATCCTCCTAATAATGTTTATGGTAATTCTTATGGCAACTCCTATAAGAATAATAAAAGCTCTACCTCTGATCTTGAAAACATGCTTAGAGAATTTATTAGCACACAAACTGCCTTTAATAAATCTATTGAGGAAAAGTTTGGTAAAATAGATGTTCTTGCCTCTAAAGTAGATAGCCTTGCTATTGATGTTGATTTTCTATGACTGAAGGTTTTGCCACAAGATGTTAAAAAAATAAAACTTTGAATGCCATCCAAGTTCAAATAGACACTAATGTTAGATTAATGGCTGAATTACATGCTAGGTGGGAAAAAGAAGATGAATTGGCTAGAAAGAATAATACTGCTAGAGTTTGTACTATTACAACCACTAGTAAAACTGAATCTCCAAGTGCTATTAAACCTCCTACTATCAATGGTAAAGTAGTTGGTGTTGATAAAGTCCCTACTCCTTTGGTGAAACGTGCTAAATTGCCTCAAATTGCTGAAACTGCTTCTAATAAAGTGCTGAAATTTTTAGAGAAATAGGAGATAATGGTCCTGTTACTTTTGATGATAATAATATTGGTTTTGATGATTGCAACATCTCTGAAGTTATTATGTTTCTACAAAAGCTTGCTAGAAGTCCCAATGCTAGTGCCATGAATATGGCCTTTACTAAACATATTACCAATGCTCTCATGAAAGTTAGGGAAGAAAAGTTGAAACTTGAGACATCTATCCCTAGAAAATTAGATGATGGTTGGGAGCCTATCATTAAGATAAAAAGTAAATGATTTTTATTGCAATGCTTTGTGTGATCTTGGTGCTAGTATCTCTGTTATGCCTCAAAAGCTCTATGATATTATTGATTTACCACCACTAGAACATTGTTATTTGGATGTTCATCTTGCAGATAATGCTAAGAAGAAACCTCTTGGTAGAATTGATGATGTTCTCATTATGGTTAATAATAACCTTTCCCCTGTTGATTTTTTGTTATGAATATTGAATTCAATGCTTCTTGTCCTATTTTTTTGGAAGACCTTTTCTTAGAACTGTTGGTGCTGTTATTGACATGAAAGAGGGGAGTATTAAATATCAACTTCCCGTCAAGAAAGGTTTGGAACACTTTCCTAGAAAGAAGATGAAGCTACCTTTTGACTCTATTATTAGAGGAAAATATGATGTTGATGCTTCTTCACTAGAAAATACTTGAGTTGATCTTTTAGGCCTAGCTGAAAGGCGTTAAAGAAAAGCGCTACCGTGAGACAAGCCGTTTTATTTCTCTGTTTTCATTCTGTTTTTCTTTGTTTTCTTTGGTGTGATTTGCACCTGGGTGTTGTATATTTCCTTAGAAACCCCTATATATATCTTTTCTTTTGTGTTTTTGTTGAGCCAAGTAAATCCTCTAGTGGAAAGTTGACACTATATTTCGGATTTCTGCGCAGAAAACAGATTTCTGCTGTCCATTGTTAATTCTGTTAAAAATCACAGAAAATTCATAATGACCTGAGATTTTTTTGATTAATCCTTAGTTATATAAGCAAATTTTCTTAGTTGACCACTTTTTGATTTGAGAAACAGAAGAGTTTTGAAAAAAATCGATCTCTTCCTGCTGTTCTGTTTTGACATATTTCTACCAATTATTGCTTTTGCATATTAATCTCTTTGTTTTGGTGTTCTTTTGAGAAAAATAGTTTTAAAATAAGTTGTGACAGTAGCTAATGTGTTTTTGATTGCTAGTATTGTGTTGTAACTGAACCATGTGAGTTTATTATTTCGATTGCACTAACGTTGCTAATGAAGATTGTGAGAATTTTGATGTGAAGGAAGTTTTCAAGGGTCAAGAGAAGAGGATGATATGATGTGATCAAGAAGAGTGAAAAGCCTAAGATTGGGGATGCCCCAGTGGTACATCCCAGAAAATTCCAAGAAGACTCAAGCTTCTAAGCTTGGGGATGCCCAAGGCATCCCCTTCTTCATCAAAAAATTATCAGGTCACTTCTAGTGAAACTATATTTTTATTCGGTCGCATCTTATGTGATTTACTTGGAGCATCTTTTATTTTTGTTTTCAGTTTTCTCTTGCTTTTGTTTTCATTTTTTTTTACTTTCATAATAAGCTTGGTTGGACCCCAGCATTCTTTTATTGTAGAGTGACACGCTCCGCTTTTTCATGAGAATACGTTGTATTCTTAGTCTCTGTTTGGCTGCTGCATTTATTTAGCTCATGTTTTGCATGCATCCATTATCAGAGCTGTTAGTTTTAGTAGTGTTATTTGAGTACTCTCATGTTTGCTTGCTGTATCATAAAGAGTATTTTTGTTGAAGCATGTTTTGTATGGTGCTTGTTGGGAGAAAGAAAACTACTGCTTGAAGTAGAATTTATAACGGTACTAGTAGAAGCTTGTATAGACTGTGGTTAGAACTTTTTCATGCCATGATAAATGTTATTTTAGTTTTAAAGCCTTGTGGTTATTGAGTAGCATGATTAGCCTCAAATATCTAAGAGTATTTAATATGTATTGAAAGATTCATGAGTTGTTCTTGCCATAGTAAAGCATCAATATATGGTATTCTCTTTGGAATGTTTTATTTGGTTGACTTGGCGCATGCTCACACCATGTTTATGACTACAAACCAGTCACGAATAGCCTCCAGGACCACTTAGTTTTTGAACTTGTGATACTGCTTATGTTTTAATTAATGATGCTTATGTCGCTATGCATGATTATGGCTCTTATGACTCTCTTGATTTGTCGCTTCCAGTCTTTTGCTAGCCTCCACCTGTACTGAGTATGAGCTCTACTCGTGCATCCAAACTCCCTTAAACCAAAGTTTTTCCCATTGTGTACACCATACCTACCTACATGTGGTATTTAACTGCCATTCCAAAGTAAAATTCTCATGTGTTACCTTTAAAACTTTCAAAATTATTCATGCTTTGTGATCTTGTTTTTGCTCATGAGGACGTTAATAGAGAATATTTATCTCACTTGTTGATTGGATTTCACAACATGGACTAGTGGCTTCATCCGCTTATTCAAATGATAGAAGAGCTAGCAGCAGGGTGCCCAGCCCCAAATTAATACAAACAAATTCTCTTCACTATTTTTGCCCCTGATCATATCAGTCAAAGCATAATTGTGTAAACAAAAGAGAAAGAGGGATGACCTTCTACACCAGGCACGTCCTTCACCATGGGAGTCGCTCTTGTGAATCCAGTTGGCTTATGACGTACTGTATTGTCTGTTTACCATTCGTTGACACTAGCATGCACCCCTCCTAAAATATATACATTCCTCCACAAATGTCAAACTTTTAATACCTCTGTTTAATCTATACTATTAAAGCGGACTCAGTAGAGTCCGTGATTGCGGTACGTCCCGCGATTTGGTCTCCCCGCAAAACTCTGGCCACACACACAAAATAACCGGAAACTTTTTATCACACGAGAAAACCCACCACGAAAAAATCCCCGGATGAACAGCACCTTATCCCTTCCACGCTGCTCACGATGAAACAAACACGACCACTCAATTGCTGCGCCGCCGACTCACTCTGTCTGCCAGCAGCACCCGATGCCCTGGCGCCGCCTCCTGAATCCCCGCCGCAACCTCCACGCAATCCTCCGGCGCCGCCTCATCTTGAATGGTAACCGCCGGTCAGCCCCATTTAGGTCAATCAACGGCAACCGCCGGTCAGCACCGTGCGCGGCAACCGCCGATTGTGGAGGACGTGATGTTATGGCTTCGACCAGTACAAAATCATCAACGCCCCCTCTCCACCCTTGTCCTCCACTTCCTCTCGGATCCGGTCCGTTGCTGCACGCCGTGGACGTTGCCCTGCAGCTGGTCTCCCGCGACCGCCGCGCCGCCACGGTACGGACTCTGCATTGCAGAAACCCCGACGTCGCCCAGCGAGCCGGCGCGCCGTCGCCACACACGACCTCCATTACTGACCGCTGGTCTCCCGCGACCGCCGCGCCGCCACGGTACGGACGCCGCCGTGCAGAAACCCCGACGCCGTCCAGCAAGCCGGCGCGGCGCGAGAGGCTGCCGCCGCCGTGACATCGCCTGCACTCGCCGTTCAACACTCTCGCCGTCGCCGGCAGTGAGACAACTTCTCTTCAGTTCGACCGTCTCAGGTTTGGACTCTTTGTCTACTTCTTAACTTCATTGACATGAAACCTGACGTATTCATTCCTGGTTCCACTCAATTTCTTTAGAACCGTTCGTGAAGTGAGATTCCTTGTACTCCAAAACTCAACTCCCCATTCTTAAGTATCCATGTCCTAGATATATGTGTACGCATATTTGCTTAGATTATTTGTGTGTATCAGTGATGTCAATATAAGGTTAGCTATGGATGTTGCTGAGTTCCGCAGGAGGCCATCTGAAAGTGTGAAAACATATGCTTAGATGTTCATGTTCTTCCACGGTTCATTCTTCTGACTTTTAGATCCTTTGGAGAAACATATAACAATGATCATAACTTGAGGGGACACTTGGATATGAATCTACATGGACTGATAATTTTGCTATCTCAAACAAGGCAGTGAGTGCCATCTATTTTTTTAAAGGACAATCCGGTAAAAAACATGTTCAGCAATAGGTTTTCTACAATTTCTGTTGGCTATAATTGATGCAAGTTGTGCTATAATTGCAAATATATATTTCTTTGACATGAAGATAGACATTCATGATTCATCTACCATTACTGTAGTTTCTCTATACTGTAATATAACATCCAGAGAAGCACGATATACATATAGTGGAAATCTATATTGAACCTAGGGTATGTATAAATAAACATTTCCGTCTGGAATATTTGATGATTCGGGGCAAAGTAACCCCTTTAATTACATTGCAGTATTGATGCAAATGGTTTCATTATGAGGAACTTAGACTTTCTGATTTAAATGTACTTAGCTGTCTCGTTTCTTACTTAAAAAACCAGATCAGAAAAACCTTACCAATATTCGACCGTCTCTTGTGATGGTTTATAAAGAGACCAGACAAAACTTAAGGCCAAAAATGCCATCTTCTCTCAGAAATATTTCATAGCTATGCTCCGGTTTTCCCTTGATTATCTATACAAAATTTGAATTGGTCAGTGATGAATTAGAACTTGCAGTATTTTTCTGTAAGGAATATGCGTTTTTATTTACGAGAACACCAGGATGTCGCTAATGAGAGTATATATACATGCTCTCCTATTAACTTTGTTCCTTTATTCTTTACCAGGAAGTAGCTGCAGCCTCTGGAGTGTGCAATTGGTGCAGGCTCTCCTCTACTTCGGTAGAATTCCCATCAAGTTTTCTTTGTCATACCAAATGCCAATATAATGCTATGTATCGCCTTGCAGTCCACATAGTTGCATGTGTAGTTGATGCTATTCTGCAAGTCTGCCCCCTTCGCTCAAGCCTCGGCGACGCGCCACTGTTGTATTCATAGGATTCCCGTAGCGAGTTCTTCAAGACAGATAAGCCTCTCCTCTAGCACACCAAAGACCAGATCAGAGGTATGCTGCTCTGTTACGCTCGTAATGATATATAGTTCCTCTTTGAACACTTGGACCTGAGTTTATTACAAACATGTTTTTTCTGAATTTTTAATAATCAGCTTGGAGAAGCAGTTTAGGGGCGTGGCGGTGTGCTTGTCTTGTTGATTGTAAAGAGAGGTAAACACAATGTCACTCTCTCTGGTTATGATGTGCTTGCTCTGCTTGTTGGCTTATCAAGTCAAACATGTGGTATTTTGTCTGTCAAGAATTTAGAGAGTTCCGATGACCGAAGCTAAGTTGTTTTTCTACTACTTTCTGTTTTCAAAGAGTTTTGATGGCTGAAGCAAAGCTGATGTTCTGCTACTTGTATTTTAGTATTCAAATGTGTAAAGCCGTTCAACACTCTGATTCGGAAGATAGATTGGAAATACAAGAATACAAATACAAATACAAAGCATTCTTTTGTGTTACACTTAGCTACTAAACATGTTCTGAAATTTCTGTCAGCCCCATGTTCGTTTTCTACCATAAGTAGTCACGGAAGCGTTGGAGTACATGACATAGTCTGGTGTCTGCTAGAGGTTAATTTCCTATACATAGTGTTTATTAGAGAGTAGTAGTGTGGTACACAGAAAGATGATTTAAGCCATCTTTAGACCGAAAAAATCACAACCATTATTAGATTACATACAAAGATGATTTCTCCAGTCAGATGAAATTACTAGGGAATTAAAGTTACTGTACTAAAATTTGCATCGAGTTATTTGTCGTGTTGTCTGGTGCTACGATGCTGCCATTAAACCCTTTAGTACCTTTCTTATGTAGATGGAACACATTAACCTTACGTATGCGGGAATCACTACGACCCGGCCCATCCCTAGGTATAAGAATTTTGATGAAATGGAGAATGGAGATATCTACTCAAAGTGGAGCATTTGCGTGAGGGTGGAAGTAAAATTTCACCCTAATTCATATGCTAACAATACTACCTTTATTCTTATGGATAAAAATGCAAGTACCAAACACCTTTACATGAATTAATAAACATTTAAATATGTTTTAATCCCAACATTACCTTATCTTCTCAAATTAAATTTAAAGGGGGCAAAAATCGAAGCAAATGTTTGGGGACAGGCTGAAGTTGAGCGATTCAACCGGATATTACAACCGGGTTGCAAGTATATTATTCACAGGGTTTCAATTACTTCTAACTTTGAAGATGTGGAGTTTAGAGCGATTGGACATGAGTATGAGTGCTCCTTTGATCAATGGACAATTGTTGAACCTTCTCTGCCTATTGAGTTCCCAGTACTTCCAAAACATTTGATGCCATTTTGGGATGTCACTAAGCGTCCAAATAAAACCTTCGTAGGTATGTACTGTGTATCAAGTACAATAGTAATTATCAAGACCAATACAACTTCAACATTTAAATTTGAGAACACTTCGTTTTGTCAACGCGAACGTGTTAGAGGGTTCACCAAGTATAGAGAGGCCATCTTCATGGACGCCTGGTATGTGTAATTAGTACATATATGGACACACCACAATTATCATAGTTACTAATCAATAATTCATAAACTTCAAACTGTAGGTTCAATCTTATTCCTGTTGGCATTTGGGGTTGCGAATTAATTCAGAACTATTACATGTGGTCAACAGCCGAAAACGACAATCCTATTGTCGTCGCAACTATGTTGCAAAAAGATAAAGAATTTGGTAATTGATTTATGTACATCCACTTATCTGTAGACAAGATTAAAGAATTAGCTTAATTACGTAGACAAGAAGATGTAGTTGGCGTAGTGGCACCTTCTGTTTTTTCCAATGCTGCATATATTCAATTCTACTTACTAGGCATTTTAATTAGTGTATATTTTTGTCGACTCTCTTGGTGAGGCGGTAGAAGAAATAGATTGTGTTTACACTCTCGTATGTCCAGTCCTGCAGTATTGATTATATTTTTGTCAAATATCTTCCAGTTGAATTTCCCATTCTTGAACAAAATCTTATTAGGCATTGTAAACATATATTTCTTGTTTTATTCCCTACTAGGTACTACCGTTCTATGTGTAGTATTGTGGTTTCTTTTTTCATAATATAATCTTGTGGTTCCCTTTTTATGCCAGTTTCCGTGCTAAGCTTGCTCCTGCATATGCTTTCTTCATAATACATGTTGTCTTTGGTTCTGGTACACATTTTACAATGTAGAGAATGACTGTTGGTACCTTTATGTAGATGGCACCTGTTAAACTACCAAGAAAGCGGACATATGCGTTCAACACAGAAACCCTGGCGACATACAGCAAGGCCATCTTCCTGACGATGACCTGCAACCTAAACTGGCACGAGATACAGGACACGCTGCTTCCAGGCCAAACCTTGCTGGACCAACCAGATCTTGTGACCAGAGTGTTCAGGTCCAAATTGGAAACACTGATAAGGATGATGAACAAGAAGCATATCCTGGGCGTTATGAAGGTGGTAGAGTTTCAGAAAAGGGGCCTCCCCCATGCTCATTTCATATTGATGTAGGTAGACCATATTTGAGTTGTTTTCTCCCTAATCGTTAGTCATTGGAAATGTAATGGTTGCCAACATATTTGAGGCATGCATATATACATTCGAATTACTATTTTGCTATATTTTATATATATATAAAGTTTTGTGCACACTTCATGTTTACATGTACGGCGGTGGGAAAAATTAATATGCCGTGGCAAAGCACGGGCATTCAACTAGTAAAATAAAAAGCTCTAGCACATGAGTGATCCCTACTTCCCTCTGCGAAGGGCATTTCTTTTACTTTTATATTGACTCTCCCTCTTCTAACTTTATGCATAGTTGAGAGAGCATTTTTGCCATTCTCAGTTCTATGTGCATTTGTCCCATAAACAACAATAATTACTTCATGATGTGATATTATTTGTTCTTAAATTATTTTTTCTAGTCTTCCTCTTGAATTTTGAAAGTGTCCTGGCATTTATGTTTTGTCCCACTCTTAAGGACTAGCGAAATTCCACTTTGCCATGCTTTCTCTATACCTAAAACAAACGTTTACCTTTCTTTGCATTATTATTCATGATCCTTTATTTGAGTTACTCTTCGTGATAAAAAGTAATTGCTATGTGATGGAGGGATGATAACCCGGTAGGCCAACTCCAAGGTGTAATTCGGCCCAAAGGACGCTGCGCAAGATCCGGCTAAGGATAAAAGAACTTCTAGAAGGCCCAAGATTGTAGGCCTCGTAACCCGGATTGTGGGTTACGGTAAGGAAAGTTAGGGTTTTATACGCAGTGTCCGGGTAGGATTCAGAGTGCGCCTTGGAGGGCAAGCCAGGGGGTTCGGGTGCTTTATAAACCGGCCCCTAAGTTAGGTCAAGGGAGATCCAAGAGTTCTAGCAATATCGCTTGACATCGAGCATCCAGTGTAACACGAGAGTTGAGTTAATATATCGAGATCGGAGACTCGGCGACTTGATTGCCGGCTACCAGATCGAGTTCCATCATGTTTCCTCTGAGCTAAACCCTCTCCCAAACGCCTGTGTCGTCTTGCCCCAAGATCAGTTACCCCCGGTAACGTCTGCCGTGATTATCCCACGACAGTTGGCGCCCACCGTGGGGCCTGCGTCCAAAGGTGTTTACATCACGGGAGAAGCTCGGAAGAGCATGGAGAATCTAGTCATCGGCGAGATCTACATCGACCACGAAGGAGAGAAGATGGTGGACGATTCCGGCTGGGGGCCAGAGTCGGATCACCTCGAATCCGGATCTGTCATGACAATCGGCCAGATCAGCGTCTTCATCGGTATGGTACGTACTTCCGGTTCGATCCCTGACGACTTTGGGTTTGATTCTGTGTCAGGGAAGACCAGCTATATCCAATCAGACGGAGAAGAATCAGTTGGGACAACAAACCCGACAGAAGAGCCCACCACGAAGTGGGAACAGCCGGAGGAGCCGGCATGGACCCCGCGTGGCCGGGTCGAGAAAGAAGATGATACCGAATCTATCCTGCATCTACTGGAGAACCGGTACGAGGAACACAGCAGCGAAGAGGAACAGTATGGGTTCGCGCCAAGCATTGTGCGCCGGGTTGCGGTTTACACGGCTCCCGCGACCAATCTCAACCAAGAGAACGTAACCGCGGCCGCAGCCGGGGCAGCACAAGCATTGACCCGGCGGCAAGGACCGGCTAACGGAAACACGGTTTTGGCCCAGGTTGACGGAGAGTCAGCATCAGTTACCAGTCAAGCGCCAGAAAACGAGTTACACGCGAACACGTTTGGATTCCTAGCAAACCGGACACCAGGATGGGTCCTTCCAATCCACAACATCCGGCCCTGTTCGACAACAATCTGATCCTAGATCCGACAGTTCTTGCCACAGTTATCACTCCAGAGAACGCGGCGGAACGTGTTAGGGATTTGGACGTAGCCCGTCGTGGATTGGAGCAGCAGAGAAGGCAAGTAGAAGTAGAAAGACAAGGGATGGCCACACGACAACGCGAGCTGGATGCACTGGAAACCCGGCTCCGAGAGGAAACGACTAGAATACATCAAAGGCACCAAACCAGATTGCCAGCATTGGGAGGAGTCATAAACCCGGCTGCGCTATTTATCACGCCTCAGGATCAGCCGATCCCAGCGGCAAATCAAGGAACTGCCCCTCAGCCAACAACCGGAGGAGTACAACCGGTAGACACGCAAGCCGGGTTACCTGTACCACAGACTGGAGTTACTACCGGCAATACTGTACCGCCACCACCACCACCACCACCATCACGTTTTCGCACACCAGCGGGTCATTACAACAATCCCATGGACAACGTGTACGCGGCAACGCTTGCACTGAATCAAATTCCCGTGAGAGAGTCACCCCACGCAGAGGAGACCCGGCGCGCGATAGATATGCTGCGCACGGCAGTGGCACAACAAGTTAATTACCCGGACCACAGAAGTGGAATGCATGGGACACCATATGTCAGCCAACAGCGAGGTGATGCCGGCAATATCCAGACAAGTTCGGCACGGCGGAGGGAAGAGCAGCAGCAAATGCCGCCTCCTCCACACATTCAGGCAGTACCAGCAGCATCAGCAGCACAGGCCATCGTAGACAGTTCCAGAGCCAGGAGAGCCGTGGCCGGTCTGCGGTACATGGGCCACCAGCAGTACCGCGTCCAGCTGTACCCCCTGCAGGATCACACGTTTCCCGAGTAAGGCCAGCTTCGACCATTCTTGCAGGACCTAAGTGTCTTTCGGATAGCATCAGGGCTGAACCTTACCCGGAAAAGTTCAAAGAACCGGGTAAAGTAGTGAATTATGAGCCGACTATGGATCCGGAAACATGGTTGAGCAGTTATGAGATGGCCATGTCAATTCGCAATGCGTCCGAAAATCTTCAAGCCAAATTCATGTATCTAATGATGTCAGAGGGAGCAGCAAAGTTATGGTTCACCAATCTACCGGAAGGATCTATCAAGTCATGGGGAGAATTGAAAACTGCGTTTATCAAGCACTTTCACGGGACATGTAGAAAGTTATTCACTATTGATGACCTAGAGCGATGTGTTCAGAAGAAGGGAGAATCGGCGCGCAGCTGGGTGCGCCGGGTTATGGAAATTCTTCATTCATACAGATATTCAGCCCAAGGATGCGCTGCAAGCTATGGCAAAACCTGCAAGTACACACCTTTAGTACAAAAATTAACTCGCATGAAATCTAGTCGGAATGCTTCAGAGGTTACGATGGGAGAACTGATGGATGCATGCAATAAACATGCCGCAACGGACACTACGGAAGAGGAAACTGATGATAAAAAAGCAAAAGCAAACACAAGTAATAATGGAAGAACCGGCAACGGATCAGCGCCGGGTAACAACAGCCAGAACAAGCGCCCGTTTGAGGGAGGCTCCGAGTTTGTCGCCAACACTGAAGCCGGATCTTCAAGACCCAGGGCAGAAGGAAATTTTAATACTGGAAATCACAATGGGGGAAACTATCAAGGGCCACCAAGGCCGAGTAATAATTGGAACATCTTCAGAATGGCATGCCCGAAGCACAGCAGGAACGGTAGGCCAGCTAACCACTCCTTGGAGCAGTGCGCCGACTTACAAAGGTGGAAGAATGAACAAGTGAACAGAGACATGCGAGGTGCAGGTCGGGGAGGAGGACCAGGTCCAGGTGGAAACCCGGGCAACGGCCCACCCCCAGCCGGTAACCCGGCAGCCGGAAATCAAGGTAACAGCCAAGGGGGAGCTGGAGGTTTGCAGGCCAACCCCAAGCAGTTGGGTCAATATCACGTGCATACTACAGGAAGTTCCAACAAGGACAAGAAGATACTGAAACAGGCGGTAAACTCGGTGTCTTCGGCTGTTCTGAGATACCTGAGGTGGTCAGAACAGGACGTAACATGGAGCAGAAGGGATCACCCGGAAAGAATAGAACACCCGGGAGTCTTGGCATTGGTAGTTGCACCACAGGTCAATGGTTATGAGTTGAAAAAGGTCCTGATGGACGGTGGAAGTAGCATCAATATACTATACTGGGAAACCTTTCTACGCATTGGTCTCAAGGAGTCTCAGCTACAAAAAGTTCAACAATTTTTCATGGGATAGTGCCGGGTCATTCAGCGTGCCCCGAAGGAAAAATCGCATTGGAAGTAGCTTTCGGGGAATCAAAGGACAATTATCGAGTTGAGTGGCTCACTTTCGAGGTGGTCAAGTTGCGCAGTCCTTATCACGCACTGTTCGGAAGACCGGCTTATGCTAAATTCATGGCTAGGCCGTGTTACGTGTACCTACAGCTAAAAATCCCGGGTCCTAAACAGACCATCACCATACATGGAAGCCGGGACATAGCGGCTGAGTGCGATGAAGGAGATGCAGCAATGGCTGAACAAGCTTGTAGAAAAGAGGAACTCAAATATTACCGGGCTCAAGCAGACTCGGATGACAGAACAGACTTGAAAATGCCGAGTACTGAAGGCGAAAGGGCAAAAATCAAGGCAGCACGAGATACCAAGATGGTGGCTTTCATCAAGGGTGATTCACTCAAACAACCCACCACAAGATAAGAAATTGCGCAGCCGTTCACAGCCAGCCGCGTCATGGAAACGCCTTATCCGGATTGGCTGGCAAACCCGGTACTCATAGTAAAAAAGATCAACAAGTGGAGAATGTGCATCGATTATGACAGTTTCGGACAGATTCCCAAGAAGAACTAAGCAATGTAACGGGCAGCAGGTTTCAGACGCACTATTTTCCTAGCCAGGGTACCTAAGGGGACTGGAAGGTTTTTAATGAGGCGGCCTGCTGACCCAAACTTTCTCGTATCAATAAAGAGATGGTTATCAAGTCCTATTTTGTTATGATCTTTACTTCGGTTACAGGTAAGCGTTATTTATTGCTATCAGTACATCAGTATCATCAAGTATGTTGCACATATATAGGTCCTGGGGGCTGATTGCTCGAATAGCACAGCTACAAACCCTAGGACCCGGCCTTGATGCCTATGAGTTATAAGGGCCGATTACTCGCAAACGAGTACGGCTACAATCTTATAACCGGACAAAGGAGCCAAATTTTCTTGACTTTTCTTACTTAAGCTCGATGTGACTCGCACTAAAGTGGCATGATTTCCTCGCTTACGATTACAATCAGCCATGAAGCCCAATGGGACTTGCCTGACCCTGTTTTCGTATAGATGTAACAACATGGTATCCACGCGAAAGCCGGCTTACAGTACAAGATAGTCAAAAGGGTCATCTAAACCACAAGTTATGCAGAGTATAGGGCTAATAGCCGGAAACTCAACGTTTATCAAGCATAACTTCAATACCTATGTGAAATGGCTCTGGGCTTGGGCTTAGCAGCAAACAACTTGTTCCCTTGGAAAAACCATACATCCCAGACTCGGTATTTTGGGTCTTGGGGACTGGGGATTTTGAAAAAAGGGAAAGTTTCTTAGTTGCTAAGACCCAAAAAACCCAAACATCCGAGTCTTGGGGACTTGGGGACTTAGAGAAAAGTCCGCCTGTCAAAATCCATGAAATTCGGAAACCGAGTCTCACAAAAGGAACCATAAAGAAAGTCGGATATCAAGAATAAACACAAAATCCAGATAAATATCAAGTTCATCCAGAGGCCAGAAGAGGCGCGAGGTATATCAAGGAATTAAAGTACGTTACAAGTCTTGGTACTAGTATCAAAGGTGCATAGGCGCACCGACAAAAGAATATCTGTTTCTAACAAAAGCATCGAAACGACCAAGGTATCGTGATGGCATTTGTTTACTCAGCTTCTTGCATAGGGTCCACACCCTTGCCCTTGCCTTCCGGGTCTTGGTTCTGGGCTTGCTCCGCAGCTCTCCCGGCATCGTCACCCGGATTCTTCGCATCAGGACGAACAGGCGGGAGGACAGCCGGCGTAGAGGTGGTGGGCTCCGATCCTAACTCGGCCTCCCTCTTCGCGGTTTCTTCCCTCTTCCTGGCCGAATCGGCAGCCCATTTCTCCAAAATGTCGAACGGTGGGGGTGCTTCCTCTTTCACGATTTTATCTTCAGCATCGTACGAACTCATAAGCGTACGCAGATCCATACTATCGGCCAAAGTAGTTGCCGAGTGGCGCACCGCGGATTGTACAGCCTTGAAGTCCTTGGGCCCAAACTTGGAGCCATCCGCTTTGAATTCTGGAAACCCGGATATAACCTTTGTCGGCTCAAGCTTAGGGAAGTAAGCCTTAGCCAGCGCAAAGGCCCGGGTCATACCAATCCGGCATGCCGAGCGCTTCCAGATCTCGATCCATGCAGGCACGGTGGAGCAGGCTTGGATAAGATTTTCTTCACCCGGATATACCTCAGTTGGCCACTGCACGGCATCCAATATCCACTTGGTGCCGGCAAAGAAAGTCTGGAGCACAGTCTTTAAAGTTTTAGCCTTGGCAACAACATCTTCTTCTGGGGTTGCAAGGTTAGCACCTGCAGTTGAAAGAAAGAAAGGCCATATCAGTAATTCCGAGTATCATGTAACAAAATAGAGGCATGAAAGCAGTCAGCAGCAAGAAACTTACTAAGCAAGATACGATAAGTATCGGTAATTTGCTCCGACAGCTTTTTCAGGGCAGTACGAGCAGTGGTGCACCTTTTCTTATATTTGGAAACATTTTTCTTCAAAGTTTCCACTTCATCCTCAAGGGCCTCTCTCCGCTTTACCTCGGCAAGCAGCAGTTGTTCGGTCTTGAGCAAAAGTTCATCAGATCGGGTGGCCTGTTCCTGTGAGAAACCAAAGTATAAGAATTAGTCGGGTATCATGGCAAGCCGATTATCGCGCAGAATACCGAGCATAATTTCAACAAATTATACTCGGCACTTGGGGACCAGATGGATAAGAAGAGATATTAGGTAACATTACCTGGTGCTCCGCTGCCATGCGCTCTAGCACATCTCTCTCCGAGGCCTTCATAGCAAGGAGAGTTTTCATCATCTGGTCAAAAGTATCATTGCCCAAATGGGAAGACCCGGGATCTTGGGGACTTGGAGAAGGGGCTCTCTTCTTGAAAGAGGGTATACAGGTCGTCCGAGTATCGGAGTCTGGTGCCCCTCCTCCCGTGCCCAAGCCCGCAGTTTCTTCATCCTTGAGTACGTGCGAGGCTATGGGATACTCGGCCTCTCGGTCGGCCGGGTCTATTGGTGACACTTGTTGATCTTCTCCGCCAGCTGCGGCATGCATATCATCAGTCAGGTTCTCCTTACCCGGGTCGTTAGTTTCCATATCATCTTGGTCGCTGACAGTGATCGTGGCCCTGCGGGCAGTATAAGTAAAGTAGTTAGCGTATAACTGGGAAAAAGTGATGAAAAAGTATTAAGGCATCAGGAAAGGAATTTTACCCGGGATTCACCATATAGTCCGAGGGGAACTCGCTGCTGGACCCGGACGAAACTGAAAAACATTGAGCAAGACGTGGAATTGTCCCGTAAGGGGATGGTTTGGGAAGACTTTGGTACTTAAGAAAGGATTAAGAGAATACCAGCGCGTTGAGCCGGAGATGACGAAATACCCGGATTAAGAGCGCCATCACCTGGAAAGCTCCGAGTGATTCGACGCTTGGTCACGAGCGGTTCCTTCAAATACGACCAAGTGGATAATTCCCGGTTTAGCTCGTGCATGTTATCAAAGAAATATGGTTTGGAGGCAAGGAAAAGGTATGGAACCTTGAAGACGACCCCTTGGGGTTTTCTCTTTGATCCGACCTTGACTGTTGGTTCAGCGTCGTCCTCGTCACTCGCTGACTCCACCTTGCCTTCAGTTTCTTCTTCATCATCCTTCTCTTCTTGTTCTGAAAGTTATCAGGATTTACAATCGGAAAATGAAGAACGAGCAACAGCAATTTCAAAAAAGCTAAGTGAAACTCGGAATGTACCTTCATCCGAGTTAACGACGTCTTCCTTCTCCTCTGGAGTTTCAGAGCTAGGAGGAGTTTCAATCTTCCAAAAAGGATCATCGGCCTGAGATGAAGATATAAGAATAAGGGTTATTGGCCATATCGAGTTGAAAGTGTGAAGGTAAATATAAGGAAGCCGAGTCTTTACCTTGGGGGCCGGGTTCTCACGCGTGAAGGGTTCTAACCCGGCTATGTTCCGGATTACCTCCAACTTCTCTGTCAAGAAGCTCTTGATAGTCTTGTTGGTGTCTCCGGCTGCAAAGCTATGGGTGGAGTATCGGAGCGAGTCCGTGGTATGCCCCGAATACTCGCACATTAACTTTGTGCGGATGGAGTTGGGTTGGATCCGGAAATCGACCCAAGTCTTTACCATGTTGAGCCCAATGAGACCTTGGGCCGAGAGAACAGTTATTTTGGCCAATAAAGGTTGAATCGCCTCCCTGTCCGAGTCAGGGGCAAAGGCGTTGAAGGTCTCGGAGATATCGAGGAGGCCCTCTGAGTAACCCGGCAACCTCTTTTCGCCGGGAGGGGAAGTGTCCCGGCAATAAAAATATGAAAGTTGCCAGTGTTTGACGTGGGAGTTAAGAGTGAGGGGTGGCATTAGAGAATTCTTGCGGCGCTGGATAGAGACCCCGCCGCAAGCGAGAAGTGCCCCGTCACTGCTTTCGCGGCACGGTTTGCACTGGAAAAGTTCGATGAAGAGAGCCAAACTTGGCGGAGTGCACAAGTATGACTCGGAAAGAACAATGAAGTGGGAAATATTTAACACAGAGTTAGGCCCTATGTCAAATATCCGGAGGCCATAGTGGCTCAGAACATTTCGAAAGAAAGGGTGACCCGGGACGGAACCTCCGGGTCACGTGCTCTACAAAGCATATTACCTCATCATTGGCAGGCGTGGGCTCTCGTCACCCGGCACCCTCCAATGGATATCCTTTTGAGAGGGGAGGACTCCTAATTCGGCCAGTTCTTCTAACTTGGCCTTCGTAACCGTGGACCGCGCCCAGTTGGCGGATATGGAGTTGGTGGTCTTGGCCTTGGCCGGCTGTTTCCCCTGCCTTTTGGGAGCCATGAGATTAACCTCCAAAGCACAAGATAGAAGGGTACAAGAAATAAGACTCGGAAACCATGAGTCATCCGAATATTTGCGAGGGATATCAGGAAAACATGGAAGCAAAGAGTTATCCGAGTATCACTCTATGGAGCAAGGTTACAAGTTATCCGGGTATCAAATATCGTTACAAAAATTATGAAGGGTTTACGTGTTGAAAGGTGTTTGGGGAAGATGGATGGTTACCTCTGTATCTACTGCAAACAAAAGAGCCGGAAGAAGAGAATTTTCCGGGTGTCAACGGCAAGCGCGGAAATTTTGGGCGGCCCGAGCCTAGATTGGAGATTCCATTTCTAGATTTGTGGTGAAATTAGTGACTATGGACAGTAGGGGGGTAAAGTGAAGTCTATATTCAATCCGTTGGATGAGTTAGAATGAATTCGAGCGACCTAATTCGGCGTGACCAGAAAGATGACCGGCGGGTTGACTTAGATCTAATCTGAAGTAAATCGAGAAATTGCAAGCACAAGTTAATGGATATGAGAGACTTACTGGAGGAGATCGAAGTGAAGCCCGACGGAGGCGAATAGCACAAGCTTGGTGCCCCTTTGCGATTCCCGGCGGGCAGGTCGGGGGTGCGGCGGCGGATCTTGGCGGCGGCACGGGGCGAACCGTGGCGGAGCGCAGCCGGCGGCAGATTGGCTCTGGTGACACGCGTGAAGTCTCCGTGATGATGTTCTGTGAGTTTGGGTGCGGAGGCGAAGAGAAAGAGGAAAGGGGGGAAATGAGCCGTCGTGGTTAGGTTTACCTCTAAGCACTTATTTATAAGGGTGTGGGGGATAAACCTAGCCCAACGGGTGGCAGACGGAAATTTCGGGTTAACGGCTATTTGCCTGGATTCTGTGGTGTGTGCTTTGAGTGCTGAGCGGGATATCCGGACGGAAATAAGAAGGAGATCTTCTCCGCAACATCAGGGTCAATTATCGAGTAAAGTTAGCCGGATCCTTAACATTCTTATCAGGGTGTTAACCCGGGAAGATAAGTAAAGACTTGGAGAAAGCCGGGTTACTATATGGCCACCGTGGAGTTAGGCCTAGCTATTTACCAAAGCTAGTTAACCCGGCCTCCGTTGAACTTGTAAGTTTGATAATTTTGCAGGGAATAGCGTGCACTTCAAAGAGGATCTTGTGATGCCTAAGCTATTCTGGGGACTACTGATGGAGGGATGATAACCCGGTAGGCCAACTCCAAGGTGTAATTCGGCCCAAAGGACGCTGCGCAAGATCCGGCTAAGGATAAAAGAACTTCTAGAAGGCCCAAGATTGTAGGCCTCGTAACCCGGATTGTGGGTTACGGTAAGGAAAGTTAGGGTTTTATACGCAGTGTCCGGGTAGGATTCAGGGTGCGCCTTGGAGGGCAAGCCAGGGGGTTCGGGTGCTTTATAAACCGGCCCCTAAGTTATGTCAAGGGAGATCCAAGAGTTCTAGCAATATCGCTTGACATCGAGCATCCAGTGTAACACGAGAGTTGAGTTAATATATCGAGATCGGAGACTCGGCGACTTGATTGTCGGCTACCAGATCGAGTTCCATCATGTTTTCCTCTGAGCTAAACCCTCTCCCAAACGCCTGTGTCGTCTTGCCCAAAGATCAGTTACCCCCGGTAACGTCTGCCGTGATTATCCCACGACACTATGCTTTATTATTGAAGTTTTATTTATCATGCCTGTGTTTAAAGTTTTATGATCTCAGCGTGCACATGTTTTTTACATTAGATTGATCAAGTTTATGTTAGTAGCATGTCACCTCAAAAATTATTGTTTTACCGTTTACCTACTCGAGGACGAGTAGGAACTAAGCTTGGGGATGCTTGATACATCATAAAAGTATCCCTAATTTCTGATGCTCCATGATGATATTATGCCAATTGCTACATGTTTTCTCCCTTCTTTATGTCATTTTTATCGTTTTTACGGACTAACCTATTGACAAGATGCCATAGAGCCAGTTCCCTGTTTTCTGATGTTTTTTAGTTTCAGAAAAGTTGTTCTAGAAATATTCTCGGAATTGGAAAGTTCGAAGCCCGGAAGTCCTATTTTCCCCGGAAGCATCCAGAAAACCGAAGAGGAGACGAAGAGGGGCATCAGGGGGCCCACACCATAGGGTGGCGCCCCACTTGGCCGCGCCAGGGGGTGTTGTGGGGCCCCTGGACCTCCATCGCTTCTGCCCTTCCGTCTATTTAAGCCCCTGGATGGAAAACCGTAAGTACCTGATCAAAATCCCCGAAAAAGTTCCGCAGCCATCGTCACCGTCAACACTAGATCAGGAGGGTTCTGGAGCTGCTTTCCGGCACCCTGCCGGAGAGGAAATCATCACCGGAGGCTTCTACATCACCATGCCTGCCTCCGGAGTGATGCGTGAGTAGTTCATCCCTGGACTACGGGTCCATAGCAGTAGCTAGATGGTTGTCTCCTTCTCATATGCCTCCGTGTTTAGATCTCGTGAGCTGCCTATCATGATCGAGATCGATCTTAAGTAATTCATTATGTTGTGTTTGCTGGGATCCGATGAATATTGACCTTATGCCAAGTTGATTATAGTCTTTATTGCATATGCTATTTGTGATCTTGCATGCTTTCCGTTGCGTGTATAATCATTGCTTACATTTCACACTTTGTTTAATGCAATTATCTGTTGCTTGCAACATCATACCTAAAGGGGTTCGGATAATAACCTGAGGATAGATTATTAGTCATAGATGCAGATGGATGTCGGTCTATGTATCTTGTTGTAATGCCCACACTAAATACAATAGTAATCATCAGGTTATAATGTGCACTACAGTGCAACCTGTATTTGTCAGTTGCCCAGCTGTAATTTCTTCACACAGCATGTTATTTTTATGGAGAGACACCACTAGTGAACCTATGAACGCCGTTCCATGTTCCACACTGTTAAACAAAACACAACAATTTCCTGCTTTCTCTACTTTCTGCAAGCATACAACTGTTTTCCACACTATACGTCTAATCTTTATTTTCAGCAAGACCGGTGAGATTGACAACCTCACTGTATCGTTGGGGCAAAGTATTTTGGTTGTGTTGTGTGCAGGTTCCACGTTGTTGCTGACACCGGTGAAGCGCCAACACCACTGTCAGTGGAATCAACCTTCCGAAGGTCCTCCCTCTCCTACTGGATTGATAACCTTGGTTCTTAACTAAGGGGAAAACTCCTACCGCTGTGCTCATCACACCCTCCTCTTGGGGTATCCCAACGAGTGCAAGATCTGCACCATCACCTTGTCACCAGTCTGGAGACTGGGAGGGTTTCTCAACGTAGGACCCTTGATGATGAGCGTCGCCAAGAAGAGGCCATCCAAGAGAACCAAAGGTTTTAAATGGAGAAGAAGGCCAGGTTTGATAGGATCACTTCTGTGAAGAAGATGAGCAAGCAATACTATAGGCTGATGAGGACCAAGCCTTTCTTCTCCATGGCTCGCACTACTGAGAGTCATAACTATTGAAGGAGAGAGTCTGAGCTGATTCAGAGGGAGATTTACAGTGTCCTGCAGCATCCAGTCTGTTCGCAGAAGGTTCTTAACTTAGAGGCTCTGAGCAGCAGGGAGTACTTTGAAGAGGCCATGTGGATTACTAAGAAGCTGGGTCTAGTGCATCTTGTGGGCATTCGGAAGAATTACAACATCAAGGTTATTCATCAATTCTATGCCACGATCACTTTTGGAGAAGACGAGGAAATTCCCTTGACTTGGATGACCGGTACCAAGAAGTGTGAGTCATATTTCCTTAGGCTCTCCGAGCTACTTGGTTACCCTATGGGTGACAATGTTGGCCGAAGGATGCATGTTTGCGGTGTTGCCTATAACCAGAAGAGGATGTCCCCTATGTATGAGAAGATATCAAGCACAGGTACTGCCAAGTACTTGAAGAGGGTATACAATATCCTTCTCCTCCCCTTCCGTAACAACATTGCTCCCAAGGCCGGTAACGTTGATGCTATTCGTGGTGGGACAGTTAACTTGCTCTATCGGGACTTCCAGTGTCACTTGATGGGACCAGACTGTGAGGGATTTGAGATTGACATCATGCATTTCATTAAGGGAGAGATGTACTATGTCATGATCGAGATCAAGAAGGTCCCTTTTTACGCTCCATATGTGATGATGCTCATTCTTGATCAGTGCTCAGGACTTGTGTGTGAGACTGTGCATGTAGTTGGTACTCTTCAGGTTCTCACTTCTTACTTGCCTTCTGATGAGGACACCCCCATGGGTGATGCTGGGACTGAGGCCCCGAGGGCTAGGAGGAAGAATGCCGATCCTCCTTCTCGCCTTCAGGGAAAGGATGAGGTTCGGGATGAGATTAAGAAGCTCTCGTGGTTCCAGCGCAACATTCTGTGCATGACTATAGCTATTCACAAGGAGAATCACGAGGCCTATAAGGAGAGGAGACAAATGAAGAAAATGATCACCAAGCTTCAGGATCATGCGGATATTGTGACTACCCCTCCTCTTGAGCCTCCAACTGAGTCCATCACCATGTCCTATGACAACTGGAACACGTCCTCTTTCCCGCGGGGTGGCGTTGAAGAGGTCACTTTGGCTCCTTCTTCTTCCAACAACCGTGGAAAGGCTCCTATGACCGAGGAACAGGAGCATACCGAAGAAGAAGAAGATGAAGGGGAGTATCAAGAATAAGGTGATGATGATTATGAGGGTGATTGCACCGACAAGAATGATGGAGAAGACAAGGACTACGAGAAGGAGGATTGATCCTTGGGGTTCGTGTAGTTTCTCTTTGTCCCTTTTTGGTGTCTCGATGACAAAGGGGGAGAAGTAGCTATAGACTTCTCAGGATTGGCAAGAGTTGCTTTGATTTGATTTGATTTGCTTCGGAACAAAAGTCTTTGGACTTGATTTTATTTTATGGTTTGTGTTCCTTTTATCCTAGTTGATTTCAAGTTTTTTTATTTCCTAGTGGACCTTAAATTTTTGTGTGGTGGGACTATGTTGGCGAAGCTATCTTATTTTTGTGCTATTATTGTTGCTTTACTTACCTTACCTATGCATGCACGTATATTGTTCATTATTGTTGTTGTACTTGTGGGCTTTGTTTGTAAAACATAGGGGATGCTCATGACTCTTTTGTTCCAGAGCCCGTCTATTTTTTTTCAAACCAAGTCTAGCTATGATTATTCATTACAAATATGTGTGTTGTCATCAAACACCAAAAAAGGGGAGATTGAAAGCACAAATGCACCTAAATCTTGTTTTGGTTGTTAACAACAGACACCTAAGTGTGTTGATATTTTTCAGGGTCTTTCAATAATATTACAAATGGTGGTGTGTGAATCAAAAAGTTCAAAGAGACCTCCCGGTGGAAAACTTGCTGGAATTTAATTCCAGGCCGGAGTCTCCGGTCTGCTAGACCGGAGTCTCTGGTATGAAGTTTTCCTGTGAAGAACCCAGAGCTGCGCAAACGGTGTCACCCACTGGACTCGCACCGAAGAGTCATCGGAGTCTCCGGACTATCTCCTGCCCATACTACTCGTTCGACCCCAACTCTCCGGTCTACACCGGGGTCTCCAGTCTGGAAGATCGGAGTCTCTGGACTCGTCGTTCCCAAGCGCTAACTGAAGATGGAGTCGATGGCGTCACTCTGGAGACTGTCCGGAGACTATCCGGAGTCTCTGGTCTCCCAGGTGCGGAGTCTCCGGGTCTGGGGCTGTGCGGATTCTTTTCATACCGGAGTCTCCGGTGTGACATTCTCAGAAACAACTCTAAGGGCTCGAAATTGGGTGAGGGGTATAAATACCCCATCTCCTTCTTCCTCCTTGAGTTAGCTCATCGAGAATAGATCTCACCATTGCTAGAGCTCACCCACCTTGCTAGATCTCCCAATCCCTCCACCCAAAAGTGTTGATCTTTGGAGGATTGAAGGAGAAGGCCCCAATCTACGTCTTCACCAACCGGTTTTCCATTCCCCCCTGATTTGCTTGAGGGTAACTAGTCTAGGGTTTCCTTGTGTGGATAACCTATTCTTGCTACTCTTGGTGATTCTTATAATTGTTGGGAGCCCCCAATTTGTCTTTGGGTGTGTGCCCCAAACTTGTTTGTAAAGGACTCGATTCCCGCCTCAAAGGGGATCAATAGTGGAAGGTGGACTAGGCCTTTGTTGCGGGGTTCATCGGGGAATATGGTGAGGACTTTGTGGCGTTGAGTAAGACTTCGTGGCGAAACTCACACCCCTCCAACGAGACGTACTCCCTTAACAAGAAGGAACTCGGGAATACATCATGTCTCCGCGTGCTTCCGTTATCGGTTACCTCGTTCCGTCTCCTTTACCTTACTTGTATTGTATTTATTGTTGTTCTTGTCATATAGGTGAATTCACCTTAGTTGCATTATCTAGAGAATTTAACTTTGTGTCAACCCTTAAATTGAAGAAAACTTTAAATTGGCCGTAGCACCTAGTCACCCCCTCTAGGTGCCCATACTATCCGTTCAGGTTGTCTTGCATATGGAGCTCATACAGATTCTTTGGACGAAAACCTTCGTATGTCTGAAAGCACAACTATTGAAGCAACATACAATTTTTGCAAAGCGGTGAATGTAGTGTTTTGACCAATCTATCTAAGGCAACCAAACGTAGAAGACATAGCTCGGCTGGTGGCACAAGGAGAAGCAAGAGGATTTTCTGATATGTTTGAGAGTATCGATTTCATGCATTGGAGATGAAAGAACTATCCATTTGGTTGACATGGATGTATAAAGTAGGACATCTCGGAGCATGCAGTGTTGTTCTTAAAGCTTTGGCAGATTATGACCTGATCATTTGGCACACATTTTTCGGCATGGCTGGTTCTCATGTTGATATGTTGCAACAGTTGTCGGTGTTTTCGAGACTTGCTAATGGCCAAAGAAATTTGAATTGGTTGTGAATTTTGGACTTTTTATTCGAATTGGTTGAATAAGTATACTATGTTGTTGAACTTTGCAATCTACGTGATATATAAATATGTATCTATGAAAACAATCGATAAGGGCGGCTTGTTTGGGGGGGGGCGCCGATGTGTGCAGCACCCCCTAATGTCTCGAAAAAGCGTTCGACACCCTCAAAAGCGGACATAAGTTGGGGGGGTGCCAAACAGAAGTTGGGGGTGCCGAACAGAACTACAGCTTTCTCCAACCACCTCGTGAAGAAGAAGGCGCGAGGTATCCACTATCTTTGGATGACCCCAATCACATGCTACTGTGGTTTAGGTCCTTCATGTGCAATCACTACCCATGACAAGTTGATGATGGTGATGTGTTTTTTGTGAGGTTTTGATCTAGATGGACTTGTGGTGTATCACAAGAAGTTCTGCCCGTGGTGCAAAACTAACGTAGTTTTTGAATTAATTAGATCATTTGGTAGTAATGTGTGTTGATATTCCTGGTCCATTAATGGGTAAACTCGTTGCTCATCCCAAAATGTTACTATATCACGGACATTCCACACAACCAAACACTCAGCGATTGCACGAAACAAGCCGAAATGATTACATGCTGGCAAGCAAACATAGGGGATCTCTTGGTGCTCAGATTGTAAAACATGATCTAAAACCTTTATCAGTCGGGAGAGATTCATCAAGGTAATGTTGCCCCGATGCCAAAATGGCTACCCGTAACAGAAACCCCTAGGGCATGCTTGGATCATCGTTTATTACCAAATACCGCTGGCAACGTCTGGCGGAAAATACCGCGCTCCAAAGAAGAAGCTCCGGAAATACTTCCTTGACCGTAATGTCTACCGATAATCCAAGCGAGCCCCTAGGCTACTGATAGTGGGAGTAACTTGGGTGGTAACATGCACCTACATACAATGCCAACTAGGCATTTTCGTGACATGACATGTCATTAAATGAGAAAACAGAGTGTTGTGGTAACATATTATGTTATAACATCACACACTCCAAGACAAATAACTCTATAATGCAATTAATGATGTTTTCTATGTTACCACATATATGTTATCACTCACTATGAAGATAGTAAGATAGAGTGGTGTCATGTACTCAGGCCCGTCCATGGCCCAGTGCCACCTGGGCGACCGCACAGGGCCACCAAAATCTGGGGGCCTCCATTTTCCAGCGTCTGTGTATATAGGCCTTGTAATATTCGGCCCAAAGCTCAATCAGCAAACACCGTTTCCAAAGAAAACTACCGATCACCAAATTATTTAGCTAGGCGGCCCTTCGAGCGCTCGCTGGATGCGCTCAGGCAGTTATTCCCATGTTGCTCTTGCGTGGGCCATGTGGTCAGGCTGGCATAGCACGTCTTTGGTTTGTAGTTCTAGAAAAAATTCCCATCGTAGGAAAGTGAAGGACGTATCCGAATCGAACCGGGTTTGGCTGCTTTTTATACAATCGCTATGATCGAAGATCCAATCTAACTAACTTGCCGACAGACGCCAGTTCAACGACGAGAACTACACACGGCTGCTAGCGCCAGCGAAAGTACGTGCAAGGCCAATCGTTGTTTCAGATTTGTTTTCCCCTTTGAATCAATCAACGAGGCACTCCAGTTAGTGCTTTGGCCGCCCGGATAAATTCTTGCTAATTGATCAGTATTCAGGTTCTGGACTCAGAATCGGAAGGCCGATCAAGGTTTGCAAGATATTTTCAATTAACTTGTATCGACATATCTAAAGTCAATTTATGTAGTATTTTTTTCATATTACTTTTTTTTGGAACAGGAAAAACCATGTCTTCTAGAAATAGAAACCATGAATCGGGTTCTTCAAAGCGTAGGAGGACACAAAGACTTCTAGCAGCGGCAGAGTCTCAAAAGGGAGATCTCGATAGATATATTGTGAAGGGTACTCAAATTAATAATGGAAATTAATCTTCTCACGATGATATTGATGATGGTCATGGTGACGATGCGCTAGAGGTTGAGACTCACAATGAAGATGTTGTTGATGACGCTGATGAGGCCGTTATTGGCGACGAAGATGATGAACCTACTCACAATGAAGATGTTGTTGATGGCACTGATGAGGCCGTTATTGGCGATGAAGATCTTGAACCTAATATTGGCGATGAAGGTAATGGTACTAATATTGCTAGTGACATCAACAACACTTTTTAGCCTGATATATTTGATCCAAGAACTTGGGATGGACTTGATACAAAAATTATTGATATTTTGCTGCAAAAGGGTCCCAGAAGAGACTTGTCTATTGAGCATGGTCCTAAAGATAAAGTATCTAGAAGGTTTTCTGCATTCTACTACACCAGAACTCTCTCAAACGGAGAAAAATGTGATAGAGAATGGCTCGTATATAGTAAAGAACTTGACAAGATATTTTGTTTCTACTGCAAATTATTGAAAAAGGGGCTTGTGAGAGGCCAGTTAGCTAATGACGGTTTTAGTGACTGGACTCATCTTAGCGAGAGAATTAGAGAGCATGAAACTAGTAGGGAACATGTTACAAATATGACTTCATGGTACCACTGGACAAGGATTGTTTGATGTTCTACAACAAGCTTTAAAGACTCTTGACCTTGATATAGACGATGTGAGAGGGCAGGGATATGATAATGGGTCAAATATGAAAGGAAAGCATCAAGGGGTACAAAAGAAACTTTTGGATATAAATCCAAGAGCTCTTTATTCAGCTTGTGGTTGTCACAGTCTTAATTTGACACTATGCGACATGGCAAATTCTTGTCGTAAAGCAACAGATTATTTTGGAGTTATACAACGCGTCTATACAACATTTGCTAATTCAACTAAGAGGTGGGAAATTCTTAAAGATAATATAACAGGATTGACTCTCAAGTCATTGTCATCTACCCGTTGGGAGAGTCGCGTTGATAGTGTTAAGGCTATAAGGTTTCAGATCTCAGAAATAAGGGAGGCATTGTTGCAAGTGGCTGAAAATGATAAGGATCCATTGACAAAGAGTCAAGCACAATCATTGGCAGAACATGAACTTGGTGACTTCGAATTTGTAGCATCGTCAATCATCTGGTATGAAATATTATCTGCTATTAATATGATCAGCAAGCAGTTCCAGTCAAAGGATATGCTTATTGGTATTGCAATTGAGTCAGTAAAGGGGCTGATTTCCTTTTTCACTAAGTACAGAGAAACTGGCTTTTCAAAAGCATTGGAAACTGCAAAAGAAATTGCGATGGAGATGGATATTCCTCTAGTGTTTTGCACCAAGCGTAAAATCAAAAGGAAAAGGCAATTTGATGAGGATACAGATGTCACATCTATTGATTCACAATCTGCGGAGGAGTCATTTAGGCTCAATTATTTTATACCTATTGTTGATCAAGCTATAGCTTCATTGAACAGGAGATTTGAACAATATCAGGGGTATAAAAAAACTTTTGGCTTCTTGTTTACGTCGGATAGACTGCGATCCATTGATGATGATAATTTGAGAGCTTCTTGTCTTAATCTTGAGAATGCACTTAAGAGAAAAGAACATAAGTATATTGACGGGAATGAGATTCCAGAGCATAAGGACATTGATGGAGAGGAATTGTTTGTTGAGCTAATCTACGTTCAAGATTTACTTCAAAAATCAATGGGTCCTATTGATATTTTGAACTATTTGAAGGAACGTCCTTATTGTCCTGTCGCTACTATTGCGTACAGAATTTTATTAACCATTCAGGTTACTGTTGCATCGGCGGAAAGAAGCTTCTCCAAACTCAAGTTGTTGAAATCTTATTTGCGGTCTACTATGACGCAGGAAAGACTCAATGGATTAGCGACAATAGCACTTGAAAATAATATCCTAGAGGAGATTAATTACGAAGATATAATTGAAGATTTCATTTCAAGAAATACCAGACGGATGATGCTTTTCAGTAGAACATGAGGTCAATTTATTGTTTTAGTGGTTCCTTTTAGTAGAATTAATGTTTGATATGTTTTTATATATTGTACGAAATAATAAATATTAACGTTATGTAATATAAAGTGAAAGTTTTTTTGGTTGCTCTATGATGTCAAAAATTTCAAATTTAGGGCCCCATTTTGCATTTCGCACAGGGGCCCCGAATTTCTGGAGGCGGCCCTGCATGTACTGTACATGTTACCGTTCTATATTACTCTGAGAAGCCTTAGAGGTTTATGCTGCTGTTTGTTTTTGTGTCTGGAGTTAAAGCCTGCGAGGTTTGTTCTCGTCTTTACAAATGGGAACCGGTGACTTCTCAATCAATTTCTATGGAAATTGGCGGCCAGCTACCCTGTAATAACAAAGGACGGTCGAGATCAATCAAATTGTTTTTACAGAAACTATGACAAAATTCTGACATGATCAATGATCTCATGAAATCCCTGCAAACACCCTACCAAGCAGCAAACGTTTCGTCAGCAAAATCACCATCCTGGGAATGCCCCCCAGGTAAACGGACAAAAATATCGCCTTACGCCTCCGAGAGATCGCCGGCTGCTCCCGAAACCAAGCATATATAAATGTCCACGATCATTAGCAAACCAAGCATCTTTAGTTGCAGTTCCGACTAATCTCAAAGAGCTGCAAACCGGCCGGCCATCGCCGTGGACCCGTGGTGGACATGGCGTCTGCTGCAGTGTTGGGCCTGATCGCTCTGGCCGTGGTGCTCGCGACCTGGCTGTGGACAGCGGCGATGCACCACCTGGTGTGGCGTCCTTACGCCATCACGAAGGCGTTCCGCCGGCAGGGCATCCGCGGGCCGGCGTACCGGTTCTTCGTCGGCAACAACGAGGAGTCCAAGGCGATGCGCGTGGCGACGGCCAACGACGTGCTGGACCTCCGCTCCCACGACATCATCGCGCGCGTGCAGCCACAGATCCAGGCGTGGACGGCATCTTACGGCAAGGTGTTCCTCTCGTGGACGGGGTACTCGCCGGCGCTCTGCGTCGGCGACTACGACATGGTGAAGCAGATCCTCTCCAACAAGACCGGGCTGTACGGTAAGCCGGACCCGGGGCCCAACATCATGGCCCTGATAGGCAACGGTCTCGCCTTCGCCAACGGCGACCAGTGGGCGCGCCACCGCCGCGTCGTGCACCCCGCCTTCACCATGGACAAGCTCAAGATGATGGCCAAGACAATGGCGGAGTGTGCTGAGGAGGTTGTCAGGGCGTGGGAGGCTCGCGCGTCGGCGGCGAGTGACGGTGTGGCGCGGGTGGAGGACGTAGGGCAGCAGTTCGTCGAGCTGACCGCCGACGTGATCTCGCACACCGCGTTCGGGAGCAGCTACAGGGAGGGGAAGGAGGTGTTCGTGGCGCAGCGGGAGCTCCAGTACATCGCCTTCGCCACTATCAACAGCGTCCGCGTACCGGGCCTCGAGTACCTCCCCACCAAGACCAACGTGCGGCGGTGGCAGCTGACAAAACAGGTGCGCGGCACGGTCATGGGGATCATCCGGGACCGGCAGGCCGCTGCAAAGGACGCCAGGGGCTACGGCAACGACCTTCTCGGCCTGATGCTCGAGGCCAACTCATCGGCCGGCGCCGGAGGGCAGAGGGCGGCCATGAGCATGGACGAGATCATCAACGAGTGCAAGACTTTCTTCTTCGCCGGGCACGACACCACCTCGCACCTCCTCACCTGGGCCGTCTTCCTCCTTGGCACGCACCCTGAGTGGCAGCAGAGGCTGAGGGAAGAGGTCCTCCGGGAGTGCGGCGGCATGGCAGCGCCCATACATGGCGACGCCCTCAACAAGCTGAAGCTCGTAAGCACCTACCTATCCTATCATTCCTGTGCTCCATGACCACGAGTGAGGCTCACTTCACTTATGAACTGTAATCGGTGATGGCAGGCGACGATGGTGCTGTACGAGACGCTGAGGCTGTACGGCGCGGTGACCATCATAGCGAGGAAGGCGACGGCAGACACAGAGCTTGGCGGAGTAAAGGTTCCCAAGGGCACCCTGACAATGATACCGATCGCGATGATGCACCGCGACGAGGAGGTGTGGGGCGCGGACGCCGGCGAGTTCAATCCCGACCGGTTCCGGGACGGCGTGGGCAGGGCGGCCAAACACCCGAGCGCGATGCTGGCCTTCTCCGTCGGCCCGCGGTCATGCCTTGGTCAGGACTTCGCGATGCTTGAGGCCAAGGCGACGCTCGCCCTCATCCTCCGGCGGTTCAAGTTCGAGGTCGCGCCGGAGTACGTGCACGCGCCGGCCGACTTCCTGACGCTACAGCCAAAGTGCGGGCTCCCCATCCTGTTCAAGCTCTTAAAGCGGTAGAATACAAATACTACTCGTAGTAAAAAAATCCAAAAGTGCATGCGGGCTTCTATTTTCCCTGCGAATACTTTTCGACAGAACGTGCTTTATTGGTCAAATCATAATGTTTACCTAATCTATCTATCTATCTATAGTATAATCTATCTATCTATCTATATCTATCTATCTATCTATATCTATCTTTCTTTCTTTCTTTCTATCTATCTATACTATCTATACTATACTATTCTCTTGCTGCCGTGATGGTACGTCAAGGACGTACGTTCAATTTTTTTTTTGTCCCCGTTCTTGGCATGTCCCGTTTTCGTAGCTACCAACGGATTCCAAACCTGACTAGCCCATGACTGTTTATGGTAAGCGTCTCAAACTCCCATCCATATATAATCTACATGGCCCCTTAAATCACATAGCACTGGGGCTAGTCTGTTGGCCAGGGCAAAGTGCTTTCATCAGAGGACGCTCAATCCAAGACAACTTCTTATATGTCAAGAATGTGATCAGAGATGCAAAAAGGAAGAAGACCCCTCTGCTTTTCCTGAAACTAGACATCGCAGAGGCGTTTGATTCGCTTGATTGGGGTTTTTTGATCAGGGTGCTGCGGCACATGGGTTTTTGACAGAGGTGGAGGGACATGGTGTCATTACTTTTGGCGTCGTCTTCCTCCCGCATACTTCTTAATGGGGAGCTCGGCAGACCTTTCAAGCACAAGAGGGGGCTACGCCAAGGAGATCCGCTATCGCCAATGCTTTTCACTCTTGCCATGGAGCCTCTACAATGTCTGTTTGAGCATGCTACTCGGAATGAGGTTCTGTCTGCGTTGCAGCTGAGGGCTGCCAAGATTCGTGCCAGCTTCTACGCTGATGACGCGGCCCTTTTTGTTAACCCTATCAAGGAGGACATCACGATGGTGTAGCGGATTCTTCAGCTGTTTGGCAATGCCTCTGGGCTCAAAACGATTTGGAGAAATGTGTGGCATACCCAGTGGCTTGTGATGGAATTGACCTGCCTGATGTGCTACATGATTTTGGGGTTACCCCTTAGTTTTCGCAAGCCCAAGAAGATCGAGGTGCAGCCCTTGTTTGACCGAGCTATGGGAAGGCTAAAAGGGTGGAAAGGAAAGCTTATGAACAGAAAAGGACGGCCGGCTTTGAGCAACAACGTGCTTACAACCACTGCCACGTATTTCCTAACGGTCTTCCCGGCTGAGAAGTGGATGATCAAAAGATTCAACAAGATTCGTCGGAATTTCTTGTGGGCGCCTGATGATGAAGCATCCGGGGGGAAGTGCCTGGTAAGCTGGCAAAGGATCTGTGCGCCAATTGCCTACGGGGGACTGGGAATCAAAGATCTGGACGCCTATAGTCGTGCCCTACGCCTTCGTTGGGAGTGGTTTCGATGGACTGACAGAGACAGGCCGTGGATTGGCATGGACACTCCCTGTAACGCTTCCGACAAGCAGCTCTTTGCAGCATGCACAGCTATCTCTTTAGGGGATGGAGCAATCGCGGGATTCTCGACTGACAATTGGCTCAACGGAGTTGCCCCAAAATCTGTGGCACCTCTCTATTTCACCCTTGCTCGAAGAAAATGTCTGACGGTAAGAGAGGCTCTGTTTAATGGAAGATGGATGAGGGGACTTCAGCGCATCAGCACGGAAGAGCAGCTGGATCAATTCATTCAATTATGGAGTTTGTTTCAGAATGTTACCCTGTAGGATGCCCCAGACACTATCACATGGCACCTTTCTTCTGATGGAAAGTACTCGGCCAAGTCGGCTTATGTCGTACAATTCTACGGCAGGATATGGCAACCTGAGTTGGACCATGTTTGGAAAATCTGCGCAGAAGGAAAGGTAAAATCTTCCTTTGGCTTTCGCCGCAGAACAGAAACTGGACTGCGGAGCGGCTACGTTCGAGGGGGTTGCCGCATGATGACCTCTGCTGCCTCTGTGACCAGCAATTTGAGACGGCATCCCACCTTGCGCTGTGCTGCCCATACTTTAAGGAGGTCTGGGCTCATCTCCTGGCACACAATCCGCAGGCCTTGCAGCTTGCGACGTCTTCGAACAACTTGAATAAATGGTGGGAGAAGTCACGCCGGGTAAAGAAGGATGAGGAAAAGAGGCGCGACGTTGCCGCGGGAGTGTACACAATCTGGCATATTTGGAAGGAAAGAGGGAGACGTTTGTTCCAAGCTGAGTCGAAGCCAGCACCTGTGGTGGCTGGTCTTGTGAAAAGTGACTTAGAGCTCCTGTTCTTGGCTAGAAACAGGCCAGCGAGTTAGAGTTTTTTCGTGTTTCTTTGTGTTCTCAAGTGGCACCAGCCATGAGCTAGTTTTGTAAATCCTGGGTTCTTTGTTCTCTTCTTTAATGATAAAAGCAAAGCTCCTGCTGTTCCCGTTCAAAAAAAATCACATAGCATCCACCGAACGGGCCTCGACCCTGGAGCACCTGGCCGTAGTTGTACGACCCGAGGCTGCGTCTAGCACCTCCACCATCTCGCCAGCGACGTACGGCGCGCAACGTGTCCACGGCCGTTCCCAGCACGGATGGTCCGGAATAGTTCCGTGAGACCGTGACCTACACGTACTCGCTGCTTTGAGCAGGTAGTCAACGCCCCACCGCATGGCCGCCTCACCGTCGAGCTCGAGAACGCTTCAGAACAACATGGTTATGGTGAACGCTATGGCGAGGCGAACTGGGGGCAGGTCCCGGTGGCCAAGAGCATCGACGACCTGCTTTGTGGAGCATGGAGATTAGCGAGTCCGGCGATCGAGGCGTGGTCACCAAGGACGTATCTCGCCGCTATCCCGACGAACGCAACAACCATAAGCTCGCCAATATTTACCAGGGGATCAATCCCCACGGAGCTGAAGACATCGACGCCCCCCTGAAAGTAAAGTATGGGAACCTAGAGGGGGGGTGAATAGGTGCTACGACCAATTTTTTTTTTGATTTAGGCTTGACACAAAAGGTAAATTCTCTAGATAGTGCAACTAAGGTGAATTTACCTATATCACAAGGATAGCAATAAATGCAACTAGTACAAGTGAGTAAAAGATAAGGGAACGAGGTAACCGATGGGGGGACGCGGAGACACGATGTATTCCCAAGTTCCTCCTTGTTAAGGGAGTACGTCTTGTTGGAGGGGTGTGAGCTCGCCACGAAGGCCTACTCAACGCCACAAAGGCCTCACCCTATTCTCCGATGAACTCTGCCACAAAGGCCTAGTTCACCTTCCACTATTGAACCCCTTTGAGGCGGGGATCGAGTCCTTTACAAACAAGTTTGGGGCACACACCCCACAACCAAATTGGAGGCTCCCAACACTCACAAATCACCAAGAGTAGCAAGAAGCCTAGGTTCTCCACAAGAGGAAACCCTAGGCAAAGATCCCTCAAGCAAATGAGAGGGGAAATGAAATCCGGTTGGTGAAGATGTAGATCGGGGCCTTCTCCTTCAATCCTCCAAAGATCAAGGCTTTTGGGTGGATGGATTGGGAGATCTAGCAAGGTGGGGGAGCTCCAACAATGGTGACTTTAATTCTGGACGAGCTGACCCAAGGTAGGTGGAGGGGAGGGGGTATTTATACCCCTCATAAAGTCTTGGAGCCGTTGGAGCATTTCTGCCAACTTCAAACCGGAGACTCCGGTGTAAAGGCCGGAGACTCCGATCTGAACATTTCGCAGAACCACCAGGCCGGAGACTCCAGACAGTCTCCGGTGTCCCTCCGGACTGTATGCAGCAGGCGACACCAAGTGCGCAACACTTGGAAAAGCTCCAGGAATCTTCAGTGCGGAGACTCCGGTCTGGAGGACCGGAGACTCCGGTCTTGGCGTTGCGGTTAGACCTGGAGAGTGTCTGGGGTCGAGCGGAACCAACAGAACCCAGTCACACTGGAGACTCTGGACAGTCTCCGACAAGACTCCGGTGTGAGTACCGCAGGCGATACCAGAAAGTCCTTAGCCATTTTTCAGAGGCAGCTCCCACACCGGAGACTCCGGCCTGGAGAAAACTCCAGCAGACAGAGATCCTGGTGTTTTGCCCCTTTTTGCAACACCTCACCACCATATCAAATATGTTGTTTATGCCCTGAAATACATCAACACACTTAAGGATACATGTGTTGTTAACAAACACCAAAACAAGATGACTTAAGCGTGTTTGCACTTTCAGTCTCCCCCTTTTTGGTGTTTGATGACAACACACATATTTACAATAAAATCACAGCTAGGCTATGTTTGAAAAAGATAGAGCACTCACAATATGAGCTCCCCCTATATTTTACAAACAAAGCCCTCTTGAACAACCACTAGTGAACAATAATACATACAAGCATAGAGACAATAGATAAAGCAATAATAGATAATAATATGAAAGGATAGCTTCACCACGTGGTCTCAACACACATAACATCCATTGTTTACTACAAAAGCAAAGCAACTAAGATAACGGGAACACAAGCATTAAAAGGCAAATCAAGTTCAAGGACTTGTGTTCCGAAGCAAATAAAAAGCATAGCAACCCATGCAAATCCCGGAGAAGACAAAGCTACTTCTCCCCCTTTGGCATCAAGACACCAAAAAGGGCAAAGAGCACTACACATCCCAAGGGCTCAGTCATCGTCCTCATAATCATCGTCTTCATCATCATCCATCGGGTCCGTTGCCTCCTCATCATCATCTCCATCTTCATCTCCCTCATCATCCTCAGCATCAGAACCAGATTCGAAGAATCCAAGGTCCTCATCCTCAGGCTGATCCTCAACATTTTCCTCTTCGTCAGTCACAGGGGGCCCTGGCACGGTGGGTCGAAGAGGAAGGAGCTGAGGTAACATCCTCAAAGTCACCCCATGGGAACTGATCAGTGTTCCACTCCTCATATGACATAGTCACAGAAGCGGTGGGAGGAGTGGGAGGAGTAGTGGGAGGGTTCCCATAGGAGGAGTAGCTCCAAGTCCAGCGTGGTCATGCAACTTGGAGATCATCTTCTTCAGCTCACGCCTCTCCTTGTAGACCACATGGTTCTCCTTGTGCACTGCCACAGTCATGCACAAAATGTTGCGCTGAAACCAAGAGAGCTTCTTCATCTCATCCTGAGTCTCCTCCCTGCTAGAGCGGCGAGTGGGAGGGTCAGCATTCTTCCTCCTAGAGCGAGGAGGCGCCTCAGCATCCCCCATGGGTGTGTCACCATCAGGAAGGTGAGAGGACATAATCTGGAGAGAACCCACTGGGTGCTCAGTCTCGGTAGCCAAGCCAGGAAACTGATCAAGGATGAGCTTCATCACATAAGGAGCATACACGGGCACTTTCTTGATCTCGATCATAGCTGAGTATATCTCCTCCATGATGAAATGAATAACATCAATCTCGAAACCCTCTCCATCAGGACCAGCAAGGTGACACTAGAAGGCATGTTAGAGAAGGTTCACAAGGCCACCACGAATAGCATCCTCATTCCCGGCCTTGGGAGCAATGTTGCAGCGAAAGAGGCGAAGACAGATGTTGTAACCCCTCCTGAGATCCTTAGCTATGCCAGTGCTAGATAGCTTCTCATACATCGGAGCTTCTTGTCATAGGACACTCCATGAATATGCAAACGGTGGCCATTCCCTTCTCCCCAAGGGTAACCAAGAAACTCAGAAAAGCGCCTCATAGAAGACTAACACTCAACAGACCCAGACATCCACTTCAAAGTAACATCATCATCTTCACCAAAAGTGACAGTGGCAAAGAACTACTGAATGATAGAGGCATTGTAGTCCTGCTGAATGCCAACAAGAAGCTCAAGACCCAGTTTCTTCATGATCCAGATAGCCTCCTCAAAGTACCCAGAACTGCCGAGAGCCTCTAAGTCTAGAACTTTCTGGGGACATACAGGCTGCCTGAAACGGGAGTAGATCTCACTCATGATCAACTCAGACTCCCTCCTCCAATAATGAGAAGTCTCAGCAGTGCGGGCCATGGTGAAGAACGACCGAGCCCGCATAATCATGTACTCCTTCTTGCTCATGGAAACCACATAGGTGATCCTGTCATACTTGGCCTTCTTCGCCACTTCAGTCCTCAGCCTAGCCTCATGCCTTTCTTTCTGACGCCTCTCAGTCGCAAAGGTGTTCTTCTAACCAACTCTACCAGTGTCTTAATCAGTGACAAGGTAGTTGCGGGTGTGAGCACGGTAGGCACGCTTGTTGGGATTTGAGGTCTTTGACTTCACCCTTTTCCCTGAAAGCACACACAAAACCAGAAACACAACAGCAGAGAGAAACCAAATAAGCATACATGTCCAATAAAAGTGCAGAAACAAAACAGAAACATCAAGGATCAGTTCTGGGAGATTCACACCGGAGTCTCCGGTCTGGCAGACCGGAGTCTCCAGACTGACACTGGAGTCTCCGGCCTGGCACACCGGAGTCTCCGGACTGGGCGTCCACAACAGATATGAATCTGACACAACTAGTTCCTAGGATGTTTCTATCAGTTTCTACCAGGGATCAACAAGCTAGGGTAATGCTACCAACAACAGGTACTATATCTCCACAAAACAAAATACCTAGTCCTTAGATCTAGATGTAAAAACCAACAAATGGGGAGAGGAGATGGTGTACCCTTGTCACCCTGGCCTGTCATTGAGCCTCCCTCAGATGGGAGAGGCAAGGAGAGGCGAGGGAGGCGGTTTTCGGCGGTGGGAAACGGCCGGGGAGGAGCTCCTGGCGACGGCGGCGGCACAACAAGTTATTGGGGGCGTGGGGGAAGTGGGGAATGAAACCCTAACTTCCCTCAGCCCCCAGTTTTTATACTGCGAAACCCCACACCGGAGTCTCCGGTCTTAACACCGGAGTCTCCGGACTGGCCGGAGATTCCGGTGTGGCAGACCGGAGTCTCCGCACCTACGCCAGAAAACCCCCCCAAAAGGACATGAAATGCAAGAACCAATAAAACTTGTCTAAAAAGGTAGGTTTTGGCAAGGAAATGTAAAAAAACATAGGGAAGGGAATCTTATACTCAAGAAAGTCTAGAAAACATTTGGAAATCAAATTTGAGTATATCATCCGAAAAATGCCAAAACCCTCAAATAAGAACCAACTCTTCAAAGAAGAGTTTGGTGGCTAGGCCACCATGTAATAGTTCATGGTATGCAACCGCGGAGATATATCTCAGGGGCATTGAAATTACTCAACACTGAAGCTCAGAATTCAACATTAGAAAAAGAGAGATAACAATGAATTTTTTGGTTTGGGCATAATGGGGGGGAGGGAAAACCCAATGTGTTAGGATAACACTCCCCCTATGTCCATGCATACACCTAAACTCAAACACGTTTCATCTATAGGGGTGTGTGCAAGATCCTCAAGTCAAACTCCTAGAATCAATGACATTTAGTTCATTCCTCAAGAACAAGAATCTTGCATCATCAAGTGGCTTCGTGAAAATATCCGCAAGATTGTCCTTGGTGGGCACATAAGATAGTGAAATATCCCCTCTTGCCACATGGTCTCGGATGAAATGATGGCGAATCTCAATGTGCTTCGCTCTTGTATGTTGCACGGGATTGTATGCAATCTTGATGGCACTTCCATTGTCACACAAAAGAGGCACCTTATCCAAATGAACTCCATATTCCTTGAGAGTTTGCCTCATCCATAGCAATTGAGTGCAAGCACTTGCGGCGGCTACATACTCGGCTTCGGCGGTGGAGAGAGATATGCAGTTTTGCTTCTTGGAAAACCAACTCACCAAGGACCTACCAAGAAATTGGCAATCCCCGGAAATAGACTTCCTATCATCTTGATCACCCGCTCAATCGGAATCCATGTAGCCCTTGAGAGAAAATTGTGCCCCCTTCGGGTACCACAAACCAAATCTTGGGGTATGAACCAAATAACGAAAGATCCTATGGACCGTCAACAAATGGCTATCCTTAGGATCCGCTTGATACCTTGCACGCACACCTACACTCAAAACGATATCGGGCCTAGATGCACAAAGATAGAGCAAAGAACCAATCATAAACGATACAAATTTTGATCCACATCTTTACCCTTCGGATTACGTGATAGGTGGCACTTGACTTGCATAGGAGATGTCTTGATCTTAGCATCTTGGAAGTTAAACCTCTTGATCATGTCTTGGGTATACTTGGCTTGATAAATGAAAGTCCCACGAACCAATTGTTTGATCTCAGAGCAAGAAAGAATTTAAGCTCACCCATCATAGACATCTCGAAACTGTCAGTCATAAGCTTAGAGAACTCATTAGTGAAATCTTGGTTAGTTGAGCCAAAGATAATATCGTCCACATAGAGTTGGCATATGAAAAGCTCTCCCTTTACTCTCTTGGTGAAGAGAGTGGGGTCGATCTTCCCAACTTTGAAACCACGGTCATCCCACAATTCTCTAAGGTGCTCATACCAAGCACGAGGTACTTGTTTGAGACCATAAAGAGCTTTGTCAACTTTGTAGACATGGTTAGGAAAGTTGAGATTCTCGAACCCCGGAGGTTGCTTCACATATACTTCCTCCTTTAGTGGACCATTTAAGAAAGCAGTTTTCACATCCATTTGTTGCAATGTGAAATTATGAGAAGAAGCATGAGCAAGGAGGATACGGATGGACTCAAGGCGAGCCACGGGTGCATAGGTTTCATCAAAGTCAACGCCTTCAACTTGAGTGTAACCTTGAGAAACCAATCTAGCCTTGTTCCTTATGACAATGCCATGCTCATCTTGCTTGTTCTTGAAAATCCACTTAGTGTCAATAACATTGTGGCAATCTTTGGGCTTCTCAACCAATCTCCAAACTTTGATGCGCTCAAAGTTATTGAGCTCATCATGCATAGCTTCAACCCAATCGGAGTCCTCAAGAGCTTCAAACACTTTCTTTGGCTCCACCATAGAGATATGAGCTTGATGCTCACTAAAATGTGCCAATTGCCTTCTTGTGGATCTTCTAGCTTGAATATCCTCCAATACCTTGTTGTCTTGGGCATCAATTTTCTTCAAAGCTCTTTTTATCCTTTTGACACAACGGGCTTCGATCTCCGCATTATTGCGCGGAGGGATCACTTGATCATCTTGATCATTTGGGTCCCCATCTTGACCAACTTGGCCTTGATCATCATCATCATCATCAACAATATCTTCAACACTTGATTCAACTTGAGGAGAGGATGAGGAGGATGGTAGATCTTGGCCTTGACCTTGACTCGCATTAGTGAGAGGAGTGGGTACGACTTGCGTAGTGTCTTGGTCAATGAGAGGAGGGTCTTGAACATGTTCTTGGTTAGGTGTAATACTTGGCTCCTTGGCTTGTTCTTCTATTGTAGATGAGGGCTCCACTTGAGTAGAGCATAGTCCTTCTCGAGTCGCCATAAGGTGTCCCTCAATGGGGCGGAAAAATACCACACCCATCCTTCCAATGGCTTCTTGAGGTATTTCAACATCTACATTAGAAACATGAAATTACGCCACTTGGGAGCCATCATTTTCCTCAAAAGCCACACTACAAGATTCTATGACAATCCGTGAGGCTTTGTTAAAGACTCTATAAGTGTGGGATTTGGCACCGTAACCAACAAATATACCCTCAATAGTTTTGGATTGAAATTTAGAAAACCTAACACCCTTGATCAAATAAAAGCATTTACAACCGAATACACGGAAGTAGGAGACGTTGGGCTTGTTGCCGGTGAGGATATCATATGGAGTCTTGTCCAAGACTTTGCGGATGTAGAGGCAGTTGGAGGAGTGGCATGCGGTGGGTATGGCCTCGGCCCATAAATATTGGGGAGAAGTGTACTCCGCCAACATGGTCCTTGCCATATCCAAGAGAGTGCGATTATTCCTTTCGGCAACACCATTTTGTTGAGGAGTGTAAGTGGCGGAGTATTGATGACGAATGCCTTCTTCACTAAGGAATTCATTCAAAGTATAGTTCTTGAACTCCAAACCATTATCACTCCTAATAGCCATGATTTGCACATTGTGTTGACGTTGCACTTCGTTGGAGAAATCGATGATGGTTTGTTGAGTTTTACTCTTGCACTTGAAGAAATAAACCCAAGTGTATCTTGAATAATCATCGACAATCACCAAGCAATACTTCTTGCCACCAAGACTTGCCTCGGGCACGACACCAAAGAGATCAACATGGAGAAGCTCCAAGATCCTCTTTGATGAAATAATAGTCTTGGCCTTGTGCACCTTGTCATGCATCTTTCCTTCAACACACGACCTACGAACACGATCCTTTGAAAAGGAAACAATTTATTTTAGTCCGACAATAAGGCCACCTTTGTGAAGACTTTGAAAAGTTCTCATGTTGACATGGGACAAGCGGCGATGCCACAACCATCCCACGTCCGCTTTTCCGAAAAGACACATTGTTTGAGAGTTGGTAGACTTCGAAAAGTCCACCACGAACAACTCATTTTCAACATGTCCCACGTAAGCGACGTCAAGAGTCTTTCTCCTCAAAAGGACCACAATATCAACATCAAAAAAGACGGAGAAACCCATCTTTCCAAGAGAGAGGACGGAATGTAAATTGTAACCAAGGGATTCGACAAGCATGACGTTCACGATAGTGATATCGGGAGCAACCACAACCTTGCCGAACCCAGATACCTTAGACGAGGACGAGTCTCCATAAGTGACGGTAGCTTGTATGTCATTTGGGCGCAACTCCATCACAAGTTCTTTGCTTCCGGTCATATGGCTAGTGCATCCACTATCAATTATCCATTTAGTCCCACGGGAAGCATAGTCCTACAAGAGATCATTGACTAGAGTTAGGACCCGAGGAGGGTCCCTTCATGTTAGCAACAAGGGTCTTTGGAACCCAAATAGTATAGTCAATGAACCCCTCAATAGGACCAACATATTTAGCTTGCACAACACCATAATAATCAACATATAAGAAATGGTGTGGATTGTTAGTTCTCGCGGAGGTGCTACGAGTAGTGTTGTCCCTCATGACACTACTACTCGAGGCAACAATGTTTGCTTGAGCGGGTGTGCTATGAGTAGTGTTGTCCCTAATGACAATACCACCCGAAGCACCATTGTTGGTCTTCTTCTTGGCTACATAGCCAAGACCTTGCTTGCCCACTTGTTGCCAAGGAGCACTCAATTGTGTTCTAGCAATGACCACATTAGAGATAGGGGCAACCACTTGTGGGGTGGGAATCACAACCTTCTCAACTTGAGGGCCTTTGCCCTTGAGCCTTGCTAGCTCATCCTTCAACCTAGCATTTTCCTCAATAATATTTGCATGATCACAAGAAGAAGTAGAGGTGCTAGGGTTGTTAGGTTGATTAAGTTGAGTTTGAAGTTGTTCATGAAACTATTTGAGGGATGAGTATTGGCTTTCCAAAGCTTTGTGAGCCTTGGTTAGCTTTTCAAACTCCTCGGTTAGTTTACCATGACCAACCCCAAACTCGACTTTATCCTTTTTAGCCTTTTTATATTTAGCAATAGCAAGATCACGTTCCTTATGATGTTAGGGACAAGTTCATTATGAGTTAATTCAATAGATTCAAGTTCATCCTCTAGAGAAACTCTACCATCATGCTCTTCCTCAAGAGTCATAGAGAGGGATGCAATTTCATCCGCATCCCTTCTTTCAACCTCACCTTTCTTCTCAAGAGCATCTTGGGCCTCTCCCAATTTCCTCATGAGATACTCAAAGTACTTCTTGGTCTCCCCTTGCATGTTAGTCATAAAACGTTCCAAGGAGACCCTCTCATCTTCTACTCTAAGACTAGCAAGATGTTCTAGTTCACTAGGGGTCTTAGAGTTGGAAGAAGGTAATACCTCCGTGGCCTTAGCCATGAAGCACTTGGCATTTTGTTTAGGAAGATCATCATTGGGGGATTCAAAGAGGGATGAAGATGATGGAATAGAAGCAATAGCTAGAGCGGCCACTTAACTTGTGGTTTCTTCTTCTTCATCACTCCCGGAATCATACTCCTCTTCAGTCAAGAGCACAAACTTGGTGGGAGACTTCTTGTTGAATGGTTTCTTCTTGAAGTGAGGTTTCTTGTACTCAACCTTGGACTTGTCCTTGCGAATGAGCTTGACACTATGGAGCTCTCTATTCTCATAGGGACACTCCGCAATGAAGTGGTGCTTATCTTGGCAATTTAAGCAAGATCTCACTTTTTGAGCCCCATCATTGCCATAGCGAGACCTTGTGTCCTCCTCAACAAATTTCTTGCCCTTGGGAGGATTGTTCCAAAACTTTTGCACGGTGAGAGCAATGAGATCCTTTAGAACGGGATCATAGTCATGTTCTTTCAAAGGAGGCAATGCCTCTTCTCCTTCTTCTTCATTCACAACCTCTCTTGACAAAGCCTTGGCCTTCAAAGCAACGGATGCTCCTTTGTGCATTCCAATGGCCCTAGCACGGTTGTCAAGAGCATTCTTGGTTTGCACTTTATAGGAGCACATTTCTTGCATCACTTGAGTTGAGGTCATGGAAGAGAAATCATGTCTTCCTTGAATGCTCTTCATGTCCGCGCCCTCAAATGGCATTATGGCAATCATTTACTTCCTCTTGATCTAAGCATCATCAATGTACTTGGCACCAACATTTGAGAAGGCGGTGGCAAGAGTCTTGAGTCTCCGGTACATGTCCACATGATCCTCTCCATCATGCATATAGAACCCTTCGGCCTCATTGGTCAATGCATCATATCTATTCCTTTGCATGCTCTCATTGCCCACAAACATGATCACAAGAGCGTCCCATGTTTCCTTGGTGGTGGAATATTGTTGAAGATGCGGCATGTGGTTAGGACCCACGGCTTGTTGAAGAATGGACAAAGCGGTGTAGTTGAGTTGGCAATCTATGGCTTCTCTTCTTGTTAGGTTCTTGGGATCAAACGGCTTGTATCCATCATGAGTGATCCTCCAAATATCTATACAAGAAGAGTTCAAGTGAGTTTCCATGTAATATTGTCATTCACGAAAAGAAAAATCATCAATTTTAGGTGGATCTCCCCTAGGGATTATATGAGGATGAGGGACGGGGGATCGGGAGAATATCGTCCTTCAACGGAGTGATATCCTTTGTCTCCATCCGTGTCCTTCTTGGTGGAGTTTTTGGCGGAAGCAATTTTAGATGGATCACCATCTACACCTTTCTTGGCGCCCTCCGGATTAGTTTCCGGAGGAGTAGATTCGGCTACCTCCGGTCCTTTGGCTTTTAGGAGTTGTGCCAAGGCTTAACGCAACTCATCAAATTTGGTGTCTATAGATGAGGTCAATGAGGTTCTCAACTCATTGAGATCATCCATGGTCACCTTTGCCACAGACGTTTCTGTATCCAAACTGTCTCCCATACTAAAACTCTTAGGCGGTTAAGCCCGATAGAGGAGCCGAGGCTCTGATACCAATTGAAAGTAAAGTATGGGCACCTAGAGGGGGGGTGAATAGGTGCTACAACCAATTTTTCTTTTTCTTTTGATTTAGGCTTGACACAAAAGGTAAATTCTCTAGATAGTGCAACTAAGGTGAATTTACCTATATGACAAGGATAGCAATAAATGCAACTAGTACAACACTTAATGCAACAAGTACAACAATTAATTCAACTAGTACAAGTGAGTAAAAGATAAGGGAACGAGGTAACCGATGGGGGGACACGGAGACACGATGTATTCCCGAGTTCCTACTTGTTAAGGGAGTACGTCTCTTTGGAGGGCTGTGAGCTCGCGACGAAGGCCTACTCAACGCCACAAAGGACTCACCCTATTCTCTGATGAACTCTGCCACAAAGGCCTAGTTCACCTTCCACTATTGAAGCCCTTTGAGGCGGGGGTCGAGTCCTTTACAAACAAGTTTGGGGCACACGCCCACAACCAAATTGGGGGCTCCCAACACTCACAAATCACCAAGAGTAGCAAGAAGCCTAGGTTCTCCACAAGAGGAAACCCTAGGCAAAGATCCCTCAAGCAAATGAGATGGGAAATGAAATCCGGTTGGTGAAGACGTAGATCGGGTGTGACGCCCCGAGATCGGGCACTATGCAGATTTCAGCATTCCCGCCAAAATCCACATAATAACCGATTCCAGGTTGCCATTTATGATAACATTACAATAGTTCACGAATATTCCACAATTACAACAGAAACAGATAGATACAAGATGACTCAAACGAGCCAGGGTTACAACTGATACATTACAAAGATCCAAATAACAGCGGAAGAAACAAAACATCGTCCGTCTACGGACTAGATCCAAATTGGACTAAGAGTCCTGAAGATAACCGAGAGCGTCCAATCCCTGCCCAGGCCAAGCCGGAGGGATTCCCAAGCTAACGTCGTCAGACTTCAAACCTGTTGACTGCAATTTGGAATTTGCAGCCACGAAAGAGATTCGTGGGTCAGTACGGTTAAGTACTGGCAAGGGGGATAAAACCCATACTCACAAGTTACCGGCGTAGCCAGTCATCACAAGATACAAATACTTTAGGATCAACGGAAAGGAAGGGGTTATTGCAAAGAAGCGGTAGCGGGCTGCTCTAACCAACTACAGAGTTATACTACAACTTCCGGCTAACAGAAAGGAGATAAGATCGAGTAATAGTAACCAACTGAAATATAACTTCAAACAAACCCATCCTGGATCTCGCCCCTTATCCGAAGAAGCAATCCGAGGATAACTCACACGGTTGCATTAGATGTGAAACAAGTTATTTGTGTGAATAAACTATTACTAGTCAAGTTATTAATCATTGGGTGTAACATGGTTGATCATTATGTTTAAGTTGTCCTGAGTACTTGTTAGCCAGTACTTTCACCAAGTAATCCATAACCGCGGAAAACACGGCTTCTCGAGAAGATTATCCCTGCAGGGGTGTGCTCCAGTACCCGTACACACTCAAGCCACCAACTAAAACTCAGGTTGGCTTGACACGACCCAAACCATCTCTACAACCCATCCTAGGAGCCACGGAGCTATAAGGTCCCGGCCAGTCCGCTAAGCGCAGGGGTGAAACCACACCCCCGCACCACAGGCCTCGCCCTATATGCATCATCATCATCATCAGTAACCATGGGTGATCAACCCATTATGCAAGGAGCAAATGGAACACCCGAACTAAGTGTGGCTCTTCGGACAAGCTGCAGATCAGGTCTAAGTCGAGGGGGGTCCCATACTACCACCCGGATGCGGTGAGCACGCTCATCATGGATCAGTAGACAAGACCCTTTTCCTATTAGGGTCGACACTAGCAGGCCTCAAAACCACTTAGGGCCTCCTGCCGGTGCCTTATCAGCAAATTTATTATTAAACAATAACAGTAGCATGATTGATTGATTGATTAAACATCGAGCCCCCAGAACATAAAAGAGTAGTAACAGAAAGTAACGGGTAACAGACTCGAGCAAAACAACCTAAGCATGCTAGTAAGACACGGGCACAAGCAATGGTTATAGGTGTGGAGGTGAGGCAATATCAGGGTTAAAGGATTCATGTGATAGGTTCGTAATAGAAACAACTACTACTAAGGCTAGCAGAACAGAACAACGGAAAGTATCGGTAACAAGTGATGAAAGGCAGCCATTTGGCAGCAAGTGAGTATACTTGCCTGAGATCCCGCAAGGTAGCAGAACTTGTCGTTGCTCACATCATCTCAACGTCCTATCCGCGAAGAAGCAACGAACTAAAAGAAACACCGGATGCAACAATTACTACTACGGCAAAAGATCCAGCATGATCCTATTTTATATGCATGACATGGCAAGATGCAACAGGGGAAACCACTTAAGCAATTTAATCGGAACCGGAGTACGGAGAAATAGAAATTGGTTCAAGTTGTTTAGCTAACCATCAAGTTAAATGTTGTTTAGCATGGAAAACAGTAAATAGGTGAGTTAGCAATATTAAATGGAATAGGGCAACAATTGAATTAAATACCCCAACACATTCCATATTTATTTATTAGGTGACATTACTATTACCCGCACCCACAAAATGCAATGCAAACATGATGCGATGACATTTTAATTATAGTCTACATGTTATAGAAAATAGGGCATAGGTATAGGGGTTTTAGGGTTCGCACGTTGGAAAGAGGATCGCCGGGGTCAACGCCGGAAACTTCGGAACGTGGAGGAAGTAGACGAAGAAGAGGAAGTAGACAAAGTAGTCGTTCTCGTTTTGTAGTCGTGGTAGTCGTTCACAACATCGGTGGTCGTTGTCGATATTTTCATCGAGTTTCGAAGAGGAAGTAGACGACGTAGGCGTGGTAGTGGAAGTAGTCGACGTCGTGGTAGTAGGGGAAGTAGTCGTAATTGCACCACCGCATCATCGTCTTCGGGGCGTCGAGGAGATAATTGTTCTCGTGTCGTCGTCGAAGTGGTCATCGTAGTCGTGGCCGAACCGTAGCAACATCGTCTTCGGGGTCGGAGGCGAACCTGACGGTCCCGGTCTTCGGGCGCGCACGAAGGCGGCCAACGCAAAACGGACACGGTAGATCTTGTTGAGGTAGCGGAACTTGTCAACGAAGATCTTGTCGTCGAGGTACGGCTCGGGGTCGATCTTGGCACGGTCGTACTTGGCGGTGTAGGAACCGTAGCCGAAGTAGTCGTTCTTGTCGTCGGGTAGCCGTGGTCGAGGCTCGTATCGTAGAACTTGGCGGCGGAAACGCGCGGAGAAGAACCGGCGACGCACACGGTGCAAAAATCACCAACGGGTGCATGACGTTGCGGCATAAGTCGAGGGACACGAACGCCTCGGCTGTGACAACATAGCACTGCCATGAACGGGTGATCGCGAGGCACCATTCCTTTTGAGGACATTCCACCGAGCACCTGGCGAGCGTTACGGACAGAGGCCGGAGTCGCGAGCTCGTCTTGCACTCGGGAGGAGCTCGTGGCGACGGGGAACGGCCGGAGACGGCGCTGCAGAGAGGAGGTGGTCGGGGAGGGCTCGAGGAGCACGCGGTTCCATGGCCGGCGGCGCGCGTCCCCACCGGCACCGGCGTCCGTCTCGGCGCAAGGAGAAGGGGGAGAAGATGGCGGCGCAACTCGGGAGGAGGTCGAGGGCGCCAGGCAGGGGCAGCAGCGGCGCCGGCGTCCGTGGCCGTGGCGAGGAAGAGGCGCTGCCAGCGCTCCTTCTCTTCGAGCACGGAGGCCGGGCAGAGAGAGGATGGGGCGCCGGAGATGGGCAGGGCAGAGCTCGGAGGCGGCCGGAGAGAGGCGCCGGCGTGGCCTTGGGAGGAGGAGGGCGGAGATGGCCGGCGGGAGAGAGAGGCGACGCTCGAGCTGGAGGAGGGCGGCGGCGTTCCTTCTGTCGATGGAGGAGGATGCAGCGAGCGAGAGGAGGATGAGCGATGCGTGCGTGCGGGAGTTGGGTCGATCCCCTCCCGTGCGGTTCCTTTGCTTTTTTTTTTTTTTTTTGCACCGGTAGGAGGACCTAACTGAAATTAACAGAAACGGCAGGGGGTAGATTGAGAGGGAGGGAAGAAATTTAGGGTTTGGGGCTGGGAGGTTCGGTTGGGCCTTGATGGGCCAAGAAAATTGGGCCGGCTGGGTTGGCTGCTCTCTCTCTCTCCTCTCAATTTTTTTTTTGTTCTATTTTGTTTTTTCCAGCAAGCGTTTTGGCCAAGAAAAGTAGCTTTAAACATCAAATAAAATTCTGTAAATTTTAGCAAACAAAAATTTAATTAATTTCATTTAGTGTGCAAGTTTTTTTAAAAGTGCATGAAAAGGTGTGATGCCATGATGCACAAAAGAAAAAAAACAACTCGCATAGCAATTGGGGAAAATCCCCGGACGTTACATCGGGGCCTTCTCCTTCAATCCTCCAAAGATCAAGGCTTTTGGGTGGATGGATTGGGTGATCTAGCAAGGTGGGGGGGCTCCAACAATGGTGACTTTAATTCTGGACGAGCTGACCCAAGGTAGGTGGAGGAGAGGGGGTATTTATACCCCTCATAAAGTCTTGGAGCCGTTGGAGCATTTCTGCCAACTTCACACCGGAGACTCTGGTGTAAAGGCCGGAGACTCCGGTCTCAACATTTCGCAGAACCACCAGGCCGGAGACTCCGGACAGTCTCCGGTGTCCCTCCGGACTGGATGCAGCAGGCGACACCAAGTGCGCAACACTTGGAAAAGCTCCAGGAATCTTCAGAGCGGAGATTCCGGTCTGGAGGACCGGAGACTCCGGTCTTGGCGTTGTGGTTAGACCTGGAGAGTGTCTGGGGTCGAGCGGAACCAACAGAACCCAGTCAAACCGGAGACTCCGGACAGTCTCCGGCAAGACTCCGGTGTGAGTACCGCAGGCGACACCAGAAAGTCCTTAGCCATTTCTTCAGAGGCAGCTCCCACACCGGAGACTCAGGTCTGAGAGTCCGGAGACTCCGGCCTAGAGAAAACTCCAGCAGACAGAGATCCTGTTGTTTTGCCCCTTTTTGCAACACCTCACCACCATATCAAATATGTTGTTTATGCCCTGAAATACATCAACACACTTAAGGATACATGTGTTGTTAACAAACACCAAAACAAGATGATTTAAGCGTGTTTGCACTTTCACCCCCCCTCGGGGTCACACGCATTCACTAGTTCGGAGCTGACCACCTGGTCCATAGACACGCCTAAAACAAATGCGCAGCAGCCCGGAGACTCCCCTTTGGGCCTTGGAGCGGTCGATTTTGCACGTTGCCTTCTAGTTGCCGGCGGCGAGCTGACACGAGAGGAAGGAATCGCCTTTGGGGACACGCAGGAGATTCCCCCTCTTCCCCCGCACGGTCACAGTCCCACCTCCCCTTGGGGACGGGATTAGTGTTGGGAACCTCCGTCGCGGCCTGAGCAGCCTCGTCTCGCACTTTTTTCTATAAGGCCTCCGCTTCTTGCTCAATTCTTGCCCTCATGCTAGCGAGAGCCGCTTGAGCTTGCTCATTGGCTCGGATGAGCGACAAGTTCTCGTCAGACGGGCCTGCCGCTGATGAAAATGCAATGCAACGATCCGAATCAAATGATAGGAGGTGCGAATCGGGTAGGTCTTGCAGAATGGAAAAGACCGGGTCAAGATTTGTACCTATCTTGGTCTTACAAACGGCCCACCGTGCGCTCCAACATCGGGCCATCAACCGCCCCCGCCGCCCTAGTGCTCGTGTGAACAGATTCCACCAGCGTAGCCTTCGAGCGGAGGCCCCTTGCCACCGCAACAGACATAGCGGGAACCACCGGGGCAGACTTGAAGGCACCTACCACCAATGGAGGGGACGGTGCTAGACGCACACAGTCCTGGGAGTCCACCACCACAGCCGCATCATCCTCATGCCTTCAGACACAGGAAGACCTTTCTGCATTGCGCTTGCTATGCTGCTCTCTTGATCCGCTTGATTCAGCTTCAAAGGATCCAATCTGTGGGCACTGCAACCCTACCACGACGCGGCCATCCGCATGTGCCGGAGACATCACCGAATCACTCGGGTTTGCCGGTGCTGGCGCGCCCGCAGAAACCTCCACCCGGGGTGAAAACACTAGAGCCCCCAACGTCTTGAACACATCCCCCTACGGGGTCGAGTTAGTATCATATTGTGAGAACATCATGGCGGGGAGGTCGGCCCTTGCTCCCTCCACGCCCCTGGTCGACCTTGGAGGCAAAGCAGCATGCACCTCAACCGGGGCCCCGAGCCCCTGATCCGCCATCGAGCGATGGCCCCGGCCAGCTCCTTTGTCCAACTATTGTGTCGTAGCCCACTTAATTTTCTTCCGGCGCCGGATATCCCAATCTTCACCGTTCTTGTCAGAACTAGCCTCCGACTCCTCACCTCTATCTTCCCCATTCTCATCGTTACGGGGGAGGAGGCGGCAGAGAGCCATCCAAAGGCCACTCTCCTCTATCCCGAGTCACATGAATCTTGTATCCCTACATATTGACGAAGATGACAATGTGGGACTTCAGGGTCACCGGCTTGCGGCATCCAAATAGGGGGTCACTTAGGGCATGTACAATGCGGTGACGTAAGACTTCCCTTAGAATTGCCACGTATTATTTTTACTTAGTTGGAGTAGACAGAATGAAGAAAGAGAAGGTTACCTTCCCTTAGCTAAGGGATGAACTCTTATTTTCTCCATGGTACAATTTGCCTTCCTTTATCAACACAATTTCACACTAAAATTTATTTATTTTGCATTACTTGCTATAGATAACAATAAGAGATAATGCATTGTACGACTCACGTTTATGCCTTCTCTAGATGACGTGGAGAACTAAGAGAAGACTCGTTTTACCTACCATTGTGCATGCCCTTAGTGCTCATATTGTAACATATGATCCAAAACCATTATCAGTCGGGAGAGACTCGTCAGGGTCATGTTGGTCAGATACCAAAAATGCTTCGCGTAACAAACACCCCTTAGAGGTTTATGCTGCTGTTTGTTTTTGTGTCTGCAGTTAAAGTATGCGAGGTCTTCACAAATGGGAAAAGGTGACTTCTCAATCAATTTCTATGGAAATTGGCGTCTAGCTACAGTATAATAACAAAGGACGGTCGAGATCAATCTGCACAGCTTGTGGCTTCTGCTACGGTGTTTATTCTAAACTTTTTTTTTGCAGAAACTGTTGTATTTGTGTCGAATATTATGTACGAGTAGGGTTACGTAGAATTTGGAGTTGTAATAGGTGTGGACATGATACGGTAGTGTTGTAATCGAACACGTGTATCCTAGGGCCTCTCATATAATAAGGAGGCACCACATGTTGTAACCCATGGCGACTTGATAGCAGCAGGCGCGCAAGGGGAGCCGGCGGTTTGTGCTAGCGACCAAGGCGGCCGGTGCAGCGGTATCGATGGGGAGGAGCGCCCATAGTCAAGCCCCGCAGATGTAGGCGAGTTCGCTGTACTGCGGTACCAAATCTCGGTGTCGCCATCGTGCTGTGATTGTTTGGTCCTCGGTAGATTGACTAAGCTCCTACGATTTATAACAAGTGGTATCAGAGCAAGGTTCAAAGGGTGCGGTTTGTTGATCTAGAGGGATCTAAGAAAATTGATCAGTCGACGATATCGCCATGGATTGGAAATTTCTTGGATGAGATACATCTGGCTGTTTGATCCGATCGTAGCAAGGAGTGCTCGTGCGAGAGAAAGCCACGGCTAGGCCATAGTGTGCATCGGCGCAGAGAATCAACGCATGCATGCGGGTCAATGTTGGCCGGCATTGAGCTTGACGTGCATGCTTCCCAAGGCCCAAGGAGCCGTGACATGCATGCGTGTGCTTGGAAGGAGACCGGTGCATGCAACGGCAACAGGCCAGGGACTTCACATGCGTGACCAGCTTGGCAGCATACGGTGCATGCAGCAGAGCAGGCTAGGGAAGAGCGATCGATCGGAAACAACGGATTGGAAACCGAGATTGATTTGGAAACAAAAGGGGCTGAGTCCCAGTCGGAGGCGGCTTCTCGTGCGTGTCGGAGACGAACCTGCAGGCTATTAAAAGCAGCAGGAGGCGGTCGTAGAGAAGAGCCGAGCAAATTGTTTTCAGCGGAAAATTCATCAAGGGATACGAGACAAATCCATCGGAATAGAAGGCAAAGTCAAGGCAATTTCTAGCATCGGGAGTTGAGCAACTTTGGAACGGCATCACCTGAAGCACAGGCAAAATTATTTCTACGTGCGTGCGGGTACAGCGGCTCGGTTATTTCTTCGCGGGTCAGCCATACAAGAAAAATCATGGCGCCAACGGGTACCAGATTTGAAGTGCAAAAGTTCGACGGGACTGGAAACTTCGCGTTATGGCAGACAAGGGTGAAGGATTTGTTGGCGCAACAGGGATGCTTAAAGGCGTTGCGGGGTGTCAAGCCAGCTAAGATGGACAATGATGACTGAGAGGAGTTGCAGATTCAAGCAGCAGGAACCATACGGTTGTGTTTGTCTGACCAGGTCATGTATCATGTGATGGATGAGAATTCGCTGAAAAAGATTTGGGAGAAATTGGAGAGTCAGTTTATGTCAAAGACTGCGACGACCAAGGTGTATTTGAAGCAAAAGTTATACAGACTGAAGATGCAGGAGAGGTCGGATTTTGTGGAGCACATGAATACCTTTAATCAGGTTGTCACGGATCTAGCACGTCTAAGTGTGAAGATTGATGACGAGGATAGGGCTATTCTCCTTCTTTGTTCATTGCCACCGTCCTATGAGCATTTGATCACTACGTTGACGTACGGCAAGGAGACTGTTCAACTTGAGAATGTCACTGCGGCGTTATTGTCCTATGATATGAGAAAGAAGAACAACGCAGAGGAAGACGCTCATGGTGAAAGTTTGCTAATCAATGGTGGGCAAGGCAGGCAAGGATACGAGGCAGGGAAGAACAAGAAAAAGAAGAAGGTGCAGTGTCACAAGTGCAAACAGTGGGGACATATAAAGAAGGACTGTCCAGATCTCAGTGGTGGGTCAAGTGCTAATGTAGTAACTAAAAGTGATGACTCGGACAGCGATATTCTCTTAATGTCAGATAGACGGTCAACTAAAGGTGAAGCGTGGATGTTGTATTCGGCTAGCTCTTTTCATGCGACGCCCAACAGGGAGTGGTTCTCTTCGTACAAGTCTGGTGAGCTTGATACAGCCTACATGAGCGATGACATGGGACACCGTGTTTCTGGAGTAGGTGACATCAAAATCAAGATGTTTGATGCAGTAGAGCGCGTGCTTCGGGGAGTCAGACATGTGCCAGGGCTAAAGATGAATTTAATTTCGCTTGGAGTTCTTCATGATGGTGGTATGATATTCCGTTGTGATCGGAATAAGAAGACCATGAGAATCATGGAAGATAAGGTGACCGTGATGATGGGAGAGAGGACATCTTCGCATCTTTATAAGTTGCGAGGGAGTACTATTGCAGGTGGAGTCATGGAGACTGGAGTTACGGGAGTAGCAGCTGTGTTCCACGGAGGCGGTGGGTCTGCGGCAGACTCGTCGAGTAGCTCTCGGTAAGCTACGAAGTAGACAACCCAAATCCGGAGTACATGGAAGTTTGACGCTTGAACGAACTCAAGGTGGGGAGGATATTCGCCAAGGTGGAGTTTGTTATATTTGTGTCGAATATTATGTACGAGTAGGGTTACGTAGGACTTGGAGTTGTAATAGGTGTGGACAGGATACGGTAGTGTTGTAGTCGAACACGTGTATCCTAGGGCCTCTCATATAATGAGGCACCACATGTTGTAACCCATGGCGACTTGATAGCAGCAGGCGCGCAAGGGAGCTGGCGGTTTGTGCCGGCGATCAAGGCGGCCGGTACAGCGGTATCGATGGGAGGAGCGCCCATAGTCAAGCCCCACAGATGTAGGCGAGTTCGCTGAACTGCGTTACCAAATCTCGATGTCGCCATCGTGCTGTGATTGTTTGGTGCTCGGTAGATCGACTAAGCGCCTATGATTTGTAACAGAAACCGTAACCATATTCTGACATGATCAATGATCTCATGAAATCCCTGCAAACACCCTACCAAACGGAGCAGCAAAATAGAGTATGATTTATTCATCTAAGTGGATAAGTCTATAATAAATAAAATAAAGAAGCACTTCTTTTCCTTTTTAGAAAAGGAAAAAAAGATATATTTTTTTATGGTCTAGGCCCATTCACTCTACTTAATACTTCGCACCTTGGTCGTCTGGACCGTGCCCCGGGAGCGCCAAGGTGATCAATGATAGCAATGTTGAATATAAAGTTGTGCCTATTGAAATAACATGGCGGGGGGAAACAAAGGAGATATTGTCTGTGGTACGATCGGTCCGTAGCGGGAATATTATGAGCCGAGGTAGCTAGGGGCAATCAGCGTTGTAAGAGCAGGCATCCCCGGTAAGGAGAACTGGAGACCGGACCTCAGGCCTCCCTGACGGGTTCTACCATAGAGGCCAACGATAGACAATAACTCCCCCCCCCCCCCGAACACAGCTTACAACTTTCATCGTACTGTGCTCTCCAAAGAGCAACTCTTCTCAAAATCTCAAAACAAAAGGTGCTGAGTTGGAATCCCATTCTAAGGATTCTTGTGGTTCCGGGGAATCCAGCTACAGGAGAACCAGGAACGGGGAGATCTCCCCTTTTTCCGCCCGACTCTTTGATCTTAAACTTAGCCTGGAGTTCGCCACCAGCAGTATAGCCAACCCTACCCTATCACGTCAATCCCACAAGCCTCTTATCCATTCCCGTTCGCTCGTGCCGGGGGAGTAAGTCAAAATAGAAAAAACTCACATTGGGTTTAGCGCAAGGCTTCTTCGTTGGCAAATAAACGAATTAATGAACTAATTTCCTAATATGACGTGAACTTGAACTAGTCAAAAAAGGGCAGAGAAGAGGATTGAGGGACAGAAGGATAAAGTTAGCTTGATATGCTTAACTAGAAGATATCTTTAAAAAAATTATAGAATTTATTGTTTGCAAGAATGGCTTGTTAGCAAGAAAATTCCTTCTTAGGAAGTGAAGAAGAATACGCCTGCTTGAGCTTTCGAATTGGAAGGAATTCTGACCCCCGGATTTTCTCATAGATAAATGTACGAAACCAATCCAATTTGTAAGAAAAAAAATGGAATTTTTACTCCTCGCGCCCAGGATTCCGTCGTATTAGTTGGATCCGGCATCCTTTCGACTGGAGATACCCTCGCATTACCGGCTTCCCGGCATACTGGCAAGTTTACTGTATTTCGTTTTCGATAGTAGAAACACATTCTCCAGGTTCCATCTTTCTTCAACACCAGAGCTGATTCAATAGCTGCTCCCATCCGTTTAAGAAAGGAAAGAAGGGATGGCATTCAATCAAGCCTTCGCAGCACCTTTTGTTTTGAGATTTTTAGAAGAGTTGCTCTTTGGAGAGCACAGTACGATGAAAGTTGTAAGCTGTGTTGGGGGGGGGAGTTATTGTCTATCGTTGGCCTCTATGGTAGAACCCGTCGGGGAGGCCTACCCAAGTCCTAATAATCCCGCTAAGTGGTGATTCAACATGGATTCTACATCTTGGAACCAGGCCAATTTGGGAGCGGCTTTGTGATAATGGAACCAACCAACAAAAAGCATTAACGCTGCTAAAATCTACAGAGGAAAAGGTTCTCTATTGATGCAAACGCTGTACCTAGAGGATAGGGATAGAGGAAGAAGGAAAAATCGAAATGAAATAAATAAAGAATAAAGCAAAAAAAAGGAGGCTTTCAAAAGGCATTTCACGAGAGGAATCGAAAAATAGTAACATTTGGCCATAGGCCGGCATGAACTGATGAGAAAATTGGGCCTCCAGTATCTCACTGGCAGTCCCTCGTGAGTGCGGCACGCACCTTTTTCTTTGTTTCGGAGCGGGGCGCGTACTATTACCACTACGTACCACACCACCGGGCGGCTGGCCTTCATGCCGAGTCTTACTCCGCCGCCAACTCGACGTCGTCGTAACCAAGCATTTTGTTCTAGGATTCTTCTTTTTTGTGGGCCATTTGTGGCATGCAGGAAGAGCCCGAGCTGCTGCAGCAGCGATGAGTGATTGAGTAAGGTCTAATTCAATCTGTGTTATGACCTACCTTTTTTGATTGAAGTAAACGAAAACAAAATGGGAAGTATATGTCGTCCAAGAGCACAAATGGGTAACAGCCAGAATAAATGGAGTGATTTGCACGTTCCCTTAAGAACAAGCACACACACACTAAATCCTGAAAAGAAAGATAGATGCTCATCTTCACACTGATAGCAGCAGGCTCACTCTGATATATCAAATTCCTTCAAACTTTTGAGACCACCAATTGACCAAGGGATGGTGCCTGTGAACTTGCATCCCCCTGGATCGCTCTTTATCTTGAGCCGAGCCTAGGATCCTGCAACTATGCTTTACCCGCACGAAAGAGAAGAAATCTGTCGAAATTCTGAGCCTTTAAGCCTTTTAGAAGCGAGCATTTCCGCAGGTTCTATTTTTCCTAAAGCTAATGAACCGAATGGAAGAGACTCACTTGGAATAAATAATAAAGAAGAGCGAAGCTAGCTCTCAGACGAGTTAGGATACGAATCGAGGCTGTCAATTGGATTCCATGGTAGATTGGAGATTTGAAAAGGATATTAAAAGGAAACAATTGCTTAATTATAGTATTGATTTCGGAGTTTGTATATTTTGTGCTCAACGTAGGTGCAGAAGGGTAGAAAGGCTGATCCAAATTTATTTCTGCAGCTCTCCATTCAATGTAGAAAAATTTGCATTTTAGAGTCGAAGATTCATAATATAAAAATAACGTTCGTCAGCAAAATCACCATCCTGGGAATGATCCCCAGGTAAACGGACAAAAATGCCGCCTTACGCCAAGTAATCGGTCGCATTCATCGGCAGCAACCATGTCATCGGTGCCTCCGAGAGATCGCCGGCGACCCGTTCCGATAGATCAACATCGTACATATATATGTACGTGTACGCATGGACACAATCATTATTAGCAAACCAAGCATCTTTAGCTGCAGTTCCGATTAATCCCAAAGAGCTTCAAACCGGCCGGCCATCGAGGTGGTGGCCATATGGCGTCTGCTGCGGTGTTGGTCCTGGTCGCTCTCGCCGTGGTCCTCGCGATCTGGCTGTGGACAGCGACGATGCACCACCTGGTGTGGCGTCCCTACGCCATCACGAAGGCGTTCCGCCGGCAGGGCATCCGCGGTCCGGCGTACCGGTTCTTCGTCGGCAACAACGAGGAGTCCAAGGCGATGCGCGTGGCGACGGCCAACGACGTGCTGGACCTCCGCTCCCACGACATCATCGCGCGCGTGCAGCCACAGTACCGGGCGTGGACGGCGTCGCACGGCAAGGTTTTCCTCTCGTGGGCGGGGTACACGCCGGTGCTCTGCGTCGGCGACTACGACATGGTGAAGCAGATCCTGTCCAACAAGACCGAGCTGTACAACAAGCCGGACCCGGGGCCCAGCATCATCGCCCTGCTGGGCGACGGCCTCGCCTTCGCCAACGGTGACCACTGGGTGCGCCACCGCCGCGTGGTGCACCCCGCCTTCAGCATGGACAAGCTCAAGATGATGGCCAAGACGATGGCGGAGTGCGCGGAGGAGATTGTCGGGGCGTGGGAGGCTCGCGCGTCGGCGGCGAGTGGCGGAGTGGCGCGGGTGGAGGACGTAGGGCAGCAGTTCGTGGAGCTGACCGCCGACGTCATCTCGCACACGGCGTTCGGGAGCAGCTACAGGGAGGGGAAAGAGGTGTTCGAGGCGCAGCGGGAGCTCCAGTACATCGCCTTCTCCACCATCAACAGCGTCCGCGTACCGGGCCTCGAGTACCTCCCCACCAAGACCAACGTGCGGCGGTGGCAGCTGACAAAAAAGGTCCGCGGCACGCTCATGGGGATCATCCGCGACCGGCAGGCCGCTGCAAAGGACGCCAGGGGCTACGGCAACGACCTTCTCGGCCTGATGCTCGAGGCCAACTCGTCGGCCGGCGCCGGAGGGCAGAGGGCGGCCATGAGCATGGACGAGTCACGAGATCATCAACGAGTGCAAGACTTTCTACTTCGCCGGGCACGACACCACCTCGCACCTCCTCACCTGGTCCGTCTTCCTCCTTGGCACGCACCCTGAGTGGCAGCAGAGGCTCAGGGAAGAGGTCCTCCGGGAGTGCGGCGGCATGGAAGCGCCCATACATGGTGACGCCCTCAACAAGCTCAAGCTCGTAAGAACCGACCTATCCTTTCGTTCTGATACCAAGTCCTGTGATCCATGACCACGAGTGAGGCTCATTTCACTTGTGAACTGTAATCGCTGATGACAGGCGACGATGGTGCTGTACGAGACGCTGAGGCTGTACGGCGCGGTGACCATCATAGCGAGGAAGGCGACGGCAGACACAGATCTTGCCGGCGTGAAGATTCCAAAGGGCACCCTGACAATGATACCGATCCCGATGATGCACCGCGACAAGGAGGTGTGGGGCGCGGACGCCGGCGAGTTCAACCCGGAGCGGTTCCGGGACGGCGTGGGCAGGGCGGCCAAGCACCCCAGCGCGATGCTGGCCTTCTCCGTCGGCCCGCGGTCATGCCTCGGCCAGGACTTCGCGATGCTTGAGGCCAAGGCAACACTCGCCCTGATCCTCCGGCGGTTCGAGTTCGAGGTCGCGCCGGAGTACGTGCACGCGCCGGCCGACTTCCTGACCCTGCAGCCCAAGTGCGGGCTCCCCGTGCTGTTCAAGCTGTTAAATCGGTAGGGCATATGAAGTACAACTACAAAATCCATAAGTACTTGTGTTGTTGCATTTCTTACCTGAAGAATTAATCACGGAGGTTTATCATTACTTTGACTAAACTACTATTAATTGATAAGGCATTATCCCGACTCTATTTAAATTAAGGTAAATACTATAGATCGTGGTCCGATATGGATCGACTCGTCGGACCTCTCGCATGCCGTCGATCCCATTTCAATCGGAGGCTCCGGGTTTCCTTTTTTTTCTCAACGAAAATTAAGGGTCCAAAATTAAGCCCACAATTTACTCCCATAACTATCACGCAGAAAATGAGGCCGGCTACTCCCCGTTCCCAATCCCCTCGAATCGTATCGAACTGCTCCCAAATTTTCTGGCTAGCCTCGTTCTGCTGCTACCGCCCCGATCTCCTACCAAGATTCGCTCGTCCCTACGTCAATCGGCTCTGATTCGCTCGTCCCTGCGCAGCTTGGTTGCATTCTCACGACGCCGTTCTTCATGGCTCTCCACGACACGGAGACCTCGCCGGATTGGCGACTAGCTGATGGAAGTACGCGTCAGAGGCGGCGCATCTATGGCCGGCAAAGATAGTTTGCGGCCGAAGAATCGGCCGTTTGGCTGCTTCGGCGCTCGTATGAGCCATCTCTTCATTGTACATGCAGGACCAACTCCCGACCGAACTAGGTAATAGGCATAACCAGCTCCCATTGTTGCCTGTTGTTTTCTGAAATTTCTCAGGCGTTAAATCCATGCACACATCAGTCATCAGATGTTTTAGTGTGGTTTCCACGGCCGATGCATGATGTAGGGCAATGTATCCATCAGTCATTAGATGTTTTTGGTATAGAGATTCCATGCTTCATTTTTACATCCAATATGTGTCGGTACTGTCTAAAGGATGCTTCTTAAGTTTGAATCAATGCTTCTAATATCTCAAAAACATGCTTTATATTGTTGCAATAGAAACTCATGCTTCCAAAGTTTGGGGTATATGTCTTTTGTTAAAATACATTTTTGCAACACTAGTACATGATTCCTATATTTCTATTCTGCGTGTCAAACAAGGGAGGAAGCACGGTATGAAATCCGTGAAATCTTTATTTTTGCAATGGGAACATTTAGATATTCTTGTTCATATAATTAGCTTTTTGAGAGTACAATCATGCATGTATTGTGTATATGTGTATATGTTGGTGGCACCTTATATGGTGCTGCATATCTATGTATACATGCTTATTAATTTGCTACACACGTATGCTTCTTGCAGCTATATAGCGAGGTTTGTATCTCATGTATGCTTCTTAAGTTTGTATCTTTGTTTCCATGTGCGAACGAACTATTTGTTTTTAGCGAGGTTACATGCTTCCTATATTTCTCATTTGTGGCATTTATATATTTACGCCACCTAATATGTTGCAGCTCCTTTTTTCAGTCCATCCCTTTTCCAACATGATGCAACCCAAAGCGGAGTGTCTTCTGAAAAGTCGATTTGCGACAGTTCGTTCCAAAGTATTGTTATGGATGAAGGATGGTGGAAGCTGATTTGCATTTGTATGGAAGCATATTTCCATTTATATAGATGCATTGCATCGAACTTTAGAGTTGATTAAGTAGTTATTTAAACTTACTAGGAAGAAGGTTTCCAGTTATTCAGAAGCATAGCCTCGCTTTGTTTTAAGCATATATGTAATCGCTACAATTGTATTCTTTTGGTCAGATGGAAACATGTGATATGAAAGTATGAAGCTTTTGCATTTTGACGACTTGAAGATAGCAAATATGTATGTTGTCCGAAATATTTCAAGTGAATGTATTTCTCCAATTATAAATGTTGACTAAGGGGGAGAGTTCCTCCCTCGGCTGTCCGTTGGTAGAGAGAATGCGACCTCCATGAAATAATCGTGGATAAAACCTAGCGGAGTCTGCATGCGAACGCGGGTGGGCTGGGCACGCAATCGCAGCCTCTGCCGCTGAGTTATCGCTCACTTCTCTATTTATCCAATTATAATGATGGTGCTTTTGTATTCACGCAAAAAACAAATGTTGCAGGTCTCACAATATATGTGTTCTTCCTAAAGTTTCATTAGCACACTAATCTCTAACGTTTAGTTCACTATGCTTCCTACTCATATGAATGATGCTTCTGGCACACTAGTCAACTATGTGCTTCCAAATAAGTGCATTATGTTTGAATAATTCAAATTTCATGTTGTTATTTCCCAACATTTAGTGAAATATGTATTCCATTTACATACAAGACACAAATTTATGTATGCTACATCAAAGAAATTCCATTCACCATGGAACCATTATTCTATGGTTCACAGAAACATAACTTTAGACGTTTAAAATAAATAGTTTTAGATTGAAGCAAAATTCTGTGTAGCAGAAGCAAAGTTTAGTTGCAACCGAAGCAAAGCTAAATAACATGGGGATAAACTGCTTTTCATGGAAGAAAATCTACAATCCTAAAATTTTGGTTATGAGTTTCCTTCAAAACATCAATTGTTTCCTAAAACTTAGAAAGAGTTATATTGGGCCGGATCAGTTAACTACGTGTCTTACTAATTAAGGAAGGTTGGAATTACAGGAGCATTTATGACGGACGCATGCAAATAGAGTTTCGCCGGCCTTGTTGAAAATCCAGCGTCTATCGTGTATCCAGCTGTACGGTTGTGCACTGTTCCGATGGGAAGCAATTTATCGGACGCCGACTCCTAGCAACGCCCTTAAAATAACTAGTAGTAAACCTGCGCGTGTCATGCACGACTCCTACAATTGGTCAATATAATTAAAATAGTTTTAACATTAGTTCATCCGTATATGACATTTGGATTAGTTTGTCCGTATAGGACTCCAACTATAAATATTTTTTATGCTTTTTACTCTGGGCAAAACATATTTTCCTCATATCGGACTTATCTATTTGTCTACCACGGAGTTTCTCAATTGATATAAATTCCAGTGAGCTACATATACATGTATTTCACTTTTTTTTCTAAATCTCATGGATGGAGCAATGTAAGAAAACAAATCAATCTTTTGATTGCATAAATTCATCCAGAAGCCATTGCCGGCTGTCTTGAAAACCACAACCCCCTCACGGGATTCAATATATAATCCTAACACCAAAAATAAAAGAATTATAAAAAGGGCAAAATTTCATGAGTAGATGCTCAAAGGTGTGATATGAATTTGAAATAAAAGACATGTTCATGCTTGATTTTTATAATATGATAGCCTCTTACCTGATGCAATCATGCAATCGCAGCACATGATGAACATATGCATAGTTATACTACATAACTGTATAACATACAAATTCGTATCTGAATGATCACATCATAGCTCTAGCCACTATAACTGGAAAAGTGTATTTTGCAATCTAATAGTCAGGTGCTACTAATGGGTAGACCAATATAAGTTAGGAATTCAGACCTCACCTCAGGTGCTCGTTCCCTCCATGTAAACCTGCCCAATAATTAATGAACACAGAAGCATACAAGATCAAGTTAACTGGAGAATTTATCAACTTCTTTCTAAACAAGCCCTGTTATGCAGCTTCCACATTGCAAGAACTGAACTAAATGACACAAAGAAAAATAAATCCATACACACTGAGGGTGCATTGCAGCAAGATGTGTAATCATACTTCTCCATCTCCAGCATTGTACAAGTGTGCTTGACAGACAGAGATAAAACTGTAAATTTGGATCTCATGTGTGTAAAATATGGGCACGTGTGCTTTCTTTGGTCAGGAAAAAAATGTTAGTCACGATCAGTGAATGATCACCACTGCCAACAAAAACATCTAATATGATAAACATCTGTGAAAGGACAGGTTTCAGACTTCAGACCATCGATCTGAACTGTGCTATGTAGTATTTGTTCATGTGTGTTCAGTCGGGTGGAGCTAAAATTAAAAGCACCCGTAAGAGCATCTCTAGCAGACACCGCATCCCTCTGGCACCTGCAAAATTCCTGCAGGTTTACGGTTCCACACCATTACTTTATCCAGAATAGACACCGTAAAAGTTTACGGATCCGTAGACGTTTTGCAGGCCACTGGAAATAAATATACCGTTTGGAGACCAATATACGGGCCAAGAACTGGCCGGAATTCTCTGCCTTGTCCCCGCGTCTCCGTCCATACCGGACCCTCCAGCCATCAATTTCTCCATGCACGGGCAAATACACTGGCGTTCGGTGGTGAAGAACGACAACGCACTCCTCAAAGCCGTTCGGGTTGCTGCTGGTCCGTATCGATCCCAGCGCCTTGGCCCTCCACTCCTCCGTGCGTCCTCACGCTCAAGCCGACGTAGGCAGCAGCATGTTTCCTCTCTCCCCATCCGAATCCATACACCTACCTCTACTTTCACCACACATAGGCTGCCATGTGCCCAATCTCTTGTTTGCTATCTAGAACACCACGGCATGATGGGTTTGACTAGGTAGGCTGCCATGAGCATGTGCCGAACTTTGTTCTATCAGAACATGGTATTGACGATGCGCGAGGTTAGCTATCCAGTTTAATTTGCTTAAGAACGAAGCGATGCGATTGGATTTGTTCATAAAGATGCCTAATTTGTTGGAGTGGATCGAGGAATGTATGTGGTGTTAGGAGGCAGAAGAAGGCTCTAGAGAATATTCGATTTTACAGTCTAGTTTACGGGGTCAGTTCTGCCCTTTCAGCCCTAAAACGAAAAAACCCAAACTACAAACGCGTTATACGGGTCCAGTTTTTACAGTGTCTGCTAGGGATGCTCTAACCATCTGTGCAAGAAGTCATAACAAGTGCATCATACAACCATTAGACATCGAGAGCTTCGGTAAAAAAAATCTAGTACCAACACGGGGAAAACTATGGAGAAAGAATGACAATATAGTTCACCACATAGGTTCCTGCTCTCGTTGACATGCGATTCAGGGAGCTGGACAGCTTGGAGCTTATCAGTGAAGATGGAGTCAGAAGTGAAGGCGGCGAGGAGGTCGCAGACAGCGCGGGAAAATCGCGAGGTCGTCGCCGCCCTAGAAGCCCCCTGCCGCTCGTCGCCTTACTCCTCCCCATACACAGCCGTCTTGTCAACCTCTAGGACGGACCCGGTGGCCGCCACCGCCGCCATGTGTCTACGGACGCTGCTAGGGATGGGCAATCCCTACAGCTCGTCCCAATATGCGACCGCCTTGTCGACCTCCGGGAAGGACCAGGCCGGCGCCGCTGCTGCTATATGTCTGTGCCGAAGCCACTGGGGAACGGCCACACCTCCCGCTCGTCCCCATACGCGGCCGCATCGTTGACATCCGGGACGGATCAGGCTGCCGCCACCGCTGCTATATGTCTCTGCCCAAGACGGTGGGAATGGGCAGCCCATCCCCTAGTATCCCTCCTCGTACGTGGCACCTCGTCGCCCTCCACACAAGGAGTGGATGGAACTGGCCGTCGGCATGCAGCTGTGCATGCGAGGTTCAAAGTTTCTTTTTTTTCATTTGTGCGGGTCGACAAAAGCCGTCACTGCGTAAAATCTTGTTATAGAAGGCACCCAAAAGTGCCTCCAATTTATTGTAAACTGCCTCCAAATAGTTTTTAAGGCAAAAAAAAAAACTACTGGATATAGTGGTGTTGAGAAATGTATTTGAACGCACTTTTCCGAAACTTCCTTTGAAAGTTTTTTGAGGCAGTTTATAAACTGCCTCCAATATGCATTGATGGCACTTTTCAAACTGCCTCTAAAAGTCTTGACTGGCAGTTTCAAATATGCCTAAAAATGTTTTGGTGGGAGTTTTAAAAGTGCCTCCAAAAAAATTTGGTGGCAGTATCAAAAGTGCCTCTAAATTAATGTGTTGGCAGTTTCAAAAGTGCCTACAAAAGTTTTTTGTGGCACTTTCAAAACCGTCTCTAATTGCAATTTGAGGCACCTTCCCAAAGTACCTCCATTTGCAATTGGTAGCACTTCTTTGGAAGTGCCTCAAATTGCATGGGTTGGGACACTAAAAATTTCTAGTATACTAATTGAGGCACTATTCATCACAGTGAGATCACCTTCAAACTATAGCATTTTAATCAAACAGGCACACTCTTCAATACAAGCAAACTCCAAGTTAACATTCAACATATTCAGTTAACATACACCATATTCAAGCACTCAAGCTATTGCAAGATAACAGAACACAAGGTAGCAGTCTTTCCGGCTCCAGATTGTGCTTGCTGAATAATATCAAGTCGACTGCAGAAAAGAACAATACCCCTTTGCCCCTTTCCTGGATGGTAGAAGGCTTCTTAAAACTATAGATAGAACAAATGAAGATCACGTGGGATGAAGAATACCTATGTAACAAGTCAATATGAAGCAAATGAGATGAGAAAGGTTGGAGAGATGCTTGGCAGAATGAGTTTGTTCCTAGAAAGATCATTGGCCTGAAGGTTTGTGAGATTAGCTAGTGCAAGTCCAATCTACAAATTATCAAGTGCACACTAAGCCTTTAGCTAGTATAAAAGTTGCTAATTAGACCGCTAAATAGAAGGTGGTTACGATTACAGGTGATGCATTCATAACTAAATGGAAGAGGTTATCTCTCCTCATCTTATGATCTATTTGTACTAACCTCACAAATATGTCCTTCTAAGAAACAGTTGTCGGACAACTAAGAAGAATCACTGCATACTAATTGCACTTCATATACTACCTTGGTACGTGCGTAAACTCATATACTAAGCTAGACTCGTGAAAGAGTTGAGGAGTGTACAATGGGCACTTTCGAGGAAAGTAAGGTTGCCATTTTGTAATAACAACCAAAAAAGGCAAAGAAATGGCTTGGCATAAATAAATGGAACTTACATTCTTCGCATGGAATTGTAGCCGGAATACAACTTTAACTTTGGCCTTCTCGATCTTCCATTTTGGCACCCTTGACATTGTGGCGGTCTTTATAATTTAAGCATCTCGTACTTGTACGAGGATCTTTTGTCCGAAATCAAGCACCAGTATAAGAATCCTTAAATCCATCTCATCAAATAAACCAGATTGTCCCCATGCATGTGCAAACACATGAAAGCAAAAAGGATGAGAACATTTCAGTATATGAGCTAGTCATCAAAAGCAACTGGCCAGTACACTTGCATGATAGCAATCATATAAAGAATTGAATGCTTATGTTGATATAGTTTTCGGCACTATGCTCCCAAAAATTTCATAGCTATTTCCCCCTAAAGAAGTACATGTATCTCGGCACCTCCCGGTTTTGTGTAACAAGCACGCAGTTTACTGAAGATGAAACCCAGACGCACACGGAAATTTTCACGGTGATTGACAAAACTTTACCATATGCTAGATGGATGGTGTTTGCCACGAGTAACTAAGACCCATCGTAAATCATAACTGTCCCAGGAACCTTTGTTGTAAAGACAGGATCACCTAAAAGAAACGAGGATTTGCAACAACATTGCTTGAGAATCCAAAAAGGAAAGTATAGGTTCTCCACATGACATTGTTTGAAGATAAACGTAAAAAAAATAGAAGCTATGTTAACTAATGTTGAAAGGTTTATAACTAATGTTGAAAACGTAAGAAAATGGAATGCATTACAGCTATGAATACCATGCATCAGTTCCAGCACAAACTTGTTAACTAATGTTGAAAGGTGTGTTATGGAATAGAAGCTATGTTATGGGACAGAGGTAGATAAAACAGTACTTCCAGGATCCAACTTAGACAATGACCAACCAGTTAAATGCATCACTATAACCTTTATCTCTGAACTTATAGAACCAATTTTTTTCTAGCACAGAAATCAAAAGAATTGCAATATGACTTAGTACAATGAAATGAACTAGTTAACTACCATTATAAGGAACAAAATTTCATGTACTGATACAATAGGTGGGGGGGGGACAACAAAGGTTTAGTCAAATGATAAATATTGAACACCTAAGGAGTCAGAAATGGTGGCACTCAAATATGATCATGGAAGTCGAATTAAACACTTGGACAAAGTATAGATTGCGGTAAACAAGATGATCAACTTCCAAGAACACCTTGCTTCACAACAAAACGAAGTTTCTAGACCGAGAAAACAAGTTTGGAGGAACAGAAAACAAGTTTTCCGGGTTGGGAATGTTGTGGATCTGCTAGAGATGCTCTAATAACAAAGAACGGTCGAGATCAATCGGTGCAGCTTGTGGCTTATGCTACATAATGCCGCACCCGGACTTCTAGGGGATACTCACAGTCCGTTAAACAGTAGATCAATGGCTTACGGGGCATACCGGCACCCGCATCTCAATATGAGCAGGCCAACACGTAAACGTGTGACAACCATTCTCTTACTATTCATCGTCTGCGCAAACCATCCCATAGAAATCCAGATACTTCCATTGACGTACTTCAAAACATACACACATGGTACGTCAACGGCATTGGAACAAGTGATATCACAACAGATCTCTACGACACAAAAGATTGAAATAAGTTGCAAATAGCTCTCACTAGAGCAGAGATAGCAAATACAATCATCCAGAGGGCACATGTCCCAACAATTCATCATTACAACACAGCGGAAGCATCCAAAATGTCTGAGTACAGACAAGATCCAAATAGGCCTAAGAGGCCGGAAACGAAAAGACGGAGCCCATCCACGAAGTCTCGGATCCTGCCCAGGTCTGCTATCTACTCGTCAGCAGCCTCGTCATACGCCACGTAGTAGCCACCATGGGGATCTTCGGAAACGTAGTCTGCGGAAACCACAGCCCCAAAGGGGTCAGTACATAAACGTACTGGCAAGCAAGACTCACAGTTCACCAAAGTGTAACCCGTCAACACCAAGCACAGATGCTTTGGGTTCAACGGAAGAAAGGGGGATACAAAAGATGCGGCAGCGGGCTGCGATAACCAACTACAGAAACATGCTACAACTTCCGGCTAACAGAAAGGAGATAAGATAGCGTATCGTAACCAACTATAACTAACTCCAAACAAACCCATCCTGGACCTTGCCCCTTATCCAAAGAAGCAATCCGAGGATAACTCACACGGTTGGATTAATGATGGTTCAAGTTATTGTGTCAATAAGACTATTACTAGTCAAGTTATCATTAGTTAGGTGTAAGTTGTTCTGAGTACTTGTTAGCCAGTACTTTCACCAAGTTAACCATAACCGCGGAAAACACGTCTTCTCGAGAAGATTTATCCCTGCAGGGGTGCACCAATTTGGTCGTACACGTAAGAATAACCCGCCAGATGGGAAGGCCTTTCCCACCAAGCGGGGCACTCAACACAACTCAACTCTTCTTCACATCAAGCCCAAAGAACCACATGCTGTGCGTGCGCGGCTAATCGAGCCCCACGAAGAAAAGGGGACCCTCATAGCACTCTAAGACCACGCCGCCCTAAATGCCGACTACAAAAGTTCCACCCTGGCGCCAAGGGTTCGCACCTACACATGCATGCATCAAATGGAAAGCCCGAACTAAGTGTGGCGATTTGGACGAGATGCGAATCGAATCAAATTGAGGTGGGCGCCCATACACGCTTCCCACATGCGGTTAGTGCGCTCATCATGGATCAGTAGACAAGACCCTTTTCCTAATTAGGGTCGACACTAGCAGGCCTCAAAACCACGCCGGGCCTCCTGCCGGTGCCTTATCAACAAGTTATTATTACCCACAACATTAACAGGTTGATTGTTTAAACATCGAGCCCCAGAACATAGCAGGATATAGTAACAGAAAGTAACGGGTAACAGACTCGAGCAAAAACAACCCTAAGCATGCTAGTAAGACACGGGCAACAAGCAACAGGGTTATAGGTGTGGAGGTGAGGCTATATCGGGGTTAAAGGATAACATGTGATAGGATCGAACGGAAGCAACGATTCATAGGGCTAGCAGAATAGACAACGGAAAGTATCGGTATCCAATGTGGAAAGGAACACAATGGTTCATGTGAGTGAATACTTGCCTGCAAACTCAGCAGCCTGGTACTGAGCTAGATCCTCTGAAGGGGTGTCGTAAGTATCGTCGGTCTCAACGTCGTCGTATATCCGAGAAGAAGCAAACAAACAACACAGAGACAAACAATCAATAACATGGTATAGTGCACAATCATGGGATGATGCATGACCATTTAATTGATGCATCAAAATAAACTAGTTGACAAGATAACATGTTTAAATGGACCCATATGCAATTGGATTGCATATGGAAAGCCCATGAGTTAAGGTTGAAATATTTGTTTTACAACTAATCAACAGGTAACAGTGGATTAGTATGATGCACGGATGAGGAAAACAGAAAAATAACAACAATAGAAACAATTTGAAATGAGGTTTACCAAGTTTGGAATTTTATTTATTAAGTTATGGAATTTTGGTTCCTTAAAGGTGTTACACAAGCATTTGTTGTTTTCACCTATTTAAATTGTTCAAAATAGATAACAAAGTTCATATTGGAAAAGAGCACAAAATTTTAGGTGGAATACATGTTTCACTTGTTGAAAAAAGGATTTAGAATAAATTACTTATGAATTAAACAAGTTTGAACAAGATTTAAATGAATTTAATTCAAGTGTGAAATTATTTGAATTTTTATTTGTTCAAAGCATTAAACCAAATTCATATTTGAAAAGTTTATACTTTTATGGTTTGAAAACATATTTTATATGTTCAAAAAGAATTTAATTTGACCAAGTTATGAATTTAGCAATTTTAAATGATTTAAACAATGTTTACATTATTTAACCAATTTTAATTATTCAAAACATGGAACAAAGTTTATATTTGGAAAGGTGGTTTAATTTTGCATGGAAAACATATTTTATTTGTTGAAATTGGATTTAAAATGAGCAAGTTATTATTTTGGCAATTTTAAATGCATTAATTAAGAAACAGTTGTTTTCAGCAATTTAATTTATTCAAAACATCAAACAAAGTTGATATTTGGAAAGTACATGAAAAATTGATTGGAAAACATATTTAGTTTGTTGAATTTGGAATTTTTATGCCCAAGTTATGATTTTTGCAAAATTAAGTGAATTGAACTAGTTTTCAAATATTTCACCAATTTAAAATATTCAAAACAGTAAACAAAATTTATATTTGGGTAGAGAATTCAATTTGGTACAGAATACATATTAAAAATGTTAAATTTGGAGTTAAAATGAATTATTTATGCGATTTACAAGATTAGGGTGTGATCTGCCATTTTATTTACTAGCTAGGGACTTAGGAAAAAATTAACAGGGACTAGAAAAGAACTGACAGGGACCTGTCTGTGATAAAAGGATTGGTGCGGGGCCTAGAAAATGAAATGGCAAAAGGGGGTTTAATCCGCAGGGGGTGGGATTCGAACCCACCCCCTCACAGCGCGCACAGGGAGGTGCTACCACTGCGGTGGAAGTGTGCTTGTTGACAGGAGGGGAGCGCGAGGAGGATAACCTTCAGTTAAGATGTTAACTGAACTTGTTGCACGTACGTTTACTGAATATCGACGGAAGGAAAACGGCCGCCGGCGGGCGGCAGCTGCCGTGCTGCTGCGCTCGCGTGGTCCGTGCGGTGGTCGTGGTTGCGCGCGGGTGGAGGGGAGGAGGAGAGGGAGGAGAGACGAGGGGGGAGCGCTCACCTCGGGCCCTCGATGGAGGCAGTGACAGGGGAGGCGGACGCAGCAGCAGGGAGGTGGCCGGCGACTTGGCGGCGACGGCGGCGGCGCTCCGAGCCCTCCCCGTCCGTGCTGTGGGGTGGATGAGGAAGAGGGAGCCGCGGGGAACCCATTCCCGCGGTTAACCAGCCCTGGAGGTGGCCCAATCGGCGGCGATCGCCGGGGTTGGGTCGGTGGCGGTGGAGCTTTTCTGTGAGGTTCAGAGAACAGAGGGAGGTGCAGAGAGGGAGGAAAATGGAGGCGGGGAGAGAGGAAGAGAGGAGGAGAGGAGTGCGGCTAGGGTTAGGGTTAGGGTTAGCTCGGGGCCTAGAGTTATAGGGGGAGGTGGAGCTGCAGTGGCCGTTCCTCCATCTTTCTGTCAACGTGGACATCGTGGATGCGCCTCCGTACAGAGGTTGAAGAAGGGATCGAAGGGGTACGGGCCTGAGGGGAGTTGGTGGGCTGGGCCTGCCCCTCTCTCTCTGTTAGTTTTGTTTTAATAATTTTTATGTTTCTTTTTTTTTGCAGGAAAAGGATAGGAAGAAAGAGGATAGTTTTAGGTTAGCAAAATTAGCAAAATTTTGTATAGGGTAGATTTTTGTAACAGCACCAATTTGCCAAGTTAGTTTTCCAAATAATTAAATGATGTTGCTGTTTGAAATTTGTTTGAATTTGAATTAAAGTTGTTATTAAATGAGTTATTAAAAAGACCCATTTAAATAGTGTGAACCCTTAAGCTTATTTGAAACAAAAGATTGATTTGTTTTGCAATTTTCATAAAGTTCAAACTGGGTGCTGTTTTGGAAATTAATTGAATTTGAAAAGGGTTTGGTATTAAATGAATTTTTGATAGAAACAAAACAATAGTTTTGGAATCACAACTTTAATGGAACCAATTGATTGTTTTGATTTGAAATATCATTTTGGAAATTGTAACATCACAAGTATGAAACAAAAGGTTTGAAATTTGGTTTGAAATTCAAATAGAAAACAAAAGAAAACAAAGGAAAACAGAGGAAAACAGTTCGAAAACAAAGCAAAACAAATGCAATGAACATGATGTCATGATGCAAAACATAAAATAACAGAGAGCAAACATTCTAATGGCTATTTTTCATACTTGGGATGTTACAAAACGCCCCCCCCCTTGAAGGAATCGCGCCCCGAGATTCCTACTGAGAAAAGAAAAGGTCCGGATTCTTCTTGCGAAGATCCTCTTGAGCTGTGACACGTGAAACACATCGTGCACCTTGGATAGTTTTTCTGGAATTTCAAGACGATAGGCATTCCTGGCAACTCTTCTGGAAAGACGTGAGGGAAATCGCAAACCACCGGAACATTTTCAAGTAAAGGGAGAGGTTTTGTATCGAGGGTGTATAGCTGGATAGAACTTGATTCATTTGGAGGATAGACTATCTGGTCAGAAGGGTGGAACAGAGTTATTGATTATACTCCGTTAGAATAACTGAAGTGGAAAGAAACAACAAATATTGAACGGACGAAAAGGATGTTGAGAAGAACAGGATATCAAAGCAACACCGGGAAACACGAGACCAAAACACTCCTGGGGTACTACGGAAAAACCCATCCGGGCTTCTAAAGGATAAATATCTACTGCTTAAGGAATAGAGGATCTGCTTCCGGGGCTTACACGCCTCTGTTCTCAATCGTGAGTAGGCAACATGATAAATCATGTCACAACCACCTCCATTCCTATGGTCTAGTAGATATAACCATCCTAAAGAATCCAGGATACGTGAAAACCTAACTTGAAAGTTTAGATGAGAAGGGAAAACAACGTTAAACAACTTTGCAGAAAAAGGGAAAAAAATAAAAGAACAGAATTCCTACTCTCACGTTTCATTTTTCTATATAGCTACAAAATAGTTTCTAGACTCAACTGCGACAGTAAAAGGGATCCTACAGGCAGACAGCTCTGATACCATTTGTCGCACCCGGACTTCTAGGGATACTCACAGTCCGTTAAACAGTAGATCAATGGCTTACGGGCATACCGGCACCCGCATCTCAATATGAGCAGGCCAACACGTAAACGTGTGACAACCATTCTCTTACTATTCATCGTCTGCGCAAACCATCCCATAGAAATCCAGATACTTCCATTGACGTACTTCAAAACATACACACATGGTACGTCAACGGCATTGGAACAAGTGATATCACAACAGATCTCTACGACACAAAAGATTGAAATAAGTTGCAAATAGCTCTCACTAGAGCAGAGATAGCAAATACAATCATCCAGAGGGCACATGTCCCAACAATTCATCATTACAACACAGCTGAAGCATCCAAAATGTCTGAGTACAGACAAGATCCAGATAGGCCTAAGAGGCCGGAAACGAAAAGACGGAGCCCATCCACGAAGTCTCGGATCCTGCCCGGGTCCGCTATCTACTCGTCAGCAGCCTCGTCATACTCCACGTAGTAGCCACCATGGGGATCTTCGGAAACGTAGTCTGCGGAAACCATAGCCCCAAAGGGGTCAGTACATAAACGTACTGGCAAGCAAGACTCACAGTTCACCAAAGTGTAACCCGTCAACACCAAGCACAGATGCTTTGGGTTCAACGGAAGAAAGGGGGATACAAAAGATGCGGCAGCGGGCTGCGATAACCAACTACAGAAACATGCTACAACTTCCGGCTAACAGAAAGGAGATAAGATAGCGTATCGTAACCAACTATAACTAACTCCAAACAAACCCATCCTGGACCTCGCCCCTTATCCAAAGAAGCAATCCGAGGATAACTCACACGGTTGGATTAATGATGGTTCAAGTTATTGTGTCAATAAGACTATTACTAGTCAAGTTATCATTAGTTAGGTGTAAGTTGTTCTGAGTACTTGTTAGGCAGTACTTTCACCAAGTTAACCATAACCACGGAAAACACGGCTTCTCGAGAAGATTTATCCCTGCAGGGGTGCACCAATTTGGCCGTACACGTAAGGATAACCCGCCAGATGGGAAGGCCTTTCCCACCAAGCGGGACACTCAACACAACTCAACTCTTTTTCGTATCAAGCCCAAAGAACCACATGCTGTGCGTGCGCGGCTAATCGAGCCCCACGAAGAAAAGGGGACCCTCATAGCACTCTAAGACCACGCCGCCCTAAATGCCGACTACAAAAGTTCCACCCTGGCGCCAAGGGTTCGCACCTGCACATGCATGCATCAAATGGAAAGCCCGAACTAAGTGTGGCGATTTGGACGAGATGCGAATCGAATCAAATTGAGGGGGGCGCCCATACACGCTTCCCACATGCGGTTAGTGCGCTCATCATGGATCAGTAGACAAGACCCTTTTCCTAATTAGGGTCGACACTAGCAGGCCTCAAAACCACGCCGGGCCTCCTGCCGGTGCCTTATCAACAAGTTATTATTACCCACAACATTAACAGGTTGATTGTTTAAACATCGAGCCCCAGAACATAGCAGGATATAGTAACAGAAAGTAACGGGTAACATACTCGAGCAAAAACAACCCTAAGCATGCTAGTAAGACACGGGCAACAAGCAACAGGGTTATAGGTGTGGAGGTGAGGCTATATCAGGGTTAAAGGATAACATGTGATAGGATCGAACAGAAGCAACGATTCATAGGGCTAGCAGAATAGACAACGGAAAGTATTGGTATCCAATGTGGAAAGGAACATAATGATTCATGTGAGTGAATACTTGCCTGCAAACTCAGCAGCCTGGTACTGAGCTAGATCCTCTGAAGGGGTGTCGTAAGTATCGTCGGTCTCAACGTCGTCGTATATCCGAGAAGAAGCAAACAAACAACGCAGAGAGACAAACAATCAATAACATGGTATAGTGCACAATCATGGGATGATGCATGACCATTTAATTGATGCATCAAAATAAACTAGTTGACAAGATAACATGTTTAAATGGACCCATATGCAATTGGATTGCATATGGAAAGCCCATGAGTTAAGGTTCAAATATTTGTTTTACAACTAATCAACAGGTAACAGTGGATTAGTATGATGCATGGATGAGGAAAACAGAAAAATAACAACAATAGAAACAATTTGAAATGAGGTTTACCAAGTTTGGAATTTTATTTATTAAGTTATGGAATTTTGGTTCCTTAAAGGTGTTACACAAGCATTTGTTGTTTTCACCTATTTAAATTGTTCAAAATAGATAACAAAGTTCATATTGGAAAAGAGCACAAAATTTTAGGTGGAATACATGTTTCACTTGTTGAAAAAAAGGATTTAGAATAAATTACTTATGAATTAAACAAGTTTGAACAAGATTTAAATGAATTTAATTCAAGTGTGAAATTATTTGAATTTTTATTTTTTCAAAGCATTAAACCAAATTCATATTTGAAAAGGTTATACTTTTATGGTTTGAAAACATATTTTATATGTTCAAAAAGAATTTAATTTGACCAAGTTATGAATTTAGCAATTTTAAATGATTTAAACAATGTTTACATTATTTAACCAATTTTAATTATTCAAAACATGGAACAAAGTTTATATTTGGAAAGGTGGTTTAATTTTGCATGGAAAACATATTTTATTTGTTGAAATTGGATTTAAAATGAGCAAGTTATTATTTTGGCAATTTTAAATGCATTAATTAAGAAACAGTTGTTTTCAGCAATTTAATTTATTCAAAACAGCAAACAAAGTTGATATTTGGAAATTACATGAAAAATTGATTGGAAAACATATTTAGTTTGTTGAATTTGGAATTTTTATGCCCAAGTTATGATTTTTGCAAAATTAAGTGAATTGAACAAGTTTTCAAATATTTCACCAATTTAAATTATTCAAAACAGTAAACAAAATTTATATTTGGGTAGAGAATTCAATTTGGTACAGAATACATATTAAAAATGTTAAATTTGGAGTTAAAATGAATTATTTATGCATTTTACAAGATTAGGGTGTGATCTGCCATTTTATTTACTAGCTAGGGACTTAGGAAAAAATTAACAGGGACTAGAAAAGAACTGACAGGGACCTGTCTGTGATAAAAGGATTGGTGCGGGGCCTAGAAAATGAAATGGCAAAAGGGGGTTTAATCCGCAGGGGGTGGGATTCGAACCCACCCCAATCCCACCCCCTCACAGCGCGCACAGGGAGGTGCTACCACTGCGGTGGAAGTGTGCTTGTTGACAGGAGGGGAGCGCGAGGAGGATAACCTTCAGTTAAGATGTTAACTGAAATTGTTGCACGTACGTTTACTGAATATCGACAGAAGGAAAACGGCCGCCGGCGGGCGGCAGCTGCCGTGCTGCTGCGCTCGCGTGGTCCGCGCGGTGGCCGTGGTTGCGCTCGGGTGGAGGGGAGGAGGAGAGGGAGGAGAGACGAGGGGGGAGCGCTCACCTCGGGCCCTCGATGGAAGCAGCGACAGGGGAGGCGGACGCAGCAGCAGGGAGGTGGCCGGCGACTTGGCGGCGACGGCGGCGGCGCTCCGAGCCCTCCCCGTGCGTGCTGTGGGGTGGATGAGGAAGAGGGAGCCGCGGGGAACCCATTCCCGCGGTTAACCAGCCCTGGAGGTGGCCCAATCGGCGGCGATCGCCGGGGTTTGGGGTCAGTGGCGGTGGAGCTTTTCTGTGAGGTTCAGAGAACAGAGGGAGGTGCAGAGAGGGAGGAAAATGGAGGCGGGGAGAGAGGAAGAGAGAAGGAGAGGAGTGCGGCTAGGGTTAGGGTTAGCTCGGGGCCTAGAGTTATAGGGGGAGGTGGAGCTGCAGTGGCCGTTCCTCCATCTTTCTGTCAACGTGGACATCGTGGATGCGCCTCCGTACAGAGGTTGAAGAAGGGATCGAAGGGGTACGGGCCTGAGGGGAGTTGGTGGGCTGGGCCTGCCCCTCTCTCTCTGTTAGTTTTGTTTTAATAATTTTTATGTTTCTTTTTTTTTTGCAGGAAAAGGATAGGAAGAAAGAGGATAGTTTTAGGTTAGCAAAATTAGCAAAATTTTGTATAGGGTAGATTTTTGTAACAGCACCAATTTGCCAAGTTAGTTTTCCAAATAATTAAATGATGTTGCTGTTTGAAATTTGTTTGAATTTGAATTAAAGTTGCTATTAAATGAGTTATTAAAAAGACCCATTTAAATAGTGTGAACCCTTAAGCTTATTTGAAACAAAAGATTGATTTGTTTTGCAATTTTCATAAAGTTCAAACTGGGTGCTGTTTTGGAAATTAATTGAATTTGAAAAGGGTTTGGTATTAAATGAATTTTTGATAGAAACAAAACAATTTTGGAATCACAACTTTAATGGAACCAATTGATTGTTTTGATTTGAAATATCATTTTGGAAATTGTAACATCACAAGTATGAAACAAAAGGTTTGAAATTTGGTTTGAAATTCAAATAGAAAACAAAGGAAAACAAAGGAAAATAGAGGAAAACAGTTCGAAAACAAAGCAAAACAAATGCAATGAACATGATGTCACGATGCAAAACATAAAATAACAGAGAGCAAACATTCTAATGGCTATTTTTCATACTTGGGATGTTACACATAATCATAACAAAATTCGGATATGATGAATGATCTCGTGAAACCCCTGCAAACACCCTACCAAAGCAGCAAAGCTTCCAGCAAAAACCGGCAACTTGTCAATTTCTATGGAAATTGGCGGCCAGCTACCCTGTAATAACAAAGAGCGGTCGAGATCGATCTGTACAGCTTGTGGCTTCTGCTAGGGTGTTTATTCTCAACTTTTTTTTTTAAGAAACCATAACCAAATTCTGACATGATCAATGATCTCATGACATCCCTGCAAACACCCTACCAAGCGGCAAGAGTTCGTCAGCAAAAACACCATCCTGGGAATGACCCCCAGGTAAAGGGACAAAAATGTCGCCTTACGCCTAGCAATCGGTCGCATTCATCGGCGGCAACCATGTTAGGTGCCTCCGAGAGATCGCCGGTTACAAATGCTAGCCCCCAAGCGACCGGTTCCGATTGATCAACATCGTACATATATATATGTACGTGTACGCATGGACACAATCATTAGCCCAAAGAGCTGCAAACTGGCCGGCCATCGCCGTGGTGGCCACATGGCGTCTGCTGCAGTGTCGGTCCTGGTCGCTCTCGCCGTGGTGCTGGTCACTTGGCTGTGTACAGCGGCAATACACCACCTGGTGTGGCGTCCCTATGCCATCGGGAAGGCGTTCCGCCGGCAGGGCATCCGCGGGCCGGCGTACCGGTTCTTCGTCGGCAACAACGAGGAGTCCAAGGCGATGCGCGTGGCGACGGCCAACGACGTGCTGGACCTCCGCTCCCATGACATCATCGCGCGCGTGCAGCCGCAGATTAAGGCGTGGACGGCGTCGTACGGCAAGGTGTTCCTCTCGTGGACGGGGTACTCGCCGGCGCTCTGCGTCGGCGACTACGACATGGTGAAGCAGATCCTCTCCAACAAGACCGGGCTGTACGGCAAGCCGGACCCGGGGCCCAACATCATGGCCCTGCTGGGCAACGGCCTCATCTTCGCCAACGGCGACCACTGGGTGCGCCATCGCCGCGTCGTGCACCCCGCCTTCACCATGGACAAGCTCAAGATGATGGCCAAAACGATGGCGGAGTGCGCGGAGGAGGTTGTCGGGGCGTGGGAGGCTCGCGCCAGCGGTGGTGTAGCGCGGGTGGAGGACGTCGGCCAGCAGTTCGTGGCGCTGACCGCCGACGTGATCTCGCACACAGCGTTCGGGAGCAGCTACAGGGAGGGGAAGGAGGTGTTCGCGGCGCAGCGGGAGCTCCAGTACATCGCCTTCTCCACCATCAACAACGTCCGCGTCCCGGGCCTCGAGTACGTCCCCACCAAGACCAACGTGCGGCGGTGGCAGCTGACAAAAAAGGTGCGCGGCACGCTGATGGGGATCATCCGCGACCGCCAGGCCGCTGCAAAGGAGGCCAGGGGCTACGGCAACGACCTGCTCGGCCTGATGCTCGAGGCTAACGCGTCGGCCGGCGCCGGCGGACAGAGGGCGGCCATGAGCATGGACGAGATCATCAACGAGTGCAAGACTTTCTTTTTCGCTGGGCACGACACCACCTCGCACCTCCTCACCTGTAAACGACGTAGAGAATAGGTTTGGCTGACCCGACGTGCCTCGTCGGGTAGGGGTCTCTGTATTATATATAGATGAAAACAAGTCCTATTACAACTAGGATACGGTACGTATATACGTACGTAGATATATTCTAACACCCTCCCGCAATCTCAACTGGTAAAAGATTGAGATTGTGTTTACAATGATTATACAACGGTAACGGGAGTGGTTTGGTGAAGATATCAGCAACTTGATCTTTCGATGATATGAAACGAATCTGGAGTTGCTTCTGTGTCACACGCTCACGAACAAAATGAAAATCAACCTCAATGTGTTTTGTTCTTGCGTGGAAGACTGGATTTGATGAAAGATACGTTGCACCAATGTTATCACACCATAATACTGGAGGTTGAACTTGAGTAACTCCAAGTTCCTGTAGCAACGACTGAACCCAGACAAGTTCCGCTGTGGCATTTGCTAGTGCCTTATATTCAGACTCAGTACTGGATCTAGAAACTGTGGACTGCTTACGAGCACTCCAGGCGATCAAATTACCTCCATAAAATATAGCATAGCCCCCCGTTGATCGCCGATCATCCATATTGCCTGCCCAGTCAGCATCAGAGAACGCTGATAACAATGATGAAGAGGAGGATCGAAACAATAGGCCAGAATCAAGAGTGTAGCGCACATAACGAAGAATGCGCTTAACTGCCGACCAGTGAGGAGTACGAGGAGCATGAAGATATTGACAGACCTTGTTGACAACAAACGACAAATCAGGCCGTGTCATAGTAAGATACTGAAGTCCACCAACAATGCTGCGATACTGTGTGGCCTCTGTGTCTGAGAGAGCATCGCCATCAGTGCTGCAAAGGCGCTCAGAGGAAGACATAGGAGTAGTAATGGGACTACACTTCAGCATACCAGCACGAGCAAGTAGATCAAGAGCATACTTGCGCTGTCGAAGAACAAGTCTTCCGGATGATGGTAAATGAACCTCAATTCCCAGAAAATAATGGAGAACTCCAAGATCCTTAACTGAAAAATCTGACCTGAGTTGTGTAATCAGTTTGGGAATAGCAGAGGCAGTGGAACTGATGACAATAATATCATCAACATATACCAGCAGGTACATAATCAAATCAGCACGCTGGAGAATAAACAGTGAGGTATCAGCAACTGATGGAAGAAATCCCAATGAGCCAAGAACTGAGCTGAGACGAGCATGCCAGGCACGAGGAGCCTGTTTTAGGCCATATAGAGACTTAACCAGCTGACAATAGTGATTAGGTGATGTGGGATCTGTAAATCCAGGAGGCTGCCTCATATAGACCTCTTCATCAAGAAATCCGTTCAGAAAAGCATTCTGAATATCCAGTTGACGAAGATGCCATTGTTTAGAGAGAGCCATAGAAAGCAGGAGTCGAATAGTAGCTGGTTTGACCACGGGACTGAATGTCTCGTCATAATCGAGACCATATCGTTGCTTAAAACCTTTAGCAACGAGACGAGCCTTATACCTCTCAATAGAACCATCAGCGTGAAGTTTTACTTTGAAAATCCAGCGAGAATCAATCAGATTAACACCAGGTACGGGAGGAACCAGTTTCCACGTACCGTTGTTTTGCAATGCAGTGAACTCATCCTCCATAGCGGAACGCCAGTGGGGAATGTTAAGAGCCTCGTGATAATCCCTGGGAACAGCAGTGATTTTGGAGGCAGTGTACGCTGCAACGACGCTGTTCCAGGCAACTGTGCCGTCCGTACGCTTCAACGGTTTGTGAATCCCACGGGCGAGCCGAGTGACAGCCCGTGTCGGAACTGCGGGAGCTGGCGGAGCTGGCGGTGTCGGATCATGGGGAGCAGGAGACAGCTCGGGATCCGTGCGGTCAGGTGGAGACGGGGGCTCCTCCAGCGAGGGAGACCGTGCAGGAGTTGACGGAGACGCAGGCGCAGGCTCAGATACTGTCGTGGGCGAACGGTGACTCCGAGGCGGAGACAGCGGGGACCGCACAGGTGTCAGCTCAGGCGGGGACGGCGCAGCTTGTTCCGATTGGGGAGTCGGCATGCAGGGGACAGGCGCATGTGGCGCTGTGGCAGGTTCGGGAGCTGGGCGGTGATTCGGCGCAGAGGTCACAGAGGTTGGTGAGCCTGTACGAGGAATAAACAGCTGCACTGATTCCGAGGCGAGGGGAGCATGCATGTGACCATTTGACTGCCCCGGATCCGATTCCGACAGAATTTCAAGACGAGCACCGCGTCCAGTACCTGCACCATGGTTAGCTAGCAAAGACGGAGTATATGCAGTATCCATAAAGTGGTCAGCTGAAAGTAACGACGACTCCGTAGGTGGGGGCAGATTATGAGTAGTAGGCATGTTTGCAAAAGGAAAAACATGCTCATCGAAGATGACATCCCTAGAAATATAGACTCTATTGGAAGGAACATGAAGACATTTGTATCCTTTGTGAAGAGCACTATACCCAAGAAAAACACATTTCTTAGACCGGAAATCAAGTTTGTGGCTATTATATGCGCGAAGGTGAGGCCAACAAGCACACCCAAACACCTTAAAAAAGGTATAATCCGGAGTTTCATGAAGTAACCTCTCAAGTGGAGTTTTCATGTCAATGGTGCGACTGGGTAGTCTGTTTATGAGAAAACAAGCAGTGGAGAAAGCATCATTCCAATAGTGTAAGGGAACAGATGAATGAGCTAATAATGTGAGACCTGTCTCTACAATGTGACGATGTTTGCGCTCAGCAGTGCCATTTTGTTGGTGAGTGTGCGGACAAGACACACGATGAGAGATGCCTAGGTTATGAAAGAAAGGATGGAGTTTTTCATACTCTCCACCCCAATCAGTTTGAACATGAACTATCTTTTTGTTTAGGAGGCGTTCAACATGCTTCTGGAATTGAAGGAAAACATCATAGACATCAGATTTGTGTTTAAGTAAGTAGAGCCAAGTGAAGCGACTAAAACCATCAACAAAGCTCACATAAAAACGATGTCCACTGACAGATGTTTGTGCGGGACCCCACACATCAGAGTAAATAATCTCTAAAGGAGAATTTATTACACGAGTAGACAAGGAAAAAGGTAACTGGTGGCTTTCCCTTGTTGACAAGCATCACAACTGCTTTATTTTTTATTTGACTCTATAGTAGAAGGTAACTCATGACTACGAAGAACATGTTGAACGACTTGCAAAGCTGGATGACCTAGACGACTATGCCACGTATCACGTGACACCTTGACACTGCTGAGGGCTTGCTTGATGACAGGTGCATTAATCTCGTAGAGACCTCCACGGCAACGGCCTCTAAGAATGGGTGTTCTCGTGTCCCGATCCTTTACAAAAAGATCATGAGGATGAAGTTCAATAAAGACATTGTTATCATGTGAAAGTTTACTCATAGACAAAAGGTTACGAGTAGCATGAGGAACATGGAGAACACTATTTAGAGTTAATTGTCTAGACGATGGAGTAGGAATAGTAGCTTGACCAACATTATGAATACGCATACCTGAACCGTTTGCCGTGTGAACCTGCTCGGTGCCGTGGTAGGGCTCACGCGTCGTGAGTTTCTCCAGATCATGGGTAATATGATGAGTTGCGCCAGAATCTGCATACCAAGCTGGATCTACCACTTGCTGAGTCTGTTGGCCACCTTGAGTACCATGAGCTGCGGACATGGCCATGGCGAGCTGACGCTCGGTGTTGCTTCCATCGTTTCCAATGCCCAGGTAGTTGCGGTTAAACCTCTTATAGCACTTAGAGGAGGTGTGTCGAGGTATGCCACACAATTGACACACAAGAGGAGTACCACGCCCGGTGTTTGTCTTCTGCGTATTGGAGGTGTTGCGCTGTGGCTGCTGAGCAAACTGGGGCTGAGTAGCCCGTGCGTCGGGGCGGTAGGCAGGTCTTGCATTGCCACGGGCGGCTCCATACGCTGCCATCGGACTGTAGCCTCCGGGTGCGGCAACGTGTGCTGCCGGATAGTGGTGTGCCGCGGAAGTACCACGGCGCGACAGCATGCGCTGTTCAGTCGCGACGATCTGCGAGAAAAGATCATGTATGGGGATCGGAGTAGTGCGAGCCGTGACTACTCCATATAGCGCATCATAATCACCATCAAGTCCAGCCAATATATACGAGATGAGTTCTTCAGGTCGGAGAGGTTGCCCGATACTAGTGAGTTGATCTGATAGTACCTTCATCTCATGAAAATATGCCGTGGCTGTTTTCTGCTCCTTCTTGAGTTCGGCCATTTGTTGACGGATGGCCGAAGAACGAGCAATGGAGGTGGATGCAAAAGAACCGCTGAGAGTCTCCCATGCTTCCCTAGCGGTGGCAGCAAACATGATCATACCAACCACATCTGGCATCATCGATGACACAAACGCCGACAAAATTGCTTGATCTTGTTGAACCCAGTGGAGGTAGGCCGGGTTGGTTTGCTGGATCATAGTACCACCGTGATTGATGACAACATGTTGGGCAGGACACGGTGTTGATCCATCAACATAGCCCATAAGGAGTTGGCTCCGGAGAAGAGGACCGACATGGGCCTTCCAGATCAGGTAATTCTCTGAGTTCAACTTGATAGTAATCGATGATCCGATAGCGACGACGCCACCCGGGATCATGTGGCCACCGGGAACCATGTGGTTGTAGAACTGTCCTCCGTGGTTGTAGATCGGACCGTAGACGGTCGAGCCAGGAGGCGCATCTGCAGAGAAAGCCGGCATGGGGTATGTTGGTCGTAACGACGGGATCGAGTTCTGCATGCCTGGCATCAGATGCTGCGCCAGGGGCAGATGCGGCGCACCGTTGGTGGCCGTGGTGGTTGCCACGATGGGCGCCGTGAAGAGGGGCGCCAGGGGCATCGAGCCAGCTGCTAGAGGCAGCGACCCAGCTGCTAGGGGCAGCGACCCCGCTGCTAGGGGCAGCGATCCGTCGGGGGCGATCGACGTGCTGGTCGATGGAGCGATCGACGTAGGCGTCGACGGAAGAGATGACGCCGCGGCATCGGTAGTGACGACGTCGGACGTCAGGGCAGACGAAGTAGCCATGGTAGACGGCCGGTACAGCGGCGGCGAGAGCACGTATGGAATACGGCGGCGGAAGGCGGAAGCGATTCTAGGGTTACGGTCGTAGGCTCTGATACCATAAACGACGTAGAGAATAGGTTTGGCTGACCCGACGTGCCTCGTCGGGTAGGGGTCTCTGTATTATATATAGATGAAAACAAGTCCTATTACAACTAGGATACGGTACGTATATACGTACGTAGATATATTCTAACAACCTGGGCCGTCTTCCTCCTCGGCACGCACCCCGAATGGCAGCAGAAGCTTAGGGAGGAGGTGATCCGGGAGTGCGGCGGCACAGCGGCGCCCATACATGGCGACGCCCTCAATAAGCTCAAGCTCGTAAGCACCAGCCCATCGATCCTACCATTCTGGTCCAATTTTTATGCTCCATGACCACGACTGAGACTCGCTTCACTTGTGATTTGTGAACTGTAATTGGTGATGGCAGGCGACGATGGTGCTCTACGAGACGCTGAGGCTGTACGGTGCGGTGAGCCTGATAGGGAGGACGACGACGGCAGACGCGGAGCTCGGCGGCGTGAAGATCCCCAAGGGCACTATGACCCTGATACCGATCGCGATGATGCACCGTGACGAGGAGGTGTGGGGCGCGGACGTCGGCGAGTTCAACCCAGACCGGTTCCGGAACGGCGTGGGCAGGGCGGCCAAGCACCCGAGCGCGATGCTGGCCTTCTCCGTCGGCCCGCGGTCATGCCTCGGCCAGGATTTCGCGATGCTTGAGGCCAAGGCGACGCTCGCCCTGATCCTCCGGCGGTTCGAGCTCGAAGTCGCGCCGGACTACGTGCACGCGCCGGCCGACTTCCTGACGCTGCAGCCCAAGTGCGGGCTCCCCGTCCTGTTCAAGCTCTTAAATCCGTAGAATAAGTAGCGCTAGCTTACGAGCGCGCGACCGATCGGAAACGATCGATCGTTTTCCGACCAGCTTGCTAGATACATGTTTTTTTTTTTCACGCACGCCGAGCGCACAACCCGACCAGAAAAGTTTACGTCTATTCCTTTTTTCGCACGTGAGTGCTCAGTTCCGTAAAAAAACAAGAATTGCACGTGCGCGAGCCCCGTTCCTTTTCATTTGTTCTTCGTGTGCGCATAGGTCATGCTCAAAAAAATGAAACCAGGAATGGCTATTTTGAATTTTGTATGGTGGCCTATTCCCTTTTTTCGCATGGATGCAGTTTTATGGTGAGAAAAAATTAATTTATTATGGTGAGAAAAAAATAATTTATCCTTGAATCGTTGTTAAACAATTAATTCCCTTTTTGGGCTAGTGATTTTTTAGGGCAAGAAAAAAAGGGTGGGAGATAGAAAAAATTCCGCTTCCAACTAGTATAAATTTTTTCGCTTCCAACTAGTGTAAAATTTCCCACTGTCTAGTAGAAAAAAAATACACTTCCTCCGCCGCTGCTGTCGGAGGGGCGCCGGCAAACAACCGCTGCGCGTGCCCTCCGTGATGGCGGCGACGGTTTTTTTCTTCTTCCAACGGCTGGGGATGGCGACGAGCGTTGCTCCGTCGACCTGCGCGGCTTGGCGGCGTCGTCACCAGCATGGAGGAGCAAGGGAGAAGCTGGGTGGGGGGCTGCTGAGGGCGATGGTCTGCGGCGTCGGGGATGCGCCTGGTTGGAGGTGGCCGGCCCGGAACGGTGGAGGCCGGGCAGCCGGACTCGGGCGGCGGCCGGCGGGAGGTCTGCGGACGGTTGAGGTCCACCGGTGGTGCTGCAGGGGCTGGGGCGTTGCTGTTGTACTCCGGTATGGTGGAGGCTGCGCGCCCAGATGGGCTTGGCGGGCCCGATCTGGGCTCGTCGGGCCCGGTCGGTGGTTGGTTGTGGCGGTGCGCCTCCGGAGCTGCTGCTGGGTGAGCGAGCCGGCGCTGGGCGCAGGTTGTGTTGGCCCGGAGGTGGTGGCTTTGGAGCTCCTGTCGGCATGGTGCCGCGAGGCGACGTCCTTTCCGACCGGTGTCTCTGCATGGTGCGGCGCGCGTTTCGAGCGCGGAATCGACAGCATTTGGGCCCCAACTCTGGCGGGAGGTGCTGCGGCTGGTGAGGGTCGGGGAAGAGGAAGCCAGGGCAGCGGCCCCGGATCTGCGCTTGGGTCGCAGTTGGGATGGCATTGGCCGTGGCGGGACGTGCCGCGGGTGCTGCGACAAGGCGTGTTGATGGTCGGTCCGGTCCCCGTGGGGCGGTTCGCGGGGTTTGCGACGCCGGGCGAAAGCCCTGCACCGATTCTCGACCGGGGCCGACGACGGCGACGCCTCCCGGCACCGCGTCCTTCATGAAGGCTTCGTCGAGGCGGTGCTTTCGCTTCTCCTCGCCGGGTTCTCCGGGGGAAACCCTAGATCCCTCGCGGGATCGGGCGAGGGCGGCGCTCTTGCGTCGCTTGCCTCTTGGGGCCTCGCCTTGGACGTTCCACCGGCCGGTGGGAGCTGTGGGGTGTTGGTGGTTGGTGGCGGCATCTTCATCATCGGCTAGGCGGTGCGTGGTCCTGGGGCCGGCGTGGATGTCGGAGTGGCGGCTACGGATGATTTGCCTTGAGGTTGCCTCCACCGTGTTTAGTGTGTCGGTTTTGGTTGCTAGGGCAACTTGATCGTCGGCTAGTTTGGATGCACGGCCTTGGGGCCGGCGTGGATGTCGGAGCGGCGGCTCCGGGGTTTCTTGTTGCATTGAGTTTATCTCCGCCGTTTTAGTGTCGGCTTTGGTTGCTAGGGCGACATGGTCGGCGGCTAGTTTAGAGGCGTGGCCCTGGGGGCCAGCGTGGATGTCGGAGCGGCAGCTCCGTGTTTTCGTCTTGTGTGAGGTTGCCTCCGCAGTGGTAGTGACGGCTATGGTTGCTCGGGTGACATGGTCGTCGACTCGAGTTGTATCTTTTTCCTTTTTATGCCTCGTCCTTCCTGTTTTGCCTCGTTTCAATTTTTTTTAAAAGCCTCGTTTCAAAAAAAAAACTAGTAGAGAAAATTCCACTTCCAACTAGTATAAATTTTTTCCACTTCCAACTAGTGTAAAAAGACTTAAATCTAGTAGAAAAATTACCAACATCTTGTGCAGGAAAAAAATTATTGTGCAAATTATTGGATGTCTCTGGTAAGTGCGCGACTCCTTGCGACGGCACCGGCCCATTCCCACTGTCCGAAGATTCATCTTTCACCCCGCCCCCCCACACACACAATGTAGATGGAATCCAACCTTTGACGGGTCTGCAAAAGAAAACAACCGGTTTCATGACGGGAGTAGAGGGTCGGGGGCGCATTTTTTTGAGAGATACTCAATAAGAAACAACCAAAGAATGCTATAGTTCTGGGCGATGAATGTTTTTAGGTTGCTAGTTTTTATTAATCCCCCTTCATAACAATCTTAAAAAGGTTTTTAGTTTGGTGATTTCCATTCATCAGACTTGATAACATTCTTAAAAAGGTTTTTAGGTTGGTAATTTTAATTCATCGCACTTGATAACATTCTTAAAAGGTTTTTAGGTTGGAAATTTGCATAAATCCCAGTTGATAACATTCTTAAAAAAAATTTAAGTTGGTGATTTCCATTCATCACAATTGATAACATTCTTAAAAAGTTGTTGGGTTCCTAATTTTAATTCATCGCACTTGATAACATTCTTAAAAGTTTTTAGGTTGGTAATTTTCATACATCCTAGTTGATAACATTGTTAAATGTTTTTCAGTTTGGTAGTTTTCATTCATCACTCTTGATAAAAATATTCTTGAAAGGTTTTTAGGTTGGTGATTTTCATACATCACACTTGATAACATTCATATAAAGTTTTTAGGTTGGTCATTTTCATACATGACACTTGATAATATTTCTTGAAAGTTTTTACTTTCGTAGTTTTCATTCATCACCCTTGATAAACATTCTCAAGAAAGGTTTATAGATTGGTAATTTTAATTCATCACGCTTGATAACATCCTTGATAGTTTTTTAGGTAGGTAATTTTCATACATCACACATGATAACCTTTAAAAAAGGATTTTAGGTTGGTCATTTTGATTCATCACACTTGATAACATTCTAAAAAAGGTTTTTAGGTTGGTAATTGTCATTCACACACTTGATATCATTCTAAAAAAAGTTTTTAGGTTGGTAACTGTCATTCATCACACTTGATAACATCCTTGATACGTTTTTAGGTTGGTGATTTCCATCCATGACACTTGATAAATATTCTTGTAATGTTTTTAGGTTGGTGATTTCCATTCATCACTCTTCATAACATTCTCAAAAAATAGGTTTTTAGGTTGGTAGTTTTCATACATCACGCTTGATAATATTCTTGAAAAGTTTTTACTTTGGTAGTTTTCCATTCATCACACTTGATAACATTCTTAAAAAAAATTGGTTGTAATTTTAATTCACCACATTTGATAATCTTTTGAAGAAGGTTTTTAGTTTGGTAATTTTTATTAATCCCTCTTCATAAAATTATTAAAAATGATTTTTAGGTTGGTGATTTCCATTTATCGCACTTGATAACATTCTTAAAATGTTTTAAGGTTGGTAATTTTCATACATCCAAATTGATAACATTTTAAAAAGTTTTTAGTTTGGTAATTTTAATTCATCACACTTGATAACCTTTTGAAGAATGTATTTAGGTTGGTAATTTTTATTAATCCCCCTTCATAAAATTCTTAAAAGATTTTTAGGTTGGTGATTTCCATTCATCAGACTTCATAACATTCTCAAAAAAGGTTTTTAAGTTGGTAATTTTAATTCATCGCACTTGATAACATTCTTAAAAGTTTTTAGGTTGGAGATTTGCATACATCCCAGTTGATAACATTCTTAAAAGGTTTTAGGTTGGTGATTTCCATTCATCACACTTGATAACATTCTTATGGAGGGCACGGGTACCAGGCTTCGTAGATGGCGCGCTCCCGGTGTTTGAGGAGAGAACAGCGGAGGAAGCCGTTTGCGGCAAGGGGATCCATGGCTGCGAGGGGGGGCGTCGATGCGAGAGGCAGAGAGTGGCGAGGGGAGAGGCAGAGCACAGCGAGAGGAGAGTGTGCACGGCGAGAGCGGCGGGGGCGGCATTTATACCCGGCGGGACATCCCGAAAGGCTGCCCGCGCATTAACACCGGCGTCCACGTGGGGAGACGCGCGGCCGCCGCGTGGGCGACAAGACTGGGCGAAGAGACGGCTCGCTGCAGGACTTGGCGAATAGACTATATAATGGTTTCTAAAAAAGGTTGGTAATTTTCATTCATCTCCCTTGATAACATTATTGGGAATAGACTATATACTGGTTTTTGAAAAAGGTTGTTAATTTTAATTCATTGCCCCTTATAACTTTCTTGGGAAATAAAAATATATATTGGTTTCTAAAAAAGGTTGGTAATTTCCATTATCTCCCTTGATAACATTCTTGGGGAAGTTATAAATATGTTTTCAAAGGGTTGGTAGTTTCCATTAATCTCCCTTGATAACTTTCTTTGGAAATAAAAATATATATTGGTTCTTAAAAAGTTGGTAATTTCCATTCATCTCCGTTGATAACATTCTTGGGAAAATTATATATAGGTTTTTGAAGGGTCGGTAATTTTCATTCATCACCCTTGATAACATTCTTGGGAATAGACTATACATTGGTTTCTAAAAAAGAGGTTGGTAATTTCCATTCATTGCCCTTGATAACTTTCTTTGGAAATAAAAATATATATTGGTTCTTAAAAGTTGGTAATTTCCATTCATCTCCATTGATAACATTCTTGGGAAAAATATATATAAGTTTTTGAAGGGTTGGTAATTTTCATTCATCACCCTTTATAACATTCTTGGGAATAGACTATATATTGGTTTTTTTTAAAAATGGTTGGTAATTTCCATTGATTGCCCTTGGTAACTATCTTGGGAAAACAAAGATATATATTGTTTCTTAAAAAAAGTTGGTAGGTTCCATTCATCTCCCTTGATAACATTCTTGGGGAAATTATATATAGGTTTTCAAAAGGGTTGGTCATTTCATTCATCGCCCTTGATAACATTCTTTGGAAAATATCATATATATTGTTTTCTAGAAAAGGTTGGTAATTTCCATTCATCTTCCTTGATAACTTTCTTGCGAAAATTATATATAGGTTTTCAAAAGGTTGGTAATTTCCATTCATTGCCGCTGATAACTTTCTTTGGAAATAAAAATATATATTGGTTCTTAAAAAGTTGGTAATTTCAATTCATTTCCGTTCATAACATTCTTGGGAAAATTATATATAGGTTTCTAAAGGGTTGGTAATTTCCATTTATCTCCGTTGATAACATTCTTGGGAAAATTATATATAGGTTTTCGAAGGGTTGGTAATTTTCATTCATCGCCCTTGATAACATTCTTGGGGATGGACTATATACTGGTTTCTACAAAAGGTTGGTAATTTCCATTCATTGCCCTTGATAACTTTCTTGGGAAATAAAAATATATATTGGTTCTTAAAAAGTTGGTAATTTCCATTCATCTCCGTTGATAACATTTCTTGGGAAAATTATATATAAGTTTTTGATGGGTTGGTATTTTCCATTCATCTCCGTTGATAACATTCTTAGGGTAACATTTTTTGGGAAAATTATATATAAGTTTTTGAAAGGGTTGGTAATTTCCATTCATCTCCGTTGATAACATTCTTAGGGTAACATTCTTGGGAATAGACTATATATTGGTTTCTAAAAAAGGTTGGTAATTTCCATTCATTGCCCCTGATAACTTTCTTTGGAAATAAAAATATATATTGGTTCTTAAAAAGTTGGTAATTTCCATTCATCTCCGTTGATAACATTCTTGGGAAAATTATATATAGGTTTTTGAAGGGCTGGTAATTTCCATTCATCTCCGTTGATAACATTCTTGGGAAAATTATATATAGGTTTTTGAAGGGTTGGTAATTTCCATTCATCTCCGTTGATAACATTCTTGGTGGTCGGGCCAGTCCCGTGGGGCGGTTCGCGGGGTTTGCGACGCCGGGCTAAAGCCCTGCACCGGTGCTCGACCGGGGCCGACGACGGAGACGCCTCCCGGCGCCGCGTCCTTCATGAAGGCGTCGTCGAGGCGGTGCTTTCGCTTCTCCGCGCCGGGTTCTCCGGGGGAAACCCTAGATCCCTCGCGGGATCTGCAAAAGAAAACAACAGATTTCATCACGGGAGTAGAGGGTCGGGGCGCATCGTTTTGGAAGATCCTCAATAAGAAACAACCAAAAGATTGTTATCGTTTTGGGTGATGAACCTTTTTAGGTTGATATTTTTTATTAATCCCCCTTCATATTTTTTAGGTTGGTAATTGTCATTCATCACACTTGATATAATTATCAAAAAAGGTTTTTAGGTTGGTAATTGTCATTCATCACACTTCATAACATCCTTGATACGTTTTTAGGTTGGTGATTTCCATCCATGACACTTGATAAATATTCTTGAAATGTTTTTAGGTTGGTGATTTCCATTCATCACACTTCATAAACATTTTTGAAATACGTTTTTAGGTTGGTAATTGACATTCATCCCGCCTGATAACATCCTTGGTGGGTTTTTAATTTGGTAAATGTCATTCATCTCACTTGATAACATTGTTGATGGGTTTTTATTTGGTAAATATCATCATCCCACTTGATAACTTCTTTGATGGGTCTTTAGGTTTGTAACTTTCATTCATCCCACCTGATAACATCCTAGATGGTTTTTAAGATGGTGATTTCCATTCATCCAAGTTGATAACATTCCTGATAGGTTTTTAAGTTGGTGATTTCCATTCATCCCACTTGATAACATACTTGATGGGTTTTTTAGGTTGGTAATTTCCTTTTATCACACTTGATAAAAATTCTTACAAGGTTTTAAGATTGGTAATTTCATACATCTTAGTTGATAACATTGCTAAATGTTTTTTAGTTTGGTAATTTTCATTCATCACCCCCCTTGATCAAAACATTCTTGAAGTGTTTAAAGGTTGGTGATTTTCATACATAACACTTAATAACATTCTAAAAAAAAATTAAGGTTGGTGATTTTCATTCATCGCACTTGATAATATTCTAAAAAATTGTCTTTAGGTTGGTAATTCTCATTCATCACACTTGATAACATTCTCAAAAAATATTTTTATGTTAGTAATTGACATTCATCACACTTGATAACATACTTGATGGGTTTTTAGGTTGGTAAAAATCATTCATCCCACTTGGTAACATCCTTGATGGGTTTTTAGGTTGGTAATTGTCATTCATCCCACCTGATATACATACTTGATGGATTTTTAGGTTGGTGATTTCCATTCATCACACTTCATAACATTCTTGATAGGTTTTTAAGTTGCTGATTTCCATTCATCGCACTTGATAACATTCTTGATAGGTTCTCAGTTTGGAAGTTTCCATTCATCACCCTCATAAGAATTATCAAAAAAAATGTTTTTATGTTGCTGATTTACATTCATCACACTTGATAATATTCTTGATAGGTTTTTAGTATGGTAGTTTTCATTCATCAAAACTTAATAAAAACATTCTTGAAAGGTTTTTCATTCATCGCAATTGATAACATTCTCAAAACAAAATTAGGGGGGGGTGTTGGTGAATGGAGTGGGGGACGGGGAATGGGAAATACGGTGAAGAGACTGTGCCCCCCCCCCCTCGCCGTCGCCTGTGATGCGCTAAGGGCGCACCAGAGACCGACCGCGATGGCAGCTCGAGGAGACGGTCGTCGTCGTCAACGTTGGATGCTGGATGTCCGAAGACGAAGGAGAACAGCAAGGACAACCCGTTTCAAAAGAATTTGAAAATGGAAAAAGGGAATAGGTGTTTTCGGGGGCCAGGGGTTATACCATAAAAGGAAAAAGGCTAAAAAATAAAACCCAATTTCTAACTTACGGTCGACCTCGATCTAACTTCTAGCGAGGTCACACGGGCGTCCACCGGATGTCAATCCAACGGTCCTCGCAAGCTCCTCCTTGTAATGATCTCATAAGAAAAGCTCTACTCGGCCACGTACAGCTGAAACCCTTCCTCGTTATAGAAGAATGGGAGGTCCAAATTGCTACCGTAGTAGCACCATAGTCCATAGGACAAATCGGAGGGCCTGAGCCGGCAAGTGGCCAAAGGGATTGGTCTTTGGGGCGTGATGTTTTTTCTAGCTCGTGAGGTCGGCTGGCGACGATCGACTCGACCGAGGAAAAATATGAGTGAACCGAAAAAGCATTTCAAAATAATGGTTCGCAATGTTAAAAAAAAAATATTACGTACAGAAAGAATGTTCTTACACCTCAAAAGAATTATAATAGGTGAAAATGCCGTGAAAGCAATTCAAACTTTGCATGTCGGAAGAAATAATTGACTGGGCTGGGTGAAGAGACGGCTCGCTGCAGGACTGCGCAAAGCGACGGCTCGCTGCGGCGCCTGCGCTTCTGCGCCGTCTCGGGAGAAGACGAAAACCGGGCGCCGCTTTGACTACGCGCCGTCTCACTGACGGGGAGGGCCCGCGGACGCCACGCGGCCGTTTCTTCTTGTCCGGCGCCCCACGGGAGCCCATGGGTGGCGGGATTTGGGCTGGGTTTACCGGATGGGAACAAGGGGCGTCCGGACGAGAAGGCCCCATGGGGGGCGCGACTGGGCATGTTCGGGGCCGTCCGGACGGGAAGAGGCCGTGGGGGTGTGTTTGGGGGGCGCGACTGGAGATGCTCTAATAAAAATTTGCCAATACCTAGCACATAAGTTATCGGGCTAAAGAACTCGCAAATAAGTTTACAAAGAACCTAGCAGTGAAGTTACCAATCAAATACATGTTCCCATATTCATACTAGTAGGAAGTGGTAGTTATATTTTTTTCCCTATTTCTTATACTAGTAGAAAGTGATTTTTTTCTTGTCACAACCCGATAGTGTTTTCGGTGAAAATCCACTGACCCAATAAAGGAATTGAAACTAAGACATAATAAAAATATATTTTTAGAAGAAATACTTGTTTCCATAAATAAAGGGAACAAAAAACTTGAATGTGAACTTTTAGGTTTCGTTAAAAAAAATATTGTACATTTTTTTGTAACTCCAGGGATAAAAAACTAAGAAAAATAGCGCAGCAGGAAACAACAGAGGGGAATAACAATGAACGTAAGGTAATAGCGGGCACGCGGGAGGAAATGAATCGTTCAAGCACTAAAAGAAAAAAAAAGGAAACAGTAGCAGAGACATGCTTGCGCAAGACCACTTGCCTAAAAAAATGAAGAAAAAAAGATGTCCAATTTTTTCTAAATAAATGTTAACGTTATAGTCTGTCTAGGATGGTAGTGCAGCATGTTTTGTTTGTTCTTGTGTACAAGAAATATATGCCAGGGAAAAGAAAGAGAAAAAAAAGAATTAGCCAGCTGAGAGCGTGCAGGATGGAGTTATAGCTAGCTAGCTAGGACCGATCAACGAAGTTTTTTTTTTGTTGAGGCACCGGAGAAAAGGGAATAGGGGAAGAGCCGCGCGCAGCCAAACCGAGCGAGCGGTCGCGCGCTCGCAAGGAAGGCTTTTCGGTACAAAATCCAAAAGTGCATGTGGGCTTCTATTTTCACTACAAATACTTGTGTTGTTGCATTTCCTAGCTCAATAATGTGAGGTGTTTTTATACTACTAGTAGCCGTGCACGTGCAATGCACGTATTTAAAATATAAATTCCCTTTCTCGTTTAGTGAGTTTTCATTAACAGAGCAATAAATTTCACATTGAGCGATGAACAGATCAAATAAGGTTATAATTTAGTGAAAAACTTCATACATGTGCAAGTTTGTCGAAACAACGGAGACTTTGCGTCCCTATTTTGAGATGTCGTTCTTCTATTTGAGATTTTCCGGTTGAAACACAAGGTTTATCTTATTATAAGATAGATTCGGTTTCTCACGTCATCATAATTAATTTTCAAGTCGACTTAAATTGCAGCTAATTTTATCCTAAATGATTTCACGTCAACCTATCAAATAGTATTCTCAGTTAGTCTCCAAAATGTAATAAAATAATATATAACACGTGGTATCCAGCAAGATATACCCGCTCAAGATAATTTTTCTCATGTCCAATACTCCATGAAGTCACATGATGACCTAAGATTACATTTTTTTTTACGATAGAAAATTTAATATATTCAATAGAAAACAATTCTAAGAACAAAGCTTAAATTATCAAATTATCCTAAACAGAAAGAGTGAGCTGACTACATGCATACAAATAAAAATTGCTGGATCTAGAAAAAAACGCTCACTGCCCCCACTATCTGCCTCACCCTCATCTCTTTCCTCAATCTCATTCCCCTTTCCCTGCCTCCATGCTTACTCTCTCGAGCTCACAAGAATGTCAAGCTCACAGCTCACTCTATTTCTCGCGACCGCCCCTTCCACTGCCTCCCCGCAGCTGGACATGACGCCCCCTCCATTGCCTCCCCGCGGCTGCGGCAAGCTCCGCCCCTACCTGCCTCCCCCGCCACGACCGGCCCCTCCCCTTCGTTGTGGCGCTCGCGGCAGGCCAAGCGACCCTATGCTGGGCACCAGCGGAGGCGCGTACCTCGTATCCACCAGCCGCACGCGCGCTGGAGGGATCTACAGCGTCGGCTTCCTCCTCCCGGATCCGGCTGGACAAGCGACGTCGGCGAGGACGCCCCGCTCCGGCCGGTTGGCTGTGTCATGAGCCTCCCCGAGTAGCCCAAGTATGGCATGTTCAGTCGATGCCCCTCTGCACCTCGCTCGCGACTGGTAGTTTGCTGTTCCATCGTCGATTCAGCTCATAATATTCCGTTGTTTATAGCACAATGGAATAAGTGCACGACTCGCTAGGCATAGCAATCGTCCTCGCCGACAAGGCGCAGGTCCGTCTCTTTCAGCATCCACCCTCTATGCGCGATACCCCTCTGCTATACTGCGTGTTAGCTTTAGGTGTGATCTATTCTTCCTATATGAACCAAGCAAAATTTCTAGGATCAAGCTAGCCTTACATGAGATTATTATCATGTTTTAGCGGTTAATTATTTGTATATTGCAATGCCCCTAAGCCCCCTAACGGATAATCATATTTGAGAAGTAGCGGTATCAAATGTCATGGGATTATGCTGTGTAGGAAATTGAAATTAAAATTCTGTGTTCTATCAAAATTATGTGTTCTATTATTATGGAGGACTTCTGTATGCTGCAATTCCTTATTCAACTTAATCTTTGTTTGTTCTGCAGCTTGTATGATCAGATTTTCTGTCTAAGTAAGTTGATAGGAAGTGCAGTTTCTCATTTATTCAAGGCTAGGGTAGAACCAAAGTGGGAAGGCGGAGAGTGTGCAAATGGGGGTTTTCCTGCCGGTGCAAATGGGGGTTTTCCGTCCGGTGCTCACAATAAAATAGCACAGGTCTTGTACCTGAATGAACAAAAGAGCATCCATATCACGGACAAATAAACACTCTTGATAATTTAGCCCTTTAAATAAACAGATGAACTAACCCTGGTTTTGAAAACTGCAATCTGGGATACGTAGGCTGGCGATTGTACTGAGTTGGGGGTTATCAACCCCTGATAGTTGTGTGAGTGACATTCATCGTGAACCACGTTGCATTTGGTACTAATCATTCCTCTGCAACCAATCAGACTCATCGTCATCAGCCGTATTCTCCTTGTTGAGGATGATTCCGTGGACATGCACTGGACTTGGTACTACACCATTAAAATTTGTTTTGTTCAGTAGTTGGGTGACTGCCGATTGTCAGGTAGCTAGCATGTGATAAAATGTTTATCTGGTTTATACTCCATCAGTATGATACATATATAATGATGCTGGTATTTACCTGGTTAGTAATAATCACCTTCTGTAGCTTGAGTGCATCGTAGCTGCTGGGTGACAGAAGATTTGCGAGTGGCATTACACATATGGTTAAACCCTGATTGCGCAGGTGTTATGGCCAGAGGTATGTTCGTTGGAATTCGGTTCTCATTGAGAATGGAAGAAGATTTCTTGAGAGCCCGAGCCTCACGCCTCTTCTTATTTATATCATCTTTCTTCGGTGCATACCTCTCTCTTTCCCTTTGCCTCTGCAATTGTTTTCGATCTGCCCTTTTTCTTGCGAGAATAAAATCCTGATATGTTTTAATATTTATGGTGTGGAAGAATTATTAAAGTATGAGTTGATGATATATTTACATGTATTATCGGAGTTCGTTAGGTCCTGAAATGGAGTCTGTTCCCTATTAGGCTTAGAGGATGCCATATGCAACACCAATGCGTGTCCCAAACTATGAGGAGAACAATCAGTCCAGTTTCATGTAGCGGGGTGAAGATCCATAATATTGGCTACCCTTTATTTTGCATTTCCCATCTTGCATGCAAAATAATATGTCCAGTTTTCATGTAGGCTTGACGTTGGCTGTTTAATACGTCTACCGTAGATTGTGAATACCGATCCTTCTCCAGTTGCATATATGAGCTCCTTAGGGTCCACATCTATGATTCATATAGTATGAATTTAGCATCTCATAAAATCTGTATAGAAGTGAGCTGATCATGAATCACTTATACCTTTGGAGATGATCAGGGGTGTATGTGGTACAGTATGCTCGTCATTAAGCATAGCTGCTGGAGCCAGTTGATTTTCTTTGTCTTGACGACGTTTTTTGAGAATAGCATCTTTATTTCGTGCATAATATTCTCTGTTCCTCTGCCTCTTCAACTCTTTGGGGTCTGTATAGATACACTTGGAAAGTTAGCACGTGGGCAATATCATTCTTCGTAGAAGACAGTAGGTAGTGGTTTACGATAGTTACCCAAGGTGTGGATGTTACTTATATCCTGAAATGGTGTGTGCGCACCCGCGCCACTCGGAGAAAATGGAGTGCGTGCACCCGCGACATTGGGAGATGACACACTGTCGCCACTGGGAGATATCATGTCGTATTATATCCTGCAGCATTATTTAATTTAAAATCAGTAAAAATGAAGGTGAGGTAGAGAGTAAAATTATCTTCTGTCAAGATATAATGTTTCTATTGTTTTATTTCAGTCTATGTATTGCTTGCATGTAGTATATTATTGCTTCTGAATACATATCATCTTCTTCTTCTTCTTCTTCTTCTGTACACAGGTTCTTGTCATTTTTTTATGCCACTTCTCTTAATTGAATGGATAATCTGAGTACTTGTGAAGTTGTGTATTGGGTGAGTTAAATTTTCTGTTGTGTTTTCACCTGCAAGTTCAAATTTAAGAGAGTCTTTTGCAAAGAAAATAGATTTATCTGCAAGTTCCTGTAATAAACTATTTGTTTTGTGGAAGATTGTCAATAGCAGTAAGAGTAACTGGAGCTGACGGGTGACCACCTGATGGTGCGGCGCAGGGCGTCGAGTGCGCCGTGGAGGGACACCCGTCCTGATGGCATGGTGCAGGGCATCCAGTGCGCCGTGGAGGGACACCCGTCCTGATGGCGCGGTACAGCGCGTCGAGGGCGCCTTCCAGCAACACCCCACCTGATGGCGCGGTGCAGGGCGTCGAGGGCGCCGTCCAGGACACCCCACCTGATGGCGAGCGCCAGGGCATTGAGGGTGGCGTCCAGGACACTTCGTGCTGCCTAATGGCGATGGTGTCGTCCACGGGCTGCGAGGGTACAGTCGAGGAAGGTGCCCGCAAGATAACTGTGGTGTCGGGCTGCATAAGCGGCCTCCAAATTGCTGCTGGGCTTCGAGGGTGCCGTCGAGGAAGGTGCCAGGAAGAGAACAGCCGGTGGTGCCGGGCTGCGTGGACGCCGTCCAGGACGGGGACCTCGTGCCGCGGCGATGGAGCCTGGTGGCGAGCAGTTTATTTTCTATTTTGGAGTTTATATTTAGTAGGTTAAGATGGGGAGGTGTTGCCCTTTTCCTGGCGAGCGGTTTATTTTTTGTGTGTCTCGATTGTAGGCGCACGCGGGTCGTGCTCGTTTTTTTTTTTTGATCGGACGTTCCTGTGTAGAGGCGGAGAGGTGGAGTAGGAACTTTTTTTAGCGGACGTTGAAATATTCCTATGCGGAGGTGGAGAGGTGGAGTAGGATTCAGTCAATGTAATTTGCTACGTGCACACATGGAGTTGATTGGTCAGATTTGAACCGTTAGATTTATTCTGTGGGGGTAATCCAGCGGTGGTGGTTGTTGGGAGTGGAGATGGCTGGGTGCGTTTAGCAAAACTCATGTTTGCTTGTTTAATAGTATTTGCTACGTGCACACATGGAGTTGATTGGTCAGATTTGAACCGTTAGATTTATTCTGTGGGGGTAATCCAGCAGTGGTGGTTGTTGGGAGTGGAGATGGCTGGGTGCGTTTAGCAAAACTCATGTTTGCTTGTTTAATGGTAGTGGAGAATCATTAGAGGTTTATCTTTTTTCTGATAAAGGGAATAGTATATTAATGTTGCAAAAGACAACTACATCCCAACAAATCAATACCCTAATGACAATACGGGTGTATAGAACCAAAAAAAAAGCTAAAAAAAAGTGTCGCTGGAGAGTTCTAGTACTTGCAGCACCAGCAAAAACCATCACCAAGACAACACCCGAAATCCAAATTCTCCAAAAGCGACGCTTCCAAGAAGGAGGAAAACAGTGCATAAGCGTCATAGTCGCCTCATCGTAGATCTTGGATTTTTACCCTGAAAATAGTCATCGCTCTTAAATAATGTCTTCAATAAGGTCCTTGCCACACACAACCAATTAAGTCCAGACATGTGATTTTCACCCAAGACTTAGAGCTTCACATGTGTTGTCGCCCCCAATCGCCATTACTAGTCGTACGATCTCGACTTCCATGAAATTATCCTTCTTTGAATTCGGCGTAGAACTAAACATATCCCATGATGACATCAAATAGTAGAGATTTGCGCCGCTCCCTCCATAATGGAGAACCATTGGGCACGACCGAATCACACCCGATCCAGTAATCTCCAGGCATGACGAGCCCATGTGAGTTCGTGGGCAGAGCCTTGCGAAACCCCACTCCAACCAGATCATGGAGGTGTCAGACAAATCTTTGTCTTGTCGCAAGAGGAACTCTCGGACAAACACCTTTATTGGGCAGATCATAGACCCCCACGCCGTCGCCCGTCGGCCGAACCCCTCCGGCGGAAGAGGAGGCATGGCAATGAAGAACCACACACACGCACTGTCCCGCTGGTAGTCATCCTAAACATATCTCCACGACGCCGCAGAAGGGCCGGCTGCAAGCACCGAGCTGCCTCCCCCACGCAGCTCCGAGAGACCGACGGCCTCGCACCGCTGATGATTCTAGGACGAAGCCTAGGACCTACAGTCGCTGCCGCATCTCACGTGCGGACGCCCATGGGAGGGAATCACTCCGTGTAGGCATCGCGCCCAAGGGATGACCACTGCCGCCGCAGATCGGGGTCGCCGCCCCAAATCCCGCGGGCAGAAGATCAGAGGCGTCGTCCCCAAACACCGACGGTTCCACTGCCACGAAGCCCCCCAGCACCTTTGGCATTGGGTCTGCCACCACCGCGGCCATCGTCGATGGCAGATGCAGTATGGGAGGTACTCACCCTTTGTAGTTGAGTCGGCAATCGACCACTTCTCTTCTTGTCAAGTTCTTGGGGCCATGAGGCTTGTATACATCTTCAATGACCCTCCAAATCTCAATGCAAGAAGAGTTCAAGTGAGTTTTCATGAAATGTTTTCATTGACCAAAAGAATGTGCATCAATTTTAGGGGGGGTCGCCACGATTGTTTATATGAGGATGTGAGATAGGAGGGTCGGGAGAGTACCGTCTGGCGACATTGTGGTAATCCTCCTTTTCATCCTTTCCCTTAGAAGATGAGTTTTTCTTAGAGGACGGAGCTTGGCTTTTAGTTTCTTCATCTCCATCCTCATCATTCTTATCATCCGGAATTTCTCCCGGAGGACTCGAAGATGTGGATGTCGGGCCCTTGTCTTTCAAGAGTTGCATCATCATATCACGCAACTCCTTAATTTGGGCATCCATGGATGAGGTCAAGGAATCTTGCATTTCCTTGACATCATTCATGGTGGTCGGTGTCGCGGACTCGGTGTTTTCCCCTTCGATGGCCATACTAAACTCTTAGGCGGTTAAGCCCAAAATAAGAGTTGAGGCTCTCATACGAATCGAATGGATAGTATGGGCACCTAGAGGGGGGCTTAATATGCGCTAATTCCAAATTTTAATTCTTTCTGATTTAGGCTTGACACAAAGATAAATTCTCTAGATATGCAGCTACGGTGAATTTACCTATATGACAAGAGCAACACTAAGCAAGATACAAACACAAAGTAAAGGTAAGGGAACAAGGTAACCCATAATGGAAGCACGCGGAGACAAGGATATATCCCCGAGTTCCTCCTTTTAAGGGAGTACGTATCGTTGGAGGGGTGTGAATTTCGCCACGAAGGCCTACTCAACGCTATAAATGCCTCACTCTATTCTCTGATAAACTTTGCCACAAAGGACTAGTTCACCTTCCACTATTGATTCCCTTAGAGGTGGAAATCGGTGCCTTTACAATGAGCTTGAGGCACTGATGACCCACAAGTATAGGGGGTGTATCTTAATACTTTCGATAAATAAGAGTGTCGAACCCAACAAGGAGCAGAAGGTGCTGACAAGCAGGTTGGATAGAGGGTTCACTGTAAACACTAGCGAACGGGTTTTTGGAGGTTTTTGATATAGCAGATAAATAAAGTGCGAGTAAATAAAGTGCATTAAATAATATTGCAGCGAGTGGCGCAATCCTTTTTAGAGCAAATGACAAGCCGGTTGTTCTACTTATGAATACCAAACGTTCTCGAGGACACATGGGGATTTCGTCAAGTGCTTTCGGTTCATTACGGTTGATTAATATTTATTGGTTCATGAAGTTTTGTGTGGGTGAACCTATGCTAATGCACCGCCCAACTAGGAATAATACATGCTTGTGATTATACCCCTCGTAAGCATCGCAAATACAAGAAAGTAATTAAGATAAATCTAACCACAGCCTAAAAACTCCGGGATCCTACACTCCCTCGTGCATTGGTTTCCTAACGGGCTTTAGGTTTCTGTCACTCCGGCAACCCCACAATTAGTAGCCAAATACACAATGCATCCTCCTAGGCCCATAAATGTGAAGTATCATGTAGTCGACGTTCACATGACACCACTAGAAGAATAACAACACAACTTAAATACCGAACCATGAGATATTACTTCAACATAACTTCACTACTAACATCATGACTTCTCCCATGTCCTCAAGAACTAAACAAACTACTCACAAGACATCATATGGATCATAGTCGGAGTTGATATAATGGATAATAACAATCTGGTCATAAAGTGCTAACACCAATAAATCTCACAAGTATCAACTACTAATAAGTAATCCACACAGGGAGAGATATCTAATGTAAAACAACAATAGAGACCCCTAATTGTTACAGCGAGGTGAAGGTGGATGATGATGGTGATGGTGCTGGTGGTGATGATGATGACGATGACGATGTTGATGATGCCCGGAGCGATGACGGTGACGATGGCGATGATTTCCCCTCTCCGGGGAGAAATTTCCCTGGCAGATTTCTCCATGAGCTTTTCCCTCTCTGGTGTTTTCCGCCCCGAGGTTGCGGCGGAATAATTCTTCGATGATGTTTTGGGGCTTAGAGTTCCTTGGGGGTCAAGTAAGCGAAAGGGGGCGCCCGGGAGTGGGCCATGGGGGGCACACCACCCCCAGGCGTGGCCAAGGGGGGCACGCCACCTGGTGGTGTGGGCCTCAGGTGCCCCCCCTCCGTGTGCCCTTCTGGCTCACTTCCTCCTCATAACTTCTAAGACTTCATTCGGTATCCCCCCTCTTCTTCTGATCTTCTGAAATAGGGTATCTCGACGGTGCTTTTTCCATCAGATTTCTGGTTCCGGTGTCTATTCGCTAAAAAATTATAAAACACGCAAAATAATATAAAATAACATAAGTGATGCATCATAACATGAAATATATTGTTGAATAAATGAAAATAACAATATAAAACAGTGATGCAAAATGGACGTATCAACTCCCCCCAAGATTAGACCTCGCTTGTCCCCAAGCAAAACTGAACTCGGTAAACATGACCACGGGTTTATGGAGTGAGGTGTCGATAAATAAAATACGGAGAAGAGGCATCACATCTAACAAAGAACAAGTCATTTTAGACAGCAACTTCCTCTCATATAATCAAATTTGAAACAAGTAAAGGAAATAACAATAAAGGTGCAAAAGGAAATCAAAATTGGTAATGGAAAACTTTGTTCTTGGCAAAAGAACAATTAACAGTGTACTTATCTTTCGATCAGAGTCTTTATATTAGAGCTTATATTGCAGATTTTATCATGCTCAATTATAACGGTATCTTTGCACACATTGGTAACTTTCAAAGTGTTATTCAAACAGATAAAAGCATTTGCAGAAACAAGGAAGAATAAAGAACATGATTGAGTAAATCAACATGTAGCTGGATGAATCACAACAACTCAAATGCTTGCTTAAGACAGAAAAAAATAGGTTTACTGACTCAACATAAATGTAATAGATAGGCCCTTCGCAGAGGGAAGCATTGATCACTCATGTGCTAGAGCTTTTATTTTGTAAAACAGAGGTATAAAATGGTTGACACTCCTCCCAAACTTTCTTACACAAACCATGGCTTACCGAATCCTCGGGTGCCTGCCAAGAATCACAAACCATGGAGGAGTGCCAAATTTTGAGAGAGGTGTATGTTTATGTCAACGAATGACAAACAGAAAATACAGTACGTCATAGGCCAACTAGACTTCACAAGAGCGGCTCCCATAGAAGGACGCAGCTGGTATAGAAGGTCATCCCTCTTTCTCTTTTGTTTACACGATTATGCTTTGGCTGATAAATCAGGGGGGGAAATAGTGAAGAGAATTGGTATTATTATTTGGGGCTGGGAACCCCGCTGCCAGCTCTTCTAGCATTTGGATAAGCGGATGAAGCCACTAGTCCAGGGTGTGAAATCCAATCAACAAATGAGATAAAGATTCTCTATTTTCGTCCTCATGATCTAAAATAGTGGCACAAAATAGGAGTAATTTTGAAGGTTTAAAGGTAGCACACAAGCAATTTACTTGGAGCGGCGGTGAAATAATACATATAGGAAGGTATGGTGGACAGAAATGGCAAGGTTTTGGGGCTCAAGGTTTGGATACACGAGAAGCATTCCCTCTCAGTACAGGTTTTTGGCTAGCAAGGTTGGGTAGCAAGCATAAGAATTGAGGTAAAACAAACAAAAACATATATGATAAAGCCAATCATGCAATATTCCTTGAAGGTACAAACAAACTTATTGAGAATACTAAGCTTATGAGCTAACAAGAAAGAAATATTATGGAATAATATATCTACATGCAAATCCCTCTTTTCTACTTAAGTCTCAACGAATTGTTACTACTGACCAATGTTGAGTTTGCCCAAAGCAACTAGATTAACTGGAAGCTCCAAAATTGATACCAATACTAATAACAAGATCAACCACATAACAAAAATTGCAAACTAAAATAAAGTAGAGAAAGTCGATGATGAAACTTCTCATTAATATTTCATTACGGCAACTCAAACCAAGGGATACAACGATAACTAACTAACGAGTGATACTTCCATACTGCAAACAATACTATATGATATTTTCTCTACTCATGATATGACTCTACTAAAAGGTAAAAAGGGTGAAAGATAAAGTGTGATACCGCGGCACTTCCCTAAGCTTGGAACAAGCCAAGGGAATGCCAATACCGATGACGAATCAATTCTTCGGTGGTGGTGATACACTCTTCTCAAGCAAGGCGTGAAAACGTTGCAGCATCTCACGAAACCTGTCGTTATCCTCTTGAAGAATCTCTACCTCCGTCCTTAAAGCTCGATAACGTTCACAAAACTCATCTGCAACTCGAAGAGCTTCCTCTACTACAAGGATGGGACTGAGGCCCGGAACTGATGGTCTTGGTCCCTGCATGCTACAAGAATAAACACAGCTTCATGACGTCCTTTTTTACTTCTCTCTTGACGCCATGATACATGTTCTTGCGCTTGGGATCTTGGAGATCATCTTCCATTGGATCCTTCCCCTTGTTGTTGTTGGCGGAGGCCATGGTGCTTCTAAAACTGAAAACAGATCCGGGAAGAAACAGCTCGAAACAGAAACACGACGAGAAAACGATATATGGACCTCGGGGGTCCGGGGGGTTATATAGCAAAAATATGCGTAAAGAAACGAAACAAAAGTCCAGGTAAAAAACGAGTCGGAGAGGGGCTATAGGGCTCCCACACCATAGGGTGGCGCAGCCATGGGTGGGCCCATGCCCCCAGGTGGTGTGGTTCCTCCGGGCACCTCCTCTTACTCTTCTTCGGCTCGGTATTTTTCATATTTTCCAAAAACCAATAAATTATAACTTGGAAGGTATTCCGCGAACTTTTTCTTAACAGAACTATTACCTATTCCAAAATAGACTCTGCAGATTCTGGAATCTTTCCTCTAATGAACTTCTCCAGAGTCACTACTTGAATAACATCAACATCTTCATCATAAGAATCCCCAGAAATGTAATGTTTGAGTGTTTTCCCATTTACCACTTGTGTAGTGTTATCTTTGAGAGAAGCAATTTTGATTGCACCTGAACAATATACTTCTTCAATAATATAAGGTCCTTCCCATCTGGAGAGTAATTTTCCTGCAAAAAATCTGAGACGAGACCGATACAATAGAACTTTCTCACCAACATGAAACTCTCTTTTAAGGATTCTTTTATCATGCCATTATTTAACCTTCCCTTTAAAGATTTTAGCATTTTCATAAGCTTCACATCTCCATTCATCTAAATGATTCAAATCAACCATTCTCTTCTTACCAACAAGTTTAAAATCTTTATTAAGTTCTTTCACTTCCCAATAAGCTTTGTGTTCTAATTCTAAAGGAAAGTGACAAGCTTTTCCATAAACCATTTTATAGGGAGACATACCCATAGGGTTCTTATAAGCAGTTCTATAATCCCATAAAGAATCATTCAACTTATCAGACCAATTCTTCCTAGATTTATTAACAGTCTTTTGAAAGATAGATTTAATTTCTCTATTTGACAACTCTACTTGCCCACTGGTTTGTGGATGATAAGCTGAGGCAATTCTATGATTAACATCATATTTATCAAGGGTCTTTCTAAAACCACCATGAATAAAATGAGAACCTCCATCAGTCATAAGATATCTAGGCACACCAAACCTAGGGAAAATAACATCTTTAAGCATTTTTAAAGAGGTCTCACCATCAGAACTTTTAGTAGGTATAGCTTCTACCCACTTAGTAACATAATCAACCGCAACAAGAATATGAGTGTAACCATTCGAAGGAGGAAAAGGACCCATAAAGTCATATCCCCAACAATCAAAAGGTTCAATAACAAGAGAATAACTCATAGGCATTTCATTACATCTAGAAATATTTCCTACTCTTTGACATTCATCACAAGATAAATAAATTTACGTGCATCTTTAAAGAGAGTAGGACAATAGAAAACTGATTGTAGAACCTTATGTGTGGTTCTATCTCCAGCGAGATGTCCTCCATAAGCACTACCGTGGCACTTCTTCAATAATTCACGTTGTTCATGATCTAGAACACATCTTATCAAAATACGATCTACTCCATCTTTATATAAATGTGGGCCATCCCAAAAATAATGCCTAAAATCATAGAAGAATTTTCTTCTTTGCTGAGTTGTAAACATTTCTTTGAAACAATAAAGTTAGCATAATTAGCATACCATGGTCTATCTTGGGATTTTACCTTTATTGCAGCCAACTGTTCATTTGGAAAACTATCATTAACGGGAATAGGGTCAAAAGTAATGGTTTCCAATATAGAGAAGTTATCAGCAACAGGATTTTCAGCACCCTTCCTATCCACAATATGCAAATCAAACTCTTGTAAAAGAAACACCCATCTAATAAGACTAGGCTTAGCATCTTTCTTTTCCATAAGGTATCTAATAGCAGCATGATCAGTATGAATAGTAATCTTTGAGTCAACAATATAAGGTCTAAACTTATCACATGTAAAAACTACATCTAAGAACTCTTTTTCAGTAGTAGCATAATTCTTTTGAGCAGCATCAAGATTCTTACTAACATAATGAATAACATTCAACTTCTTATCTACGCGCTGTCCAAGAACAACACCTACAACAAAATCACTACCATGACACATAATTTCAAAAGGTAAATTCCAATCAGGTGGTTGAACAATAGGAGCAGTAGTTAAAGCCTTCTTTAAAGTTTCAAAATCTTCCTTACAATCATCATAAAAAACAAATGGTACATCTTTTTGAAGAAGATTAGTAAGAGGTTTTGATATTTTAGAGAAATCTTTAATAAACCTCCTATAAAAACCAGCATGACTGAGAACACTATGAATACCTTTAACATCCCTAAGACAGGACATTTTCTCTATGGCTTCCACTTTAGCTCTGTCAACTTCAATACTCTTTTTAGAAATTTTATGTCCAGGAACAATTCCTTCATTTACCATAAAGTGGCATTTCTCCCTATTAAGAACAAGATTAGTTTCCTCACATCTCTGCAAAACTTTATCAAGGTTGTGCAAAAAATTATCAAAATAAGTTCCATAGACGGAAAAATCGTCCATGAATACTTCCACAATCTCCTCACAAAAACCATAAAAATAGCAGACATGCATCTTTGAAACATAGCAGGAGCATTACACAAACCAAAAGGCATACATATATAAGCATAAGTACCATAAGGACAAGTAAAGGTTGTTTTCTCTTGATCTTTTGCCCTAACAGCAATTTGAGAAAACCCAAAATAACCATCAAGAAAGCAAAAAATGAATTTTCTTAGACAACCTCTCTAGCATTTGATCAATAAAGGGTAAAGGATAATGATCTTTATTAGTAACTTTATTAACCTTTCTAAAATCAATGCACATTCTATAACCAACTACTACTCTTTGTGGAATAAGCTCATTGTTTTCATTAAGCACAACATTCATTCCTCCCTTCGTAGGGACACAATGCACGGGGCTCACCCATCTACTATCAGCAATAGGAAAAATAATACCAGCATCAAGGAGTTTTAATACCTCATTTCTTACCACTTCCTTCATCTTAGGAATTAAACGACGTTGATGTTCAACTACTTACTTTGCACCAGGTTCAATATTAATAGCATGCTGACATATAATAGGAGAAATCCCTTTCAAATCATCAAGAGTATATCCAATAGCTCCACGGTGTTTCTTCAGAATTCCTAATAATCTTTCCTCTTCTTCACCTGAAAGATTAGCACTAATAATAACGGGATATATTTTCTTATCATCAATATAAGCATATTTAAGATCATCAGGCAAAGGTTTTAAATCAAAAACAGGATCCTCCTTGGGTGGTAATGTGGTACCCAAGTCTTCCACAGGTAAATTATGTTTCAGTATCACCGGTTGGCGAAGAAGAATATCGTCAACCTCATTTCTCTCTTCCATAAAGACCTCACTTTCGTGGTCCTCCATATATTGCTGCAAAGCATTGTTAGGAGAAAGAGCAATAGAAGCAAGTTGTTCAACTTTAAAATTATCATCAGTCAATTTAGATTCATCAGGTGCTCTAGCAAATTTGGAGAAATTGGACTCATAAGATTTTCCATCAAATTTAGTCAATATCTTCTCCCTCTTACAATCTATAATAGCACCACAAGTGTTCAAGAAAGGTCTACCAAAAATAATAGGACAGGTTTTACTAGCAGACTTACCAAGTACTAGAAAATCAGTGGGATATTTAGTCTTACCACATAAAACTTCCACATCTCTAACAATACCAATCAGAAAGACAATTTCTTTATTAGCAAGCTGAATAACCACATCAATATCTTCAAGCTCACAAGAACCAATTTCATGCATAATTTCTTTATAAAGCTCATAAGGAATAGCACTAGAACTAGCACCAATATCACACAAACCATAATAGCAATGATCACCAATCTTAACAGAAATCACATGAACACTAGTTTTCTTAGGTTTATGAAGATGGGAAACAATATTAGAAGCATCCTCACAAAAGACAATGTGTTCATCCTCTACATTTCCACGAACAAGATCTTTTACTATTGCTACAGCAGGTTCAACAGTTATTTGTCATCAGGTTCAATAGATTTCTTATTACTCTTATTAACCACACTAGCCACAATAGAGTGTTGTTTCACCTTAGCCGGGAAAGGCATTTTTCAACATAAGTCTCAGGAATAGCAGGATTAACAGCATGCACTTCTACATTACTAGTAGAAGCAATATCTTTATAAGGCGCATGGTATTTGCGATAATCCTTTTTAGGAATATCAAGATAGGAGGCAAAAGATTTAAGACAGTTTGCAAAAATTTGGGAATCAAGACCACAAATAGCACTAACATTACAGAAATCATCGGTTCCCATAAAAGATTTAATGCATTCATAACTATAATTTGTACCTGACTTTCTACCTTTGTCGTTCTCCCATCCTTCAGTATTTTCTTGAATACAATCAAGAAGTTCCCATTTAGCTTCTTCCTTCATACGTGTGAATGATCCCAAACAAGAAGCATCCAATAAATCCTTATCATGAAGAGAAAGCCTTGCATAAAAATTATTGATAACAATATTACTCGGGAGCTCATGAACGGGACATTTGAGCATTAATAACTTCATTCTCCCCCACGCTTGGGCAATACTCTCTCCATCATGAGGCCAGAAATTATATATTTGATTCCGGTTTTTATGAATCTCACTAGGAGGATAGAATTTAGAATAAAAGAGAGGAACAATTTCCTCCCATCCAATAGATTCACCATTCTTCAGTAATTTGAACCATTTAGCGGCTCTTCCTTTCAGTGATAAAGAAAATAATTTCCTTTTAACATGATCCATTGTAATACCTGCACACCTGAATAACTCGCATAATTCATGTATAAAGAGCAAATGATCACCGGGATGGACAGTTCCATCACCATAATAGCAGTTATGCATAACACGTACAACAATTTTCATAGGTATTTTAAAAGGATATAATTCAGCCAATAACGGGTCACCTACTACCCTAGTAGTAACGGTAGAAGTACCCCTAAATAGAGAACCAAAAGTATTCTCCATAATGAAATAAAGCTGCAGACAGAAATAAAATAGCACTCACAGTAAAAGTTTCTCTTACCAATTCCACTTACTAATAGTGCTTCACTCCCCGGCAACGGCGCCAGAAAATAGTCTTGATGACCCACAAGCATAGGGGGTGTATCGTAGTACTTTCGATAAATAAGAGTGTCAAACGCAACGAGGAGCAGAAGGTGTTGACAAGCAGGTTGGATAGAGGGTTCACTTTAAACACTAGCAAACGGGTTTTTGGAGGTTTTTGATATGGCAAATAAATAAAGCGTGAGTAAATAAAGTGCAGTAAATAATATTGCAGCGAGTGGCCCAATGCTTTTTAGAGCAAAGGACAAGCCGGTTGTTCAACTTATGACTACCAAACTTTCTCGAGGACACATGGGGATTGCGTCAAGTGCTTTCGTTTAATTACGGTTGATTAATATTTATTGGTTCGTGAAGTGTTGTGTTGGTGAACCTATGCTAATGCACCTCCCAACTAGGACTAATACATACTTGTGATTATACCCCTCGTAAGCATCCGCAAATACAAGAAGGTAATTATGATAAATCTAACCACAACGTTAAAACTCTGGGATCCTACGCTCCCTCGTGCATTGGTTTCTTAATGGGGGTTTAGGTTTCTATCACTCCGACAACTCCCTAATTAGTAGCCAAACACAAAATGCATCCTCCTAGGCCCATAAAGGTGAAGTATCATGTAGGCGACGTTCACATGACACCAGTAGAAGAATAGCACCACAACTTAAATACCGAACCACGAGATATTACTTCAACATAACTTCACTACTAACATCATGACTTCTCCCATGTCCTCAAGAACTAAACGAACTACTCACAAGATATTGATGCTACGTGTTGGGAACCCCAAGAGGAGGGTGTGATGAGTGTAGCGGTAGGAATTTCCCTTAGTTAAGAACCAAGGTTATCAATCCAGTAGGAGGAAGAGGATCTTTGGAAGGTTGATGCCACTGACGGTGGTGCTGGCGCTTCACCGATGTCAGAAGCAACATGGAACCTCCACACAACATAACCAAAATACTTTGTCCCAGCGGTACAGTGAGGTTGTCAATCTCACCGGTCTTGCTGAAAACAAAGATTAGACGTATAGTGTGGAAAATAATGTATGCTTGCAGTAAGTAAAGAAAGAAGGAAATTGTGGTGGTTTGTTTAACAGTGTAAGAAAATGGACCGGGGTTCATAGGTTCACTAGTGGTGTCTCTCCATAAAAGATAGCATGCTGGGTGAACAAATTACAGCTGTGCAATTGACAAATAACGGTTGCACCGTAGTGCACATTCATGACATGATGACTAACTATGATATTTAGTGCGGGCATTACAACAATATACGTAGACCGTAATCCAACTGCATCTATGACTAATAATCCACCCTCAGGTTATCATCTGAACCCCCTTAGGTATTAAGTTGCAAGCAACAGATAACTGCATTAAACAATGTGTGTAATGTAAGCAAAGATTGTACACGCGGGCACTCACACCACTGTTTTCTCTCTAGTGGCAACAGCACATCCTCCCCCGTCACATTTCTGTCACTTGAGCACAGGCGAAAAGGAGGCATGAACCCACTATCGAGCATAAATACTTCCTCTTGGAGTCACTGGCAACTACTTGGCCAGAGCAACCACTAGGAACGGAAAGCATACAAGATCACAAATAGCATATGCAATAAAGACTATAATCAACTTGGCATAAGTTCAATATTCATCGGATCCCAGCAAACACAACACATAGAGTTACATAAGAACAATCTCGAGCATGTTAGGCAGCTCACGAGATCTAAACATGGAGGCATATGAGGAGGAGACAACCATCTAGCTACTGCTATGGACACGTAGTCCAAGGATGAACTACTCACGCATCACTCCGGAGGCAGGCATGGTGATGAAGAAGCCTCCGGTGATGATTTCCTCTCCGGCAGGGTGCCGGAGATAGCTTCAGAACCCCCTGGTCTAGGGTTGACGACGATGGCGGTTGCGGAACTTTTCGAGGATTTTTGATCAGGTATCTAGGGTTTTCCATTCGGGGGGAATAAATATGCGAAAGGGCAGAGGCGCTGGAGCCTTGGGTCCCCACACCACCTGTGAGATCCTGGCGCAGGGCTCAATAGGATTAATAGGATACTCATATCAACAATTTGAAACTTATTTTCCAGAAGCTCATCTTGAAAGAACTCCAGTGTTAAGCGTGCTTGGCCTGGAGCAATTTGAGGATGGGTGACCGACCGGGAAGTACTTCTCGGGTGCGCATGAGTGAGGATAAAGTGTGCAGGAAAGACTAGTGTTGGTCTGTAGGGCCAGTCTAGAGATCCTAGAGAGCTACCAGGCGTGACAGCCGCCGGCTACGAGGTGGACGGGGTGTTACATTTGGTATCAGAGCCGACCCTCGCGGTTACACGGGCGTCTGCGGGTCAGTGGGTGGACATGTGGGGCATGTGCCGACACTGGGCACACAGACGAGTGCCAAGAGGGGAAGTTCCTCGACTGTAGGTTGAGCGACGAGGGCGTCGGTCTTCTAAGGGGGGAAGGATGTGAGATCCTGGCGTAGGGCTCAATAGGATTAATAGGATACTCATATCAGCAAGTTGCAACTTCTTTTCCGGAAGCTCGTCTTGAAAGAACTCCAGTTTTAAGCGTGCTTGGCCTGGAGCAATTTGAGGATGGGTGACCGACTGGGAAGTCCATCCCGGGTGCGCATGAGTGAGGACAAAGTGTGCAGGAAAGACTAGTGTTGGTCTGTGGGGCCAGTCTAGAGATCCTAGAGAGCTACCAGGGGTGACAGCCGTCGGCTACGAGGTGGCCGGGGTGTTACACCACCCCCTGGCGCGGCCAATGGGGGGGCTCCACCCCATGGTGTGGGCCCCCTGATGCCCCTCTTCGACTCCTCTTCGGTCTTCTGGATACTTCCGGGGAAAATAGGCACTTCGGGCTTTGTGGGGTCCAATTCCGAGAATATTTCCAGAACAACTTTTTTGAAAGCACTTGGCATCTTGTTAATAGGTTAGTCCCGGAAAATTGATAAAAATGACATAAAGAAGGGAGAAAACATGTAGCAATTGGCATAATATTATCATGGATCATCAGAAATTATAGATACGTTGGAGACGTATCAAGCATCCGCAAGCTTAGTTCCTACTCGTCCTCGAGTAGGTAAACGATAAAACAATAATTTCTGAGGTGACATGCTACTAACATAATCTTGATCATAAAAATGTAAAGGCATATGCAAGCTGAGATCATAGAACTTCAAACAAAAACATGATAAATAGAACTTTAATAATAAAGCATAACAATCACTTTTCATCAAGAAGAGTATCTCAAATAAAGGATCATGAATAATAATGCAAAGAAAGATAAACATTTGTTTCCGGTATAGAGAAAGCATGGCAAAGTGATATTTCGCTAGTCCTTAAGAGTGGGGCAAAACATAAATGCCAGGACACCTTCAAAGTACATGAGGAAGACTAGAGCAAATAATTTAAGAACAAATAATATCACATCATGAAGCAAGTATTGATGTTTATGGGAAAAATGCACATATAACTCAAAATGGCAAAAATGCTCTCTCAACTGTGCATACAATTAGAAGATGGAGACTCAATATAAAAGTAAAAGAAAGGCCCCTCGCAGAGGGAAGCAGGGATCACTCATGTGCTAGAGCTTTTTATTTCATTAAACAGGGGTATTAAAAGTTTGACACTCCTGCCATCCATCTTTCACAAACCATGGCTAACCAAATCCTCGGGTGCCTGCCAACAATCACATACCGTGGAGGAGTGTCTATATTTTTAGAGATGTATGCTAATGTCAACAAATGGTAAACAGAAAATACAGTACGCCACAAGCCAACTGGATTCACAAGAGCGGATCCCATGTGAAGGACGCATCTGGGTAGAAGGTAATCCCTCTTTCTCTTTTGTTTACACAATTATGCTTTGACTGATAAATCAGGGGTAAAAATAGTGAAGATATTTTGTGTGTATTAATTTGGGGCTGGGAACCACGCTGCCTAATCTTCTATCATTTGGATAAGTGGATGAAGCCACTAGTCCATGGTGTGAATTCCAGTCAACAAGTGAGATAAAGATTCTCCATTGACGTCCTCATGAGCAAAAACAGGAACATAAAGCAGGAGTAATTTTGAAGGTTTGAAAGGTAACACATGAGCAATTTACTTTGGAGTGGCAGTTAAATACCACATGTAGGTAAGTATGGTGGACACAATAGGAAAAACTTTGGTTTAAGGGAGTTGGATGCATGAGTAGAGCTCATACTCAGTACAGGTGGAGGCTAGCAAAAGACTAGGAGCGACAAATCAAGAGAGCATAAGAGCCATAATCACGCATAGAGACATAAACATCATTAATTAAACCATAAGCGGTATCATAGTTCAAAAACTAAGTGGTCATGGAGGCTATTCGTGACTGGTTCATAGTCATAAACATGGTGTGATCATGCGCCAAGTCAACCAAATAAAACATTCGAAAGAGAATACCATAAATTTATGCTTCCTTATGACAAGAACAACTCATGAATCTTTCAAAGGCATATTAAACACTCTCAGCTCTTTGAGGCTATTCATGCTACTAAATATCAACAAGGCTTTAGAGCTAAAATAACATTTAGCATGGCATGAAAAAGTTTTAGCAACAGTCTCTACGAGCTTCTACTTGCACTGTTATAAATTCTACTTCAAGCAGCAGTTTTCTATCTCCCAAAAAGCACCATACAAGATATGTTTTAACAAAAATACTCTTTATGATACAGAAAGCAAACATGAGAGTACTCACATAACACTACTAAAACTAACAACTATGATAAGAGATGCATGCAAAACATGAGCTAAATAAATGAAGCAGCCAGACAAAGATTAAGAATACAAAGTATTCCCATGAAAAGGCGGAGTGTGTCACTCTCCAATAAAATAATGCTGGGGTCCAACAAAGCATATTGCAAAAATAAAAACAAACTGAAAGAAAAAATAAAATACGCTCCAAGTAAAGCACATAAGATGTGACCGGATAAAAATATAGTTTCACTAGAAGTGACCTGATAATTTGTCGATGAAGAAGGGGATGCGTTGGGTATCCCCAAGCTTAGACACTTCAGTCTTCTTGCAATTTTCTGGGATGTACCACCGGGGCACCTCCAAGCTTAGTCTTTTCACTCTTCTTGATCACGTCATATCATCCTCTTATCTTGACCCTTCAAAACTTCCTTCACACCAAACTTCTCACACTCTTCATTAGCAACGTTAGTGCAATCAAAATAATAAATTCACATGGTTCAGTTTCAACACATGCATAACACTAAAAAACACAAGCTACCAAACACACTTCAAAACTCCAACACAAAAAACACCAAAAGAAAGAGATTAAGATGCAAATGCAATTATTGGCAGAAATCTGTCAAAACATGACAGCAGGTAAAGATAAAAATTTTCGAAAATCTTCTGTTGCTCAAATCAAAAAGTTGTCAACTAAGAAAAGTTGCGTATACAACCCAGGATTAGGCACAAAAAAACTCAGGTCCTTTTTAATTATCTGTGATTTTATACGAAATAAACAGTGGACAACAGAAATCTGTTTCCTGCGCAGAAATCCGAAATATAGCCTCAACTTTCCACTAGAGGTTTTACTTGGCTCAAAAAAAAACTCAAAACAAAAGATACAACGGGGTTGCTAAAGAAATAGACAACACCCAGGTGCAAAGCACACAAAAGAAAACAAAGGAAAATGGGTTGAAAACAGAGAAATAAAACGGGTTGTCTCCCGGTAGCGCTTTTCTTTGACGCCTTTCAGCTAGGCATAGAAAGCAACTCAAGTATTTTCAAGTGAGGCATTCAAATCAATATTTGGAAATTCTTTAATGATGCATTGTATTTTATCTAAGTGATTTTCAGAGGCTCCTCTCTTAGTAATTTTAGGCTTACTATCTTCATCAAATAAATTTTCAGGAACAATCCAATCAAAATTCTTTTCTTGGGCTTTGTGTAGCGCCACCAATTTAAAGGGGATTGGTATTTTATCCTCGTTTTCATTATTAGATTCAGTTTTTTTGTCACAACCCCGGACCCAGAGGTATACATGCTGTTATGCGCTCCTAGTCATGGACCCACAAGGGCTTCAGGGTTACCAGCCCCGGTCGCAACAAACAACGGCAGGCAGACCGGATTCATCGGCACACAGGCCGGATCACCACGGTACTACTACTCCTTGTCTCCATGCTAGTCATAACCAACTATGCATATCAAAGCGTCCACGAATCGTATGAAACTGAAGGAATGGAACCAAAGCTATACAGAGATGCTATGTGTCCAGAAAGTGCAACAACAATCGAGGGTTACTAGGGTTACCAAGCCCCAGGCCGAATCACATCGGCAGGCGTGCTCGGAAATGGATCATCGACTACACAACCCCTCGACTATGACAACTATGCAGACATAGCCAAAATTGTATAACAATGAGCTCGAAACCAACAACCGATCAAAGCAGCACTCTAGACATGGAAGCTGTATTAAACAAGTGTTCCTAGAGTATAGCTTTACAACCAGAGGTCACATGACCCAACATTACATCAGACAACGGTAGGCAAACTATGTTGCTAATCAACAAGAACCAAAAAGGCCTAAGAGTCCGCAACATAAGGCGACGTCCCAGCCCATAGATTCCAGGCTGCTACCTGGGAACCCCAAACTACTCGTCGATGTCCACATTGAATCACCACCACCGGGGTGAGAACTTCACCTGAACCAAAATTAAGCAAACCTGAGTACGGGAGGTACTCAACAAGACTCAGTTAACCTATTATATATTTGCTTCTCTTAGAAAGAGTTATGAAGGTTATTTTGCGTAAAGCCATCTTTGTTTTTCCAAGTTGAGGAAGGAGTAGCACGTCTCATGGAGTATTTTGAAAACAGATGAGAAAGCTACTCAACTACTAATATCATCATCTTTTTAAACCACCAAATATATCAGCACCTCGTGCTTCAAAGATCACCACCTCAAGTTGTTTCAGCACCTCATGCTACAAGGTAAACCCTCTCGGCATCTCTGAGGAGGCATCCTTCATTCGTTATCAACAAGTTTTAGTCATTCTGTTAAAGTTATCTATGATCACAGAATCCGTCACCAAGTCGTCCTTAACCGCGGACACGGCTTTTCGAAAAGATTTAACCCTACAGGGGTGTACAACTTTAACCACACGTACCAACCAACTCTTAATGAATGTACATTAGCACTATTCCAGGAAGTGACGGCAGATGGAGGTTGACCACGACCTTTCCCTTACTTCTCCTATTCCATGAGTCGCTCCGAGTAGAGATGGACCGCCAATAGGAAGTGGCCATATCCTGCCGGGTCTCTATCTTGTGCACAATGCTCGACGGTTACCTACCCACAGAGCACCGATACATCCCCACATCCTAGTTTTCAAAGTGTTTTAATATCCCCGCAAATCCAAATGGAAAACCCGAACTAGGCGACTCATGGAACAAACTAGGCAAGTTGAGACTGAGGGGATTCCAAGCCCCATGTGGATGCACGCTCAGTCTTGGATCGAAGACGAGAACTCGCTCCTAGGGGCATGAACGATACAACCACCACAGACCCTCTGTGGTCTCGTCATCCACACCTTTAAATCATGTTAAACAAGTTTTCTTAACTTTCCACAACATCTTATCATACTAGATTCATTCGCAACTCTGATTCATCAACCGGATGGAGCAGAGATAACAAGCATGTATGACTAAGCACAACATATTTAAGGATTTGGCGATGAACAAAATCAAACCTATGGCTGCTAGAGTAGTGGATCAGGATAAGTAGGCTATGCATGGTATAGGAGAACTCTAACTACTGACAGAATATACATTGGAATCGAATGCAATGTACGAGAATCAAAAGTCTTTCGAAACCATATATGGGCAGATAAGAGGTTATGCTTTCCTTGCTTCAAGAAAACCAGAGAAAGTCTTCAGGAATAAGTGCTTGACTTGTCGGTTAAGATCAAGTATTCGTCATGCCGTTGTCGATCTTCTCTTCGGAGTGATGTTCTACCGGTCAGAAGCAAAACACCAAAAGAGAAACAACAATCAAACATGGCATCGATGCAATGCGCAATATGTATGCATGAGCCAGTTAATGCACTGAAATAAAGCCATAGACATGTTTGATGAGTAGCAGCACATGGCGCCGACGGCCACGGAGCTGCTCCTACTGGCGCAAGGAGGAAGACAATAAAATGTCGGTTTTCCGAAAACCCCCCGGGAAAACTAAAAACTGCAGAGAAGTCCTTTTCTATTTAAAAAAGAACTAAACAAAGTTTTGAGGGCCTTTTTTGAAACAGAAAAATTGACACAAATAGTTTTTGTAAACCTTGTAAAATTTCCAACCAAACCATGTTTTTGTTTTCCAAATTGAAAATGTTTTTAAAACAAATTTTGGGTGACCACTTTAAGTGGTTTTTGGTCATTTCATTTGTCATTTTCAAATGCAAGATTTTAAAACCATTGTTTTCATGCATGTATGAGATGCCAACAACACACCACCACCCAATTGTAGAAAAACAGGGGTGTTACAAATCTAACCCCCTTACTAGAATCTCGTCCCGAGATTCCTGAAGGAGAAAGAAAGAAGGAACACCGGTTTTGAATGATCTTCTTGAACCTTATGGTTCTCTTCTTGAAGAGGTTGATCCGTAGCACTAGCAAAGATATCCAGTGGTACACCTTAGGTAAGAGGGAAAACTCTTAGGAATTGATCCTCACGAAGATCGAGTATCTCATGGCTAACTCAGGACAAGAATGTTCGTAAAGAATTTTTGAGTTAAATGGCATGAAACACATCAAGATAACGGAGGGAATAAGAGAAGGTTTCAAGTTTGTGGGGATGGTTCTTGAAAGGATTTAGAATATGTTGCACAAGAATTTAAATCCCTTTGAAAAATAAAGGTTGAACAACTTGTGGCACCGAGGTTTTCCTCAAAACAGAAAACCGAGATTAAAAAGGAGTGTATTGGATAACACAACGTGATATCCGTAGGCGAGGGGAAACACGAGAAAACACTGTAATCGTGCATCAGAGAAAGTTTGACACAGGATCATGTTCACTCTTTGGAGTGGACACGGAAGGTAACGGAACTTTCAACCATTCCATAACAGTTTTCCTGAAATCTTTGTCAAAGATCATGAGGTTACTTCACAACAGAAGATGAGTAACCACAGGATGTTGGAACACCGTAGTTAAGGAGGAACTCTTGGTCGCACTATAAAGATGGGTAACCAATGGGGATTGAATATCGAAAGGGATAAGGAATCTCTTTCATATGGTGGATTTGAAGTAGGGATGCGTTTACCACATGGTTAAGATCCCATGGTTGAAGTGACTGACAAATTCACACAATGTGTGAGATGAACAGAACTTCAAGTACGAACCACTTGAGAAAGGAAATTGATCAATGGCGGTTACAAAACACCACGGAATGTTCCCATGATCAACTTGTTTCCACTTGAACAAAGGTTTGGAGGATGAATAGAGAAACAATGGACAAAACCAACTTCCAAGTTCTCCTTGATGTTTTAGATACCAACAACAGGCTCACGACAAGCCTTCTATAGGTCATCAAGTGAAAGTTGAACTTCGGTTTGGAAAAACGGGGAGGGAAACTTGTTAGAATGAGCCTCACAAGAATCCTCACGGGGACTAGTTGTTCTTACGGATTCAAAGGATTACAAAGTTAGGCCATCCGGCTAGTTGTGTCAACGACAACATCAACCATGCCTTATTTTCAAATTAACCTAATTCAATACTCTTGAGGAAACACCAACCATCGTTGTTGCTTGAGATTCAGCTCTGGTTAGTGGGTGGATGATTCAGAATCAGCACGTTTGATGGAAGAGGTTGCACCGGTTACCAACGAGATACATATTCTAGATTCTCAAGAGATGGACTACAATGTCAAGCTCAATAAGATGAGTGAGATCACAGGACTCATGTGTTAGCAACTTGCGATGGACGGTTGCACCTACATGGACTATTTTCTACAAAACACATCGGGGTCCTTGATGGGAAAACTATTACAAAGATAACAAAGTTCTTGGACTTTTCTCTTTATTGAACAATCAATCAGTGGCTTAGTGTGGATGGAAACTTCTTCCAGTAGACGGAGGTAACAACCAACCATCTCAAGAATAGTCCACACATGCATAACTAACTTGAGGTATTCCCGAGGGAACAAGAAAACTTTACTCGGATCCATGGCGATAACTTGCACCATAAGCACATGAACCGGAGTAAGTTACTTTGAACATCCAGAACACCAACTTTGTGATGACACGAAGATGGTTCTCGAAAGTTTCCAACATTAATGCCAATTGTTCAACATGAACCTCTTGCAACTTGGAGAAAATAGAATTGTCATCGATGGGCTCGACAACACGTTTATCAAGATACTCCAAGAAGAGGGATTCATATGTTACACGAACAGGGAAAAATATTGGCCAGACTAAAGGACATGAAGGTGTACTTATGTGGAACACCATGAGTAGAAACACCATCGATATAGTCCTTGGATCTTTTCTCGATTTGACGATAGTCCAAATCAAATCAAGGGTAGGGTGATAACATGTACACTATGGAGATACTATCCTGCTTCAACATGATGAGAACTAGACATCCCTTAACGAAGGATCAAGTTAGGCGGAGCTTTTGCCTTTCAACTCTCCAAGTTGTTGTTTAAGCTCAATCGCTAGTCCAGGGTGTCTAATGTAGTTTCTTGAAGAAGGGGTGGTTCAAATTGCCTTTGCTTAGACATTGCGGTTAGGTAACAACCTAGTGATACTTCTAGAAAGACTAACAGAATATCACAACCTACCGGTATGTCTCGGAGTTTGGAAGGGATCTTGCTTTTCAAAGCAACCGATATGTTTTTGAGAGCTTCAGCATGAACCTAACTCTCTGACCGAGAAGGTGCACCATAATGAACGGATTTGGTAACACGGTCAACTTTAAGTAGAGACCGGGTAGCCAATAGTGCTAAGAAGGATACATATGTTTTCTTAGCTTATCAAAGCAATATGAATTGCTAGGAATAACTGATACACCTCAATGCACACCCAACATTCTCGAGCATTCAAGCTTGTAGAAATGGTGAGTGAAGACGTGTAGGGGCATCAATCAATAAGGCCATGAAGCTAGGCATGACCTCTTGATATATAAGAGTGTGATACTCGAAGGTGGAACAAAACAGAAGCTAATGAAACTTCTCTAATCTGCGAATTACAAAACTTTGACCTGGTCCTAGAGATGATCGAGGTACTGGAGTTAGTTTATCCTCACATTCCAAGGTGGAATGTTCTGACGGAAAACAAGAGAAAATGCGTGGGAATATCCAACACACATATGCAACTTGATGTCCAAACAATATACGATGTTTGGAATCAACTAAAGAGTAAGAACGTTTTCTGGAGAATCCAGGGATCACGTTGAAAGCATAGGGTAATACTCATTTGTAGAACCCATGCTAAAAGATCATATAACTTAATTAAGAACGAAGATATGGATTTCATGATGACCACTCTTGTTGTATTCCCTTTTGGTTCCAAAGAAAACATATGGCTATGAAAGTTGGAATTGCCTAGACACCCTAAGGTGGAACAGATTCCTCAAGATCCAAAGGAACAGAACTTGGGTTAAAGGTCAGCATCCTGTACTGATAGCATGAGCGTCACATGGTTATAAAACCGCATGATTCAACCCACCACAATTCAGCACATTCCTGGACCTTCGGTTCAAGTCCAAGGATTAAAAACATTGAGAAAGGAAGAACTAATATCTAAATGCTTTAAAGAACACCATGAATAGCAATCACGGGGCATCTTCCAAAAACCATACGTAGTGTCACGACCCCGGACCCAGAGATATACATACTGTTATGTGCTCCTAGCCATGGACTCATAAGGGCTTTAGGGTTACCAGCCCCAGCCGCAACAAACAACGACAGACAGACCAGATTCATCGGCACGTAGTCCGGATCCCCGGTCTACTACTCCTTGTATCCATGCTAGTCATAACCAATTATGCATACCCAAGCGTCCACGAGTTGGATGAAACTGAAGGAACGTGACCAAAGTTATACAGAGTTGCTATGTGTCCAGAAAGTGCAACAACAATCGAGGGTTACTGGGGTTACCTCGCCCCAGGCCGAATCACATCGGCAGGCGGGCTCGGACATGGATCATCAGCTCCACAACCCCTCGACTGCGACAACTATGCAGGCATAGCCAAAACTGTATAACAACGGGCTCGAAACCAACAACCGATCAAAGCAGCACTCTAGACATGAAAGTTGTGTTAAACAGGTGTTACTAGAGTATAGCTTACAAGCAGAGGTCACATGACCCAACATTACATCATACAACGGAAAGCAAATTATGTTGCTAATCAACAAGAACCAAAAAGGCCTAAGAGGCCGCAACATAAAGCGACGTCCCAGCCCATAGATTCCAGGATGCTACCTGGGAACCCCAAACTACTCGTCAATGTCCACGTTGAATCACCACCGAATCGAGGAACTCCACCTGAACCAAGTTGAAGCAAACATGAGTACGGGAGATACTCAACAAGACTTAGTTAACCTATTATATATCTGCTTCTTTTAGAAAGAGTTATGAAGGTTATTTCGCGTAAAACCATCTTTGTTTTCCAAATTGTGGGAGGAATAGCACGTCTCATGGAGTATTTTGAAAACAGATGAGAAAACTACTCAACTACTGAGATCATCATCTTTTTAATCCACCAAATCATTTCAGCACCTCGTGCTTCAAAGAACACCACCTCAAGTTGTTCCGGTAACTCATTCTACAAGGTAACCCCTCTCGGCATCTCCGAGGAGGCATCCTTCATACGTTATCAACAAGTTTTAGTCATTCCATTCAAGTTTTCTATGATCACAAAATCCGTCACCAAGTCGTCCTTAACCGCGGACACGGCTTTTCGAAAAGATTTAACCCTGCAGGGGTGTACAACTTTAACCACACGTACCAAACAACTCCTAGTGCCACTAGATTAGCACTATTCCGGGAAGTGCCGGCAGATGAAGGTTCACCACGACCTTTCCCTTACTTCGCCAATTCCATGAGTCGCTTCCAGTAGAGATGGTCCGCCAATAGGGAGTGGCCATCTCCTGCCGGGTATCTATCGTTGTGAGCGTGTCGCACCCGGACTTCTAGAGGATACTCGCAGTTCCGTTGAACAGTAGTAGATTGGATTACGGGGCTTATCGGCACCCGCGTCCTCTTCCGAGTAGGCCAACACACGTATGTGTGACAACCAACCCCTATCTGTTTAGCGTCTACGTAAACCATCCCATAGAAATCAGGATACTACCATTGACGTACTTCATACCATACACACATGGTACGTCAACGGCGTTGAACAAAATGATAGCACAACATATCTCTAGGACACAAAAGATGGAAATAAGTTGCAAATGGTTCTCACTAGAGCAGAGATAGCAAATACAATCATCCAGAGGACACATGTCCCAACATATCATCATTACATCACAGCGGAAGCATTCAACAGGTCTGAGTACAGACAAATCCAAATAGGCTTAAGAAGCCGGAAACGAAAAGACGGAGCCCATCCACGAAGTCTCGGATCCTGCCCGGGTCCGCTATCTACTCGTCAACAGCTTCGTCGAACTCCACGTAGTAGCCACCATGGGGATCCTCGGAAACGTAGTCTGCGGAAACCACAGCCCCAAAGGGGTCAGTACATAAACGTACTGGCAAGCAAGACTCACAATTCACCAAAGTGTAACCCGTCAACACCAAGCACAGATGCTTTGGGTTCAACGGAAGGAAGGGATATAAAAGATGCTGCAGCGGGCTGCGCTAACCAACTACAGAAACATACTATAACTTCCGGCTAACAGAAAAGGAGATAAGATAGCGTATCGTAACAACTATAACTAACCACCAAACAAAACCCATCCTGGATCTCGCCCCTTATCCAAAGAAGCAATCCGAGGATAAACTCACCCCAGTTGGATTAATGATGGTTCAGGTTATTGTGTCAATAGACCTATTACAAGTGATTATAGTTAGGTGTAAGTTGTCTGAGTACTTGTTAGCCAGTACTTTCACCAAGTCGTCACATAACCGCGGACAACACGGCTTCTCGAGAAGATTCATCCCTGCAGGGTGTGCTCCAGTACCCGTACACACTCAGGCCACCAACTAAAACTCAGGTTGGCTTGACACGACTCGAACCATCTCTACAGCCTGTCCTAGGAGCCACGGAGCTATAAGGTCCCAGCCACGCAGCCGAATACTCAGCGCAAGTGTGCAAAACTCCCGCAGGACGCAACACCCCGGCAATACAGGCCTCGCCCTATATGTGTGCGTCATCATCATTAGTAACCATGGGAGCGACCCATTCATGCGTATGAGCCAAATGGAACACCCGAACTAAGTGTGGCTCTTCGGACAAACTGCGGATCAGATCAAAGTCGAGGGGGGTTCCATACCACCACCCGGATGCGGTGAGCACGCTCATCATGGATCAGTAGACAAGACCCTTTTCCTAATTAGGGTCGACACTAGCAGGCCTCAAAACCACGCCGGGCCTCCTGCCGGTGCCTTAACATCAAATTAATATTATTACCCAAGCATTAACAGGTTGTTGTTTAAACATCGAGCCTATAGAACATAATAGAAATATAGTAACAGCAGTAACGGGTAACAGACTCGAGCAGAAACAACCCTAAGCATGCTAGTAAGACACGGGCTCAAACAACGGGGTTATATGAGTGGCGGTGAGGCAATATCAGGGTTAAAGGATACATGTAATGGGTTCGGAGAACAAGCAACGATACATAGGCTAGCAGAATAGACAACGGAAAGTATCGGTATCCAATGTTGAAAGGAACACGATGGTTCATGTGAGTGAATACTTTCCTGCAAACTCAGTAGCCTGGTACTGAGCTAAAATCCTCAGAAGGGGTGTCGTAAGATCGTCTGTCTCAACGTCGTCGTCTATTCGAGAAGAAGCAAACAAACAACGCAAGGAGACAAACAATCAATAACATGGCATAATGCACAATCATGGGATGATGCATGACAATTTAATTGATGCATCAAAAATAAACTAGTTGACATGGTAACACAATTTAAATGGACCCATATGCAATTTGGGGTTGCATATGGAAAGCCCATGAATTTAGGTTGAAATAATTGTTTTACAACTAATCAAGGTGAAAGTGGATTAGTATGATGCATGGATGAGGAAAACAGAAAATAACAACAATAGAATCAATTGGAAATAAGGTTTAACAAATTTGGAATTTTATTTATTAAGTTATGGAATTTGGTTACTTAAAGGTGTCACACAAGTATTTGTTGTTTTCACCAAGTTAAATTGTTCAAATCAAATAACAAAATTCATATTTGGAAAATACACAAAATTTTTAGGTGGAATACATGTTTCACTTGTTGAATTTGGATTTAAAATGCAAGTTATTAATTTGGCATTTTAATTGCATTAATAAGAAACAGTTGTTTTCATCAATTTAAATTATTCAAAATAGAAAACAAAGTTTATATTTGCAAAGTTCATGAAAAATGGGATGTAAAACATATTTTACATGTTGGAATTGGATTTGAATTGCTCAAGTTATGAATTTAGCAATTTTAAATGAATTAAACAAGGTTTAAATTATTTAAGCAATTTTAATTATTCAAATCATGAAACAAAATTTATATTTGGTTAGGTGGTTTAAAATGGCAGGGAAAACATATTTTATTTGTGTTATTTGGATTAATATTGAATTAGTTATGGGATTTAGCAAATGTGAAAGGAATAGTTTGAATTTGAAATTTGAAATTATTTGCAATGGTCAAAGTAGAAAACAATTGACTTAAATAGGTAGAGTATTAAATTTGGTACGGAAAACATATTTTAAATGTTAAATTTGGAGTTGTAATTAATTAGTTGGGCATTTTTTAAGTTTGGTTGTTAATCTGCTATTTAATTCCACAGCTAGGGACTTTAAAAAAAACTGCAGGGACCTAAAAGAATATACAAGGACCTGTGCGAAAATAGGGGGCTGTGTTGGATCCGGAAATAAAACAGAAAAAGGTGTGGCTAACGCGCGGGGGGGGGGGGGGGGAGTCGAACCCGCGACCCCTTGGTTGCGCGCACAAGGCGCTGGCCACTGTGGTTCTGCTCGAGTTTGTGACAGATAAGGGGCAGGTGGGGGTATATGCTTATTTCTGCGCGTAAACTGAACTTAACTGAACTTCTCTGTGGGTGCAGGTTCAGGTGTCGAACTGAGATCGACGGAGGCAAAACGGAGCGGCCAGCGGCCGTGGCTGCTCGCGGTGGCTGATCGCCGCGGCTCGCCGCCGTGTGCGTGCGGTGGCCGTGCGGTGGGGGTGAGGCGCAGAGAGAAGGGAAGGGAGAGGAGGCGGGACGGACGGCTCATATCGAGGAGATGAAGGAGACGGGGCGGACGGTGACGAACGGTGGCGGAAACGTTGATGGCGGCGGAGCTCCGGTGATCCTCGGGGGGAGCCGAGGGCACGGCGAGGTAGAGGGGGTCGGGACCTTTCCGTTCCCGGCCCTAGCTCGACCGCTAGGGCACCGTGGCGGCGGCGCTCGCCGGAGGGAGGTGACGGTGATGATGCTCTCGGTGGGGTACAGAGAAGGGAGGCCGGAGGGAGAGAAGAAGGGAGAGTGGCGGCGCTCGAGGGGAAAAAGGAGGAGGATTTAGGGCAAGGAGGAGCTCGAGGGCAGGCTAAAAAAGGGGGAGGGGGAGCTCGATCACCGTCCCCTGCCTAAACATGTCGACGTGGGCACCATGGATGGTGCTCCGTACGGGAGGTAGGAGATACAGAGGGGGGTACCAGGCCTGGGGCACTTGGGCTGGCCCAATTGGGCTGCATGCCCTATTCCCCCTCTCCCTCTCTTTTAATCTTTTTCTTCCTTTTTTGCAGATTTGGGAAAAGAGAGAAAACAAATGGTTCTAGGGTTAGCAAATATTTTGGAATAATTTTTAATGATTTATTTTTGTAACAACACCTTAAAAATAAACTTTTGTTTTCCAATTATTTTAATTTAGTTGATGTTTGGAAATTAAATGATTTTAAGCAATTTTTTGGTATCAAAAGAATAAATGAACCTAAGCCAAAAATTTAAAGTTTTTGGATTCCACTTTTTTGGTGGAACAACTATTTGTTTGCTTTGTAGTTTTTTATTTGAAACAGGTAACATAACAAGTATGAACCACAATTGAATTTTTGTTTTGGAATTCAAATAGAAATCAGATGGAAACAATTGAAATCAAATGCAAAACAAATGCAACAAAAGCAATGACTATGATGACATGATGCAAAGCAAAACTTAACAAGAAACAATAATTCTAGGGGGAGATTTTCATACTTGGGATGTTACAAAACGCCCCCCCCCCCTTGAAGGAATCGCGCCCCGAGATTCCTACTGAGAAGAGAAAAGGTCCGGATACTTCTTGCGAAGATCCTCTTCGGTCTCCCATGTTGCCTCTTTATCGGAATGATGCGACCACTGCACTTTCAAGAACTTGGTGCTCTTGTTGCGAGTCTTACGAACGGTCTCATCGAGAATTCGAACAGGGTGCTCCTCATAAGATAGATCTTCTTGCAGTTCAATGGAATCATGATCAACTGCACGATCTGGATCTTTGAAACACCTCTTGAGCTGTGACACGTGAAACACATCGTGCACCTTGGATAGTTTTTCTGGAAGTTCAAGACGATAGGCATTTTCCGCACGCCTTGAGAGAATGTTGAACGGACCAATGTATCTCGGTGCTAGCTTTCCTTTGACACCAAAACGATGAGTGCCTCTGAGGGGAGTTACACGGAGATATGCTTTGTCACCAGGTGCATAGATCATATCCCTGTGCTTGCTGTCATAGTAGCTTTTCTGACGAGACTGAGCAATCTTGAGGTTGTCACGAATGATTCGAACTTTCTCTTCGGCTTCCTTAACAATGTCAGGGCCTAAGAGTGAACGTTCACCAGCTCCAGACCATTGATTGGACTCCTGCTCTGCGTCCATAGAGTGCTTCAAATGGTGCCATGCCTAGGCTTGCCTGGAAGCTGTTGTTGTAGGAGAATCAGCATATGGAAGGCATTCCTCCCATTTCATGCCAAAGGATAGACCACATGCTCTGAGCATATCCTCGAGAATCTGATTGACTCTTTCGACTTGCCCTTGAGACTGAGGATGATAAGCTGTGCTGAACAGAAGTTTGGTGCCCAATGCTTCTTGAAAACTCTTCCAGAAATGAGAAGTGATATACTTCCACGGTCTGAGCTTATTTCCAATGGAAACACCATGAAGAGGAAACAATCTTTGTTGTGTAGAGCTCTGCTAACTGGCTAGCTGAGATTGTCTCTTTGAGGAAAGAAGTGAGCTACTTTAGTGAGACGATCATAACAACGAAGATTGCATCGTTGCCCCTCTTGGACTTGGAAAACCAATAACGAAGTCCATTTCAATCATGTCCCACTTCCACTCAGGGATTTTCATAGGTTGGAGAAGACCGGCTGTTTTCTGATGAACTGCCTTAACACGTTGACAAACGTCGCATTCAGAAACGTATTGAGCAATTTCACGTTTCATGCCAGACCACCAATACAGGTGTCTTGAGATCCTGGTACATCTTTGTACTTCCAGGGTGTATGGAAAGAGGAGTTTCATGAGCCTCCTTGAGAATTACATCTTTGAGACTTTGAACTTGAGGAACCGCAATGCGTCCTTCGAAGAACACAGTTCCCTTGTCATCAATTGAGAAGCACTCATACTTCACATTGCCTGCTTTGATGTTATTTGCGATCTTCTTGATCTCAGCATCACGAAGTTGTTCAGAACGAATCTTATCCTCGAGAGTTGGACTGGCTGTCAAGTTTGCAAGATAACCTTGAGGAACAAGACCAAGGTTCAGCTTCTGGAATTCTTCCTGAAGAGGAGGTTGGCTTTCCATGATCATGAGATTATTGCAATACGACTTGCGACTGAGAGCATCGGCCATAACATTAGCCTTGCCTGGAGTGTAAGAAATGGTAAGATCGAAGTCTTTGATCTTTTCAATCCATCTCCTTTGCCTGAGGTTTAGATCTGGTTGAGTGAAGATGTATTTCAGACTCTTATGATCAGAAAAGATTTCAGTGCGATTACCCAACAAGTATTGCCTCCATTTCTTGAGGGCAAACACAACTGCTGCAAGTTCTAGGTCATGTGTGGGATAATTTTTCTCATGTGCGTTCAACTGACGTGAAGCATAAGCCACAACTTGACGTTCTTGCATAAGAACTGCACCTAGACCTTGGAGAGAAGCATCACAGAATATCTGGAAGGGTTTGGTAGTATCTGGGCCAACCAGAACTGGTGTAGAAGTGAGTTTAGTCTTCAGGACATTGAAACTTTCATCACATTGTGGAGACCAAACGAACTTCCTGTCCTTCTTTGTGAGATCAGTGAGAGGTTTGGCAATCTTGGAGAAGTTTTGGACGAAGCGACGACAATAGCTAGCCAAACCAAGAAAACTTCTGACTTGCTTCACCGTCTTAGGAGGTTTCCAATCCACAATTTCCTTAACCTTTTCTGGATCAATGGCTATGCCCTTGGCAGAGATTACATGACCAAGGTAAGCAACTTCTGGAATCCAGAACTCACATTTGGAGAACTTGGCATATAGACGATGCTTGCGAAGTTTCATGAGAGTGAGACGAAGATGTTCTCCATGCTCTTCCTCGGATTTTGAGTAGACAAGAATATCATCAAGATATACCACAACGAACTTGTCGAGGTATTCATGGAAGACAAAATTCATGAGTCTAGAGAATGTCGCCGGTGCATTGGTTAGACCAAAGGACATGACGGTGTATTCATATAAACCGTACCGAGTGGTGAAAGCTGTCTTTGGAATATCTTCCTTTCTGATCTTTATTTGATGGTAACCCATCCTCAAGTCCAACTTGGAGAATATTGAGGCTCCAGCAAGTTGATCAAAAAGATCATCGATACGAGGAATTGGATACTTGTTTTTGATGGTTTTCTCGTTAAGAGGACGATAGTCAACAACGAGTCTCTTTGTTTGATCCTTCTTCGCAACGAACAGAGTTGGGCAACCCCAAGCCGAGGAACTAGGTTGAATGTAACCTTTCTCCATGTACATATCGATTTGCTCCTTCAACAACTTCAGTTCAGGAGGAGCTATCTTGTATGGATGCTTATGATTATTTGAGGGTATAGAGATGCTTAAATTTTTATTAATGGCCCATAACCCACAGGTCCCAGGATCGAAACCTGGCTCTGATACCATTTGTCGCACCCGGACTTCTAGAGGATACTCGCAGTTCCGTTGAACAGTAGTTGATTGGATTACGGGGCTTACCGGCACCCGCATCTCTTACGAGTAGGCCAACACACGTATGTGTGACAACCAACCCCTACTGTTCATCGTCTACGTAAACCATCCCATAGAAATCAGGATACTACCATTGACGTACTTCATACCATACACACATGGTACGTCAACGGCGTTTAACAAAATGATAGCACAACATATCTCTAAGACACAAAAGATGGAAATAAGTTGCAAATGGCTCTCACTAGAGCAGAGATAGCAAATACAATCATCCAGAGGACACATGTCCCAACATAACATCATTACATCACAGCGGAAGCATTCAACAGGTCTGAGTACAGACAAGATCCAAATAGGCTTAAGAAGCCGGAAACGAAAAGACGGAGCCCATCCACGAAGTCTCGGATCCTGCCCGGGTCCGCTATCTACTCGTCAACAGCTTCGTCGAACTCCACGTAGTAGCCACCATGCGGATCCTCGGAAACGTAGTCTGCGGAAACCACAGCCCCAAAGGGGTCAGTACATAAACGTGCTGGCAAGCAAGACTCACAATTCACTAAAGTGTAACCCGTCAACACCAAGCACAGATGCTTTGGGTTCAACGGAAGGAAGGGATATAAAAGATGCTGCAGCGGGCTGCTCTAACCAACTACAGAAACATACTATAACTTCCGGCTAACAGAAAAGGAGATAAGATAGCGTATCGTAACAACTATAACTAACCACCAAACAAAACCCATCCTGGATCTCGCCCCTTATCCAAAGAAGCAATCCGAGGATAACTCACCCAGTTGGATTAATGATGGTTCAGGTTATTGTGTCAATAGACCTATTACTAGTCAAGTGATTATAGTTAGGTGTAAGTTGTCTGAGTACTTGTTAGCCAGTACTTTCACCAAGTCGTCACATAACCGCGGACAACACGGCTTCTCGAGAAGATTCATCCCTGCAGGGTGTGCTCCAGTACCCGTACACACTCAAGCCACCAACTAAAACTCAGGTTGGCTTGACACGACTCGAACCATCTCTACAGCCTGTCCTAGGAGCCACGGAGCTATAAGGTCCCAGCCACGCAGCCGAATACTCAGCGCAAGTGTGCAAAACTCCCGCAGGACGCAACACCCCGGCAATACAGGCCTCGCCCTATATGTGTGCGTCATCATCATCAGTAACCATGGGAGCGACCCATTCATGCGTATGAGCCAAATGGAACACCCGAACTAAGTGTGGCTCTTCGGACAAACTGCGGATCAGATCAAAGTCGAGGGGGGTTCCATACCACCACCCGGATGCGGTGAGCACGCTCATCATGGATCAGTAGACAAGACCCTTTTCCTAATTAGGGTCGACACTAGCAGGCCTCAAAACCACGCCGGGCCTCCTGCCGGTGCCTTAACATCAAATTAATATTATTACCCAAGCATTAACAGGTTGTTGTTTAAACATCGAGCCCATAGAACATAATAGAAATATAGTAACAGCAGTAACGGGTAACATACTCGAGCAGAAACAACCCTAAGCATGCTAGTAAGACACGGTCTCAAACAACAGGGTTATAGGAGTGGCGGTGAGGCAATATCAGGGTTAAAGGATACATGTAATGGGTTCGGAGAACAAGCAACGATACATAGGCTAGCAGAATAGACAACGGAAAGTATCGGTATCCAATGTTGAAAGGAACACGATGGTTCATGTGAGTGAATACTTGCCTGCAAACTCAGTAGCCTGGTACTGAGCTAAAATCCTCAGAAGGGGTGTCGTAAGATCGTCTGTCTCAACGTCGTCGTCTATTCGAGAAGAAGCAAACAAACAACGCAAGGAGACAAACAATCAATAACATGGCATAATGCACAATCATGGGATGATGCATGAAAATTTAATTGATGCATCAAAAATAAACTAGTTGACATGGTAACACAATTTAAATGGACCCATATGCAATTTGGGGTTGCATATGGAAAGCCCATGAATTTAGGTTGAAATAATTGTTTTACAACTAATCAACGGGTGAAAGTGGATTAGTATGATGCATGGATGAGGAAAACAGAAAAATAACAACAATAGAATCAATTGGAAATAAGGTTTAACAAATTTGGAATTTTATTTATTAAGTTATGGAATTTTGGTTACTTAAAGGTGTCACACAAGTATTTGTTGTTTTCACCAAGTTAAATTGTTCAAATCAAATAACAAAATTCATATTTGGAAAATACACAAAATTTTAGGTGGAATACATGTTTCACTTGTTGAATTTGGATTTAAAATCAGCAAGTTATTAATTTGGCAATTTTAATTGCATTAAATAAGAAACAGTTGTTTTCAGCAATTTAAATTATTCAAAATAGAAAACAAAGTTGATATTTGCAAAGTTCATGAAAAATAGGATCTAAAACATATTTTACATGTTGGAATTGGATTTGAATTGCTCAAGTTATGAATTTAGCAATTTTAAATGAATTAAACAAGGTTTAAATTATTTAAGCAATTTTAATTATTCAAATCATGAAACAAAATTTATATTTGGTTAGGTGGTTTAAAATGGCAGGGAAAACATATTTTATTTGTGTTATTTGGATTAATATTGAATTAGTTATGGAATTTAGCAAATGTGAAAGGAATAGTTTGAATTTGAAATTTGAAATTATTTGCAATGGTCAAAACAGAAAACAATTGACTTCAATAGGTAGAGTATTAAATTTGGTACGGAAAACATATTTTAAATGTTAAATTTGGAGTTGTAATTAATTAGTTGGGCATTTTTTAAGTTTGGTTGTTAATCTGCTATTTAATTCCACAGCTAGGGACTTTAAAAAAAAACTGCAGGGACCTAAAAGAATATACAAGGACCTGTGCGAAAATAGGGGTTGTGTTGGATCTGGAAATAAAACAGAAAAAGGTGTGGCTAACGCGCGGGGGGGGGGGAGTCGAACCCGCGACCCCTTGGTTGCGCGCACAAGGCGCTGGCCACTGTGGTTCTGCTCGAGTTCGTGACAGATAAGGGGCAGGTGGGGGTCTATGCTTATTTCTGCGCGTAAACTGAACTTAACTGAACTTCTCTGTGGGTGCAGGTTCAGGTGTCGAACTGAGATCGACGGAGGCAAAACGGAGCGGCCAGCGGCCGTGGCTGCTCGCGGTGGCTGACCGCCGCGGCTCGCCGCCGTGTGCGTGCGGTGGGGGCGAGGCGCAGAGAGAAGGGAAGGGAGAGGAGGCGGGACGGACGGCTCACATCGAGGAGATGAAGGAGACGGGGCGGACGGTGACGAACGGTGGCGGAAACGTTGATGGCGGCGGAGCTCCGGTGATCCTCGGGGGGAGCCGAGGGCACGGCGAGGTAGAGGGGGTCGGGACCTTTCCGTTCCCGGCCCTAGCTCGACCGCTAGGGCACCGTGGCGGCGGCGCTCGCCGGAGGGAGGCGACGGTGATGATGCTCTCGGTGGGGTACAGAGAAGGGAGGCTGGAGGGAGAGAAGAAGGGAGAGTGGCGGCGCTCGAGGGGAAAAAGGAGGAGGAGGGATTTAGGGCAAGGAGGAGCTCGAGGGCAGGCTAAAAAAGGGGGAGGGGGAGCTCGATCACCGTCCCCTGCCTGAACATGTCGACGTGGGCACCATGGATGGTGCTCCGTACGGGAGGTAGGAGATACAGAGGGGGGTACCAGGCTTGGGGCACTTGGGCTGGCCCAATTGGGCTGCATGCCCTATTCCCCCTCTCCCTCTCTTTTTATCTTTTTCTTCCTTTTTTTTCAGATTTGGGAAAAGAGAGAAAACAAATGGTTCTAGGGTTAGCAAATATTTTGGAATAATTTTTAATAATTAGTTTTTGTAACAACACCTTAAAAATAAACTTTTGTTTTCCAATTATTTTAATTTAGTTGATGTTTGGAAATTAAATGATTTTAAGCAATTTTTTGGTATCAAAAGAATAAATGAACCTAAGCCAAAAATTTAAAGTTTTTGGATTCCACTTTTTTGGTGGAACAATTATTTGTTTGCTTTGTAGTTTTTTATTTGAAACAGGTAACATAACAAGTATGAACCACAATTGAATTTTTGTTTTGGAATTCAAATATAAATCAGATGGAAACAATTGAAATCAAATGCAAAACAAATGCAACAAAAGCAATGACTATGATGACATGATGCAAAGCAAAACTTAACAAGAAACAAACATTCTAGGGGGAGATTTTCATACTTGGGATGTTACAGAGCGGTCCTTCAACTACTGTCTCGCCACAGGCTGTTGCACCGCCACGTCCTAGTTTTGCAAACGTTTTTAATATCCCCGCAAATCCAAATGGAAAGCCCGATCTAGGCGACTCATGGAACAAACTAGACAAGTTGGGACCGAGGGGAATCCAATCCTCGTGTGGATGCACGCTCAGCCTTGGCTCGAAGACGACAACTCGCTCCTAGGGGCATGAACGAGACAACCACCACAGACCCTCTGTGATCTCGTCATCCACACCTTTAAATCATGTTAAACAAATATCTCTTAACTTACCACTATCCTACCATACTAGATCATTTCGTAACTCTGACTCATCAACCGGATGGAGCAGAGATAACATGCATGTATGACTAAGCACAGCATATTTCAGGCTTTGGCGATGCACACAAGCAAACCTATAGCTGCTAGGAGTAGTGGATCAGGATAAGTCGGCTATGCATGGTATAGGAGAACTCTAACTACTGACACAAGATATATTGGAATCGGATGCAATGTACGAGAATCTAAAGTCTTTCGAAATCATATATGAGCAGATAAGAGGTTATGCTTGCCTTGCTTCAAGAAAACCAGATAAAGTCTTCAGGAATAAGTGCTTGAGTTGTCGGGTAGGATCAAGTATTTGTCATAGCGTTGTCGATCTTCTCTTCGGGGTCGCGTTCTACCGATCAGAAGCAAAACACCAAAAGAGAAACAACAATCAAACATGGCATCGATGCAATGCACAACATGTATGCATGATCAAGTTAATTCATTGAAATAAAGCCCTAGACATGTTTGTTGGGTTGCTAGGGTTCATATGATAGTTAACCATTTTTACTGAATTTATCCCGAAATAGACCCCGGAGGGGTGTAACATCCCAAGTATGAAAATCATCCTTTTAGAATGTTTGTTGCATGTTTATTTAAGTATTGCATCATATCATCATTTTGTTCCATGTTGTTTGCATTTGTTTCTTATTATTGCAATTGTTTTCCACTGTTTTCACAACTCAAATTCAAACCTTTTTCAAACATTGGTTTCATACTTGCTCTGTTACAACTTTTTGAATAAAATTCACAAATAATAACAATCAATTTGGTTCCATGTTTTCCATAATGATCACTTGTGAAAATGTTGGTTTTAAATCAATTATTCATTTTCCAAACACAATTTAAAATTAAAATCCAAGCACACAAACAGAACCAATTTGAATTTATGTGTTACCCAAATCAAATTAACTCAATTTGCTTTTTACCATAGGGGTTACCCTATTTAAATGATGGTTTTTATTAATGGTTATTAATATTAATAAATGCACCCAAATTTGGTTTGAATTTTTAAACAGCAAGCAAACATTTAAAATTTTGAAAACCAAAACTACCAAGTGTTTGCTTTTCAACTAAGGAGCTTATCCTAATTTTTCCAAATTTTTATCTAAACAAAAACCTATGTTTTTATCCCAAAAGCAAAGCTACAAAAAAAAAACAGAAAGGAAAAATAAAAAAAAGAAGCAAACAGCAGCGCGCGCGACGGCTAAACCTACCCAGCCCACCCTATCTACCACGCGCGCCAGGCCCAGCCCGCCTAAGCCACTTACCGCTTGGAGATCCGTGCTACGCTTCTAATCGCCTTCGTCCCCCCGTACGACAACGCATCGGAGGTGTCCACCGCGACCCCGCGGCGACTCCGGCGGCCCCCGACGCTCTCCTCGCCTATAAGTAGCACCTATGGCACCCGCAGGCTAACCCTAGGCCCCTAGTTTCCCTGCTCCTCGCTCCGCCGCCGCCGATCGCCACTTCCCCGTCGTCTACCCCTCCTCTGCTCCACCCACCGGCGACAGGAGGTCTGAATCCGACCACCGCGCCGTCGCCATGGCCCTCTACCCTCCCACCTAGCCCTTGAAATCAAAAGCCCTCTGCTCCCTCGACGTTTTGGACACGCGAGCTCACCCGGGGAGCATCTCCTTCCTCGACGCCGTCCGCGACAACGCCGCCGTCGAGCTCACTGATCCCCTCTGCACCTCGACAAATCCCGGTGAGATCCCCGTTCTTTTCCCTCTCGTCCCCTCTGTTACACACCACAGCATCGTGCACGTCCCGCACACATCCATCTGCACCGCAACCATCCACCACCGCAACGAGTGCAGCCGTGGCTCAACGCCGGCGAGTTTCTGTTCTGACGAAACGAGCAAACGTTTGTTCGTCAGGTTCAGTTAACTCCTAACTGAACCTTAACCTGAATCAGTTCCCTTACCTGTCAAACACTGCAGCGCAGCGCACTGGTTGCGCGCTATCTGAACTTGGCACAGGGCGCGGGTTCGAGGCCTGAGCGCCCCAAAAATTTTGCTCTTTTTCCTTCCGCAGCGAGGCAGGCCCACTGTCAGCGACCCCCGTGGCCACGCAAGCGTTGCGCAGTGCCACGCTGGCCACTGGCCCACTGCGCAGTGGCAGTGTGTAGCGTGAAGCTGAGTAACAAAAGTTTTCTGCGAATTTCTAAAATTCCAAATTCCTTTTTAATTAGCAGAATTAAAACCAAACTTTAAAATTCAATATCTTTTGTTTTATAATTCCAATAAATACAAACTTTATATGAATTCTGATCCAAATTTTCTAATCTTTCCAAATATCCAATTTGTGTACTGTTTTGAAAACTTCAAATGCATTTAAAATTCAAACTTAAACATTTCAAATGTTAATTTGTAAATTCCATAACTAATTATTTATAAATCCAATAAATGCAAATAAAATATGTTTTCCATACCATTTCACCTGACCTATTCAAATATAATTTTTGTTTTCTGTTTTGAATAATTAAAATTGCCTAAACAATTTAAATCTTGTTTAATTCAATTAAAAATTGTTTAATATTGTTTAATTCATAATTAAATAATCCTAAGTCCAAATTCAAAATGTGAAACATGTAATCCAACTAAAATTTGATAACCTTTTCAAATATCAACTTTGTTATTTGTTTTGAATAATTTAAATGGTTGAAAACAACAAATACTTGTGTTTCCCTTTAAGGCACCCAAAATTCCCTAAGTTAATAATAAATTCTAAATTGCTACACCCTATTCTAGTTTGATTCTAATGTTGTTATTTTGTTGTTTTCCTTTTGCATGCATCATACTAAACCACTAGCACCTGTTGTTTAGTTGGAAAACAAATAACCTAACCAAAATCCATGGGCTTTTCATATGCAACTCAAAATTGCATATGTGTCCATTTAAATTGTGTTATCATATCAATTGATTTATTTTGATGCATCTATTAACTTGTCATGCATCATATTTGATTGTGCACTATGCCATGACAATGATTGTTTATATTTCTGCCTTGTTTGTTTGCTTCTTCTCGGATAGACGACGACGTTGATACCGACGACCTTTACGACACCCCTTCTGAGGATCTAGCTCAGTACCCCTACTGGGTTTGCAGGCAAGTTATCACTCACATGAACCATCGTGTTCCTTTCAACATTGGTTACCGATACTTTCCGTTGTTCTTTTCTGCTAGCCATAGTGGTAGTTGTTTCTGTTACGAACCTATCACATGATACCCTCAACCCTGATATTGCCATCACCTCCAGTCCTAAAACCCCGTTGCTTGGGCCCGTGTCTTACTAGCATGCTTAGGGTTGTTTTGCTCGAGTCTGCTATCAGTTACTTTCTGTTATTATATTCTGTTATATTCTGGGCTCGATGTTAAACAACACCTGTTAATTTGAGGTATTAATAATTTGCTGATAAGGCACCGGCAGGAGGCCCGGCGTGGTTTTGAGGCCTGCTAGTGTCGACCCTAATAGGAAAAGGGTCTTGTCTACTGATCCATGATGAGCGCACTATCCGCATGTGGGAAGCGTGTATGGGCGCCCCCCTCAATTTGACTCGATCCGCATCTCGTCCAAATCACCACACTTAGTTCGGGCTTTCCATTTGATGCACGCATATGCAGGTACGAACCCGAGGCCAGGGTGGAACTTTTGTAGTCGGCATTTAGGGCGGCGTGGTCTTCCAGTGCTATGAGGGTCCTCCTTTTCTTCGGGGGGCTCGATTAGCCGCGCACGCACAGCACGTGGTGCTTTGGGCTTGATGCGAGGAAAGGTTGAATTGTGTTGAGTGCCCCGCTTGGTGGGAAAGGCCTTCCCATCTGGCGGGTTATTCTTACGTGTACGGCCAAATTGGTGCACCCCTGCAGGGATAAATCTTCTCGAGAAGCCGTTTTTCCGCGGTTATGGTTGACTTGGTGAAAGTACTGGCTAACAAGTACTCAGAACAACTTACACCTAACTAATGATAACTTGACTAGTAATAGGTTTATTGACATAATAAATTGGTCCATCATTAATCCAACTGTGTGAGTTATCCTCGAATTGCTTCTTTGGATAAGGGGCGAGATCCAGGATGGGTTTTGTTTGGTGGTTAGCTATAGTTGGTTACGATACGCCATCTTATCTCTTTCTGATACACCGTAAAGTTGTAGTATGTTCTGTAGTTGGTTAGTGCAGCCAGTTGCAGCATCTTTCATACCTTTTCTTCCGTTGATCCCAAGGCATCTGTGCTTGGTGTTGACGGGCTACACTTTGGTGAACTGTGAGTCTTGCTTGCCAGTACGTTGTTGTACTGACCCCTTTGGGGCTGTGGTTTACGCAGACTACGACTACGGCTACGATGACCACCAGGATGGCTACTTTGTGGAGTTTGACGAGACTGCAGACGAGTAGTTAGCTGGACCAGGGCTGGATCCAGGACCTACGTGGATGGGCTTCGTCTTCTTTATTTTTCTCCGGCTTCTTAAGCCTGTTGGATTTTTCTGTACCCAGACACCTTTGATTGCTTCCGCTGATGTAATGAATGCTATGTTGGGACATGTGTCCTCTGGATGATTGTATTTGCTATTTCTGCCTTAGTGAAGGCCAGTTGCAACTTTATTTCAATCTTTTGTGTCTTAGAGGCATGTTGTGTTATCCTTTTGTTCAAAACCGTTGACGTACCATGTGTGTATGGTATGAAGTACGTCAATGGTAGTATCCAGATTTCTATAGGATAGTTTACATCGACGGTGAACAGTAACGGTTGGTTGTCGCACATAAGTGCTGGCCTACCCGTAAGGGGACGCGGGAGCCGTTAAGCCCCGTAACCCAACCAAAATACTGTTCAGTTCGTACGGTGAGTATCCTCTAGAAGTCCGGGTGCGACAAATGGTATCAGAGCCTGTCTGCCTGTAGGATCCCTTTTTACTGGTCGCAGTTGAGTCTAGAAACTATTTTGTAGCTATATAGGAAAAATGAAGCGTGAGAGTAGGAATTCTGCCATTTTTCTTCTTTCCCCACCCACCCACCCTTTTCTGGTAAGGAAGTGCAACGTTGTTTTCTGTTCTCACCTAAACTTTCAAGTTAGGATTTCACGTGTTTTGGGTTCTCCTTAGTACCTCAGGACTTTTGGTCTCGTTTTCCCGATGTTGCTTCGATATCCTGTTCTTCTCAAGAACCTTTTCGTCCGTTGAAACCTTGCTGTGTTTTCCACGTCATTTCTTCTACCGGAGTCTAATCAAAACCTCCCAAATCATCTGCAGATGGATCTCAGGTTCTACCCGCAGGTGGTTCGGATGACTCGCTGTGAGAGCACCGCCGGTTATCCGGAGATGCTGAGAGACATGGTTACCTACCTGGGGTTCCGTTGGGCACCAGAGTACCAGGTCTACGAGCAGCAGCGAGAGTTTGACCAGACTTGCTACCGGGCTATCGTCTACATTCTGTCGGATGATGGCAGGAGCGTTGTCCACCGCTACGAGGCAGTAGGTTCCACAGTGGATATGGCTGTGCAGCAGGCCGCTTACGTGAGTCTCACCGTCCTCCGTGCTGACTACTGGGGGTTTGACGATTCTATCTATCGTCACATCCCCCGTGGTTACATCACGTCGGCGGGAGTTCACTTCACTCTCCACCGCAACCTGGATACCTACGAGGATGATAGCTCCAGGCTGCACACCACTGCCCAGTTCGTGAGGCACAGTGACGCAGTTGCTTCCACACTTTCTCAGGAGTTAGCCTCAGTCAGGGAGCAGCTCTACCTCGCGTTGACGCGTCTGGCGACGTACACCACAGACTTCGTTGGAGACGAGCGCTTTGCGCGTTTCCAGCAGACACTGGGTTTTCCTCTGCCAGATGCTGGAGGTTACGAGCCGATCAGAGGCCCACTTCTCGACCTCGGAGCTGGTTACACAGGGATTCCCTGCTATGGAGCACAGGGAGACGACGCTTTCTACTTCACCACCCCGAGAGTTGCTCTCAGAGCAGTTCCTATCTACAGGGATCGTCGTGATACCTACTTCCGTGGGATTCCTCCACACCGTATCTCTCGACGTACTACTCGCCGCCGTCCTGCGTGATGAGCATGGGAGTACCGATGTATCCGTTCCTAGCTATGTTTAGTTATCCTGTGGCATTCGAACCATGTATTGGTCTGTCGGATATTCTGATGTATTTGAACATGTGATGATGTACCTGTTGGTTATCTATTCATGCGTCGGAATAATCTCTCTTTCGGTGACCAAGTCTATCCTGTTCTATTGTTGTGCTAAAATGCATTTTCTGTTCAGGATGCCTCCAACCAGGAACACCATGCCTGAACCACCTCCGCTCACGGAGCTGTTGACTCAGATGACTCAGGTCGTGGCTCAGATGGCCCAGATCCAGGCTAACCAGAACAACAACCAGAATGCTCCGCGAGTCAGCATCAAGGAGTTTCTGAGTCTGGGGCCGAGAGCTTTCGTGGCAACACGTGAGCCTCTCGATGCTGATGGCTGGATCAGGGAGATCAACAGGGCTCTGGAGATTGCTCATGTTGCTGAGGAAGATAAGGTCAAGTATGCCACCTACCTACTGAAGGGTCAGGCAGCTACCTGGTGGGAGAACTACCAGACCATGAGAGCTGGCTATCCTATCACCTGGGGTTGTTTCAAGGATGCCTTCCTGAAGCACCACATCCCAGATGGTCTCATGGAAAGGATGCGTGAGGAATTCTGCTCTCTCAAACAGGGCAAGCTGGACGTCCTCGGCTACCAGAACGAGTTCAATCGTCTCGCTCGATACGCCGGTGACGAGGTGTCCACTGAAGCCAAGAAGATGGCAAGGTTCCGCCGAGGTTTTAACCCGGAACTGAAGTACGCTCTCACCAACATCAAGTGCAAGGACTTCGTGGAGCTCGTGAACACCGCGCTCAATGAGGAGAATGGGCGCAAGGCGTTCGAAGAGTCGCGCAAGCACTCGCGTGAGGGTGGTTCCTCCTCCAACATGACCACCCCTCCGCAGAAGCGCCGCATCTGGGTGCCAAACAGTGCTGTCACTAGGGCTCCAAATGCCCAAGCTTCTCCAGGCTTTGGTCCCCGCCCACCCAACCCATCTCAGATGCAGGGTCAGAGGTTTCCAATGGGGCAGCCAAGGCCAGGTCCTCCTCGTGTCGTCACTTGCTTCAAGTGCAAGGAGACTGGGCACTACGCTGATAAGTGCACTCAGAAGCAGCTACCTCCACCACCTCCTCGCCCCAACACCAACCAGGCTATGGTTCGTGCTCCCCCGGCTAAAGCCTTCAACTCCAACAACAGGCCTGTCGGGAGGACCGCGAGGGTGAATCATATCAAGGCCGACAAAGCTGAGGAAGCTGCTGACGTCGTTCTCGGTACATTCCCCGTAAACTCTAACCCAGCTAAAGTGTTGTTTGATACCGGAGCATCGCATTCCTTTGTGTCAAAGATCTTTGCGACAGCAGTTAAACTACCTTTTGTTGGTTTGGGTTCCCCGCTAGTAGTAAACTCCCCTGGAGCAACTATGCAAACTTCCAAGATCAGTCATGAGAATCAGATCTTGATTGGAGGTCACATATTCCTTGCTTCCCTCATTCTGCTTGGCAATTCTGACATTGATGTCATCCTTGGCATGGATTGGTTGAAGGCCAATAAAGCTACGATTGACTGTGCTAAGAAGTCAATAACTCTGTTCCACCCTTCCGGCCAGATAGTCTATTCTCCAAGTGAATCAAGTTCTGTTCAGCTGTACACCCTGGATGCTAAACCACTACCTCTGCTTGAAAATGTTCCGGTGGTTTGTGAATTCCCTGACGTCTTTCCAGAAGAATTACCAGGGATGCCTCCGGACAGAGCAGTTGAGTTCGTGATCGAGCTTGAACCAGGTACTGCACCAATCTCTAAACATCCATACAAGATAGCTCCTCCTGAACTGAAATTGTTGAAGGAGCAAATCGATATGTACATGGAGAAAGGTTACATTCAGCCTAGTTCCTCCGCTTGGGGTTGCCCAACTCTGTTCGTAACCAAGAAGGATCAAACAAAAAGACTCGTGGTTGACTATCGTCCTCTCAACGAGAAAACTATCAAGAACAAGTATCCAATTCCTCGTATCGATGATCTTTTTGATCAACTTGCTGGAGCCTCAATATTCTCAAAGTTGGACTTGAGGATGGGGTACCATCAGATAAAGATCAGAAAGGAAGATATTCCAAAAACAGCTTTCACCACTCGCTACGGTCTATATGAATACACCGTCATGTCCTTTGGTCTCACCAATGCACCGGCAACGTTCTCAAGACTCATGAATTCTGTCTTCAATGAATACCTCGACAAGTTCGTTGTGGTATATCTTGATGATATTCTAGTCTACTCAAAATCCGAGGAAGAGCATGGAGAACACCTTCGTCTCACTCTCATGAAACTTCGCGAGCATCGTCTATATGCCAAGTTTTCCAAATGTGAGTTCTGGATTCCAGAAGTTGCATATCTTGGTCATATCATCTCTGCCAAAGGCATTGCCATTGACCCGGAAAAGGTTAAGGCAATTGTTGATTGGAAACCCCCTAAGACGGTGAAGCAAGTCAGAAGTTTTCTTGGCTTGGCTAGCTATTGCCGTCGTTTCGTCCAAAACTTTTCCAAGATTGCCAAACCACTCACTGATCTCACAAAGAAGGACAAAAAGTTCGTTTGGACTCCACAATGTGATGAGAGTTTCAACCTCCTGAAGACTAAACTCACTTCTACCCCAGTTCTGGTTGGCCCAGATACTACCAAGCCTTTCCAGATATTCTGTGATGCATCTCTCCAAGGCTTAGGAGCAGTTCTTATGCAAGAACGCCAAGTTGTGGCTTATGCTTCACGTCAGTTGAACCCACACGAGCAAAACTATCCCACACATGATCTTGAACTTGCAGCAGTGTTTGCCCTCAAGAAATGGAGACAATACTTGTTGGGTAACAAAACTGAAATCTTTTCCGATCACAAGAGTCTGAAATACATCTTCACTCAACCAGATCTTAACCTCAGGCAAAGGAGATGGATTGAGAAGATTAAGGACTTTGATCTCACCCTTCTTACACTCCAGGCAAGGCTAATGTTATGGCCGACGCTCTCAGTCGCAAGTCCTATTGCAATAATCTCATGATCATGGAAAGCCAACCTCCACTTCATGAAGAATTCCAGAAGCTGAACCTTGGTCTTGTCCGTCAAGGCTACCTTGCTAGCTTGACAGCCAGTCCAACTCTCGAGGACAAGATTCGTTCTGAACAACTTCGTGATATTGAAATCAAGAAGATGGTTGAGCACATCAAGGAAGGCAAGGAGAAATTCAAGTCCTTCTCAGTTGATGATAAAGGAACTGTGTTCTTTGAAGGACGCATTGCAGTTCCTCAGGTTCAAAGTCTCAAGGATATCATTCTCAAGGAGGCTCATGAAACTCCTCTCTCCATCCACCCTGGAAGTACAAAGATGTACCAGGATCTCAAGACTCTGTATTGGTGGCCTGGCATGAAACGTGAAATTGCTCAATACGTTTCTGAATGCGACGTTTGTCAACGTGTTAAGGCAGTCCATCAGAAAACAGCAGGTCTACTCCAACCTCTGAAAATTCCTGAGTGGAAGTGGGACATGATTGAAATGGACTTCGTTACTGGGTTTCCAAAGTCCAAAAAGGGCAACAATGCAATCTTCGTTGTTATTGATCGTCTCACTAAGGTTGCTCACTTCTTCGCTGTAAAGGAGACTATCTCAGCTAGCCAGTTAGCAGAGCTCTATACAGCAAAGATTGTTCCCCTTCATGGTGTTCCATTGGAAATAAGCTCAGACCGTGGAAGTATCTTCACTTCTCATTTCTGGAAGAGCTTTCAAGAAGCATTGGGCACTAAACTTTTGTTCAGCACAGCTTATCACCCTCAGTCTCAGGGGCAGGTCGAAAGAGTCAATCAGATTCTCGAGGATATGCTCAGAGCATGTGGTATCTCCTTTGGCATGAAATGCGAGGATTGCCTTCCATATGCTGAATTCTCCTACAACAACAGCTACCAGGCAAGCCTAGGCATGGCACCATTTGAGGCACTGTATGGCCGCAGATGCAGGAGTCCAATCAATTGGTCTGGAGCTGGTGAACGTTCACTCCTAGGCCTTGACATTGTTAAGGAAGCCGAGGAGAAAGTTCGTATCATTCGTGACAATCTCAGGATTGCTCAGTCTCGTCAGAAGAGCTATTATGATAGCAAGCACAGGGATATGATCTATGCACTGGTGATAAGGCATATCTCTGTGTAACTCCCCTCAGAGGCACTCATCGTTTTGGTGTGAAAGGAAAGCTGGCACCAAGATACATTGGTCCTTTCAACATCCTCTCAAGGCGTGCAGAAAATGCTTATCGTCTTGAACTTCCAGAAAAGCTATCCAAGGTGCACGATGTGTTCCACGTGTCACAGCTCAAGAAGTGTTTCAAAGATCCAGATCGTGCAGTTGATCATGATTCCATCGAACTTCAAGATGATCTATCTTATGAGGAGCACCCTGTTCGTATTCTCGATGAGACCGAGCGTAAGACTCGCAACAAGAGCACCAAGTTCTTGAAAGTGCAATGGTCGCATCATTCCGATAAAGAGGCAACGTGGGAGACCGAAGAGGATCTTCGCAAGAAGTATCCGGACCTTTTCCGTTCTCAGTAGGAATCTCGGGGCACGATTCCTTCAAGGGGGGGCGTTTTGTAACATCCCAAGTATGAAAATCATCCTTTTAGAATGTTTGTTGCATGTTTATTTAAGTATTGCATCATATCATCATTTTGTTCCATGTTGTTTGCATTTGTTTCTTATTATTGCAATTGTTTTCCACTGTTTTCACAACTCAAATTCAAACCTTTTTCAAACATTGGTTTCATACTTGCTCTGTTACAACTTTTTGAATAAAATTCACAAATAATAACAATCAATTTGGTTCCATGTTTTCCATAATGATCACTTGTGAAAATGTTGGTTTTAAATCAATTATTCATTTTCCAAACACAATTTAAAATTCAAATCCAAGCACACAAACAGAACCAATTGGAATTTATGTGTTACCCAAATCAAATTAACTCAATTTGCTTTTTACCATAGGGGTTACCCTATTTAAATGATGGTTTTTATTAATGGTTATTAATATTAACAAATGCACCCAAATTTGGTTTGAATTTTTAAACAGCAAGCAAACATTTAAAATTTTGAAAACCAAAACTACCAAGTGTTTGCTTTTCAACTAAGGAGCTTATCCTAATTTTTCCAAATTTTTATCTAAACAAAAACCTATGTTTTTATCCCAAAAGCAAAGCTACAAAAAAAACAGAAAGAAAAAATAAAAATAAGAAGCAAACAGCAGCGCGCGCGACGGCTAAACCTACCCAGCCCACCCTATCTACCGCGCGCGCCAGGCCCAGCCCGCCTAAGCCACTTACCGCTTGGAGATCCGTGCTACGCTTCTAATCGCCTTCATCCCCCCGTACGGCAACGCATCGGAGGTGTCCACCGCGACCCCGCGGCGACTCCGGCGGCCCCCGACACTCTCCTCGCCTATAAGTAGCACCTAGGGCACCCGCAGGCTAACCCTAGGCCCCTAGTTTCCCTGCTCCTCGCTCCGCCGCCGCCGATCGCCACTTCCCCGTCGTCTACCCCTCCTCTGCTCCACCCACCGGCGACAGGAGGTCTGAATCCGACCACCGCGCCGTCGCCATGGCCCTCTACCCTCCCACCTAGCCCCTGAAATCAAAAGCCCTCTGCTCCCTCGACGTTTTGGACACGCGAGCTCACCCGGGGAGCATCTCCTTCCTCGACGCCGTCCGCGACAACGCCGCCGTCGAGCTCACTGATCCCCTCTGCACCTCGACGAATCCCCGTGAGATCCCTGTTCTTTTCCCTCTCGTCCCCTCTGTTACACACCACAGCATCGTGCACGTCCCGCACACATCCATCTGCACCGCAACCATCCACCACCGCAACGAGTGCAGCCGTGGCTCAACGCCGGCGAGTTTCTGTTCTGACGAAACGAGCAAACGTTTGTTCGTCAGGTTCAGTTAACTCCTAACTGAACCTTAACCTGAATCAGTTCCCTTACCTGTCAAACACCGCAGCACAGCGCACTGGTTGCGCGCTATCTGAACTTGGCACAGGGCGCGGGTTCGAGGCCTGAGCGCCCCAAAATTTTGCTCTTTTTCCTTCCGCAGCGAGGCAGGCCCACTGTCAGCCACCTCCGTGGCCACGCAAGCGTTGCGCAGTGCCACGCTGGCCACTGGCCCACTGCGCAGTGGCAGTGTGTAGCGTGAAGCTGAGTAACAAAAGTTTTCTGCGAATTTCTAAAATTCCAAATTCCTTTTTAATTAGCAGAATTAAAACCAAACTTTAAAATTCAATATCTTTTGTTTTATAATTCCAATAAATACAAACTTTATATGAATTCTGATCCAAATTTTCTAATCTTTCCAAATATCCAATTTGTGTACTGTTTTGAAAACTTCAAATGCATTTAAAATTCAAACTTAAACATTTCAAATGTTAATTTGTAAATTCCATAACTAATTATTTATAAATCCAATAAATGCAAATAAAATATGTTTTCCATACCATTTCACCTGACCTATTCAAATATAATTTTTGTTTTCTGTTTTGAATAATTAAAATTGCCTAAACAATTTAAATCTTGTTTAATTCAATTAAAAATTGTTTAATATTGTTTAATTCATAATTAAATAATCCTAAGTCAAAATTCAAAATGTGAAACATGTAATCCAACTAAAATTTGATAACCTTTTCAAATATCAACTTTGTTATTTGTTTTGAATAATTTAAATGGTTGAAAACAACAAATACTTGTGTGTTCCCTTTAAGGCACCCAAAATTCCCTAAGTTAATAATAAAATTCTAAATTGCTACACCCTATTCTAGTTTGATTCTAATGTTGTTATTTTGTTGTTTTCCTTTTGCATGCATCATACTAAACCACTAGCACCTGTTGTTTAGTTGGAAAACAAATAACCTAACCAAAATCCATGGGCTTTTCATATGCAACTCAAAATTGCATATGTGTCCATTTAAATTGTGTTATCATATCAATTGATTTATTTTGATGCATCTATTAACTTGTCATGCATCATATTTGATTGTGCACTATGCCATGACAATGATTGTTTATATTTCTGCCTTGTTTGTTTGCTTCTTCTCGGATAGACGACGACGTTGATACCGACGACCTTTACGACACCCCTTCTGAGGATCTAGCTCAGTACCCGGCTACTGGGTTTGCAGGCAAGTTATCACTCACATGAACCATCGTGTTCCTTTCAACATTGGTTACCGATACTTTCCGTTGTTCTTTTCTGCTAGCCATAGTGGTAGTTGTTTCTGTTACGAACCTATCACATGATACCCTCAACCCTGATATTGCCATCACCTCCAGTCCTAAAACCCCGTTGCTTGGGCCCGTGTCTTACTAGCATGCTTAGGGTTGTTTTGCTCGAGTCTGCTATCAGTTACTTTCTGTTATTATATTCTGTTATATTCTGGGCTCGATGTTAAACAACACCTGTTAATTTGAGGTATTAATAATTTGCTGATAAGGCACCGGCAGGAGGCCCGGCGTGGTTTTGAGGCCTGCTAGTGTCGACCCTAATAGGAAAAGGGTCTTGTCTACTGATCCATGATGAGCGCACTATCCGCATGTGGGAAGCGTGTATGGGCGCCCCCCTCAATTTGACTCGATCCGCATCTCGTCCAAATCACCACACTTAGTTCGGGCTTTCCATTTGATGCACGCATATGCAGGTACGAACCCGAGGCCAGGGTGGAACTTTTGTAGTCGGCATTTAGGGCGGCGTGGTCTTCCAGTGCTATGAGGGTCCTCCTTTTCTTCGGGGGGCTCGATTAGCCGCGCACGCACAGCACGTGGTGCTTTGGGCTTGATGCGAGGAAAGGTTGAATTGTGTTGAGTGCCCCGCTTGGTGGGAAAGGCCTTCCCATCTGGCGGGTTATTCTTACGTGTACGGCCAAATTGGTGCACCCCTGCAGGGATAAATCTTCTCGAGAAGCCGTGTTTTCCGCGGTTATGGTTGACTTGGTGAAAGTACTGGCTAACAAGTACTCAGAACAACTTACACCTAACTAATGATAACTTGACTAGTAATAGGTTTATTGACATAATAAATTGGTCCATCATTAATCCAACTGTGTGAGTTATCCTCGAATTGCTTCTTTGGATAAGGGGCGAGATCCAGGATGGGTTTTGTTTGGTGGTTAGCTATAGTTGGTTACGATACGCCATCTTATCTCTTTCTGATACACCGTAAAGTTGTAGTATGTTCTGTAGTTGGTTAGTGCAGCCAGTTGCAGCATCTTTCATACCTTTTCTTCCGTTGATCCCAAGGCATCTGTGCTTGGTGTTGACGGGCTACACTTTGGTGAACTGTGAGTCTTGCTTGCCAGTACGTTGTTGTACTGACCCCTTTGGGGTTGTGGTTTACGCAGACTACGACTACGGCTACGATGACCACCAGGATGGCTACTTTGTGGAGTTTGACGAGACTGCAGACGAGTAGTTAGCTGGACCAGGGCTGGATCCAGGACCTACGTGGATGGGCTTCGTCTTCTTTATTTTTCTCCGGCTTCTTAAGCCTGTTGGATTTGTCTGTACCCACACACCTTTGATTGCTTCCGCTGATGTAATGAATGCTATGTTGGGACATGTGTCCTCTGGATGATTGTATTTGCTATTTCTGCCTTAGTGAAGGCCAGTTGCAACTTTATTTCAATCTTTTGTGTCTTAGAGGCATGTTGTGTTATCCTTTTGTTCAAAACCGTTGACGTACCATGTGTGTATGGTATGAAGTACGTCAATGGTAGTATCCAGATTTCTATAGGATAGTTTACATCGACGGTGAACAGTAACGGTTGGTTGTCGCACATAAGTGCTGGCCTACCCGTAAGGGGACGCGGGAGCCGTTAAGCCCCGTAATCCAACCAAAATACTGTTCAGTTCGTACGGTGAGTATCCTCTAGAAGTCCGGGTGCGACAAGGGGGTTTCGGGCGGTTATGAAAGTGAGTACAGGTTAAAGTACTCAAATGGATTTGAAAACATCAAAACTAGGTTGCATTTGTCATTTTGAGCAATTTGGTATATAACTTTTAATTTTCTAATTTTATTGAATAAAAACTTATTTTCCCATTTTTAAATGAATTAAACAACATTAAATAATGTTCAAAAATCAAATTTCTCAAACATGATTGAAAATGACATATTTGGAAAGAGTACATTTTTCTGAGCATTTCCACATTTTCTTATATTTTTCTGAGTTATAAAACAGAAGTTATTGAAATTACAAAATTAAAATTTTTTCTGTAATTAATAAAATTTTTCTGGAAATTGGGAAAATTGGATTTGTGGCGTCACGGTGACATCACCCTGACGTCACACGGAGGGAAACTTCACTGTGAGCATCAAATTGATCGATCCGTTGCGAATTCGCTGAATCAAAAGTGCTCACGAGATGGAGGAGACCGAGGGAAGTTTAACGAGCGGCGGGGGTGACCAAATGGTTGCCGGAAACCTTGCCGGCGACGAGGTGGCGCGGCGGCCGACGGTGACCTTCGGCGCCACGGCGAACCAGAGGGGTAGGGGCGAAGGGGAGGGGTCCCAGAGGACCCTCTGCTCACCAGAGACTCGAAGGGGCGGTCGGGGAAGCACGGAGGGCCGACAATCAACGGCGGCGGCCGGAATTCTGAGGCGGCCGTTTTCGGTGAAGATGATGAAATCCGGGATGCCCGTGGCACCGCGGCTTCTCCGTGGACTCGAGGTGGCTACTAGGGCAACGGAGATCCTCCTCACAAGCACAACGGGGCACGGGGACTGCCGGAGAGACGACGGCGAGCGGCGACGGCTTCGGTAGGGTTAGGGTTTCCTTCGTGAGAAGAGACAGAGAGAGGACTAAGAGGAGGCGGGTGAGGCAAAGGGAAGATGAGGACGTCTACTTGGCCTCCTTATCCTCGCGAGAAGGAAGCAGGACGTGGCCCGACGACGTCGGGGATCGACACGCAGGAGCTCCTCCTTGCACAAGGAAGAAGACAAAGACATTTTTCTGAAAACCCCCAGAAACTCAAGGAATTTACAGAATGGTCCTTTTCTTTTTAAAAACAGAACCAAAAACAAAGTTTTGAGGGCCTTTTCGTGAAAAGAAAATTTGGAAAAAATACTTTTTGGGAAGCTTATGAAATTTCCAACCCAACCATAACTTGGTTTCCCAAATTTTAAATTTTTTTGTAAACAATTTTTGGGTGATCACTTTAAGTGATTTTTATGCAAGTTTCACTTAAATTCAAATTAAAACTTGGTTCAAATTTTTCATGCATGCTATGCCATGAACACAACACCACCAACCCTTTATAAGCAAATTTGGTATGTTACAAATCTACCCCCGTACAAGAATCTCGTCCCGAGATTCCTGAAGGAGAAGAAAGAAGGAACACCGGTTTTTAACGATCTTCTCGAACCTTACGGTTCTTTTCTTGTAGAGGTTGATCTGTAGCACTTGCGAAGATCTCCAGCGGCTACACCTTAGGTAGGAGGGAAAACTCTTAGGAATTGATCTTCACGAAGATCGAGTATTTCATGGCTAACTTAGGACAAGAATGCTCGTAAAGAACTTTTGAGTTAACAGACATGAAACACATCAAGATAACAGAGGGAATAAGAGAAGGTTTCAAGTTTATGGACGATGGTTCTTGAAAGGATTTAGAATATGAGCTTTGCACAAGACTTTAAATCCCTTCGGAAAAGAAAGGTTGGACAACTTAGGACATCGAGGTTTCTTCAAACAGAAAACCAAGATGGAGAGGATTGTCTTGGATACCAAAACTTAATATCCACAGACAAGAAAAACCACGAGAAAACACGAGAAAACACTGTAATCGTGCGTCAGAGAGAATTTGATACATGATCATGTTCACTCTTCGGAGTGGACACGGAAGATGAAGAAACTTTCAGCTATTCCATAACAGTTTCTTGAAATCCTTGTCAAGGATCGAGATGTTACTTCACGGCAGAAGATGAGTAACCAAAGGATGTTGAAACGTTGTAATTAGGGAGGAATTCTTGGTCACATCGTAAGGATGGTAACCAATGGGACTTGAAACATCGAAAGGAATAAGGAATCTCGTTCCTGATGTGGTTTGGACGTAGCAATACATCTACCACATGGTTAAGATCCCATGGCTGAAGTAACTGACAAATTCACACAATTTGTGAGATGAACAGAACTTCAAGTATAAACAAGTTGAAAAAGGGAACTGATCAATGGAGGTTACAAAACACCACAGGATGTTTTTCACGATGAACTTATTTCCACTAGAACAAAGGTTTTGGAGGTTCAATGGAGATATTTTGGAAAGATCAACTTCCAAGTTATCCTTGATGTTCTAAATACCGACAACAGGCTCACGACAAGCCTTCTATAGGTCATCAAGTGAAAGTATAACTTCGGTTTGGAAGAACGGTGAGGAAAACTTGTTAGAATGAACCACACCAGAATTCTCACGGAGAGTGGTTGTTCTTATGGATACAAGGAGATATGACATTAGGCCTTCCGGCTAATTGTGTCAACCACCACATCAACCATGCCGGATTCTGAAAAGACCTAATTCAATACCCTTGAGAAAACACCAACCATCATTGCTGCTTGAGATTCAGCTCTGGTTAGCGGGTTGATAACTTAGACTCGGTATGTTTGATCTAAGAGAATGCACCGGTTACAATTGAGGTACATTTACTAGATTCTCAAGATATGGACTATGATGCCACGCTCAAGAAGATGAGCGAGATTGCAAAACTCATATATTAGCAACTTGCGAAAGACGGTTGCACCTGCATGGTTTAGTTGCAACAAAACACATCGGAGTCCTTGTGGGAAAGATGATTACCGAGATAACAAAGTTCTTAGACTTCTTCTCTTTCACGGGTAATCAGCCAGTAGCTGGGTGTGGATGCAAAATTCTCCAAATAAATGGAGGTACCAACCTACCATCTCAAGAATAGTCCACACATGCATGACAGACTTGGGATTATTTCTGAAGGAACACGAAAACTCTACTCGAATCCATGGCGACAACTTTCACCATAAGCACATGGACCCGAGAAAGTCACTTCGAACATCTAGAACAAAACTTCGTGAGGACACAAAGATGGTTCTCAAAAGTTTCCAATATTAGTGCCAAGTGTTCAACATGAACCTCTTGCAACTTGGGGAAAATAGGAATGTCATCGATGGGCTCGACAACACACTTATCAAAACACTCTAGGAGAAGGGTTCATATGATACATAAACAAGGCAAAATATTGGTCAGACTGAAGAACATGATGGTGTACCCGGGCAGAGCACCATAAGTGAAAACATCATCAAGATAGTCCTTGAACCTGAAGTTGATCTGACGATATCCCAAGTCAAATCAAGGTAGAATGATAGCATTTACTAAAAAGAGGTACTATCCTTCTTCAACACAAGGAAACTAGACATCCCTTAACAAAGGAACAAGCTGGGAAGAGTTCGTGTCTTTCAACTCTCCAAGTTGTTCTTTAAGCTCAACCAACTAGTCCAGGATATCCAGAATTGTTCTCTTGGAGAAAAGAGTAATTCAAATTACCCTTTGCTTAGACGATACGGTCAGGTAAAACCTGGTGATACTTCTAGAAAGACAACCAGAATATCACAACCTACCGGTATGTCTTGGAGTCTGAAAAGGAATCTTGCTTTTCAAAGATACTGATATGATCTTGAGAGATTTCGTGTGAACCTAACTCTTTGACCAGGAAATTCGTCACCGGGATGAATGGATTTGGTAACACAGTCAACTTCAAACAAAGACCGGATGACCAGTAGTGCTAATAAGGATACAGATGTTTCTTAGATGTTTGAAAGCAATAGAAATTGCTAGGAATATCTGATACACATCTCAATGCACACCCAACATTCTCGAGCATTCAAGCTTGTAGAAACGGTGAGTGAAGATGTGTAGGAGCATCACTTCATCAACAGAGCCATGAAACTCAACACATCCTCTTGATACAAAAGGATGTGATACTCGAAGGTGGAACAGAACAGAAGCTAATGAAACTTCTTTAATCTGCGGATTACAAAACTTTGACCTGGTACTAGAGATGAACGAGGTACTGGAGTTTGTTTCTCCTGACATCCCAAGGAGGAATGTTTTAACCGAACACCAGAGAAAAAGCATGGGAATATCCAACAGACCTAAGCAAGTTGGTTTCCAATCAATGGATGGAGTTTGGAAAGCGACTAAAGAGTAGAGACGTGCTCAGAAGAATCCTGAGATCACATTGAATGCACAGGTATTACTCATTAGTAGAACCCATGCCGAAAGATTGGTATAGCTGAACCAAACCAAAGATATGAGAATCATGAAGAACACTCTTGTTGTGACTCCTTTTGATTCCAAGAGAAAACCTACGGCTATTGGAGTTGAAACTACCTAGCCATCCCGAGGTAGAAGATATTCCCCAGGATCCAAAGAAACAGAACTTGGGTTAAAGGTCAGCATCCTGTACTGATAGCGTGAGCATTACATGGTTAAGAAACCACATGACTCATCTCACCGCAATTTAGCACATTCCGGGACCTTCAGTTCAAGTCCAAAGGTTATAAACTTAGAGAAAGAAATAACTGATATCTTAGTGCCTTGAAAAACACTACGAATAGCAATCGTGAAGTATCTTCCAGAAACCATACGTAGCTCTGGAAGTATCTGATCAAAAGACAAGGAATACATTCGAGATGAAAGGCAAATCTCGAGGTTCAGGATTTTAGACTTTACAACAGGATAATGTGGAATCCACTCAACTCTGAGAGACTATGATGGAAAGGAAATATCCTAGATTAAGAGATAACGGAATATGGAACACACACGACTCTAGAAACTTTAACACTAGGTCAACTTGGGTAAAAGACGTCGTTGCCAAAGAAGGCACCTGAATTTTGAATGACTAGAAGAGATAGCAAAACCTTTTCAAATAAAAACAGGTAAGGTGACCCAGAGTTAGAGCGATACCAGATAAGGAGTAAAAAGAATCCTAACAAGGTTTTCACAATCATTTGAAGTTTCAAAATAGTTTTCACAAACTCTAGACTCAACATCGACCAAGCAATAAGGTTTTCCTAAAGGCAGTCCTGCTCTGATACCACTTTCTGTCACGACCCCGGACCCAGAGATATACATACTATTATGTGCTCCTAGCCATGGAATCACAAGGGCTTTAGGGTTACCAGCCCTAGCCGCAACAAACAACGGCAGGCAGACCGGATTCATCGGCACGTACTCCGGATCCCCGGTCTACTACTCCTTGTATCCATGCTAGTCATAACCAATTATGCATACCCAAGCGTCCACGAGTCGGATGAAACTGAAGGAATGGGACCAAAGTTATACAGAGCTGCTATGTTTCCAGAAAGTGCAACAACAATCGAGGGTTACTGGGGTTACCTCACCCCAGGCCGAGTCACATCGGCAGGCGGGCTCGGACATGGATCATCGGCTCCACAACCCCTCGACTGCGACAACTATGCAGGCATAGCCAAAACTATATAACAACGGGCTCGAAACCAACAACCTGTCAAAGCAGCACTCTAGACATGAAAGTTGTGTTAAACAGGTGTTACTAGAGTATAGCTTACAAGCAGAGGTCACACGACCCAACATTACATCAGACAACGGAAAGAAAATTATGTTGCTAATCAACAAGAACCAAAAAGGCCTAAGAGGCCGCAACATAAAGCAACGTCCCAGCCCATAGATTCCAGGCTGCTACCTGGGAACCCCAAACTACTCGTCAATGTCCATGTTGAATCACCACCGAATCGAGGAACTCCACCTGAACCAAGTTGAAGCAAACATGAGTACGGGAGATACTCAACAAGACTTAGTTAACCTATTATATATCTGCTTATTTTAGAAAGAGTTATGAAGGTTATTTCGCGTAAAGCCATCTTTGTTTTCCAAATTGAGGGAGGAATAGCACGTCTCATGGAGTATTTTGAAAACAGATGAGAAAACTACTCAACTACTGAGATCATCATCTTTTTAATCCACCAAATCATTTCAACACCTCGTGCTTCAAAGATCACCACCTCAAGTTGTTCCGGTAACTCATGCTACAAGGTAACCCCTCTCGGCATCTCCGAGGAGGCATCCTTCATACGTTATCAACAAGTTTTAGTCATTCCATTCAAGTTTTTTATGATCACAAAATCCTTCACCAAGTCGTCCTTAACCGCGGACACGGCTTTTCGAAAAGATTTAACCCTGCAGGGGTGTACAACTTTAACCACACGTACCAACCAACTCCTAGTGCCACTAGATTAGCACTATTCCGGGAAGTGCTGGCAGATGAAGGTTGACCACGACCTTTCCCTTACTTCGCCAATTCCATGAGTCGCTCCGAGTAGAGATGGTCCGCCAATAGGGAGTGACCATCTCCTGCCGGGTCTCTATCGTTGTGAGCAGTCCTTCAACTACTGTCTCGCCATAGGCTGTTGCACCGCCGCGTCCTAGTTTTGCAAACGTTTTTAATATCCCCGCAAATCCAAATGGAAAGCCCGAACTAGGCGACTCATGGAACAAACTAGGCAAGTTGGGACCGAGGGGAATCCAATCCCCGTGTGGATGCACGCTCAGCCTTGGCTCGAAGACGAGAACTCGCTCCTAGGGGCATGAACAAGACAACCACCATAGACCCTCTGTGGGCTCGTCATCCACACCTTTAAATCATGTTAAACAAATATCTCTTAACTTACCACTATCCTACCATACTAGATCATTTCGTAACTCTGACTCATCAACCGGATGGAGCAGAGATAACAGGCATGTATGACTAAGCACAGCATATTTCAGGCTTTGGCGATGCACACAAGCAAACCTATAGCTGCTAGGAGTAGTGGATCAGGATAAGTAGGCTATGCATGGTATAGGAGAACTCTAACTACTGACACAAGATACATTGGAATTGGATGCAATGTACGAGAATCAAAAGTCTTTCGAAATCATATATGAGCAGATAAGAGGTTATGCTTGCCTTGCTTCAAGAAAACCAGATAAAGTCTTCAGGAATAAGTGCTTGACTTGTCGGTTAGGATCAAGTATTCGTCATAGCGTTCTCGATCTTCTCTTCGGGGTCGCGTTCTACCGATCAGAAGCAAAACACCAAAAGAGAAACAACAATCAAACATGGCATCGATGCAACGCACAACATGTATGCATGATCAAGTTAATTCATTGAAATAAAGCCCTAGACATGTTTGTTGGGTTGCTAGGGTTCATATGATAGTTAACCATTTTTACTGAATTTATCCCGAAATAGACCCCGGAGGGGGTTTCGGGCGGTTATGAAAGTGAGTACAGGTTAAAGTACTCAAATGGATTTGAAAACATCATAACTAGGTTGCTTTTGTCATTTTGAGCAATTTGGTATATAACTTTTAATTTTCTAATTTTATTGAATAAAAACTTATTTTCCCATTTTTAAATGAATTAAACAACATTAAATAATGTTCAAAAATCAACTTTCTCAAACATGATTGAAAATGACATATTTGGAAAGAGTACATTTTTCTGAGCATTTCCACATTTTTCTTATATTTTGCTGAGTTATAAAACAGAAGTTATTGAAATTACAAAATTAATCATTCTTCTGTAATTAATAAACATTTTCTGGAAATTGGGAAAATTGGATTTGTGATGTCACAGTGACATCACCCTGACGTCACACAGAGGGAAACTTCACTGTGAGCATCAAATTGATCGATCCGTTGCGAATTCGCTGAATCAAAAGTGCTCACGAGATGGAGGAGACCGAGGGGAGTTTAACGAGCGGAGGGGGTGACCAAATGGTTGCCGGAAACCTTGCCGGCGACGAGGTGGCGCGGCGGCCGACGGTGACCTTCGGCGCCACGGCGAACCAGAGGGGTAGGGGCGAAGGGGAGGGGTCCCAGAGGACCCTTTGCTCACCAGAGACTCGAAGGGGTGGTCGGGGAAGCACGGAGGGCCGGCAATCACCGGCGGCGGCCGGAATTCCGCGGCGGCCGTTTTCGGTGAAGATGAGGAAATCCGGGATGCCCGTGGCACCGCGGCTTCTCTGTGGACTCGAGGTGGTTACCAGGGCGACGGAGATCCTCCTCGCAAGCTCAATGGGGCATGGGGATTGCCGGAGAGACGACGGCGAGCGGCGGCGGCTTCGGTAGGGTTAGGGTTTCCTTCGCGAGGAGAGACAGAGAGAGGGCTAAGAGGAGGCGGGTGAGGCAAAGGGAAGACAAGGACGTCTCCTTGGCCTCCTTATCCTCGCGAGGAGAAAGCAGGACGTGGCCCGGCGACGTCGGGGATCGACACGCGGGAGCTCCTCCTGGCACAAGGAAGAAGACAAAGACATTTTTCTGAAAACCCCCAGAAACTCAAGGAATTTACAGAATGGTCCTTTTCTTTTTTAAAACAGAACCAAAAACAAAGTTTTGAGGGCCTTTTCGTGAAAAGAAAATTTGGCAAAAATACTTTTTGGGAAGCGTATGAAATTTCCAACCTAACCATAACTTGGTTTCCCAAATTTGAAAATGTTTTGTAAACAATTTTTGGGTGATCACTTTAAGTGATTTTTATGCAAGTTTCACTTAAATTCAAATTAAAACTTGCTTCAAATTTTTCATGCATGCTATGCCATGAACACAACACCACCAACCCTTTATAAGCAAATTTGGTATGTTACACGTAGCTACGGAAGTATCGTATCAAAAGACAAGGAATACATTCGAGATGGAAAACAGACCTCGAGGTCCGGGATTTGGGACTCTAGAACATGAGGATGTGGAATCCACCCAACTCTGAGAGATTAGGATGGAAAGTGAATCTCCCAGTTTGAATCGAGGTATAACGGAACATGGAACCCACACGGCTCTAGAAAATGAACACTATGTCAACTTGGGTAAAAGAACGTCTTGCCAAAGAAGGCACCTAAGTATTGAATAACTAAAACCTTTTCAAATCAAAACAGGTAAGGTGACCCAGAGTTAGAACGATACCAGGTAAGGAGTAAAAAGAATCCTAAGAAGGTTTTCACAACTCATTTTCAGGTTTCAAAATAGTTTTCACAATCTCTAGTCTCATCATCGACCAAGCAGTAAGGTTTTCCTACAGGCAATACTGCTCTGATACCACTTCTGTCACGACCCCGGACCTAGAGGTATACATGCTGTTATGCGCTCCTAGTCATGGACCCACAAGGGCTTCAGGGTTACCAGCCCCGGCAGCAACAAACAACGGAAGGTAGACTGGATTCATCGGCACGCAGGCCGGATCACCACGGTACTACTACTCCTTGTGTCCATGCTAGTCATAACCAACTATGCATATCAAAGCGTCCACGAATCGTATGAAACTGAAGGAACGGGACCAAAGCTATACAGAGATGCTATGTGTCCAGAAAGTGCAACAACAATCGAGGGTTACTAGGGTTACCAAGCCCCAGGCCGAATCACATCGGCAGGCGTGCTCGGAAATGGATCATCGGCTCCACAACCCCTCGACTGCGACAACTATGCAGGCATAGCCAAAACTGTATAACAATGAGCTCGAAACCAACAACCGACCAAAGCAGCACTCTAAACATGGAAGCTGTATTAAACAAGTGTTACTAGAGTATTGCTTTACAACCAAAGGTCACATGACCCGACATTACATCAGACAACAGAAGCCAAACTATGTTGCTAATCAACAAGAACCAAAAAGTCCTAAGAGGCCGCAACATAAGGCGACTTCCCAGCCCATAGATTCCAGACTGCTACCCTGGGAACCCCAAACTACTCGTCGATGTCCATGTTGAATCACCACCACCGGGGTGAGAACTTCACCTGAACCAAAATTAAGAAAACCTGAGTACGGGAGGTACTCAACAAGACTCAATTAACCTATTATATATCTTCTTCTTTTAGAAAGAGTTATGAAGGTTATTTTGCGTAAAGCCATCTTTGTTTTTCCAAGTTGAGGAAGGAGTATCACGTCTCATGGAGTATTTTGAAAACAGATGAGAAAGCTACTCAACTACTGATATCATCATTTTTTCAAACCAACAAATATATCAGCACCTCGTGCTTCAAAGATCACCACCTGAAGTTGTTTCAGTACCTCATGCTACAAGGTAACCCCTCTCGGCATCTCCGGGGAGGCTTCCTTCATTCGTTATCAACAAGTTTTAGTCATTCCGTTCAAGTTATCTATGGTCATAGAATCCGTCACCAAGTCGTCCTTAACCGCGCACACGGCTTTTTGAAAAGATTTAACCCTGCGGGGGTGTACAACTTTAAACACACGTACCAACCAACTCTTAATGCCAGTACATTAGCACTATTCCGGGAAGTGCCGGCAGATGGAGGTTGACCACTACCTTTCCCTTACTTCGCCTATTCCATGAGTCGCTCTGAGTAGAGATGGACCGCCAATAGGGAGTGTCCATCTCATGTCGGTTCTCTATCGTTGTGCGCAATGCTCGACGGTTACCTACCCACAGAGCGCCGATACATCCCCACATCCTAGTTTTGAAAGTGTTTTAATATCCCTGCAAATCCAAATGGAAAGCCCGAACTAGGCGACTCATGGAACAAACTAGGCAAGTTGAGACAGAGGGGATTCCAAGCCTCGTGTGGATGCACGCTCAGTCTTGGCTCGAAGACGAGAACTCGCTCCTAGGGGCATGTACGAGACAACCACCATAGACCCTCTGTGGTCTCGTCATCCACACCTTTAAATCATGTTAAACAAGTTCTCTTAACTTTCCGCAACATTCTATTATACTAGATTCATTCGCAACTCTGATTCATCAACCGGATGGAGCAGAGATAACAAGCATGTATGACTAAGCACAACATATTTAAGGCTTTGGCGATGAACACAATCAAACATATGGCTGCTAGGAGTAGTGGTCCAGGATAAGTAGGCTATGCATGGTATAGGAGAACTCTAACTACTGACACAAGATACATTGGAATCAGATGCAATGTACGAGAATCAAAAGTCTTTCGAAATCATATATGGGCAGATAAGAGGTTATACATGCCATTCTTCTAGAAAACTAGAGAAAGTCTTCAGGAATAAGTGCTTGACTTGTCGGTTAAGATCAAGTATTCGTCATGCCGTTGTCGATCTTCTCTTCGGAGTCACGTTCTACCGGTCAGAAGCAAAACACCGAAAGAGAAACAATAATCAAACATGGCATCGATGCAATGCGCAATATGTATGCATGAGCAAGTTAATGCACTGAAATAAAGCCCTAAACATGTTTGATGGGTTTCTAGGGTTCGTATATCAGTTATGCATTTTTACTGAAATTAGCCCGAAATGGGCCCGAAGGGGCGTTCCGGGAAATTATGAAAGTGAGTACCATTTTAATTGCTCAAATGGGTTTGAAAACACCATAAATGGATTGCATTTATCATTTTGAGCAATTTGGTATATAACTTTTAATTTTCTAATTTTAGTGAATAAAAACTTATTTTTCCATTTTTAAATGAATTAAACTATATTAAAATAATGTATAAGAATAAAGGTTGTCAAACATGTATGAAAATTACATATTTGGGTAGAGAATAATTTTCTAACGAAACCATATTTTTATCTTATTTTTCTGATTAATATTCTGGAAGATATTTATTTTACAAATTTAAATCTTTTTCTGGAATTATTAAATAGTAGAGGGCCCACGTGTCAATTTAAATAAACTTTTTCTACTTATTTTCAAACAGGACAAACCGGCTGACAGAGCAGGCCCGCAGTGGCGTCACTGTGACGTCACAACAACGTGAGCAACGGCCACCGTGGCACTGCCGTGGTCACCGCCAACGACTCGAGCCGAATTGGCGCTCGGGGAGGGGTGCGTTGGGTGCAGCATGGCGGGGGAGACCTTAATGCGGTGGCGCCGCTAGCAAAACGTCACCGGGGAGCCGCCAGGAGGAGCTTCCGCGGCGTCGACGTACGGCCAACGGCGGTAACGAGTTACAGAGAGGGAGAGGCCGATTGGAGGATACTGATAGGTGCAGGAGCTCACCGTAGAGACGATGGGAGTGTTGGGAAAGTTTGAGGAGGTCGGAGTTGACGGCGGCGAGCTCGGGAAGCTGGCGGCCGTACACGAGGAAGACGGCCCGATTCCGGCGTATGAGGCCATCCCGACAAGCGATATTCGACGGGGAGGTGGAGGAGGACACGACAGTTCCGGGGGTGGGTTTAATTTGGCCCGAGGTGGCCGGAGAGGGCAGAAACCTGCGGCGGCAAGCAGCGGTCGGCGGTTAGGGTTTGGTCTTCGTAGGGGAGTTACAGAGAGAGAGGGACAGAGCTCGGGGTGCAGGAGGAGCAGAAGGAGGGCACGACGCTCTCTCCTGGGGAGTCACCTGCGCAGGGGGGCGGTAGCATCACGTGGCGCCGACGGCCACGGAGCTGCTCCTACTGGCGCAAGGAAGAAGACGATAAAATGTCAGTTTTCTGAAAACCCCCTGGGAAAACTAAAAACTGCAGAGAAGTCCTTTTCTATTTTAAAACCAGAACTAAAACAAAGTTTTGAGGGACTTTTGGAAACAGAAAAATTGACAAAAATAGTTTCTGGAAACCTTGTAAAATTTCCAACCAAACCATGTTTTTGTTTTCCAAATTTGAAAATGTTTTTAAAACAAATTTTGGGTGACCACTTTAAGTGGTTTTTGGTCATTTGATATGTTATTTTCAAATGCAAGATTTTAAACCATTGTTTTCATGCATGTATGAGATGCCAACAACACGCCACCACCCTATTGTAGGAAAACAGGGATGTTACATTTTTCTAGAGCACCAACAATGTCTACACATGAGCCAAGCATATTGAAACGATCAAAGACTTTTCTAGCTTCTATAGCAACATCTCCAAATTCTTTAAGCATAGTTTCTAAGATGAAGTTTCTTTTCTCAACCACTTCAATGTTATTCAAGTTTAGGAACATATGTTGTAATATGGGATGGAGGTTAACAAACCTAGCTTCTAGCATGTGAACTAAAGAAGTTGCAGCAGTCTCGTAATTGGGAGCAAGATCTACTACGGATTTTTCCTCAAAGTTATCATGCTTACGAACATGATCAAAGAATTATTTGATAGTGTCCTTTCCAAGTATAGAACCACTTCCTATCGGCAAATATTTCAAGGTAAGCTTAGGGAACAACATGATGAAAAATATCAATGTAGTGACAAAAATAACAACTAGAATAAGAACTAATTTTTTTGTGTTTTTGATAAAGAGAAGCAAAACAAGACAAAAATAAAAAAAAACAACACAATAAGAAAAATAAAGAGGTTGAGAGTGAGAGACTCCCCTTGCTAGAAGACTTCTTCCTCCCCGGCAACGGTGCCAGAAATTTCCTTGATGCTACGTGTTGGGAACCCCAAGAGGAGGTTGTGATGAGTGTAGCGGGAGGAATTTCCCTCAGTTAAGAACCAAGGTTATCTATCGAGTAGGAGGAAGAGGATCTTTGGACGGTTGATTCCACTGACGGTGGTGCTGGCGCTTGATGACCCACAAGTATAGGGGGTGTATCATAGTAATTTCGATAAATAAGAGTGTCGAACCCAACAAGGAGCAGAAGGTGTTGACAAGCAGTTTCGATGAAGGAATAACTGTAAACACTGGAAAAAATATTTGTAGGGGGTTTTGATATTGCAGATAAATAAAGTGTGAGTAAGTAAAATACATCATTAATAATTGCAGGAAGTGGCCCAATACTTTCTTCATCAAAGGACAAGCCGGTGAGTTTACTTATGATTAACAAACGTTCTCGAGGACACACGGGAGGTTTTTGTCAAGTGTTTTTGTTCCATGCAGCTGAATTATGTTAGTTATTTTGATAAGTGTTGTGTGGGTGAACCTATGCTAATGTACCGTCCCATCCAAGACTAATACATACTTGTGATTATACCCCTTGCAAGAATCTGCAACTACAAGAAAGTAATTAAGAAATAAATCTAACCACAGCTTTAAACTCCGGGGTCCTACGCTCCCTCGTGTAATGGTTTCCTAACGGGGTTTAGCTTTCTGTCACTCCGGCAACCCCACAATTAGTAGCCAAATACACGATGCATGCCCCCAGGCCAATAAATGGTGAAGTGTCATGTAGTCGACATTCACATGACACCACTAGGAGAATAACACCACAACTTAAATATCAAACATTAAATATTATTCAACACTACTTCACTACTAACAACTTGACTTCTCCCATGTACTCAAGAACAACACGAAATACTCACAAGACATCATATGGATCTTAATCAGAGGTGATATAATGGATGATAACAATCTGGTCATAAAGTGCAAACATCGATAAATCTCACAAGCATCAACTACTAAAAAGTAATCCACGCTGGGAGAGAGATCTAATGCAAAAAAAACGATAGAGGCCCCTACTTGTTACAGCGGGATGACGGTGGATGATGAGGGTGATGGTTCTGGTGGTGATGAAGATGATCATGACGATCTTGATGATGCCAGAGCGATGACGGTGACGATGGCGATGATTTCCCCTCTCCGGAGAGGAATTTCCCCGGCAGATTTCTCCCTGCCAGAGAGCTTTTCTCTATCGGGTGTTTCCCTCCCCGCAGCGGTGGCGGAATAATTCTTTGAAGATGGAATGAGGCTTAGGGTTCCCTGGGGGCCAGGCACGCCAAAGATGACCCCCATAGGTGGGCCAGGGTGAGCACACCTCAAGGTGGCGCGGCCAGGGGCGCGCCACCCCTAGGTGTGGGCCCCTGGTGGCCCCCCTCTGGCTCTCCTTCTGGCTGGGTTCCTCCTCTGAACTTTTAGGAACCCCCGGATGTCCGCCTTCTTCTTCTGATCTTCTCAAATATGGTATCTCGACGGTGCTTTTTCCATCAGATTTCTGGTCCCGGTGTTTATTCTCCAAAAATTATAAAACATGCAAAATAAGATAAAATAACATAAGAGATGCATCATAGCATGAAATATTCGATGAATAACAGAAAGTCATGATATAAGAGTGATGCAAAATGGACGTATCAACTCCCCCCAAGCTTAGACCTCGCTTGTCCCCAAGCGAAACTGAACTCGGAAAACATGACCACATGTTTATGGAGTGAAGAGTCGATAAATAAAATACAGACAAGAAGCATCACATTTACCTATGCACCAATCATTAAAAACAACAACTTCCTCTCATATAACTTAACTTCGAACAAGTAAAGGGAGTCAGAAATAAAGATGCAAAAGAGAGAATCAAAATTGGTAATGGCAAACTTCGTTCTTGGTCAGAGAACATTTAATGAAATTATACTTATCTTAGGTGAAGTCTTTATAACAAGGTTTATACGGTAGAGCTTAACATGTTTAATTAAAACAACTCTTTTACAGTGATTCATAGCTTTCAAAATAATATTCATTCAGATAATGAAGCATGTGCTAAACAAACAAGGATAGAAAACGTGATTGAATAAATAAACATATAGATGATGTGATCACAACAACTCAAATGCTTGCTGGAGACAGAAGGAAATGGGTTTACGGACTCAACATAAAAGTAAAAGATAGGCCCTTCGCAGAGGGAAGCATTTACTACTCATGTGCTAGAGCTTTTATTTTAATAAACAGAGGTTTAAAATGCATGACACTGCTCCCATCCATCTTACACAAACCATGGCTAACCGAATCCTCGGGTGCCTGCCAACAATCACAAACCGTGGAGGAGTGTCTAAATTTTGAGAGGTGTATGTTTATGTCAACGAATGGCAAACTGAAAATACAGTACGTCACAAGCCAACTAGACTCACAAGAGCGGCTCCCATAGAAGGACGCAACTAGTATAGAAGGTCATCCCTCTTTCTCTTTTGTTTACACAATTATGCTTTGACTGATAAATCAGGGGCAAAAAGGGTGAAGAGAATTTGTATTATTATTTGGGGTTGGGAACCCCACTGCCAGCTCTTCTAGGTGTGTGAGTCCAATCAACAAGTGAGATAAAGATTCTCTATTTGCGTCCTCATGAGCTAAAACAGGAACACAAAACAGGAGTAATTTGAAAGTTTTAAAGGTTGCACATGAGCAATTTACTTGGAGTGGCGGTGAAATACCACATGTAAGAAGGTATGGTGGACACAAATGGCAAGGTTTTGGGGTTTAAGGTTTGGATGCACGAGAAGCATTCCCTCTCAGTACAGGGTTTTTGGCTAGCGAGGCTGGGTAGCATGCATAAGAATTGAAGGAAAACAAACAAATATACGTATGATGAAACCAATCATGCAATATTCATTGAAAGCACAAGCGATCTTAACTTTTGAATACTAAGTTTATGAGCTAATAGGCAAATTCCTCTTTCTTATACTAGCAACTCAAATTATTATTTCTGCTGACCCAAGCTAAGTTTGCCAAAACCAACTAGATTAACTTGATGATCTCTAGAGTGATACCAAATACTAATAGCAAGCTCAACCATATGACACAAGTTGAAAACTGAAATAATGTGCATAGAAAGTAAATGATGAAACTTCTCATTAATATTTCAAACCGGAAACTCACACCAACGGATACAACGATAACCAACTAGGGAGAGACACTTCCATACTGAAAACCATCGTATATGATAACTTCTCTACTCATGATATGACTCTAATGAAAAAGTAAAAAGATGAAAGATAGTGATGTACCGCAGCACTCCCCCCAAGCTTGGAACAAGCCGAGGGGATGCCAATACCCATGACGAATCAATTCTTCGGAGGTGGTGAAGGTGGAATCACTCGGAGAGGAGTCAGAAAACCTTTGATGATACGACGAAGCTCAAGGTTTTCCGCTCCCATAATTGCTACCTCGGCCTTGAGAATATGATATTGTTCGCAGAATTGATCGGCAACCCGGTGTGCTTCAGCTATCCTGGGGAACACGTTGGGGTCTCGATCCTGAGGCACGGTCCCCTGCACAATATGAGAGTAACGACGCTGAGGATTGATGGATCCCACAAAGGTGGGGTTTCTTGTTGGTGCTGGTGCAGCCCTTCGGATCTCTTCCCTCAAACTGCTAACCATGGCTTCCCTTCTTGCATCTATCTCTTCCTCCATCGCCCATCCCGTGACAGTACCCTCGTGGATGGCTTGCTGGATTTGTCGAAGACGACATGCGGCGTAATCCTCAATGCTAGAGTTGAAAGAGGACATCTTGACCTAGAAACTTTGAACTCCTGCCAGGAAAACAGCTCGAAACAGAAACACGACGAGAAAGCGATATACGGACCTCGGGGGGTCCGGGGCATTATATAGCAAAAAGTTTCATAACGAAAGGAAAGTCCAGGTCGAAAACGAGTCGGAGAGGGGCTCCGGGGTGCCCACACCATGGGATGGCGCGGCCAGGGGAGGGCCCGCGCCACCCTATGGCGTGGAACCTCCGGGTGAAGGGAATATGCCCGAGAGGCAATAATAAAATGGTTATTATCGTATTCCTTGTTTATGATGAATGTTTATTTCTCATGCTAGAATTGTATTAACCGGAAACGTTGATACATGTGTGCTTAATAAACAAACAATGGTTCCTAGTAAAGCCTCTCTTTTAACTAGCTCGTTGATTAATAGATGATCAAGGTTTCCTGATCATGAACATTGGATGTTATTAATAACGGGGTCATGTCATTAGAAGAATGATGTGATGAACATATACCCAAAGAGAATATAGCAATGCGATCAAGTCATTTAGTTTACATTGTTATATAAAACACACGAAGTAACTTATTCCTTAGACCATGAGATCATGTCAATCACTGATACCGGAAGAGTGCTTTGATGGCATCAAACGTCACACCGTAACAGGGTGACTATAAAGGTGTCGTTGAGTATTCGGAAAGTATTAGTTGAGGATCATGGATCAAGAGTGGGATTTGTCCATCCAAATGACGGAGAGATATACTCTGGGCCCTCTCGGTGATATCACATCAAAACCGCTTGCAAGCACGTGATATGATCACAAGGATGTTATATCACGGGAACGAGAAAAGAGTACTTGTCGGTAACGAGATTGAACAAGGTATGGTTGATACCAATGATCGAATCTCGGACAAGTAAAATATCGCGAGACAAAGGGAATAGTTCACGGCGTTGTTGGTTCACACGATCACGAGAGTCATCGTTGAATATATAGGAGTCATCACGGATCTCCAGATCCCGCTGTTGATTATTGATCGGAGAGGAGTCTCGATCATGTCTATCTTATTCGCGAACCGTAGGGTGACACACTTAAGGTTCGATGGCGCATTTGAGAGGATACGGAATATCGGAGAAAAGTTTGGACAGCACCAAAATTGTTTCGGGAATATTGAAATAGTCACCGAAATTGTTTCGAGTAATTTTGAAATAGTTCAAGGGATTCTTATCAAATGGTTGTTAATAGATTTAACAACTAACTCAAGGGGTTATATGTTAATGTTTGTTAATGGAATTAACAAATATTAAAATAAAGAAATAAAATTGTTTTATTTATTTATTAAAGAAAACCCTTGGGATTTTGAGTGGGAATTCATGGAAGAATGAGTGGGTTGAGTGGAGACTCCACTCACATGATGAGGGAGAGGTGGAGGCAGCCAAAAAATTCGTGGCTGCCATCCCCTCCTATAAAAGGAGGGGTGAGAGCTCCCTCTCCCCACACACACACTTGTGTCATCTCTTCCTCCCTCCTGCCGCTGCTCCACCACTTGTTCGTGCGCTTGGCGAAGCCCTGAGCAATGTTTTTCTCCACCACACCACGCCGTCGTGCTGCTGGAGTTCCGAGGGATCCTCTACTTCCGCGCCCCGCTGGAACGAGGGAACGGAGGTCGTCATCAACCGTACGTGTGACCGATCACGGATGCACCGCCGGATTGCGGTGCCATCTTCTCGCTATCGGGATCTGTGTGAGTACGACTACGCCAACAACGAGATTTGATCTCGTACCACTTTGAGTCTTCGAGGGTATGTGTTCTCCTTAACCCTCTTGTTGCCCGTTGCACTTCGTCTCATAGATTAGATCTTGGCCTTTCGGGTATCTCTCGCGTAGGAAAATTTTTGTTTTCTATGCTACGTTCCCCTTCAGTGGTATCAGAGCCGGATCTATGCGTAGATGTTTTGTACGGGTAGAACACAAAAGGGTATGTGGGCGTTGATGATCATGTTATTACCTCCTTGATTATTTTATGATCTTAGTGGCATAGTGGGATGAAGCGGCCCGGACTAACCTTACATGTCCACGTACATGAGACTTGTTCCACAACTGACATGCAACTTGTATTGCATAAGTGGCTTGCGGGTGTCTGTTTCTCCTACTATAGTTAAGATCTAATCTATGAAGGGTTGCTAAAAATATGTTTATCAACGTTGTGGTTGATGTTCGTAGGTATGAACAGTTCTATCCTCGAAAGCCCTAAGCCACGTAAAATATGCAAAAATAAATTAGAAGCGTCTAACTAGTTTTTGCTGGGCATGTGATGTGATATGGTCAATATTACAAATTTGATTATGAGATGATCTATTTTGTAAATTATTGATATACCGGAAGGTATCCATATGGTTGTCTTCTTATTGATGGACAATCAAGTTTGGGGTACCGTGGTACTTGGTACCACGCCGGTGGAATGATTGAGATCATACCATAATGCACATGATGGAGATCAAGTGCAAGAAGGACCAAATCATATCACGTTATCCTTTCATGTGATGTTTGTGATGTTAATCCTTTTATGCATCTTGTTTTGCTTAGATAACGATGGTAGCATTATAAGATGATCCCTCTCACTTAATATCAAGATAATAATGTGTTCTTCCTTAAGTATGCACCGTTAAGAAAGTTCGTCGTTTCGAGACACCACATGATGATCGGGTGTGACAGACTCAACGTTCGCATACAACGGGTGTTTTCAAGCCTAGCATGTACAGACATGGCCTTGAAACACACGCAATACTACGGTTCTACTTGGCGAGCCTAGCATGTACAGACATGGCCTCGGAACACGTAACCGAAAGGTAAAGCATGAGTCATATGGATGATATGATGAACATGTCGATGTTCGCCTTTGAAACTACATCATCTCACGTGATGATCGGTTTTGGTGTAGTGAATTTGGTTCGTGTAATCACTAAAGACGACTAAGAGGGATGTTGTTTTTGAGTGGGAGTTCATGGTTTAATTTTTTAATTAACTTGAACTTATTTATCATGAACAACAAATCAAAGTGAATTTGCACAACTTGTAGTAGTCATTGGCATCCACATAACTACCTTACACTTAGATTGTTAATTGAGATATAACTGTTATGATCTGGTAAATACCATTTAAGATTGGTACCGTATTAGTGAAATTTAAAATTGAATCCTATTGTAGATTTTCGGTATTTCCTACCTAGCTCCATATGGTTAATGATTGATTAATCTAGAGAGAAAATAATTCCTACTTAGAATCCAGAGTCATGGTTGCTTTCATATTACTTTATCTTCAAAAGAATGTTTTGTTGATCAAGGTGATTTTGGAACTGAAAAGAGTTGTTTTCAGAAACAATCAAGTGAAAGATATATTGATATCTAGAAACTTATTTGTAGCACCATGACTGAGTATAATTTAGCGTGATAATGTTTGCTTATATTATCTGAATATATGCAAATTTAGCGTGGCAATGTTTGCTTATATTATCTGAATATATGCAATGATTGAAGACGCTAGGTGTTTGAATATTCCAAGAAATTGGATGCTAAAAATTATCCTCTAAATTCCTTCCTTCGAGCTATAGTAGCTTAATCATAAAATTGTTATGATGGGATGGATTAAAAGTATGTGTAAAGTTGTTTACCTTACTTGGAGATTGCTAAGAGTGGAATCTAGAAGAATTCTATTAATATGGTGATATTAGTAGAACAATCAAACTCAAAGTATGACTCAATGGGTGATAGTATATGACTAACACGCCAAAGAAAATGAGCTAGTACGGCCAGCATTGTTTGATGTTGAATGATTCTTCTATAAAGGAAAGGGAATATTGAAAATAGAATTACAAAAAGATATATGGCAGAAAAAGAAGATAACTGGAAAGTCCAGCTCAGTAGTATATGCTTGATATACAAGTTATAGATGTATTACTAGTTAACAAAGTATTTTTGGGTATTTTGATACCACATTGGTTGGTATGAGTTGTCATACAAAGCAACGCAATGAAAGAAATACAAGGGCCTAAAAGGAACTAGTAATAGATGTGGAATCGATTATGACAAGAACATAAATAAAGTGTTATTGTGTTCATTGTCGTATCAAACCAACCAGTCAAGATTTATTTGAAGAACTTAATAATTTGTTATTTTGTTCTAGTCTTTTGTGAGAACAAATGAGATTGTTCAAACTATGATCATATTCCATAATTGATGGATATGTTAATATAAATCATGTTGGTAAAGTAAACATCTATAAGACTAAATGCTAAACGTTGCAAGACGTTGAAGAGTTTCACTTAAATTGTGACACCACCATTTTAGTTCATATCGGAAAGGAAAACATGAAGGAACTCCATATTGATGGACTTCCAGAGTCATTTTATTGACGCTTGTGAGACCTCTTCCAAAAGATGACTAGAATTCCGTTCTTAGGCCAAAGTAGAATGGACGACTAATTCAGTGGAGATTATACATATTGATGTATATAGTCCATTATGTGTAGTCATGTATGGTGGATTAATTTTTCCTTCATAAAATTCTGTTGATGATTTAAGTAGATATGTGAGTATATCTATTTAAAGGGAACAGAGTTTGACATTTTGAATTAGTTCAAAAGGTTGTTAATATGAAGTTAAAATCAATGTAACAAGATAATCAAGTATTTATGATTGGATCATAAAGGATAAAGTTTGAGTTACAAGTTTAGCAAAACATCTGAGAAGTTGCAGAATTGTTCTACAACTTATACTTCTCGAATACCCCACATTAGATTGGAGTATTCAAAAGACAAAATCAAACCATGTTTGACATGGTAAGATTAATAAAATTGCCATTATAATTTTGTAGTTTATACATTAAGGACAACCGCTTTTACACTGAAAAGAGCACCATCATGATCCGGTTAAATTGACAACATATAAGATATGGTTTGGGTAATGACCCGAATTGTCATTTTTCTTAAGTTTTGGTATGCATAGCATGTGTAAAATGTTTACAACCAAAATAGGATAAATATATGTTTATAAGGTTATCCCAAATAAAACATTGGGTATTTCTCCTATCACCGAACCAAAAGACAAATGTTGTTTGTCAGAAATGGTTGATTTCTCGAGAAAGTAGTTCTTGCGAAACAAGTGAGTGGGAGCACAGTACTAACTCAACGAGATTAGAGAATCTTCGTTATCATGTCAAGAGTAGCGCAGCACTGGAAGTTGTTCCGGGGTTTACTATTTTGACAAAGTAGAAGACACTACATCCGTTGTAGATACTTCGGATGAGTTTGCGAACTGTACCAGAAAAGTCCAAAAACTTTGTACTTAGAACAACTTGTGGTTTAAGTATAAAGTGTTGTTTTGACAACAAAGGACCTGGACCTTATAAAGGAAGCAAATGATGGGCCCTGACTTCGTAAAATTGACTATGAGTCATTATATCCGCCATAGTATCCTTGTATGAATATCAAGTATGTGACTTGGTAGTACTTTCGATAGGCTTGACGCCTAACGATAGCAAAAGGGTCTATATAGTGACAAAGACATGGATTTTCCATCCTTTGAAAGTTGTACTTATCGAAAAGTTGTTTTCGACGAAGTTCAAAGAGTTGACTACTACAAGATTTCGATCTTCCGTAGTAATGCTTTAGTCTTTGCGGATAGTTCTAGCAAAAAGTTACATATTATGATATGGCAGTTGAATAACAAAACCAACTCTCCTCTCGAGGCAGTTTGATCAAGGATGTGTACTTGACACAGTCTGAGAGTTTTGTAAAATTCAAAAGGTTGCTATAAAGGCATGCACACTTCAATGGTTGAAGTGAGCATAGCGAAGTTGAAATCTTTAGCTTAATGAAGTTATCAAAAGAGTTTGATTCCATCATGAATGATAAAGATGCTTGTAGAGTTACAAGAAATTAAGTGGGAGCGCTATGACATATTTCCAATACTTTATGTAGATGACATATGGTTGATTGGAAAATATGTATTTTAAATTAACACGGTTAAGATTTTCATATTGATGAAAGGCTTGGAAGATATTGGGCATCGATGTCTATAAAAGATGGATTCAAGCGCCTGATATGATTGAAGCCAAATTACATAGATGAAATATTAAAGTAAGTCAATATAAAATTGATAAGAAGGAGTTCTTGTCACATGGAAAATAATTGAGCAAGATTCATGTGTTTTGACACATGATGAGCATCATTGAAATTGAGATTTCTAAGTCATGTTTCCATGCTATGTACACAACCAGATGAGTCCTATGCTATAAAATGTTATAGTAGGATAATTCATATGATGATTAGACGACAGTGGGAGAGATCCTTGTGTCATTTTAGAAATGCTAAGGATATGTTTTCCTATATAGTAATGACAAAATATTAGTTGTAATATGTTACGCTAATAGTCTTGTCATTTATTCAAGTAATTTTATCTCAAATAAAATATGTGATGAAGGGTAGCACAATAGGATGGAAGAAAGTTCCATGCTGGATTTGAAAGAGTTTCAAAATTGAAATATTGTGACAGATACTACAACAAAGGCTAAAGTATATCGTTGTGTTAACAACTGATTATAAGAGTATTTTGTGTCAAGGAGTTCTTTATTGAACTTGGTGAATTTCCAAGAATGCTGAAACTATGAAGCTACATTTTCACAATGTTAGTAACATCAGTTTAAGCTGAGGAATTAAGTTTTCATCAATTGACCATATATATACAAAGCCATCTCATTAGAGAATGAGTGATGCGTGTAGACGCAAAGAACATGCAAATACAATAGGACCTGAACAGTTCAGATCTTTTTGATGATGTTTACCGCATGCGAAGCATGGTAATAACACTGGTACGCCATATGTGTTAAAGTGCTTACAGACTAGATTATTGACTCTAGTGCAAGTGGGAGACTGAAGGGAATATGCCCGAGAGGCAATAATAAAATGGTTATTATCGTATTCCTTGTTTATGATGAATGTTTATTTCTCATGCTAGAATTGTATTAACCGGAAACGTTGATACATGTGTGCTTAATAAACAAACAATGGTTCCTAGTAAAGCCTCTCTTTTAAGCTCGTTGATTAATAGATGATCAAGGTTTCCTGATCATGAACATTGGATGTTATTAATAACGGGGTCATGTCATTAGAAGAATGATGTGATGAACATATACCCAAAGAGAATATAGCAATGCGATCAAGTCATTTAGTTTACATTGTTATATAAAACACACGAAGTAACTTATTCCTTAGACCATGAGATCATGTCAATCACTGATACCGGAAGAGTGCTTTGATGGCATCAAACGTCACACCGTAACAGGGTGACTATAAAGGTGTCGTTGAGTATTCGGAAAGTATTAGTTGAGGATCATGGATCAAGAGTGGGATTTGTCCATCCAAATGACGGAGAGATATACTCTGGGCCCTCTCGGTGATATCACATCAAAACCGCTTGCAAGCACGTGATATGATCACAAGGATGTTATATCACGGGAACGAGAAAAGAGTACTTGTCGGTAACGAGATTGAACAAGGTATGGTTGATACCAATGATCGAATCTCGGACAAGTAAAATATCGCGAGACAAAGGGAATAGTTCACGGCGTTGTTGGTTCACACGATCACGAGAGTCATCGTTGAATATATAGGAGTCATCACGGATCTCCAGATCCCGCTGTTGATTATTGATCGGAGAGGAGTCTCGATCATGTCTATCTTATTCGCGAACCGTAGGGTGACACACTTAAGGTTCGATGGCGCATTTGAGAGGATACGGAATATCGGAGAAAAGTTTGGACAGCACCAAAATTGTTTCGGGAATATTGAAATAGTCACCGAAATTGTTTCGAGTAATTTTGAAATAGTTCAAGGGGATTCTTATCAAATGGTTGTTAATAGATTTAACAACTAACTCAAGGGTTATATGTTAATGTTTGTTAATGGAATTAACAAATATTAAAATAAAGAAATAAAATTGTTTTATTTTTTATTAAAGAAAACCCTTGGGATTTTGAGTGGGAATTCATGGAAGAATGAGTGGGTTGAGTGGAGACTCCACTCACATGATGAGGGAGAGGTGGAGGCAGCCAAAAAATTCGTGGCTGCCATCCCCTCCTATAAAAGGAGGGGTGAGAGCTCCCTCTCCCCACACACACACTTGTGTCATCTCTTCCTCCCTCCTGCCGCTGCTCCACCACTTGTTCGTGCGCTTGGCGAAGCCCTGAGCAGTGTTTTTCTCCACCACACCACGCCGTCGTGCTGCTGGAGTTCCGAGGGATCCTCTACTTCCGCGCCCCGCTGGAACGAGGGAACGGAGGTCGTCATCAACCGTACGTGTGACCGATCACGGATGCACCGCCGGATTGCGGTGCCATCTTCTCGCTATCGGGATCTGTGTGAGTACGACTACGCCAACAACGAGATTTGATCTCGTACCACTTTGAGTCTTCGAGGGTATGTGTTCTCCTTAACCCTCTTGTTGCCCGTTGCACTTCGTCTCATAGATTAGATCTTGGCCTTTCGGGTATCTCTCGCGTAGGAAAATTTTTGTTTTCTATGCTACGTTCCCCTTCACCGGGATCCATCTTCCTCTCGTTTCCGGCTAATAATTTTTCATATTTTCTAAAAACAGTAAAAATATAAGTTGAAAGATGTTTCGCGAAAGTTCTTTACCAAAATTGTCACCTATTCAAAAACTGACTCTGCAGTTTCTGAAATATGCTTCCTAATAAATTCCTCCGGGGTCATGGCTCGAATACAATTAACATTTTCATTATAAGGGTCTCCAGAAATATAATGCTTGAGTCTTTTGCCATTCACCACTTGTGAGGAGTTGTCTTCAAGGGAAACAATTTTAATTGCCCCCGGACGATATACTTCTTCTATAACAAAAGGTTCTTCCCATCTGGAGAGTGATTTTCCTGCAAAAAATCTGAAATAACACTTTCTCACCAACATGAAATTCTCTTTTAATAATTCTCTTATCATGCCACCTTTTAACTTTCTCTTTAAAAAGCTTAGCATTTTCATATGCTTCACTCCTCCATTCATCTAAAGAACTTAAGTCAAGCAGCCTTTTCTCACCAGCAAGTTTAAAATCTCTATTTAGGTCTTTCACTGCCCAATAAGCTTTGTGTTCTAATTCTAGGGGAAAGTGACAAGTTTTTCCATAAAACATTTTATAAGGATACATGCCCATGGGATTTTTGTACGCAGTTCTATAAGCCCACAGAGCATCATTTAATTTCTTAGCCCAATTTTTTCTAAATTTGTTAACAGTCTTTTCCAAGATAGATTTGATGTCTCTATTTGATAATTCTACTTGCCCACTAGTTTGAGGATGATAGGGTGAGGCAATTCTATGATTAACATCATATTTAGCAAGAGTTTTTATAAAACACCATGAATAAAATGAGAACCCCCATCAGTCATAAGATATCTAGGTACACCAAACCTAAGGAAAATAATATCTTGAAGCATTTTTATTGAGGTTTCACCATCGGCACTTTTAGTAGGTATAGCTTCTACCCATTTAGTAACATAATCAACGGCAACAAGAATATGAGTGTAGCCTTTTGAAGGAGGGAAAGGACCCATAAAGTCAAAACCCCAACAATCAAACGGTTCAATAATAAGAGAATAATTCATAGGAATTTCATTACGTCTAGAAATATTTCCAACCCTTTGACATTGGTCACAAGATAAAACAAATTTTCTAGCATCTTTAAAGAGAGTAGGCCAATAAAAACCTGATTGTAGAACTTTATGTGCAGTTCTATCTCTAGCGTGATGTCCTCCATAAGCACTACTATGACATTTTCTCAATATCTCTTGTTGTCCATTTTCAGGAACACATCTTCTCATAATACCATCAACACCTTATTTATACAAGTGTGGGTCATCCAAAAAATAATGCCTCAAATCATAGAAGAATTTTGTTCTTTGCTGAGCTGTAAAGGTAGGAGGCAAATACTTCGAAACAATTAAGTTAGCATAATCAGCATACCATGGACTCTCTTGAGAGCTCACTTTTATTTCAGCTAACTGTTCATTAGGAAAACTATCATTAACAGGAATAGGGTCATCAGAGATATTTTCTTATCTAGACAAATTATCAGCAACAGGATTTTCAGCACCCTTCCTATCCACAATATGTAAATCAAACTCTTGTAAGAGAAGAAACCATCTAATAAGCCTAGGCTTAGCATCTTTATTTTCCATAAGGTACTTAATAGCAGCATGGTTAGTATGAATAGTAACTTTAGAATCAACAATATACTGCCTAAATTTATCACAAGCGAAAACCACGGCTAGGAATTCTTTCTCAGTGGTAGCATAATTCTTTTGAGCGGCATCAAGGGTTTTACTAGCATAATGAATAACATTTAACTTCTTATCTACATGTTGTCCTAGAACAGCACCTATAGCATAATCACTAGCATCACACATAATCTCAAATGGTAAATTCCAGTCAGGTGGTTGAACAATACGGGCAGATATTAAAGCCTTCTTTAAAATTTCAAAAGCTTCTTTACAATCTTCATGAAAAACAAATGGTACATCTTTTTGAAGAAGATTAGTAAGAGGCTTTGATATTTTAGAGAAATCTTTAATAAACCTTCTATAGAAACCAGCATGACCAGGAATACTACGAATACCTTTGACATCCCTGGGCCGGGGCATTTTCTCAATAGCTTCAACTTTAGCTCTATCAACTTCAATACCTCTTTCAGAAATTTTATGTCAAAGAACAATTCCTTCATTAACTATAAAATGGCATTTCTCCCAATTAAGAACAAGATTAGTCTCCTCACATCTCTACAAAACTTTATCAAGATTCTGCAAACAATTATCAAAAGAAGTTCCATAGAAGGAAAAATCGTCCATGAAGACTTCCTCAATTTCTTCACAAAATCCATGAAAGATAGAAGGAGCATTACATAAACCAAAAGGCATACGTCTATAAGCATAGGTTCCAAAAGGACAAGTGAAAGTTGTTTTCTCCTAATCAAGCTTTCTAACAGCAATTTGAGAGAACCTAGAATAACCATCAAGAAAGCAGAAATGAGTTTTCTTAGACAACATTTCTAACATTTGATCAATAAAAGGAAAAGGATATGTGGGGACCCCAGACTAACAGTCTGAGACCTCCAGTATGCATACATTCACGGTCCCGTGATCAGTTAGTCGTGAACAACATACTCGAGTTGGCATTGCAGATTACAACATCCACTACACGAATACATGGCTTACACTACTGGTCACATGACTCAGTTGAAAAACAACTGCCACACAGGGCAGGAACACACACTAAACAGCGGAAGTCTTTAAAACACACTCGTGGTAAACCCAAGTCATGCCTTGACTACCTACAGGCTACTGACTCAGAGACGTTCCTAGTTTGCACAGCCGTCAGCGACACCATCTTCTTCAGGTTCTCCGGGTTTCTGCTCAAAGTCTGGCTAAGACAACAACCAGGGACGAAACCATTGTGAGTACATTGGAATGTACTCGCAAGACGCCCCAAATGAAATCTAAACATGCAAGTATGCATATATATATAGGTGGTAGGAAGGTTGTAATTAGAGTTCAACTAGCTATGATGAATTTAAGACCCAGCATAGTTGCACAAGTTTTATGTTCCTCTGTTGAAGAAGATACTGTAGAAGATATTTAATTTCTCATGTAGATATTGCATGTCCACAAGGTTTTGATACAACATTTTAAAAAGAGTAAAGTTTTTCTTTGCAAAACTTCTTGGAAGATCACATCTTCAAGATCATCATTTTTCCCGTACCTCAAAGGTACATTCATTCCCCTTCCACGTACCTCCCAGGTACAAATTTCAAAACACTTTTCAAGCTTTTCGAAAACATTGACACAATGCTAGCTACATGGCCATCCAACTGTCCATATCCGAGGACGCGGCTATTCTGAATAGTTTTACTCTGCAGAGGTGTACACAATCCAAAAGATCCAGTACATCCGCCATGAACAACCACGGACTGTCCAAGACAGTATGCAAACATTAGATAACTGGTCCTAACTATCAACTATGCAAATCTAGTAAATGACTACCTCTTCAACTGGGTTTGTTCTCCCCGGCACCGAGTGAGTCAGCCATATCGATCTGGTTTCCCCTGACAACACACCGCCATGGCAGGAGAGCCAACTGTTGCAACCAGTGGCGAACTTAATCCCACACTCTGATTGTCCCATGTTTTCCTTTTTGGCGACAATTCGGTTCAGGGGACTCTAACCCCTATAGAACATTGAGGTAGACACGGACTAACACCGACAAGCTTTTAGCTAGACCCCGTTCCCATATTGGTGTAATGTGGCAGCATGGCTTGATTGTCCGGCGAAGACTAGGTTATGTGCCATTTTTGGAAAACAAGTCGAAAACATTTCCTTCTTCACATACCTCCCTCAGACAAGGTCTCACCTTTCCTCGGGGGTTTTCCAAAACTTTTGTTTTCCAAAAAATATCAAGTTAAAATGTCCACTAAGACACTTAAGTTAATTCAATGATGACTCCAAATGTCTAAAGGGCTTGGTAACACCAAGATTATATAGTGGATAAAGCATAATGTAAACCTCAAATAGATAGTGGTATAGTCCAATTAAAATAATAGTTTTTGAATCAAACTTTTGTAAAACTTCAGAAGTAAAACATGCATGATAGATAATGATAATTAAAATAACAACAAGCATTTAGAGTGGCTTGCCTTGGCACTGGTCTTGGTCTTGCTCTTGAAATAAACAAGAGTTGCAATAAAAACCTCTCCAGGAAAAATACCGTCTTTGTTATCTAACATCGTAAACTCAAAAAGTAAAACACCCAATCAGAACCAAACAAAGGAAAGCACTTGTTAAAAAAATAAACATACAGAAATCATTTCATCAAACAAGTACACTCACAAACAATATTACTAGGGTGCACACCCACGAGCAAAATATGCACAGAAAAGACACATGAATAACACTAGAATTGATGCTATGGATCCTCAACCAAAATGGCATGAGTTCAGTGGGTATGCCACTCTTATATCATGCTCAAATAAGGTTAAATGACTCTGTGGTCATTCATGAGGATGAACAAAATAACATGGAAACAACCTAGGAACACATACACAAGCATAGGAAAATAATAACAAGCAATACTACAAGCCCATAGTGACACATGCTTTTCTAAACATGGAGAAATAATATAACCAGTAGCTAAGCAACCTAATAACAGAGCCAAAACAATACCAAACATATCATGGCATCACTCAATACATGAAAATAATCATGGAGCAAAAAGACCACTAAAACTAGAGATGCAAAAGGGGCCATTTAGACATGCATACCTGCATAACAATAATAGATCATCAAACATGATTTATTCTAACATGATGGATCTGTAAGATAGCATCCAAATAACAGATAAAACAACACCTAGACATGCTAGTAATATCAAAATAAAAATCTAATCAATGGCTCAAAAATTAAGCATGGAAATAACAACTTATGGCAGAAAATCATCTAAAATAACATTAGCTATGCTATGGAAAACAATACTAAAGCATTTATTCAAGTCATCATACCAATATGAGGAATAACATAATTTAACCTATTATTACTAGGAAAAACAACCTATGGAAATTATACTTTAAGAACATGCTTTTCACACACATTTTATTAACATGATAATGACACACTCAAGACACATCTAAAACATGTTATAATAACCTACACATGCTAGGAATCAATTTTATATCAAAAACAATATAACACACAATTTAATAAAGGCATAGCAATAATATGCAGAAAAGGGCTAAACACTAAATAATGCACCAAGCCTATTCTTTAACTCCTAAAATCATGAAAATTTAGTATTAGGTGCTCCTAGTCACTATAAAACGAACACAATTGGAGTGACCTAAAAAATCATCACCAATAAAATTAAATAAATCACAGAAGTGCTCTCTAACCTAAAACTAACGTGCATGTCATTTTCACACCACAACTCAAGTACACACAAGGCTGATTGCCACAGATAGATATTATCAAGGGCTACTCAGAAAAGTTTAGTTTGAAAGATTTAGACACCTAAAAATCAAGTTATGATTTAAAAGGTGAAACAGAGTGCTTATGCCATTTATTTTATTTCTCCTAAAATATAAAACAAAACATGGATCTGCAAGTTGGAGATGATTAATCATTTGTAGATCTACATCTGTGATTTTTAGTTTGGCTAGATTTTCTTATTTACATTTTATCTTGATTTAAACCAAGCATCAAAAAATAGATCCGCAGAAAACGAAAATACAACTTGCAGAAAAATATTAGCGGGCCAGATCTGCTCCGAGCTGAGCGATGCGGAGAGCAGAAGGGCGATGGGCCGGCCCACGCTCATTTCCTGCACGGAGGGGATTCAAAGTGTTGACGGTGGGCCGCGGTCAGGCCCGCCCGTCGGTGAGAGGCACCAGGCGAAGAGGTATCTTGCCGTTGGATTCAGATCCAACGGCCGGATGGATGCCACGTAGGAGAGCCCGCCGCTGATGACCAGAAACGGGCGGGCCAAACACATCCATGTTGGACCGAGGCGGCTTCTCGTCGGAGGTCTCGCCGCTGGACGCAGGGAGGCCCTCCTGGCCACGATTTCGAGTCGAAGAGGTTCAGGGGGACGACAGGGAGTCGATGCCTTCATCAGCGGCTGCAGGAAGGGACCGGAGCAGGGTCTGCGCCGGATCGAGGTGGCCGGCGACCTAGGTCGTGGATGGCGCCAGTCCTGCAAGGGGTGGGTGAAGAAATTGAGGGAGGGAAAATCAAATTGAGGGATGGAGAGAGCTAAGGGAAGATTAGGAGGTCGAGAGGGGGTGAATACCGAGCCAACGACAACCTCATGGCGACCAGCTGCCATGGCGGACCAGTGAGCTCGGGCGCGATCGCTTCCATGGATTCCGAGAGTGAGAGCAGTCTCGGTAATAGGGCACGGTTCGGGGGTCCTTCAGGGACATATTGGGTGGAGGAAGATGGTCCGAGACGACCGGATTTAGGAGCTCCCTCCTCACACTCGCAGGTGTTTGACAAGCTTCTGGGGAAGAATGAGGGCGAGAAGTGGGTAATGGGAGTCACGAACACACTCCAGGAGAGCTCGTGGAGCTAGTTGACGTAGTTTCGAGGGTGGGCATGCGTCCCAACTGTCGAAACGTGAGGGACGTGGCGAGCGTGTCCTGGGCGCCATGGACAGCTCATGGGAAAGGTAGAAGAAGACAAGAGGAAGGAAGGAGGCTTCACCAGAGAGTCATGGAGTGCGAGGGAAGTCTCCTGGTGCGATGGTTTCTTCTGGGCTGCACTGTGGGATGGAGTAGAAAAGGGGTGGGTGATCACTCCTTGTCCAATGGTTGCTGGATGAGATAGAGATAGAATGGAGGTGGTAGACCATGTCTAGGCTATTGAGGTACTAAATGCTAATGTCCAAGGGCAGGAGAGAGGAAGGGAAAGAGAGAGGGATGACCAGAACATGCATGATTCCAATAGTGTCCAGGAATAGCAGATATGGTTTTTTGATTGTTTTCACCATAATTTTAATAGCACATATGTGAAAATCATGTCCATTGGACAGAGGATGAAAAATGGAGTCTAGCTATGGTGGCCTCACAAGTTTGTGAAAATATTTCTTTCACAAAATTTTGGAATTTCGAAAATGGCGGAAAATGTTGTTAAATGTTTTCTCCAAAAATTTGAACACAACTTCCAATTTTTTTTGTACAAATATGTCCCACATGACCTTAGGCATGTTGGGTAATTTTTCCAAGATTTTAGGAAATACTTTTCTTCACAAAATATTTTAAAATCCGTTTTTGGCCTTTTGGAAAATGGAAAATAATAAATAGTAAAATATTTTTAAAACAAATATTTTTGAGTTGGGATGAGAGAGTGCATAATATAGATCTCAGAAGTGATTTCTAATAAACAACTCTTTTGAAAATATTTGAGGCACCAAGTGGAAAAGGGTGAAAACAGGGGTTTTATTTAATAGGCTAAAAAACATGAGGGAAGAATAATTAAATGGCCATTGAAAAATAAATGGGACACATGGATATGATGTATAGGTGATGGAGATGACAAGAGTAGGTTCATTGGTCTTGAAAACAATAAGGAGTGATTTTGAGTAACACAGAAAAAGTGCAATCAAGATAACAGGGATATGATCAATATTTCGGGATGCCTTCTAAAGGACTTCGATAGATGATACCAAAGTGTCTCAATATCAAAATTAACAACTAGTATGGATACTATAGATGTTAAACATGATATCCATGAAGGTGCATTAATGAGTAGATCAAGATTTGACGTAAAGGCATGTCTCCAAAGTTGGAAGTTTTTAAGAAAACAGAAAATGTGATGGTCATATGATGGAATATGATATTGATGCTTGATCTTGTTATTAGTAGGTTTTATTCACTCAAAAAACACACATTCATCACTAACACAAATAAACACTTCAAGCACACAAAGGAAAAGATCACACATAAAGCAGGGAAAATAACAAGACACACAGGATCACTCAAACAACTGAGTTCTTCAAATGAATTTCCAGGATGTTTTCTCAAGTGTTAATTAGAGGTAGTGATCAGGACACACCATGAAAACAGTACTTTGTTAAGAGGTTCAGCTCAAAAGTTGTTATTTCCAAAATAATATAATTGAGGTAAAACACAGGGGTAATATAATCCCCACTTATGGTTTTGGCAAAAGAGAAAGTGAGATGAGGTTTTTGGAATACTTGCAAACATATTTTGGTTGGAAACTGGTAGGAGATGGTTACCCAAAAAATACATTTCTTATAGTTTTGGAAATTGTCTTTTGTTTTCTCAAAACTTGGCTTTTGGGTTCCTTCTAAAATCAAGACATTTTCAGAATGGTATTTGACAAAAGAGGGTGATAGATGAAGATGATAAGCTTTCTTGTCATGACTTGATCACAAGGGTTGTGTTTTAAGAAAGTTATGATCATTGGTTTTAAGGTTAGTTGTTAACAAAGTCAAACAAAAAACACAATCAACAAGCAAATAGAAAAGAAACACAAGCATTAGTCAAACATATTAAAAAGTTTTTGTTGGCCCTTATTTTTGGGTTATTGAAAACAAGTTTTTCCTGTCTTCCAAATATTGGGTTGTTACAGCTCTTCCCCCCTTAAAATGAATCTCGTCCCCGAGATTCATAAGTGGGTACTTAAGAGTGTAACTAAAAACAAGAGGGCTTCTTCAATTTTTTTAAATGAAGATCCTTTGGCGGGGTGGTCTTCTGAGAACTCGAGGTGTTGATGTTGTCAGAATGTTGCTTGTCGTGGAGATGCATATGTTCACTTGACACTTCATGTCCTTGTTGTTGATGTTGGTGGAACGACACAAGCTAATGAAGGGTCTTGATTTTGCTTCTTCATAGATCTTCTGCCGTTGTCTAGACCTGGTCTTATTTTAGGGGTATTGCAGATAGTTACCCACGGAAACCATCTGGCCTCACATGGCGTCAGGTCCATAGACTTGACTCTCTCCGATTACTATTAGGAAAGCTGTTAGGAAACTCCTATAAGCTTCTTTGCTTCTTGAGTGGTCGTCTGCGTTGAAGTGCTTCCCCCCTTTGGTTAGTCTTTGTAAGTTGTCGGGGATTATCTTCATCTTTGTCTCATTTTTCCTTGGTGGCGATTGCAGGTCGTGGAAGAATTCGTTGGGTCTTGATCTTCGTGGAGCTCTGCAGGTGTCTTCTTAGGTGGTTTAGGGTCACCCAGTTAGCCTTCCCTTGGGAAAACTAGCTAGTGCCTTTTTCGAACCTCTCGTTAGATGTTAGTCTAAAATTAGATAGTTATGTTAGCAGTGTTAGTTTGGTAAAGTTTTGTTGGAGGTGCGAGACACACCTCTCTTTAACTCGGGCTTGAATCCGAATTCGTCGTCCTTCTTGATGGCTCTTGATGTAGTTGCACAAAATGGCGTGTGAAGTCCGTTATCCCTCTTGAAGAAGATTTCAGAGACCTTGGGCTCTCGGGTTGAAGTAGAGAGTGTTCCATACCTTGCACTTCTCGGGAGGGGATGGGGGATAAAACTTTTTAAAAGGGTTTTTTGCTAATTCATACTTTTTAAGAGATACCAAAAGTGTAACTCAGGCCGACATGGCAAAAAGAGTTTTTGCAAACAAACAGGAACAAAGAAAGGGGTAAAAGTGTGGTGACTTTGTTTTAATGAAAAGGCGTGCTTGTGAGACACATATGAAAACAATTCAAAAAAACACACAACAAGGGAACAAATAAAAACATCACGTGGAAGTAAACCAACCAAACAACACACAAGCGAAGAACAAACAAGGTAACTTTAGTACTAGCAAACGTCTATTACCGCTGAAGAACGGGTAGCTCAAGTAAAACAACTGAGCGAAACCTATCGAATCATGTGGGCTGGGTCGACCAGGGGTTGTTGAAGTCTTCATGTTGTTAACGTCGTTGTTGATCTTGATACATGGCAGAGTCTTCGGATCTAGAGGATTTCTTTATCTCATCTTGATCTTGAGGTCTTCGGAAGGAAGCTTCTTTTTCTTCGGGTTGCTAACTACTAAGGTCTTCCCGGGACATCGCCAAGTATGTAATTTTTTATAGAAAGGAAACATAAGAAAACTTTTTTGGTAGACTTTTAAATGAAAACCAAAGTTTTATAAACTCATGTTTATTTATTTACAAAACATTTTGAGCCATGAAAACAAAAGACAAAAAGGTATGTTTACTATATTCTCTGGTTTTCTTCAAAACTTCTGTTTTATAAACCAGGCAATAATTTTTTTTCGAAAATATGAGAAAAATGGAAACCATGCTTAGGGTTCCTTAGATAAAAACATTTTAGGAAGTAATATAGTTTTTACCAAAATGTTTTTATTTCCTATCTGACGTCCATGCTAAAATAAGGTCTCCTAAAGTAAGGATGGCTCTGACACCAACTCTGTGGGGACCCCAGACTAGCAGTCCGAGACCTCCAGTATGCATACATTCACGATCTCATGATCAGTTAGTCGTGAACAACATACTCGAGTTGGCATTGCAGATTACAAAATCCACTACACGAATATATGGCTTACACAACTGGTCACATGACTAAGTTGAAAAACAACTGCCACGCAGGGCAGGAACACACACTAAACAACGGAAGTCTTCAAAACACACTCGTGGTAAACCCAAGTCATACCTTGACTACCTACAGGCTACTGACTCAGAGACGTTCCTAGTTCGCACAGCCGTCAGCGACACCATCTTCTTCAGGTTCTCCGGGTTTCTGCTCAAAGTCTGGCTAAGACAATAGCCAGGGACGAAACCATTGTGAGTACATTGGAATGTACTCGCAAGACACCCCAAATGAAAGCTAAACATGCAAGTATGCATATATATATATGTGGTAGGAAGGCTGTAATTAGAGTTCAGCTAGCTATGATGAATTTAAGACCCATCATAGCTGCACAAGTTTTCTGTTCCTCTGTTGAAGAAGATACTTCAGAAGATATTTAATTTCTCTTGTAGATATTGCATGTCCACAAGGTTTTGATACAACATTTTAAAAAGACGAAAGTTTTTCTTTGCAAAACTTCTTGGAAGATCACATCTTCAAGATCATCATTTTTCCAGTACCTCAAAGGTACATTCATTTTCCTTCCACTTATCTCCCAGGTACAAATTTCAAAACACTTTTCCAGCTTTTCGAAAACATTGACACAGTGCTAGCTACATGGCCATTCAACTGTCCATATCCGAGGACGCGGCTATTCTGAATAGTTTTACTCTGCAGAGGTGTACACAATCCATAAGATCCAGTACATCCGCTGTGAACAACCACGGATTGTCCAAGAGAGTATGCAAACATCAGATAACTGGTCCTAACTATCCACTATGCAAGCGCTAGTAAATGGCTACCTCTTCAACTGGGTTTGTTCTCCCCGACACCGAATGAGTCAGCCGTATCGATCTGGTTTCCCGTGACAACACACCGCCATGGCAGGAGACCCAACTGTTGCAACCGGTGGCGAACTTAATCCCACACTCTGAATGTCCCATGTTTTCCTTTCTGGCGACAATTAGGTTCTGGGGACTCTAACCCCTATAGCACATTGAGGTAGACACGGACTAACACCGACAAGATTTTAGCTGGACCCCGTTCCCATATTGGGGTAATGTGGCAGCACGGCTTGGTTTTCCGGCAAAGACTAGGTTATGTGTCACTTTTGGAAAACAAGTAGAAAACATTTCCTTCTTCACATACCTCCCTCGGACAAGGTCTCACCTTTCCTCGGGTTTTTTCCAAATCTTTTGTTTTCCAAAAAATATCAAGTTAAAATGTCCACTAAGAGACTTAAGTTAATTCAATGATGGCTCCAAATGTCTAAAGGGCTTGGTAACACCAAGATTATATAGCGGATAAAGCATAATGTAAACCTGAAATAGATAGTGGTATAGTCCACTTAAAAGAATAGTTTCTGAATCAAACTTTTGTAAAAAATCAGAAGTAAAACATGCATGATAGATAATGATAAGTAAAACAATAGCAAGCATTCAGATTGGCTTGCCTTGGCACTGGTCTTGGTCTTGCTCTTGAAATAAACAAGAGTTGCAATAAAAACCTCTCCAGGAAAAATACCGTCTTCGTTATCTAACGTCGTAAACTCAAAAAGGAAAACACCCAATCAGAACCAAACAAAGGCAAGCACTTGATAACAAAGTAAACATACAACAAGCATTTCATCAAACAAGTACACTCACAAACAATATTACTAGGGTGCACACCCACGAGCAAAATATGCACAGAAAACACACATGAATAACACTAGAATTGATGTTATGGATCCTCAACCAAAATGGCATGAGTTCAGTGGGTGTGCGACTCTCATATCATGATCAAATAAGGTTAAATGACTCTCTGGTCATTCTTGAGGATGAACAAAATAACATGGAAACAACCTAGGAACACATACACATGCATAGGAAAATAATAACAAGCAATACTAGAAGCCCATAGTGACACATGCTTTTCTAAACATGGAGAAATATTATAACCAGTAGCTAAGCAGCATAATAATAGAGACAAAAAAATATCAAACATATCATGGCATCACTCAATACATGAAAATAATCATGGAGCAAAAAGACCACTAAAACTAGAGATGCAAAAGGGGCCATTTAGACATGCATACCTGCATAACAATAATAGATCATCAAACATGATTTATTCTAACATGATGGATCTGTAAGATAGCATCCAAATAACAGAGAAAACAACACCTAGACATGCTAGTAATATCAAAATAACAATCTAATCAATGCCTCAAAAATTAAGCATGCAAATAACAACTTATGGCACAAAATCATCTAAACTATCATAGCATGAAAAATTTATCTAGAGATCACTCAAGCATGCAAGAAAGTATAATATGCTAGAATAACAGTAGCTATTCTATGGAGAACAATATTAAAGCATTTGTTCAAGTCATCATACCAATATGAGGAATAACATAATTTAACCTATTATTACTAGGAAAAACACCATATGGAAATTATACTTTAATAACATGCTTTTCACACACATTTTCTTAACATGATAATGACAAACTCAAGACACATCTCAAACATGTAATAATAACCTACACATTCTAGGAATCAATTTTATATCAAAAACAATATAACACACAATTTAATAAAGGCATAGCAATAATATGCAGAAAAGGGCTAAAGACTAAATAATACACCAAGCCTATTATGTAACTCCTAAAATCATGAAAACTTAGTATTAGGTGCTCCTAGTCACTATCAAACCAGCACAATTGCATTCGCCTCAAAAATCATCACCAATAAAATTAAATAAATCACAGAAGTGCTCTCTGGCCTAAAACTAGCATGCATGTCATTTTCACACCAAAACTCAAGTACACACAAGGCCAACTGCCACAGGTAGATATTATCACGGGCTACTCAGAAAAGTTTAGTTTGAAAGATTTAGACACTTAAAACTCAAGTTATGATTTACAAGGTGAAACAGAGTGCTTCTTCCATTTATTTTATTTCTCCTAAAATACAGAACAAAACATGGATCTGCAAGTTGGAGATGGTTAATAATTTGTAGATCTACATCTGTGGTTTTAAATTTGCCCACTCTCGTTTCCCGCGCGAAGGGGATTCAAAGTGCTGGAGGTGGGCCGCGGTCAGGCCCGCCCATCGGTGAGAGGCACCACGTGAAGAGGTATCTTGCCGTTGGATTCAGATCCAACGGCCGGATGGATGCCGCGTAGGAGCCCGCCGCCGATGACCAGAAACGGGCGGGCCAAACACATCCACGATGGCACGAGGTGGCTGCTCACCGTAGGTCTCGCTACTGGATGCAGAGAGGCCCTCCTGGCCACGAGTTCGAGTCGAAGAGGATCAGGGGGACGACGGGGATCTGATGCCTTCATCGGCGGCTGCAGGAAGGGACCGGAGCAGGGTCTGCGCCAGATCGCAGCGGCCGGCGACCTTGGTCGTCGATGGCGCCAGTCCTGCAAGGGGTGGGTTACGAAATTGAGGGAGGTAAAATCAAATTTATGGATGGAGAGAGTTAAGGGAAGCATTAGGAGGTCGAGAGGGGGTCAATACCGAGCCAACGACGACCATGGCGACCAGCGGCCATGGCGGACCAGTGAGCTCGGGCGCGAGCGCTTCCACGGATTATGTCGTGGTCTCGTCACAGCAAGTGTCGTCATGTGAGAACTAGATTGAGAGGCCATTGCTACTAAGAGAAACTTTGAAAGGGTTGAGGTGGAAACGAGAGACGCGAGTTTACCCAGGTTCGGCCCCTCGATTGAGGGTAAAATCTACTCCCGCTTTCTTACTATCAGGGAACCAAGTCTCGATTACAAAGGGCGATTCTGGCTCTCGATGTCTCGAACTACTTTGCTATCGACTTAGAACTTGTCTTTCTACGTCTCGGGGTCTCTCCTTATATAGTGGACGAGACCTCCAGGTTACAAGGGAGTCCGGGTCACGCCCGTCCGCGGAGTCCTATCTCCCTCCGGTTCTTGATCATCTTGATCCGGCTCTTCTTATAATCCGGCTAATTCTGGGCCGGCCTTGAACTACTCTCTAGGCGCCCGTGTCTTCCAACCTGGGCCTTAGGCCGGTTCTTCATTCAGCCGGGTTGCACTCACCGCAACCCGGCTCTTCCTGGCTTAACCCGGCCCTGCCCAGGATAACCCGGGTCAATCACCTTAAACCGGGCGAGGCGATTCCCGGTTTATATCGGAGGCCGGTAAGGCTCCCCCTTGCCTATTCCCCCAACATTAGCCACCAGGTTAACATGAACATTTAAGTTTTGAACTTAAGAAGTTCACATTAAGCTTTATCCAGAAACTTTAAACACTAATCTTCTAGTCCAAGAAAAATAACCTCCCGGAATATCTGTTCCGGATTTCACGGGCTGAGCTCTTTATCTCCAGGATCATATCTTTTTGTTTCGTGTAAAGATAACTCTCATATTTTTATCTCCCAAATGTCCGGAACCAGAAAGATCTTAACCTAGCCCGGATTCTTCTCCATGTAATCGTTCCATTTCTTCGGAAAAAATCTCCTCCTGCGATCTGATCTTGCTGTACCTTTCCATAAATAACGTAATCTTGAGGGTTTTTTTTTTGCAAAAGTTACCACTTAACCCTAGGGTTTTGACCCTGCCTATAAATAGCAGGGGTACGGCCCCCAGGGCTCATTCGCACCCTGCTCTCCCCACTTCATCTTCCACCTCCGATCTAAGCTCCAGAGCTCTGCCTTCCTTCTAGCACCGCCGCGGCCGGAGCTTCGCCGGCATCCAACTCAAGATGGGAAAGGAGAAAACTTTGGCGTCCAAGGCCGGCGGAGCGGGGAAAAAGAAGAAGACCGGAGGGGCTTCCGGCTCTGGCACTGCCGGTTCAGGGAGGAACAAAATGCAAGTGAACTGGTGCAAGTCCGAGATGACCTCAGGCCGGCAAACGGAGATGGAGGACTCCAGGCTACTACCCAAGGGTTTATCTTGGCGAGCTCCGGGAAATGAGATCCGGCCCGAACCTGGGCCAGGCGAGGTAATAATTTTTGAAGCCCATATCCTCCGTGGGTTTCGCCCACCCGGTTCTCTCTTTTTTCGCCGGCTCTTGGCTTATTATGGCCTCCATCCTCAAGACCTTCCATCAAATTCCATTTTAAACGTTAGCAACTTTGTAGTCCTCTGTGAGGACTACCTCCAAGTAGAGCCAAACTTAGACCTTTTCCTCAAATACTTCTACTGCAACAAACACCCAGAGATAGCTGGGGGTGAACTCATACACTGTGGGGGGGTCTCGTTCCAGAGATGAAAGGATATTGCCTACCCAGGTATTCCTCTAGCCAGTCACCCTAAGCTATGGCAGAAATCCTACTTCTATATTAAAAGCACCACTCCTGAAGGTGAACCGGCTCTTCCGGGTTACCGTCCTGAACGCTTAGTTTACACTAGCACCATGAATTCCTATGCCAAGTCTGCCGATCGAATCAAGATCCGGCCTCTCCTGAAACGTGTAACCTTCCTGATAGGTCACGGGCTTACAGGTTTAGATTTAAACAAAACCAGGGTAGACTGACGTATCCAACCCCTCAGTATCAGGAATCGGTTATTCCACGAGTATACCGGTTCAACAGATTCTATGTGATACTCTGAGTCTATAGTTTTTAAGTCTGAGATGACAACCTCCTTGAAACTCCTGGTTGGGGTGAAGCAAGATAACTTCTTCGATGTTGGCCGGGAGCCCTTTAGCTCCTCTAACCCGGCTCCTCCCGTAAGTCTCCATATCTTTTATGTTCGTATGTATCTTTCATTCTTTTGACTGCGCAAGTTCTAACCTCGCCGTTGTTCCGGTTCACAGGCTAATGACCCTTTTTGGGCTACTACAGGAGAACCGGCTTCACTGTAACACCCGGGGGATTTCCCCCAATTAGATTTGGTTGTTTTTCTTTTCGCATTGCATTGCATCATATGCATTGCACTTTGTTTTCAAAATCATTTAAAAATTCAAACCAATTTAAAAATTCACCCAAAATTCAATCAAATTCAAATTAGCTAATATTTTAAAGATTTCAAAAAGAAAAGTTTGTGCAACCGGGCATTTTAAATGTTGATTGCATAGAATTTGGTTTCACAATTTTTGGAGTTTCAAAACCCCTCAAAATAACCTTTCTTCTCTCCCTTTTTACTCTTACAAAAAAAAAAGATAAAAAGAACTGCTGGGGGAGGCAGGCCAGGCCAACCCAGCAGACTGGCCAGCCCACCTACAGCCCACCAAGGACCCGAGCAGCCCAGCCCACCACACCTCCTCCTTCCTCCGTCCGTACAGGAGGCACGCACCCAGCGTGAGCCTCCCTGTCGCTTTTCAGCAGCGCACCACCACCACACAACCACCGCCATGGTCCCCTCCCTCCACCTTTCCCCTCCTTTTAACTAGCTCCGGATCCCTCCCCCAAACCCTAGCTTCCTTTCCTCTCTTCCCTCCCCGCCGCCACCAGCATCCCTCCTCTTCCTCTACAACTCCCTCTTCTCTGAATCCCTTTTCTGAAACCGGAGGACAACTCCGTGGCCAGAACTTGGCAGCCGCCGCACCACCACCTTGGTCTCCGCCGGCCCGAGCTCGTTGCGTGAATGGAACCGGGACTGCTTTTGCGTCAATATCTCTGAGGAAGACGGACCAAGATCTCCCCAGGATCGTCGTCTTCATCCACGTTTCAGGCCGGCGTCCTTGCCTCCGTCAGTCGGGTTCCTCGACAGCAGCCGCTCCGTCAGACATCGCCCCGTCGCTGATACCACCACCGATCCGAGGTGACGACGGGAATGGATCTCCCGCGCTTCCCTCGTCGTCTTCGCTGCAGATCGGGGCAGAAGATAGCCTAAGGGAGCCCCGGGCTCCCTCCTTCTTCCCCGTCGGCCACATCTGCAGCTGCGCGCCAACGCACCTCCACGTCGTCTTCTCGCCGTCCTCCGTCTTCGTTATCCGCCCCCAGCTTTGCCAAGACCCCCACGGTGAGCTCTGGACCGCCCTTGGCTCTGTCCTCCCTTGCTCTGCTCGCTGGCCATCGAGCCAAGCTGTCGTTCCCCGGCGTTTCCGTCTCGTCTGCGTGCACGACTGAAGAAAGCACTTCAGTTACGTCAGAAACTTGAATCCGTGCGAGATCCACTACAAAACCAAACCCCAGCCAGATCCATCACAAGCGCTCGTTTACCCCGGTGGTACTGCACCGTGCATCGCAGCGCGTAGCGCGTGGGTTCGAACCCCCGCAGCGCGATTAAAGCAAACTTTTTGGAAAATTGCCGTGCGAGCTGACCCCACCTATCTGTGACCCTCACGGCGCAGTCAGCACACACCACACTCCACCTCTGCGCGAAGCTGGCCTGGCCCCACTGGTCATCCCCTCTGGGTACGGTACAGAGAGTGGATCTGGATCTGAAACCCAGATCTAGATTTTTTTCCTCTCACACAAGCCCCTGGCTTTTTACAGAAAGGTCCCTGAAATTCAAATGCCCATAACAAATTCATTTAAACTCCAATTTTGAAAAGTAAAATATGTTTTCCATTCCAAATTTCCTGAACTTTGCAAATATCAACGTTGTTTCCTGTTTTGCCTAATTAAAATTGTTGCAATAATTCAATACTTTAAATACACCTTTTAAATTGCCAAATTCATAACTTGCTCATTTTAAATCCAAATTCAACAAATAAAATATGCTTTCCAACCAGGAAAATGCATAGAATATTAATATTCCATCCATGCTCATGTTTGCATCTTGTATTGTGCATTTTAGCCTGTGTTATGCCTGTCAACTAAATAACAACATAGGGATTGTGTTGGGGTATTAACTAAATATTGCCCTATTCCATTTAATATTGTTTAGCTCACCTACTTACTGTTTTGCATGTTAATCAACATTTAATATGATGGTTAGATAAACAACTTAAACCATAATTAAATTGTCCGGACTCCGGGTCCGATTAAATTGTCTAAGTTGTACCGTTGCAAGCATCCTGCATCATTATTACGTATGCTGGATCTTTTGCGTAGTAGTAATTGTTGCATCCGGTGTTTCTTCTAGTTCGTTGCTTCTTCGCGGTAGGATGCTGAGATGATGTGAGCAACGACAAGTTCTGCTACCTCTACAGCTGGTTTCCAGGCAAGTATACTCACTTGCTATCTATGGCTGCCTTTCATCACCTGTTACCGATTCTTTCCGTTGTCCTTATGCTAGCCTTATGATTCGATGCTTGTGTCTCGATCCTATCATATGTTTACCTTGCAGCCATGATATAGCCTTCCTTCCACTTCCTATCAACTGTTGCTTGTTTACCTTGTTGGCCCTTGTGTCGTAGTTGCAAGCTTAGTGTTGTTTGTGCTCGGGTCTTGTTGTCCTTTGTCGTATCACCTGTTTAGTTGATAGTTGGGTTTCAATTTAATCAACAACATGTTAATGTTTTGGGTAATATTAATTTGATGATAAGGCACCGGCAGGAGGCCCGGCGTGGTTTTGAGGCCTGCTAGTGTCGAACTTAATTAGGAAAAGGGTCTTGTCCTCCGATCCATGATGAGCGCGCTAACCGCATGTGGGAAGCGAGTATGGGCGCCCCCAACTTTGATTCGATTCGCATCTCGTCCAAATCGCCTCATTTAGTTCGGGTTTCCATTTGCCGCATGCATATGCAGGTGCGAACCCTTGGCGCCAGGGTGGAACTTTTGTAGTCGGCATTTAGGAGACGTTCTTAGAGTGCTATGAGGGTCCCCTTTTCTTCGTGGGGCTTGATTAGCCATGCGCTGAATTGCACGGGGTTCTTTGGGCTTGATGCGAAGAAGAGTTGGGTTGTGTTGAGTGCCCCGCTTGGTGGAAGGGCCTTTCCATCTGGCGGGTCATTCTTACGTGTACGACCAAATTGGTGCATCCCTGCGGGGTTAGTCTTCTCGAGAAGCCGTGTTGTCCGCGGTTATGGATGACTTGGTGAAAGTGCTGGCTAACAAGTACTCAGACAACTTACACTTAACGATGATAACTTGACTAGTAATATAGATTACCTCCACCATAAAAATGAATGTCACCTTAATCAACAGTGTGAGTTTCCTTGGGTTGCTTCCTTAGTAGGGGGTAACATTGGATGGGTATTGTTTGGTGAGTAGTTATAGTTGGTTTTGTCGCGCTATCTTATCCCTTTCTTTTAGCCGGATGTTGTAGCGCGTCTCTATAGTTAGTTATTGCAGCCCGCTGCCGCTTCTTTGCAACAATCCCTTCCTTTCCGTTGTACCCAAAGTATTTGTATCTTGTGATGATTGGTTACGCTGGTATCTTGTGAGTATGGTTTATCCACTTGCCAGTACTTAATAGTACTGACCCATGAATCCCTTTCGTGGCTGCATATTCCACATTGCAGTCAACAGGTTTGAAGTCTGACGACGTTAGCTTGGGAATCCCTCCGGCTTGGCCTGGGCAGGGATTGGACGCCATCGGTTATCTTCAGGACTCTTAGTCCAATTTGTATCTTGTCCGTAGTCGGACACTATGTTGTTTCTTCCGCTGTCATTTGGATCTTTGTATTGTATCAGTTGTATACTTGACTCGTTTGAGTCGTCTTGTATATACCTCCTCTGTTGTTGTGGATTATTCGTGAACTGTTGTAATGTTATCACAAGTGGCAACCTGGAATCGGTTATTATGTGGATTTTGGCGGAAATGCTGAAATCTGCATAGTGCCCGATCCCGGGGCGTCACAAATGGTATCAGAGCGTGGTTTCCGATTCCCAATGTTGTTTCGATACGAATGGTTATCGAAGCAACGGGTCCGCAAAGCCTATAGGATAACCTCGCTAACGGTCGTTGTTTCTAGAGTGTCAAAAACTATTTGTGCAAAATCTGTTTTGGAAACCTCTCGATAGGATTCTTGGTTATTCCTTTCCTCTATTATACTTCTCCTTCTATCTTATTTGTTCTGGAGTCTCCTCTCTTATCTATCTTTCAAAGTTTTAGGATCCTACGTGGGTGGACGTTTTCTGAGCCGTTAACCTAATAGGTTCGATCATCGGAAGATTCCTGGTGGGAGAAGATCGTCATCAACCCGAGCAAGATTCCCTTGTTAGTGGTGTCGAGAAGTTTCTTAGTGGTGTCTAGGAGATCAACATGGAGCACGAAGACTCGATAGTCCGGCTTTTCCCTCTCTCTTGGCGTTGGCGGATTGCGAGGGCGCAATCCCTTGTTAGTGGTGTCGGATGTAACACCCGGGGGATTTCCCCCAATTAGATTTGGTTGTTTTTCTTTTTGCATTGCATTGCATCGTATGCATTGCACTTTGTTTTCAAAATCATTTAAAAATTCAAACCAATTTAAAAATTCACCCAAAATTCAATCAAATTCAAATTAGCTAATATTTTAAAGATTTCAAACAGAAAAGTTGTGCAACTGGGCATTTTAAATGCTGATTGCATAGAATTTGGTTTCACAATTTTTGGAGTTTCAAAAACCCTCAAAATAACCTTTCTTCTCTCCCTTTTCTCTCTTACAAAAAAAAGATAAAAAGAACTGCTGGGGGAGGCAGGCCAGGCCAACCCAGCAGACTGGCCAGCCCACCTACAGCCCACCAAGGACCCGAGCAGCCCAGCCCACCACACCTCCTCCTTCCTCCGTCCGTACAGGAGGCACGCACCCAGCGTGAGCCTCCCTGTCGCTTTTCAGCAGCGCACCACCACCACACAACCACCGCCATGGTCCCCTCCCTCCACCTTTCCCCTCCTTTTAACTAGCTCTGGATCCCTCCCCCAAACCCTAGCTTCCTTTCCTCTCTTCCTTCCCCGCCGCCACCAGCATCCCTCCTCTTCCTCTATAACTCCCTCTTCTCTGAATCCCTTTTCTGAAACCGGAGGACAACTCCGTGGACAGAACTTGGCAGCCGCCGCACCACCACCTTGGTCTCCATCGGTCCGAGCTCGTTGCGTGAATGGAACCGGGACTGCTCCTGCGTCAATATCTCTGAGGAAGATGGACCAAGATCTCCCCTGGATCGTCGTCTTCATCCACGTTTCAGGCCGGCGTCCTCGCCTCCGTCAGTCGGGTTCCTCGACAGTAGCCGCTCCGTCAGACATCGCCATCGCCCCGTCGCCGATACCACCACCGATCCGAGGTGACGACGGGAATGGATCTCCCGCGCTGCCCTCGTCGTCTTCGCTGCAGATCGGGGCAGGAGATAGCCTAAGGGAGCCCCGGGCTCCCTCCTTCTTCCCCGTCGGCCACATCTGCAGCTGCGCGCCAACGCACCTCCACGTCGTCTTCTCGCCGTCCTCCGTCTTCGTTATCCGCCCCCAGCTTCGCCAAGACCCCCACGGTGAGCTCTGGACCGCCCTTGGCTCTGTCCTCCCTTGCTCTGCTCGCTGGCCATCGAGCCGAGCTGCCGTTCCCCGGCGTTTCCGTCTCGTCTGCGTGCACGACTGAAGAAAGCACTTCAGTTACGTCAGAAACTTGAATCCGTGCGAGATCCACTTCAAAACCAAACCCCAGCCAGATCCATCACAAGCGCTCGTTTACCCCGGTGGTACTGCACCGTGCATCGCAGCGCGTAGCGCGTGGGTTCGAACCCCCGCAGCGCGATTAAAGCAAACTTTTTGGAAAATTGCCGTGCGAGCTGACCCCACCTGTCTGTGACCCTCACGGCACAGTCAGCACACACCACACTCCACCTCTGCGCCAAGCTGGCCTGGCCCCACTGGTCAGCCCATCTGGGTACGGTACAGAGAGTGGATCTGGATCTGAAACCCAGATCTAGATTTTTTTTCCTCTCACACAAGCCCCTGCCTTTTTACAGAAAGGTCCCTGAAATTCAAATGCCCATAACAAATTCATTTAAACTCCAATTTTGAAAAGTAAAATATGTTTTCCATTCCAAATTTCCTGAGCTTTGCAAATATCAACGTTGTTTCCTGTTTTGCCTAATTAAAATTGGTGCAATAATTCAATACTTTAAATAAACCTTTTAAATTGCCAAATTCATAACTTGCTCATTTTAAATCCAAATTCAACAAATAAAATATGCTTTCCAACCAGGAAAATGCATAGAATATTAATATGCCATCCATGCTCATGTTTGCATCTTGTATTGTGCATTTTAGCCTGTGTTATGCCTGTCAACTAAATAACAACATATGGATTGTGTTGGGGTATTAACTAAATATTGCCCTATTCCATTTAATATTGTTTAGCTCACCTACTTACTGTTTTGCATGTTAATCAACATTTAATATGATGGTTAGATAAACAACTTAAACCATAATTAAATTGTCCAGACTCCGGGTCCGATTAAATTGTCTAAGTTGTACTTTAGCGTTGGATCCCGCATGTCATGCATATAAAATAGGATCATGCTGGACCTTTTGCCGTAGTAGTAATTGTTGCATCCGGTGTTTGTTCTAGTTCGTTGCTTCTTCGCGGATAGGACGCTGAGATGATGTGAGCAACGACAAGTTCTGCTACCTCTACAGCTGGTTTCCAGGCAAGTATACTCACTTGCTATCTATGGCTGCCTTTCATCACCTGTTACCGATCCTTTCCGTTGTCCTTATGCTAGCCTTATGATTCGATGCTTGTGTCTCGATCCTATCATTTGTTTACCTTGCAGCCATGATATAGCCTTCCTTCCACTTCCTATCAACTGTTGCTTGTTTACCTTGTTGGCCCTCGTGTCGTAGTTGCAAGCTTAGTGTTGTTTGTGCTCGGGTCTTGTTGTCCTTTGGCGTATCACCTGTTTAGTTGATAGTTGGGTTTCAATTTAATCAACAACATGTTAATGTTTTGGGTAATATTAATTTGATGATAAGGCACCGGCAGGAGGCCCGGCGTGGTTTTGAGGCCTGCTAGTGTCGAACTTAATTAGGAAAAGGGTCTTGTCCTCCGATCCATGATGAGCGCGCTAACCGCATGTGGGAAGCGAGTATGGGCGCCCCCCACAACTTTGATTCGATTCGCATCTCGTCCAAATCGCCTCATTTAGTTCGGGTTTTCCATTTGCCGCATGCATATGCAGGTGCGAACCCTTGGCGCCAGGGTGGAACTTTTGTAGTCGGCATTTAGGGAGACACGTTCTTAGAGTGCTATGAGGGTCCCCTTTTCTTCATGGGGCTTGATTAGCCGTGCGCTCAATTGCATGGGGTTCTTTGGGCTTGATGCGAAGAAGAGTTGGGTTGTGTTGAGTGCCCCGCTTGGTGGAAGGGCCTTTCCATCTGGCGGGTCATTCTTACGTGTACGACCAAATTGGTGCATCCCTGCAGGGTTAATCTTCTCGAGAAGCCGTGTTGTCCGCGGTTATGGATGACTTGGTGAAAGTGCTGGCTAACAAGTACTCAGACAACTTACACTTAACGATGATAACTTGACTAGTAATATAGATTACCTCCACCATAAAAATGAATGTCACCTTAATCAACAGTGTGAGTTTCCTTGGGTTGCTTCCTTAGTAGGGGGTAACATTGGATGGGTATTGTTTGGTGAGTAGTTATAGTTGGTTTTGTCGCGCTATCTTATCCCTTTATTTTAGCCGGATGTTGTAGCGCGTCTCTGTAGTTAGTTATTGCAGCCCGATGCCGCTTCTTTGCAAAAATCCCTTCCTTTCCGTTGTACCCAAAGTATTTGTATCTTGTGATGATTGGTTACGCTGGTATCTTGTGAGTATGGTTTATCCACTTGCCAGTACTTAATAGTACTGACCCACGAATCCCTTTCGTGGCTGCATATTCCACATTGCAGTCAACAAGTTTGAAGTCTGACGATGTTAGCTTGGGAATCCCTCCGGCTTGGCCTGGGCAGGGATTGGACGCCATCGGTTATCTTCAGGACTCTTAGTCCAATTTGTATCTTGTCCGTAGTCGGACACTATGTTGTTTCTTCCGCTGTCATTTGGATCTTTGTATTGTATCAGTTGTATACTTGACTCGTTTGAGTCGTCTTGTATATACCTCCTCTGTTGTTGTTGTGGATTATTCGTGAACTGTTGTAATGTTATCACAAGTGGCAACCTGGAATCGGTTATTATGTGGATTTTGGCGGAAATGCTGAAATCTGCATAGTGCCCGATCCCGGGGCGTCACATTCACCCCCTGAAGATGAAGAATCAGAAGAACAAAGCAATGGTGAGGAAGAGGTTTCTGAATTTGATACCCCCGGTCAGTTGCACAACCAATTTGCTGACGCTGATTACTCGTAGGACAAGCAGGCAGAACAAGAAGTTGTCGGGTTAGACGGCAGCCAAGCTGGTGAAGAAGAAAAGGGTCATGAAGTTCCGGATCAGGCCATGCCGGATTTCAACCCCTCTACTCCCATCACCGGTTCCAACCTGGTGGCTGAGAAGGAGTCCCCCGCAGGCCAGAAGAGGACCCTGCAGGCCGTCGCAAAGGTGCCTATCTCTAGACCGTCAAAAAATTCTTTGAAATCGTCCTCACACACACAGAAATCGCAGGAGGATGAGGAGGGCAGCAAGAGAAGAAGGACCCGGAGCTCTGGCAACAGCGAGTTAGAAACATGTTTGCCTGAGAAAACTCCTACTTGCCGGGTCTCCAAAATCCGGGTTTCGCCCACTGCTTCACACCCCTTAGCCAAACAAATGAGGCCAGAACTGAGTCGTCCTTTTCATTCAGATTCCCCGAACTCAGACTCGTCCCGTTTCAGCGGGGCTAGTTCATTTTCCATCAACTCTGGGTAAGTTAACTTTCCTTCCCTGATTTTTTCACTGCTAATATCTTAATCTTGCAATATAACTCAGAGCTTTTCCTTTTGCAACAGAACTCAAGTTGTATTAAAAGTAAACCATGTTTCCTCCGCTGCTCCCTCTGTAAATGTTGAAGAGAAGAACCTTGAAGAAGTGAATGATGAACCGGCTGCTCTATCGCCGGGTTATATGGACGTTATGGCTGAAGAGCACGAATAAGAGGTGAACCCGGTTGATGATATCCCGGGTAATGATCCTCCGGTTGAAGAGGCAAATATTCAGGACCAGGATGTGGTCATAACCGGTTCTCAGGCTGTTGAGGCTACTAGACCGTCCACGGTTCTCTCCAAAGTCACTCAGGACCTGAAAGTGAAGCCAGAAGACAAGAGACCTACTCCTAGCCTTAACATTGAAGGCCAGAGTTTTGACACGGCTACTCAAGAACTTTCTGAGAACCGGCGCCACGCTGATGGTATTATAGAGTTTCTGAAACAGAAATATGAGGTAACCTTGATATTCATGACCTGCAGCCCTCAATCTTCTAGTTTATATTGAAAACTTGTTACTAAATAGTTGTAGACTGAATAACTTGTAACCTGAATAACTGTAACCTGAATAGATGTAATCTGTATAGCTGTAACTTGTATAGCTGTAGCCACCAAAGGTCGGTTTATAATGGAATTATAAACCGAGACTTACTATGCTTTTGTTCTTAATTTAATTAAAATCGAAGTATTGTAGCCCCCAAGTGCCGGGTTGCGAGCCTGCAGCTAGCCGGGACTTAATCATAGGTTATAACTCAATGCTTGAAACTGAAATACTGTAGCCCCCAAGTGCCAGGTTGCGAACCTGGAACAACTCGGGACTTTATTTTCTCTGGAAACTGCAACAATTTTACCAGTATCCAGGTTATGATTTTATAAGCTGGATATTTATCAAATTACGACTAAACCTTTGAATAACTTGAATCTTTTGTAGAGTATTGAATTCTCCTCTCAAAAATAAGTTTCAAATTTGAAGACCCTGCTTTCCCAAGAAGCCAAGAAAACTGAGGAAGCCAGGACCCGGCAGAAAGAGCTAGAAGAACAAATGACTGAAGCAGCCAAGACTTGGTCAGTTCTGCAACAGGATTTTGAAACCCGAGAGAAAACTCTTGTAGCTAGAGCAGAGACTGCTCAGAAGGAACTAGAGGAGACCCGGGCCAAATTTACCAAAGTCACAGATTTGCTGAGAGATATCACTTGCAGAGTTTTTGGTAAGTTCATCCGGTTTATCATCCCTTCAATATATTGCATTTCCAATGCTATATTTCCTTTGTCTTTTATCAAATAGCTTGGCTCATATTAGAAATTACTTTTTGAGACCTGTAGGCAGAATGCATGGGAACAACCTGAAGCTTCCAGACCTGAAACTCAAGGACTTGTTCACCCTGATCCGGCAGCTATACATTGGAGGTGGAGAATGTATTAAAGTTGTCCGGAACTGGGATACTCCGCCCAAAAGGCTTAGCGAAATGCTTGTGGAGCTAACTCAGGTCCCTTCGTGGATAGAAGATCACAAGCTATCATCCTTCCAACGCGGATCTATCAAGGTCATGTCACTGGCGAAAGCCTATCATCCGGAATTGAAGCCGGATCTTCTTGCGGGAGGTTTCCCAGAATATAAAGAAGATAGGTCAAAGTATGAGAAGAAGGACTTCTCGAGGATAGAAAAGGAGTGCCAGTTCTATGCTTGCACTATTGCTGAAAAACTGAAGTTGAAGGACATGTGCCCGGGTTATACTTCGTCAGGTGAACGAAAGATGCCTTTTATTCCTCTAGCTATGGCTGTTGTTCGACAAGCCCCGCCGAAGAGCCGGCTCTCCATAGCCTCTTCATCTGGTGCGCCTTAGTCAGTCACTCCTTCTGTTTCTGCTCCACCACGCCCCTTATATGAATCGAAGAACGTTACTGATGCTCTGGCTCAGCTAGAGTGGAAGTACGTCCCTGCTGATGAGGTTGAAGAAGAGATCCAAGCCCCAGCTGACCCGGAGACTCAAGACCTAGCTCCTCAAGACCCGGCAATTCAGGACCCGTCGCAGCAGAAGGGAAAATCTGTTGCAGAGTAATTATGTGATCTCTGCAAGAATAATAATTCGACCTTGTCGGGTCTGTAATAGGCTAGATGAACTGCTTTATTTCTAGTCCTATTTTTTGAAAGTGCGTGTATGCACTTATGCTACAATTTGGTGTGTAATAACCCAGTTTTCCTTTGAGATTATGCAAGGTATTTCCGGTTTAACATTGTTTTTGCGGTTTCTTATATCGTAAAATGAAAATTTACTTGACTTGGTTTTTCTTTGCTTTCTAGCTCAGCCGGTTTTTGACATGACTTATTCTAGTGTGTACAACTCTGGGAGTTCAGGGACATAGTAACCCGGGTTATAATAAACCGGTGTTGCCGGGTTATATCATGATTGACTCAACCAGGCTTAAACATCTAGGTCATAAAAGCGCGTGTAACCACTGACTGGCAGGAAGTATAACCAATATATTTTGGCTTATACTAGATTCTTGAGATATAGACTGTGCTCTAGCATCAGCCCCCAAGTAATCATATAGAAATATTATTGTAACTTCATGCCATAGTGATAGGCCAACAGATTTCAATAACTCAGATGTTGCTAACATTTCTTCTCATTGTCAAAAGATAACATAGTGATTACAATGATCCTATGTATAATATGGCCTCAACTGGGCTATGTTCCATGGTCTTCTAGTTTCTTCCTCAGATGTTCGTGATTTATCAGCATCACGCATATCAATGAGGTAATAGGACCCGTTGTGTAATTTTTTACTTACTACAAATGGTCCTTCCCATGAAGGACTTAGCTTGTGCATCCCGTCCTTTTTCTGAATTAGTCTCAAAACCAAATCTCCTTCCTGGAAACTCCGAGTCTTAACTCTGCGGCTATGATAGCGACGCAGGTCCTGCTGATATATAGCTGACCGAGATGCTGCAAGATCACGTGCTTCTTCTAAAGCATCTAGTGACTCTTGACGAGCTAACTCATTCTGGGTTTCCACATAAGAAGTCACTCGTGGTGAATCGTGACAAATATCACTTGGCAAAACTTCCTCTGCTCCATAGACCAGAAAGAAAGGTGTATAACCTGTTGACCTATTTGGAGTAGTTCGTATACTCCATAAAACAGCAGGCAACTCTTCGACCCAGCAACCAACAGTTTTCTCCAATGGAACCTGAAGTCTGGGTTTGATACCTTTAAGTAACTCCTGGTTAGCCCGCTCTGCATGTCTGTTAGACTGTGGATGGGCCACAGAAGCAAGGTCTAGCCGTATATGGTTCTGTTCACAAAACTTCTGCATTGCTCCTTCTGACAAATTCGTCCCGTTATCTGTAATAATGCTATGTGGGTAGCCAAATCTGAAAATCGGCTTTTTTAAGAACTTGACTGCTATAACCGCGTCACATTTACTGATTGGTTCCGCTTCTACCGACTTTGTGAACTTATCGACTGCCACCAGTAGATGAGTCTTTTTATCAGTTGACCTTTTGAAAGGTCCTACCATGTCAAGTCCCCAAACTGCAAAAGGCCAGGTTATGGGAATCATACGTAAGTCCTGGGCTGGCACGTGATCCTGTCTTGCATACCTTCGGCATTTTTTCACATGTTTTCACTGTATATTCTGCATCAGCATTCGCGGTTAACCAGAAAAATCCATGTCTAAAAGTTTTATTAACCAAAGATCTAGAACATGCGTGATGGCCGCAGTCTCCTGAATGAATTTCTCTTAGAATTTGACATCCTTATTCTGGAGAAACACATCTTTGAAAAATTCCAGTCGCACTTCTCTTGTGTAACTCACCATTTATAATTGTATATGACTTGGATCTTCTTATAACTTGGCGAGCGATAACCTCGTCCTGCGGAAGCTCACCTCTCATAAGGTATGCCAAATATGGCTCAGTCCACTCTGGGATTATGTGTAGGGAAGCTACTAACTCTGATTCTGGATCTGGACTTGCTAAGTCTTCCTCTGTTGGGATTTTAACAGATGGGCTATGAATTTCATCCAGAAAAACATTTGGTGGAACTTGCTTTTTCTGAGAACCTAAACGAGCCAGTGCATCAGCTGCTTCGTTGAGACGTCGGTCGATATGATCCACCTGATATCCTTGAAAATTTCTAGCCAGCTGGGTAACTGCCCGTCTATAAGCTGCCATGACTGGGTCTTTAGAATCCCAGGTTCCTGTAACTTGCTGAGATTCCAGATAAGAATCACCCAGACATCAAATCCGGGTTATGCTCATTTCTTTCGCAATTCGGAGCCCATGGAGCAAAGCTTCATACTCTGTTGCATTATTAGTGCATTTGAGTGAGATTTGCAAGACATAGCGAAACTTATCTCCTCGTGGGGATGTTAAAACCACACCAGCTCTCGAACCTTCCAGTTGTCGAGACCCGTCAAAGTGAATAGTCAAATATTTAGTATCTTGTTTATCCGGTGGAACCTGTAACTGTGTCCAGTCATTTATAAACTCGATCAAAACTTGGGATTTTATTGCAGTCCTTGGCTCATATTTGATATTATAAGGTCCCATCTCGATGGCCCACATGGAAAATCTTTCTGTTGCTTCTCTATTTTGAATAATATTATACATAGGCGTTGAACTAACCACGGTAATAGGATGTTCCTGAAAATAATGTTTCAGTTTACGACTGGCCATGAATACTCTGAAGACAAGCTTCTGCCAATGGGGGTAACGTTGTTTAGACTCTGTCAAGACATCGCTTACGTAGTAAACTGGCCGTTGAACAAGACCTTCTTTATCTTCTAGCTTACGCTCCACAACTACCACCGCACTCACTGCCCTGTTATTTGCCGCTATGTATAGCAACATGGGTTCATTGGAAATTTGTTTTTTCAAGGCCTCCAATGCCTCATCAGCCTCCTGATTCCACACAAAGGTGTTTGTTTTCTTCAACAATTGGTATATGGTTATGGCCTTTTCGCCTAGCCTGCTTATAAACCGGCTCAAGGCAGCAACACAACCTATCACCTTCTGAACGTCCTTCAGGCAAATCGGCTTTTTCAGGTTATGTATGGCCTGAATTTTTTCCGGGTTTGCTTCAATGCCTCTCTCAGAAATAATGAAACCCAATAACTTCCCAGCTGGTACACCAAAGACACACTTTGTTGGGTTAAGTTTCATTTGGTACTTGCGCAGATTGGCGAATGTCTCTTTCAAGTCTGAGATCAAAGTGTCACCTTTCTGTGATTTTATTACTATGTCATCCACATAAGCGTGCACATTCCGCCCGATTTGACTTTCCAAGCACTTCTGGATACACCTTTGATAAGTTGCCCCTGCGTTTTTCAAACCGAAAGGCATTGACGTATAACAAAACGCTCCAAAGGGAGTAATGAACGATGTCTTCTCTTGATCATCTTCCTTCATTTTGATTTGATGATAACCTGAATAAGCGTCCATAAAACATAACAGTTCGCAACCGGCCGTAGAGTCTATAATCTGGTCAATACGGGGTAATGCGAACGGTTCTTTAGGACATGCTTTGTTCAGGTATGTGTAGTCTATGCATATTCTCCAGGTTCCGTTTTTCTTGAGAACGAGAACTGGATTAGCTAACCACTTTCGGTGAAACACTTCTACTATAAACCCTGCTGCAAGTAACCTGGCAATCTCTTCTCCTATTGCTTTCCTTCTCTCATCATTGAAACGACGGAGGAACTGACGAATAGGTTTCAATTTAGGATCCACATTTAAACTGTGCTCAGCAAGTTCCCTTGGGACACCTGGCATGTCAGAAGGTTTCCATGCGAAGATATCCCAATTCTCACGGAGGAACTTGATGAGCGCGCTTTCCTATTTTTCTGTCATATGAGCCCCCACGCTGAACTGCTTAGATGAGTCACCGGGGGTAAATTCCACCAGCTTGGTGTCTTGAGCAGACTTAAATTTTAACTTGGTCTCAGCTGATGGCTTTTTGAGCGAGGTCATGTCCTCTGGATCAACCTGCAGTTTATACAATTTCAACTCCTCTTCAGCGCGGGCTATTTCTGCGTAGGTTGCATCGCCTTCCTCACATTCCAGAGCTATGTCTCTGTCGCCATTGACAGTAATGTTTCCATTGGGACCTGGCATCTTTAGCTTAAGGTAAACATAGCAAGGTCTGGCCATGAACTTGGCATAAGCTGGCCGTCCGAACAGAGCATGGTATGGACTTTTGAACTTGACCACTTCAAATGATAGCATCTCTGTCCTGTAATTTTCAAATACCCCAAAAGCAACTTCAATAAATAATTTTCCGATAGGTTGTGCAGACTTACCAGGTACGATCCCATGAAACACATTTCATGATTGTTGAAGTTGTTTCTCTTGTAGGTTCATCCTTTTGAACGTGTCATAGTAAAGTATGTTTATACTGCTTCCTCCGTCCATCAGTACCTTATCTAACTTATATCCTCCAACTTGTGGAGCCACAACCAGAGCCACTCCACCTGGATTATCAACTCGTGGAGGATGATCAGCCCGACTCCAAGTTATGGGTTGTTCTGACCAGTTAAGCCATCTAGGGACAGCAGGAGTGACTGTGTTAATAGCACGCTTATGCACCTTGCGTTCTCTTCTGCAAGAACTGGTGGTGAATACATGATATTGGCCTGATCTTAGCTGCTTCGGATTTGTTTGAAAACCGGTATTTCCTCCTTGGTGACTGTCGTCCGGGTTAGTTCCCTCGTGACTCTGACTGTGATGACCCATATTATGATTTCCGGGTCCCGAGCTGCCAGCTCCTGGATGTACACCTCCCATATTTCCTGGGTTGCCTCCTCCGCCGTTTCCTGGTCCATAGCTATTATTTCCGCTAGGTCTGAAACCCTGCATGATGAAGCAATTTTCCCAAGAATGATTTGCTAACTTTCCATTTACTATGTCGGGGGGATGGACCCTTCAGGGCCTGCTGAGCCTGTGCAAAGTTGTTTGGCCTAAAATTTTGATTTCCTCTGAAGTTGTTGCCCTAACGTTGGTTTCTGTAACATGTATTCGTGTTATCCACTAGATATGAAGTACCATCTCCATTTTTACGCTTGTTATTGTTCTGGTTCTAAGGATTGTTGTTGCTCTGCCTCGGGTTTTGGCTGCCATTGGTTCTAGTTTTCTTTCCTTTGGCGGACTTCTTGTCATCCGAGTCTGCGTCTTTGGTTTTGTCAGACTCCACATACTTGGTCATGGCATCCATCAGCACGCTCATATTACTTACGTATCGCTTAATGCGTTCCAGCTTATGCTTCAAAGGGTCAAACCTGCAATTTCTTTCCAGTGCTATCACAGCTTGTTGAGCGGTGATTCCGACAGACGAGTGTATGATCTCTGCAACACGTCGAGACCAATGTTGGGAAGACTCCCCTTCTTTCTGGACACAGTTTTCTAGGTCTGTAATGGTCGTTGGTCATTTACACGTTCCCTGAAAATTCTTGATGAACTAGTGCTTCAACTCCTTCCAACTATTGATTGAATTGGCGGGCAAGTTTTTTAACGAAGACTTTGCTGGTCCTTCTAACATCACGCTTAAGTACCATGCGCACACCGCGTCGCTTACTTCCAATATATCCATGGCCATCTCATATCCCTCTATCCAGTCTGCAGGCCCCATGTCAGGCGTATAATTCACAACTCTGTGAGGCCCTTTAATATCGGCTGGTATTCTCTTGTTCCTGATTGCATGACCGAGGCATTGGATTCCAATCCTACGGGACCCGGCTTGAGCTGGGTTTGAGACCGTGATTTGGGCCGGGTTTTGAACATGACTTGGATTCCTGTTTCTAGATCTACAATTCTATGTCTTGTATTTAAAACTCTGGGCGCATAAGATACTGCTTGCCTGGGTGGGTTAGGCTGTTGTCGGTTAGCGTTGCTGGATCCTGCTGGGGCTGGAGAATTCCCATGATGACTTTGTGGCAGAGCTGTCCTACTATCATAGGGTGTTGAGTGTATCCTGTCCTGATTACTGCAATTTAACTGCTGAACCACTGTTGTTTGTAGCATCTCAATAGCCCTCCGAGCTTCAACTGCCATAGGGTTATTAGGGTCAACTGGGATCTGCGCCAGACTAGTGGTTGCTGCCCAAATGTTATCCATCGGGTTATTGAAGTGACCCAGAGGCGTATGAAACCTTTCTTGAAGGGGTTTTGCTGGGGCTGGCACTGGATTTGGGCTCCCAAGCGGCTGGACGGGTGGCTGGAAACGTGCTGGATGGACCGGAGCAGGGATAGCCGGCGGGTTCGTGGGGTAACCTGGGCCAGCCGGGTTACGAGCTGCAGGGTTCCCTGTCGGGGATGTAAACAAATTATGGAGATTAGTAGGCTCGAGTGCTACCGAACTCGTTGTTCAGAAGAGTATGATGACGTCTATTCTGTATAGAAGCTAGCTCCCTTTGCCCGAAAGTTAGGTGAATTCCCTCCCTCTCCAGACGTGTGGCATCCTCCAGAACCTCTAACCGGTCTTTGTTTATGCAGGTGGCTACTTTCTCGATTTCTCGACGGGCATGAGTTATTTCCTGTCGGAGTCTTTCTATCTCCGTGTTGCATTGCTCCATGTTTTCTGGGGTGATCGGCGTTGCCAGAATCTCATTTAATGAATCCATTGCAGCCATCAGCTCAGGCCTTGGGTTATACGACGTGGGCCCGGTCAAGTCGATCATAGTTTCCCCTGGTCTAGAGCTGGTTGTTCCATGTCCTGTCGAGGGTGTCACCGCTGGCCCGGCTGGTGTTGTGACTATAACACCTGGTGCTCCAAGAACCGGGTTTGAGGTCGAAGCCTCGTTTGTAATCAGGTTTCCCTCCGATTCATACCTGGGCTCGGTTGGTCGCGTGGGACCAGCCATGTAAACAGCGGCCTGGTGAGTTGCCTCATTGAAACCTTGTGTATCCAATTCCAGGTCTCCTCCTAGTCGATCTCCAAAGAGCTGGTGGATCGAGCCTGTTTCAACGTGATCGTGATTGTTCTCAACTGAGGAATCCCCATCGGAGTCCACTGCCATGGACTTCTCAGACACCGAATCTGAAAGTTGGTCCGGTTCTGAAGCTATTGTCCCCACGTACCCAATGAGGACATGGATTTTGCCAAAGGGGACGTGAAGTCCTGACTCCATGGAGGCGAACTCGGGGCCCCATGTGTCATGATTGTCATAGTTCCCACGCCGGCTCCTCCTGAGCCGGCCTATTGCGATCTTCTCGATCCCAGGTAGTGCTCCTTCCGAAAAGACGACGCTTCCCCGAGCAGGCCCCACGGTGGGCGCCAACTGTCGTGGTGTCGTCACGGCAAGTGTCCTTGTCGCGGGATAATCACGGCAGACGTTACCAGGGGTAACTTACTTTGGGGCAAATCGACTCTGGTGTTTGGGAGAGGGTTTAGCTCAAGGGAAGTCATGTTATCAGATGATCTGGTAGCTCGGGCTACAATGTCACCGAGTCTCCGACCTAGGGTTACCGCTATCAACTCTCGTATTACTGGGATACTTGAATATCTAAAAAACTCTTAGTCTCTCTGTCCCAGGAACCAGTTTATATATTACCCGGCTCTCTGACTTCCTATACAAGACATACCCGGAATCCTACCCGGAATACACACATAACCCTAGCTTTCCTAATCTTGGCTCCCAAGGCTCGGATTACAAGATCCACGCTCTCTTTTGGGCCTTCTAGAAACTCCTCCACCTTGGGCCGGGTCTTGCGTGATTTCCTTCGGGCCGGGTTTTACCTAGGCATGAGCCTGCTGGGTTACCATCCCCCCAACAGTAGTCCCCAGAATATCTTGGGCATCTTGGGATCAACCATGATGTGCACGCTATTCCCTGCAAAACAATAAACATTCAAATTCATAATACACCGAGTTCGAGTGCTTTAACTATAGCAAGGCCTGCTCTTTGGGCGGTCCATATAATAACCCGGTTTTCCCCGAGCCAAGGCATCATTTCCCGGGTTAACACTCCAAGGAAACATGACATGACCCGGCATTCATATCTCTATCAGCCAATCCGAGTAATACACCTCAAATCCGACTCACTCGACCGACTCAATCTTATCCGGGTATCTCGCAATAATTACCTTGATCCTTATCCCCAAATTTCCGGGCCGGATCAATCTTCTCCGAAATTTGCTCAACTTACCGCTCAAAACCTAGGGTTTCCCCGTGCCTATAAATTGGCCCAGGGGGTCAACCCTAAAATTCCCAACGGCCATTTCCCCTCCATCTTCTTCCTCTCGCTCTGTATCTGCGCCCGCAATCTGAGACTGAGTGCATAACCGCCAAGGCCGCGCCGATGCCACCGAACTCGCCGCCGGTCGCCACCCGCGTCTCCGCCAGCGCTCTTATCCGCATCTCCGCCCGCGCCCTCGGAGCTCCCGGGACAGGCCATCTCCATCAGTCGAATCGCCGCCGCAGCGCACACCACCGTCCGCGAATTGCTGCCGCCGCGCACATCTCCGTCCACGAATCACCCCGGTAAGTTTCATTGACCCTTAGATCTAGATTTCTCTCTTTCCAACCTTATGTTGGCTCTTTGACTTGAATCTCATTTATATCTATCCGCCATTGATCTACTAGCTAGGTGTGTTTTCGCAATTTCCAATCTCGTGTTCTTCCGCAGCCGTCCTTACATAAATTTATTTCCATATCCCTTGCAAGCACTTAGTTGTCACCTCCCATTTCCTGCTGTATCAACTAGATGCATTTCTTGAATTTCTGGAACTTTTCTTACACAAACTTGATTTCGCCTAGATTTATAATCCATGGCACCCAAAGCTGGCGCCAAGTCCAAGGGGAAAAACCCGGCTTCTAAGCAAAAGTCGGGTCAGTCGATTTCTACCAACTAGGCAAAATCGACTGTTACCAAGGCCAAACTGGACGAGCTGGCCGAGTCTGGGGTCCTGTCCGCAGAGTCGGACATCCACTGGAGGACGCCGGGTGAGGAGACCCGACCTTCACCAGGTCCGGATGAGGTAGTTATCTTTCTCGAGCACGTGATCCGGGGTTCCCGCCCCCCGGGTCACCCTTTTTCCGGGATCTCTTGGACCACTACAAGCTCCGGGTTTTTGATATCGGTCCGAACTCGATGTTAAACATTTTCCACTTCATAGTTCTTTGCGAAGCCTATCTCTGTATTCCCCCAAATCTTGCTTTATTCTTAGAATTATTCCAGTGCAAACCCTGCCGGGAGAGCACGGACGGGCCCCTCCTAGTTTGTGGGGGGGGGGGGTCTCGATTCAGAGACATAAAAATTATCTGATGCCGACTCTCAGCTGTCGCACCCGGACTTCTAGAGGATACTCGCAGTTCCGTTGAACAGTAGTTGATTGGATTACGGGGCTTACTGGCACCCGCATCTCTTACGAGTAGGCCAACACACGTAGGTGTGACAACCAACCCCTACTGTTCATCGTCTACGTAAACCATCCCATAGAAATCAGGATACTACCATTGACGTACTTCATACCATACACACATGGTACGTCAACGGCGTTTAACAGAATGATAGCACAACATATCTCTAAGACACAAATAAATAGAAATAAGTTGCAGATGGCTCTCACTAGAGCAGAGATAGCAAATACAATCATCCAGAGGACACATGTCCCAACATAACATCATTACATCTCAGCGGAAGCATTCAAAAGGTCTGAGTACAGACAAATCCAAATAGGCTTAAGAAGCCGGGAATGAAAGGAAAACGGAGCCCATCCACGATGTCTCGGATCCTGCCCGGGTCCGCTATCTACTCGTCAGCAGCCTCGTCAAACTCCACGTAGTAGCCGTCACGGGGATCCTCGTAGGCGTAGTCTGCGGAAACCACAGCCCCAAAGGGGTCAGTACATAAACGTACTGGCAAGCAAGACTCACAGTTCACCAAAGTGTAACCCGTCAACACCAAGCACAGATGCTTTGGGTTCAACGGAAGAAAGGGGTGATACAAAAGATGCGGCAGCTGGCTGCACTAACCAACTACAGAAACTTGCTACAACTTCCGCCTAACAGAAGGGGATAAGATAGCGTATCGTAACCAACTACTACTAACTCCAAACAAACCCATCCTGGATCTCGCCCCTTATCCAAAGAAGCAATCCGAGGATAACTCACACAGTTGGATTAATGATGGGTCAAGTTATTGTGTCAATAAGACTATTACTAGTCAAGTTATCATTAGTTAAGTGTAAGTTGTTCTGAGTACTTGTTAGCCAGTACTTTCACCAAGTTAACCATAACCGCGGAAAACACGGCTTCTCGAGAAGATTTATCCCTGCAGGGGTGCACCAATTTGGCCGTACACGTAAGAATAACCCGCCAGATGGAATGCCTCCCACCAAGCGGGGCACTCAACACAACTCAACTCTTCTTCGCATCAAGCCCAAAGAACCCCGTGCAGTGAGCGCACGGCTAATCAAGCCCCACGAAGAAAAGGGGACCCTCATAGCACTCTAAGAACGTGTCTCCCTAAATGCCGACTACAAAAGTTCCACCCTGGTACCAAGGGTTCGCACCTGCATATGCATGCGGCAAATGGAAAACCCGAACTAAATGAGGCGATTTGGACGAGATGCGAATCGAATCAAATTGAGGGGGGCGCCCATACACGCTTCCCACATGCGGATAGTGCGCTCATCATGGATCAGTTTACAAAACCCTTTTCCTAATTAGGGTCGACACTAGCAGGCCTCAAAACCACGCCGGGCCTCCTGCCGGTGCCTTATCATCAATTTAGCATTACCTCAAAATTAACAGGTTGTTGTTTAACAGCGAGCCCCAGAACATATTAGAAATATAGTAACAGAAAGTAACGGGTAACAGACTCGAGCAAAAACAACCCTAAGCATGCTAGTAAGACACGGGCAACAAGCAATGGGGTTATAGGTGTGGAGCTGAGGCTATATCAGGGTTAAAGGATAACATGTGATAGGTTCGTAACAGAAACAACTATTCATATGGCTAGCAGAATAGACAATGGAAAGTATCGGTATCCAATGTTGAAAGGTACACAATGGTTCATGTGAGTGAATACTTGCCTGCAAACTCAGTAGCCTGGTACTGAGCTAGATCCTCAGAAGGGGTGTCGTAAAGCTCGTCTGTCCCAACGTTGTCGTCTATTCGAGAAGAAGCAAACAAACAACGCAAAGAGATAAACAATCAATAACATGGCATAATGCACAATCATGGGATGATGCATGACCATTTAATTGATGCATAGAAATAAACTAGTTGACATGGTAACATAACATGATTAAATGGACCCATATGCAATTTGGATTGCATATGGAAAGCCCATGAATTATGGTTGAAATAATTGTTTTACAACTAACCAACATGTGTAAGTGAATTAGCATGATGCATGGATGAGGAAAACAGAAAAATAACAACAATAGAACAATTTTGAAATAAGGTTTACCAAGTTTGGAATTTTATTTATTAAGTTAGGGAATTTTGGTTCCTTAAAGGTGTTACACAACCATTTGTTGTTTTCACCAATTTTAATTGTTCAAAATAGATAACAAAGTTCATATTTGGAAAGTACACAAAATTTTAGGTGGAATACATGTTTCAATTATTGAAAAAGGAATTAGGATGAATTATTTATGAATTAAACAAGTCAAACAAGATTTAAATGAATTAAATTCAAGTATGAATTTATTTGAACTTTTATTTGTTCAAAACATTAAACCAATTTCATATTTGAAAAGGTTATACTTTTCTGGTTTGAAAACATATTTTATATGTTCAAAAATAATTTAATTTGAGCAAGTTATGAATTTAGCAATTTTAAATGATTTAAACAAGGTTTAAATTATTTAACCAATTATAATTATTCAAAACCTGAAACAAAGTTTATATTTGCAAAGTACATGAAAAATGGGATGGAAAACATATTTTATTTGTTGAGTTTGGAATTTTTATGCCCAAGTTATGAATTTTGCAAAATTAAGTGAATTAAACAAGAATTCAAATGTTTCACCAATTTAAAATATTAAAAATAGTAAAAAAAATTATATTTGGGTAGAGAATTTAAAATGGAGTGGTTTACATGTTTAAAGTTTTGCAATTGGAGTTTCCAAACAAAAGTTATTGAATTACCAAGTTTAAGCATTTTTATGGTTTATAGAAATAACTATGGACCTAGAAAAGATACAGGGACTTGGAAAGAAAAATAACAGGGACCTAGATAAAAGTAGCAGGGACATGTGAGTAAAATGGAGTGGATCTGGATCTAGGAAAAAAGAATGAAAAAGATTGGTTTTAGTTGCAGGGGGGGATTCGAACCCCTGCCCTCCTGCTTGCACACAGTGGACACCAACCACTGCGGTGGTGCGGCTTTGTTGACAGATAAGGGGGGCGAAGGGGGTTAAGGTTCAGAAACTGTTACTGAACCAAAACGAATAAAAGGAGCAGAAAAGGGTGGGGGGCTGGGATTCGATCTCGCGAGCTGCTGCTGCGAGCGTAGCGTGCGCTACCAGTTGGTCTGTTGCGTCTGTTTGAGTGAATACGGGCTGGGTTTGGTTTTGAGCCAAAATATTCGGCGTTAACTGACTACAAGCGCACACATACAGACGTTCTTTACTGTCAACGAACTGAGCGACTAACGCATCCATGGCATGGAAGAAATCGAGGTGTACCGCAAGGAAACGAGGGGGGGCAAGTAGGGGAATGGAAAGAGGGGATTACCCTCGTCGCAGGGATGGCCGCGGCACGGCCGGGGGGAGGCGGAGACGTCGGCGGCGAGCTCCGGCGGCCGGCGTCCGTGGCAGAAATAAACGGAGGCGCCTCTCCTCGATGGCGACGGAGATGGGAGAGAGGAGGGAGGCGGGTGCGGCTAGGGTTAGGGTTAGGGTTTTCGAGGGGTGAGGAGTAGATATAGGAGGGGGGATGGGGTGGAGCAGTGGGGCAGCAGGTCGCTGTCCATTGCCGACGTCATCGTACGGAGGTTGGGGGAGACAGGTAGCGGGCTGCAGCCTGGTGGGCTGGGCCTGCCTCTCCCCCTCTCCTGTGCGTTTTTTTTTTGCTTTTTATTTTTTTTTCCTCTGTTTTTTTTTGCTGCAAGGGATTAGGGAGAAAAAGGCTAGATTTTTGGGGTTAGAAAATTTAGGTAAAATTTTTATATTGCTTATTTATGTAATAGCAACAACTAGCAAGTTTTGTTTTTTCAAAATGATCAAAATAAAAATGTTGTTTGTAATTTGATTCAAATTTGAATGAATTTGATTATTAATTGATTTATTGAAAACAAGATTTAAATAGGGTTAACATATAGTTTAAATGGAAACAAGTGATTAGAATTGTTGTGTAATTTTCATAAGTTCAACATAGTTGCTGTTTGGAAAATGTATTTGAATTTGAATGGAATTTGAGTTAAATGAATGATTAAAAGCCACAAGTTTAAATAGTTGAACCCTATGGATTAAAATGGGAACAATTGAGGTTTTGAGTTGAACCTTTTATTTGAAAGATTGTAACATAACAAGTATGAAACAAAGGTTTGAATATTGTTTGAATTTCAACTGGTAAAACAAAGGAAAACAGATGCAAACAAATGCAATGATTAAGATGCCATGATGCAAAACAATAATTAAACAAGAAGCAAACATTCTAGGGGTGGTTTTCATACTTGGGATGTTACAAAACGCCCCCCCCCCCCTTGAAGGAATCGCGCCCCGAGATTCCTACTGAGAAAGGAAAAGGTCCGGATACTTCTTGCGAAGATCCTCTTCGGTCTCCCACGTTGCCTCTTTATCGGAATGATGGGACCACTGCACTTTCAAGAACTTGGTGCTCTTGTTGCGAGTCTTACGCTCGTTCTCATCGAGAATACGAACAGGGTGCTCCTCATAAGAGAGATCATCTTGCAGTTCAATGGAATCATGATCAACTGCACGATCTGGATCTTTGAAACACCTCTTGAGCTGTGACACATGAAACACATCGTGCACCTTGGATAGTTTTTCTGGAAGTTCAAGACGATAGGCATTTTCTGCACGTCTTGAGAGAATGTTGAAGGGACCAATGTATCTTGGTGCAAGCTTTCCTTTCACACCAAAACGATGAGTGCCTCTGAGGGGAGTTACTCGGAGATATGCCTTGTCACCAGGTGCATAGGTCATATCCCTGTGCTTGCTGTCGTAGTAGCTTTTCTGACGAGACTGAGCAATCTTGAGATTGTCACAAATGATGCGAACTTTCTCCTCGGCTTCCTTAACAATGTCAGGGCCTAAGAGTGAACGTTCACCAGCTCCAGACCAATTGATTGGACTCCTGCATCTGCGGCCATAGAGTGCTTCAAATGGTGCCATGCCTAGGCTTGCCTGGAAGCTGTTGTTGTAGGATAATTCAGCATATGGAAGGCAATCCTCCCATTTCATGCCAAAGGAGAGACCACATGCTCTGAGCATATCTTCGAGGATCTGATTGACTCTTTCGACTTGCCCCTGAGACTGAGGGTGATAGGCTGTGCTGAACAGAAGTTTGGTGCCCAATGCTTCTTGAAAGCTTTTCCAGAAATGAGAAGTGAATATGCTTCCATGGTCTGAGCTTATTTCCAATGGAACACCATGAAGAGGAACAATCTTTGCTGTGTAGAGCTCTACTAACTGGCTAGCTGAGATTGTTTCTTTGACAGCAAAGAAGTGAGCTACTTTAGTGAGACGATCAATAACAACGAAGATTGCATCGTTGCCCTTCTTGGACTTTGGAAAACCAGTGACGAAGTCCATTTCAATCATGTCCCACTTCCACTCAGGGATTTTCAGAGGTTGGAGTAGACCGGCTGTTTTCTGATGGACTGCCTTAACATGTTGACAAACGTCGCATTCAGAAACGTATTGAGCAATTTCACGTTTCATGCCAGGCCACCAATACAGCGTCTTAAGATCCTGGTACATCTTTGTACTTCCAGGGTGGATGGAGAGAGGATTTTCATGAGCCTCCTTGAGAATGACATCTTTGAGACTTTGAACTTGAGGAACTGCAATGCGTGCTTCAAAGAACACAGTTCCTTTGTCATCAATTGAGAAGGACTTAAATTTCTCCTTGCCTTCTTTGATGTGTTCTACCATCTTCTTTATTTCAGCATCACGAAGTTGTTCAGAACGAATCTTGTCCTCGAGAGTTGGACTGGCTGTTAAGTTCGCAAGATACCCTTGAGGAACAAGACCAAGGTTCAGCTTCTGGAATTCTTCATGAAGTGGAGGTTGGCTTTCCATGATCATGAGATTATTGCAATACGACTTGCGACTGAGAGCATCGGCCATAACATTAGCCTTGCCTGGAGTGTAAGAAATGGTAAGATCAAAGTCCTTAATCTTTTCAATCCATCTCCTTTGCCTGAGGTTTAGATCTGGTTGAGTGAAGATGTATTTTAGACTCTTAGGACCGGAAAAGATTTCAGTGCGATTACCCAACAAGTATTGCCTCCATTTCTTGAGGGCAAACACAACTTCTGCAAGTTCAAGGTCATGTGTGGGATAGTTTTGCTCATGGGCATTCAACTGACGTGAAGCATAAGCCACAACTTTACGTTCTTGCATAAGAACTGCACCTAGACCTTGGAGAGATGCATCGCAGAATATTTGGAAAGGTTTGGTAGTATCTGGGCCAACCAGAACTGGGGTGGAAGTGAGTTTAGTCTTCAAGAGATTGAAACTTTCATCACATTGTGGAGACCAAACGAACTTCTTGTCCTTCTTTGTGAGATCAGTGAGAGGTTTGGCAATCTTGGAGAAGTTTTGGACGAAACGACGGCAATAGCTAGCCAAGCCAAGAAAACTTCGTACTTGCTTCACCATCTTAGGAGGGTTCCAATCCACAATTGCTTTAACCTTTTCTGGATCAATGGCTATGCCCTTGGCTGAGATGACATTACCAAGGTAAGCAACTTCTGGAATCCAGAACTCACATTTTGAGAACTTGGCATATAGACGATGCTCGCGAAGTTTCATGAGAGTGAGACAAAGATGTTCTTCATGCTCTTCCTTAGATTTTGAGTAAACAAGAATGTCCTCAAGATATACCACAACGAACTTGTCGAGGTATTCATGGAAGACATAATTCATGAGTCGAGAGAATGTCGCCGGTGCATTGGTGAGACCAAAGGACATGACGGTGTATTCATATAGACCGTAGCGAGTGGTGAAAGCTGTTTTTGGAATATCTTCCTTTCTGATCTTTATTTGATGGTAACCCATCCTCAAGTCCAACTTGGAGAATATTGAGGCTCCAGCAAGTTGATCAAAAAGATCATCGATACGAGGAATTGGATACTTGTTTTTGATGGTTTTCTCGTTAAGAGGACGATAGTCAACAACGAGTTTCTTTGTTTGATCCTTCTTCGCAACGAATAGAGTTGGGCAACCCAAGCTGATGAACTAGGTTGAATGTAACCTTTTTCCATGTACATATCGATTTGCTCCTTTAACAATTTCAGTTCAGGAGGAGCTATCTTGTATGGATGCTTAGATATTGGAGCAGTACCTGGTTCAAGCTCGATCACGAACTCAACTGCTCTGTCCGGAGGCATCCCTGGCAACTCTTCTGGAAAGACGTCACCGGAACATTTTCAAGTAGAGGTAGAGGTTTTGCATCGAGGGTGTACAGCTGAACAGAACTTGATTCATTTGGAGAATAGACTATCTGGCCAGAGGGGTGGAACAGAGTTATTGACTTTTGAGCACAGTCAATTTTAGCTTTATTGGCCTTCAGCCAATCCATACCAAGAATGACATCAATGTCAGAACTTCCCAGCAACATGAGTGAAGCAAGGAAAATGTGGCCTCCAATTAGGATTTGATTATCCTTACTTATTTTGGAAGTCAACATTTGAGAACCCGGTGAGTGAACAGTGATTTGATTGCTTAGTGGAACCACCATTAGGTTGTTTGTTGCGGCGAAAATCTTTGACACAAAAGAATGCGATGCTCCGGTATCAAAGAACACTTTAGCTGGAAAAGAGTTTACGGGTAATATACCGAGAACGACGTCAGCAGCTTCCTCAGCTTTGTCGATCTTGACATGATTCACCCTTGCGGTCCTCCCGATAGGGCCTGTTGTTGGAGTTGAAGGCTTTAGCCGGGGGAGCACGCACCATTGCCTGGTTTGTGTTGGGACGAGGTGGTGGTGGAGGTAGCTGCCTCTGCGTGCACTTGTCAGCGTAGTGCCCCGTCTGCTTGCACTTGTAGCAAGTGACGACACGAGGAGGCCCTGGCCTTGGCTGCCCCATCGAAGCCCTCTGATCATGCATCTGAACAGGGTTGGGTGGGCGGGTAGCGAAGCCTGGAGAAGCTTGGGCATATGGAGCCCGAGTGACAGCACCATTTGGCACCCAGATGCGGCGCTTCTGCGGAGGGGTGGTCATGTTGGAGGAGGAACCACCCTCACGCGAGTCCTTTCGAGACTCCTGAACGCCTTGCGCCCATTTTCCTCATTGAGCCCGGTGTTCACGAGCTCCTCGAAGTTGTTGGCCTTGATGTTGGTGAGGGCGTACTTGAGTTCCGGGTTAAAACCTCTGCGGAACATTGCCATCTTCTTAGCCTCAGTGGACACCTCATCACTAGCGTAACGAGCAAGGCGATTGAACTCACTCTGATAGCCAATGACGTCCAGCTTTCCCTGCTTGAGTGAGCAAAACTCTTCACGCATCCTTTCCATGAGACCATCTGGAATGTGGTGCTTCAGGAAGGCTTCCTTGAAACAACCCCAGGTGATTGGGTAGCCAGCTCTCATGGTCTGGTAGTTTTCCCACCAAGTAGCTGCCTGACCCTTCAGGAGATAGGATGCATACTTGACCTTGTCTTCCTCAGCAACGATCTCCAGAGCCCTAGCTATCTCACGGATCCAGTCATCATCCAGAGGCTCGCGTGTTGCCACGAAAGCTCTCGGCCCCAGACTGAGAAACTCCTTGATACTGACTCGTGGAGCATTCTGGTTGTTGCGCTGGTTAGTCTGGAACTGGGCCACCTGCGCCATTCATCTGAGTCAACAGCTCCGTGATTGGCGGTGGCTCAGGCTGTTCCTTGTTGGCGGCATCCTGAATAGACATGCATTTTAGCACAACAACAGAAAAGGATAGACTTGGAAACCGAAAGAGATTATTCCGACGCATGAATAGATAACCAACAGGTACATCATCACATGTTCAAATACATCAGAATATCCAACACACCACAAATGGTTCGAATGCCAAAGGATAACTAAACAAAGCTAAGAATGGATACATCAGTACTCCCATGCTCATCACGCAGGACGGCGACTAGGAGTACGGCGAGAGGTACGGTGAGGAGCACGCCCACGAAAGTAGGTAGAACGACGATCCACATAGACCTGACGTGGTCTGAGAGCGACTCTAGGTGTGGTGAAGTACATAGCGTCGACTCCCTGTGCTCCAAAACGTGGAATCCCAATGTAACCAGCACCGAGGTTGAGGAGTGGACCTCTGATCGGCTCGTAACCTCCAGCATCTGGCAGACGACGACCCACTGGCTGAGCGAAACGTGCAAAGCGCTCATCTCCAACAAAGTCTGTGGTGTAAGTCGCCAGACGAGTCAAAGCAAGGTAGAGCTGCTCTCTGACTGAAGCCAACTCCTGAGATAGTGTGTTGGCAACTGCGTCACTGTGCCTCACAAACTGAGCGGTGGTGTGCAGCCTGGAGTTATCATGCTCGTAGACATCCAAGTTGTCGTAGAGAGTGAAGTGAGCTCCCTCCGAGGTGATGTAACCACGGGGGATGTGGCGATAGATAGAATCGTCAAATCCCCAGTAGTCAGCACGAAGGACGGTGAGACTCACATAAGCTGCCTGATGCACGGCCATATCCACTGTGGAACCTACTGCCTCGTAGCGGTGGACTACGCTCATGCCATCATCTGACAGAATGTAGACGATAGCCTGGTAGTAGGTCTGGTCAAACTCTCGCTGCTGCTCGTAGACCTGGTACTCTGGTGCCCAACGGAACCCCAGATAAGTGACCATGTCTCTCAGCATCTCCGGGTAACCGGCAGTGCTCTCGCAACGAGTCATCCGAACCACCTGCGGGTAGAACCTGAGATCCATCTGCAGATGATCGGGGAAGTTTTGATTAGACACCGGTAGAAGAACTGAAGTGGAAGCAACAACAAGGTTTCAACGGACGAAAGGATGTTGAGAAGAACAGGATATCGAAGCAACATCGGGAAACACGAGACCAAAACTCCTGAGGTACTACGGAAAACCCATCCGGGCTTCTAAAGGATCAATATCTACTGCTTAAGGAATAGAGGATCTTCTTCCGGGGCTTACACGCCTCCGTTTTCAATCATGAGTAGGCAACATGATAAATCATGTCACAACCACCTCCATTCCTATGGTCTAGTAGATATAACTATCCTAGAGAAACCAGGATTCGTGAAAACCTAACTTGAAAGTTTAGGTGAGAATAGAAAACAACGCTGCACTTCCTTACCAGAAAAGGGAGGGTGGGTGGGGAAAGAAATAAAATGGCAGAATTCCTACTCTCACGTTTCATTTTTCCTATATAGCTACAAAATAGTTTCTAGACTCAACTGCGACCAGTAAAAGGGATCCTACAGGCAGACAGGCTCTGATACCATTTGTCGCACCCGGACTTCTAGAGGATACTCGCAGTTCCGTTGAATAGTAGTTGATTGGATTACGGGGCTTACCGGCACCCGCATCTCTTACGAGTAGGCCAACACACGTAGGTGTGACAACCAACCCCTACTGTTCATCGTCTACGTAAACCATCCCATAGAAATCAGGATACTACCATTGACGTACTTCATACCATACAAACATGGTACGTCAACGGCGTTTAACAGAATGATAGAACAACATATCTCTAAGACACAAATAAATAGAAATAAGTTGCAGATGGCTCTCACTAGAGAAGAGATAGCAAATACAATCATCCAGAGGACACATGTCCCAACATAACATCATTACATCTCAGCTGAATCATTCAAAAGGTCTGAGTACAGACAAATCCAAATAGGCTTAAGAAGCCGGGAATGAAAGGAAAACGGAGCCCATCCACGATGTCTCGGATCCTGCCCGGGTCCGCTATCTACTCGTCAGCAGCCTCGTCAAACTCCACGTAGTAGCCGTCACGGGGATCCTCGTAGGCGTAGTCTGCGGAAACCAAAGCCCCAAAGGGGTCAGTACATAAACGTACTGGCAAGCAAGACTCACAGTTCACCAAAGTGTAACCCGTCAACACCAAGCACAGATGCTTTGGGTTCAACGGAAGAAAGGGGTGATACAAAAGATGTGGCAGCTGGCTGCACTAACCAACTACAGAAACTTGCTACAACTTCCGGCTAACAGAAGGGGATAAGATAGCGTATCGTAACCAACTACTACTAACTCCAAACAAACCCATCCTGGATCTCGCCCCTTATCCAAAGAAGCAATCCGAGGATAACTCACACAGTTGGATTAATGATGGGTCAAGTTATTGTGTCAATAAGACTATTACTAGTCAAGTTATCATTAGTTAAGTGTAAGTTGTTCTGAGTACTTGTTAGCCAGTACTTTCACCAAGTTAACCATAACCGCGGAAAACACGGCTTCTCGAGAAGATTTATCCCTGCAGGGGTGCACCAATTTGGCCGTACACGTAAGAATAACCCGCCAGATGGAATGCCTCCCACCAAGCGGGGCACTCAACACAACTCAACTCTTCTTCGCATCAAGCCCAAAGAACCCCGTGCAGTGAGCGCACGGCTAATCAAGCCCCACGAAGAAAAGGGGACCCTCATAGCACTCTAAGAACGTGTCTCCCTAAATGCCGACTACAAAAGTTCCACCCTGGTACCAAGGGTTCGCACCTGCATATGCATGCGGCAAATGGAAAACCCGAACTAAATGAGGCGATTTGGACGAGATGCGAATCGAATCAAATTGAGGGGGGCGCCCATACACGCTTCCCACATGCGGATAGTGCGCTCATCATGGATCAGTAGACAAAACCCTTTTCCTAATTAGGGTCAACACTAGCAGGCCTCAAAACCACGCCGGGCCTCCTGCCGGTGCCTTATCATCAATTTAGCATTACCTCAAAATTAGCAGGTTGTTGTTTAACAGCGAGCCCCAGAACATATTAGAAATATAGTAACAGAAAGTAACGGGTAACAGACTCGAGCAAAACAACCCTAAGCATGCTAGTAAGACACGGGCAACAAGCAATGGGGTTATAGGTGTGGAGGTGAGGCTATATCAGGGTTAAAGGATAACATGTGATAGGTTCGTAACAGAAACAACTATTCATAGGGCTAGCAGAATAGACAACGGAAAGTATCGGTATCCAATGTTGAAAGGTACACAATGGTTCATGTGAGTGAATACTTGCCTGCAAACTCAGTAGCCTGGTACTGAGCTAGATCCTCAGAAGGGGTGTCGTAAAGCTCGTCTGTCTCAACGTCGTCGTCTATTCGAGAAGAAGCAAACAAACAACGCAAAGAGACAAACAATCAATAACATGGCATAATGCACAATCATGGGATGATGCATGACCATTTAATTGATGCATAGAAATAAACTAGTTGACATGGTAACATAACATGATTAAATGGACCCATATGCAATTTGGATTGCATATGGAAAGCCCATGAATTATGGTTGAAATAATTGTTTTACAACTAACCAACATGTGTAAGTGAATTAGCATGATGCATGGATGAGGAAAACATAAAAATAACAACAATAGAACAATTTTAAAATAAGGTTTACCAAGTTTGGAATTTTATTTATTAAGTTAGGGAATTTTGGTTCCTTAAAGGTTTTACACAAACATTTGTTGTTTTCACCAATTTTAATTGTTCAAAATAGATAACAAAGTTCATATTTGGAAAGTACACAAAATTTTAGGTGGAATACATGTTTCAATTATTAAAAAAGGAATTAGGATGAATTATTTATGAATTAAACAAGTCAAACAAGATTTAAATGAATTAAATTCAAGTATGAATTTATTTGAACTTTTATTTGTTCAAAACATTAAACCAATTTCATATTTGAAAAGGTTATACTTTTCTGGTTTGAAAACATATTTTATATGTTCAAAAATAATTTAATTTGAGCAAGTTATGAATTTAGCAATTTTAAATGATTTAAACAAGGTTTAAATTATTTAACCAATTATAATTATTCAAAACCTGAAACAAAGTTTATATTTGCAAAGTACATGAAAAATGGGATGGAAAACATATTTTATTTGTTGAGTTTGGAATTTTTATGCCCAAGTTATGAATTTTGCAAAATTAAGTGAATTAAACAAGAATTCAAATATTTCACCAATTTAAAATATTCAAAACAGTAAAAAAAATTTATATTTGGGTAGAGAATTTAAAATGGAGTGGTTTACATGTTTAAAGTTTTGCAATTGTAGTTTCCAAACAAAAGTTATTGAATTACCAAGTTTAAGCATTTTTATGGTTTATAGAAATAACTATGGACCTAGAAAAGATACAGGGACTTGGAAAGAAAAATAACAGGGACCTAGATAAAAGTAGCAGGGACCTGTGAGTAAAATGGAGTGGATCTGGATCTAGGAAAAAAAGAATGAAAAAGATTGGTTTAAGTTGCAGGGGGGATTCGAACCCTTGCCCTCCTGCTTGCACGCAGTGGACACCAACCACTGCGGTGGTGCGGCTTTGTTGACAGATAAGGGGGGCGAAGGGGGTTAAGGTTCAGAAACTGTTACTGAACCAAAACGAATAAAAGGAGCAGAAAAGGGTGGGGGGCTGGGATTCGATCTCGCGAGCTGCTGCTGCGAGCGTAGCGTGCGCTACCAGTTGGTCTGCTGTGTCTGTTTGAGTGAATACGGGCTGGGTTTGGTTTTGAGCCAAAATATTCGGCGTTAACTGACTACAAGCGCACACATACAGACGTTCTTTACTGTCAACGAACTGAGCGACTAACGCATCCATGGCATGGAAGAAATCGAGGTGTACCGCAAGGAAACGAGGGGGGCAAGTAGGGGAATGGAAAGAGGGGATTACCCTCGTCGCAGGGATGGCCGCGGCACGGCCGGGGGGAGGCGGAGACGTCGGCGGCGAGCTCCGGCAGCCGGCGTCCGTGGCAGAAAGAAACGGAGGCGCCTCTCCTCGATGGCGGCGGAGATGGGAGAGAGGAGGGAGGCGGGTGCGGCTAGGGTTAGGGTTAGGGTTTTCGAGGGGTGAGGAGTAGATATAGGAGGGGGGGATGGGGTGGAGCAGTGGGGCAGCAGGTCGCTGTCCATTGCCGACGTCATCGTACGGAGGTTGGGGGAGACAGGTAGCGGGCTGCAGCCTGGTGGGCTGGGCCTGCCTCTCCCCCTCTCCTGTGCGTTTTTTTTTTTTGCTTTTTATTTTTTTTTCCTTTGTTTTTTTTTTGCTGCAAGGGATTAGGGAGAAAAAGGCTAGATTTTTGGGGTTAGAAAATTTAGGCAAAATTTTTATATTGCTTATTTATGTAATAGCAACAACTAGCAAGTTTTGTTTTTTCAAAATGATCAAAATAAAAATGTTGTTTGTAATTTGATTCAAATTTGAATGAATTTGATTATTAAGTGATTTATTGAAAACAAGATTTAAATAGGGTTAACATATAGTTTAAATGGAAACAAGTGATTAGAATTGTTGTGTAATTTTCATAAGTTCAACATAGTTGCTGTTTGGAAAATGTATTTGAATTTGAATGGAATTTGAGTTAAATGAATGATTAAAAGCCACAAGTTTAAATAGTTGAACCCTATGGATTAAAATGGAAACAATTGAGGTTTTGAGTTGAACTTTTTATTTGAAAGATTGTAACATAACAAGTATGAAACAAAGGTTTGAATATTGTTTGAATTTCAACTGGTAAAACAAAGGAAAACAGATGCAAACAAATGGAAAACAAATGCAATGATTAAGATGCCATGATGCAAAACAATAATTAAACAAGAAGCAAACATTCTAGGGGTGGTTTTCATACTTGGGATGTTACATCAGCCTTCACAGTCATGTGAAGCACTGGCAGAAAACCTATTTCTACTACCGAGACACCTCCACACCCGTCCAAAATCCTTTGCCGGGTTTCTCAGTTGAAAATCTAGCCCTTTCCGACAATCTCAATTCCTTTGCATACGAAGCCGACAGACAGTCAATCCAACCCCTCCTTCACAAACTCGCCATGCTAGCAGCCCAGGGTCTCATTGGTCTAAACTTAATCAAAACCTGGATCAGCTGCCGGATCCAACCGAACAGCATACGCCCAAAGCTAATCTGCGAGTACTCCGGCTACCTTACCGATTCTCTCCGATACTCGGAGAAATCATACCCGGCGCTGGATGTGAATAAGGCCATGAAGAACTTCTTGGCCGAGAAAGTTGATGTCATCAAAAGCATCTCCGGACTCGGCCCCTTTACACGCTCCAACCCGGCTCCTCCAGTAAGAACCGACTATCACCTTCTATACCGACTGATCTTTCTGATTTACATGTACTAACTTTTGTCTTGTTATTTCTCACCCAGGAAACCGATGCATTCTGGAAGATTGTCACCCCCCCTTCTGAAAACTCGGAGGAGGAGGAGGAGGAGCCGACTGACAGCGATGAAGGTACTTCCGGGTCTCAGCTCAATAAATAGTTTGTTAGCCTATTAGACAAAAATTCTTCCCCTTCCGACAATGCCCCACCATCACCAGCGCTGGACGATAAAGACGACTCTCAGTCGGAGGAGAGCGAGGCAGAGCTGGAGACTGAGGTTGGCCAGAAGAGGAAACCCAGGAAAGTTGTATTCAAGGTGTCGTACTCTTCCATGACCTTAGATCCGTACTCCTATGCCAATATGTGCAAACTCAACAGGTATCTAACCACTACATCATCTCTGAAGGACACGGTCCCAGCCAAGCGTCGGGCAACCCGGACTTCCTCGGGTGATGATCCTCTCCATCCCGGGATCCCTATGTCGCCCGCTCGCCGAGCCGGTACTCCTTCCACTTACTCTACCTATATTCCTCGAAAATGTCCATCTCCAAATCATCCATTAGCCGGACAACTCCGGGTCTCACTTTCCGACTCTTTATCAGCGACCTCCGGGTCTAGCAACGATCTCCCAACCGACTTTGTCGTGAACACTGGGTAATCCGCTTCCCTTGGCCAATATATCTGCATTTTCCATATCTTCCATTTATTACTTACTAACTTTTTCTTGTTCTTTTTCTTTCCTCAGAGCCAAGGTCACACTTAGTGACCAGGAGGACATGCTTGTTGACAACTCAGCCATGGAAGACCCGGAGAGCGCTACCAAGCCCGTACCTGGTAAAGAAGAAGAGATGGACCACCGTCAGCCCAAGAGCCGAGTTTCCCCTGCCAACACATCAATCGGCTGACGCTGACGTCGAGTATCTGGGAACACAGAGGGCAACCCCTCCTCCAAACACCCAAGCGACCAGAGTCGACCCGCTCAACCAGGAGAGAACCCCACCACCGGGTAATCAGAACCCTAGCTCCTCCAGGCCGAATCTCGGTGGCCTTGATTTTGAAGGGATGCTGGAGGAGTATTATTCTCTGAAAGCCAGTGAGAAGGATATTATCGAGTCTCTGGCGGCTGAGCATCAGGTAACTTAACCGATATTATTTACATACTCATCTAGTCCCCAAGTTCCGGGTGAACTGTACATAGTTTACTCGGTACTTCCATAGCTATATGGCCTTCCACACTCGGTTTTTACCCTGCAGCCGACTAATATTTCCTTGTCTATTTTTCAGGCTTATGTGACCCGGACGGAGGAGATGTTGGCGAAAACCAACGAACTCCTCCAAGTTGAGACCAAACTTCGAGACGAGCTGGAGACCGAGGTGAAGGACCTTTCCAAGGATTGCAAGAAATACAAGAAGAAGCTCTATCACATAGAGGGTTTGCTGAAAAAATTATCAACCTTTGTTTCCGATACTTACAGCTCCTTAATTGGTAAACGAACCTAACTTCTTGATTATAATTCGGGTTTCTCATTTTGTAGGGTCTATAACCCGAGTCTTACCACTTTACTTTTCTCTTTACTCTGCAGGTCCGGGTGAACAAGTTGATGATGAAGATGATATAGAGAAACTGAAGACCCTGAAGGCGGTTATCCGGCAGTTTTCTGTGGGGACCAAGTGGACCCTTGAAGCCGTGAAGTGGCCTGGTGCTTATGGCGGCGTATCCCAGATGCTCGATGCATGATCGACGATCCCTGCCTGGATCGATCACTGGAAGCGCTCAGCATGCCGGGTTGGGGTGACCCGTGGCCTCGCGTTGGCCAAAGCCTACTATCCTAGGCTTGAGCCGGCAACGTTTGTGAACGGATTCCCTGAATTCAATACTGACGGCTCTCGATTCTCGGCAAAGGACTTCAAAGCTCTACACACTCAGATTCGTCACTCGGCCAGCTTGATTGCCAAGAAACTTGATGTGAACAAGCTTACCCCACCGCACAATGCTGAGGATAAGCCGATACCTTCTGATCTCCCTGCTCCTTTTGATATGCTAGCCCGATGGAAGGAGGAAGTTGCCAAGAAGAAGGTCGAGGCCGACTTTGCGCCAGCATCATCCACTCCAGTTGTCCCTCCTCCAGCTCGCACTGATACCATGGTTGACCCGGACACGGAGGCAGGGAAGGCTACAGAAGAAACCGCCGAAGACCCGGCTGCCAAGACTACTGCTGATGACTCGGCTATGGATGCCGAGTAAAGTTTATCATTTTTCGCCCACAAACACTCATTCGGCCAATAGGCATTTTGTAATATGCCTGATACACTTATTTATTTGATAGTGCGCCTGTGCACTTTTGATACTATTCCCTTGGTTTGTAATGCACTTAAACTTTTATGGCTTTGATGGTCCTTTTGGCCATTCACCTTGACATGCACTGTTCAGTCTTAAGCTTGCCTATTTTCGCTTTTCTACCTTGGTTGCAGTAACTGCCAATTTTTGGGTTTTGGAGTAAGGCCAAGTTTCTTTCCAAGTCCCCAAGACTCGGTATCCGGGTCTTAGGGTTTTTTCGACTGGATGAACTTTGCTTCTTAAGTCCCCAAGTCCCCGAGACTCGGATTTTAGACTTTTTGAGTTCATTAGCTAGGTAATTTGTTGCTTTCTTGAGTCCCCAAGTCCCCAAGACTCAGATTTTGGAGTCTGGGGGTTTGTGGCTTAAGAAAACTCCATGTCCGGCTAAATCCCCGACTACAAGATTATTTCAAGTTATGCTTAATATACTGTGAGTTTCCGGCTTTTTGCTTTTTACTCTGCATAACTTGTGGTTTAGATGACCCTCTTGACCCCCTTTGCTGTAAGCCGGCTTTCGCGTGGATACTCAATGTTGCTTATAACTCTATGAAAACAGGGTCAGGCAAGTCCCCGTGGGCATCATGACTGATTGAATTTATAGGCCAACAATCATGCCACTTTGTTGCGAGTCACATCAAGCTTAAGCAAGAAAGGCCAAGAAAAGTTTGGCTTTATTTCCAGGTTATGAGATTGCGACTGTACTTATTACGAGTAATCAGCCCTCATACCTTGATGGCATCGTGGTCGGGTCTGAGTTTGCAACTGTGCTATTCAAGCAATCAGCCCCCAAGACCTAAGTATATACTATGCAATAGATGACTTAGAAAGAAACGAAAAAGAGGATGCAAATCTAGCACTATATTTCTCATAACTCGGAAACTATAACTAATTAAATGTGGCATACTTACCTGATGTAAATCATAATTAGATACAGAAAAGACATGCAGAAGAAGAAAATACAAGAAAAGAAAGAACCATAATGATTTAACCATCTCTTTATTGATATAGAAAGGTTAGGTCAGCAGGCCGCCTCATTAAAAACCCTCCAGTCCCCTTAGGTACCCTGGATAGGAAAAGATTGCGTCTGAAACCCGCTGCCTGTTACATCGTGTATTTCAACTTGCAAATTGAGTCTATGCTAAGTGTAGTAGGGACGCAGCTGAGCCACGTTCCATGGTCTTTCCCGTTCTTGCATAGATGAAGTGGTGTGGGCGGTGTCATTGACAGTATCTGACTCTTTCCTCGCATCTATCAAGTAGTATGATCCATTATGCAAGTTCCGGCTTATGATGAACGGGCCCTCCCATGGTGGAGATAACTTATGCTTCCCTTCCTTTGATTATACTAAGCGCAATACCAGGTCCCCTTCCTGGAAGACCCGGATTTTGACTCGGCGACTGTGATACCGCCTCAAATCCTGTTGATATATAGCTGATCGCTCCAAAGCTTGCTCCCTGTGGTCTTCTAGCATGTCTGATGGAGGGATGATAACCCGGTAGGCTAACACCAAGGTGAAACCCGGCCCAAAGGTAATCGTACAAGACCCCGCTCAAGGAAGAGGAGCTTCTAGAAGGCCCAAGAAGGAGCGTAGGCCTTGTAACCCGGCCCTTGGGGTTACAATTAGGAAGCTTAGGGTTATGTGAGGTTTCCGGGTAGGATTCCGAGTATGCCTTGTATAGGAAGCCAGTGAGCCGGGTAAGATATAAGCCGGCTCCTAGGGTTAGCAAAGGAGAGCTTCACCAAATATTCGAGTATCCCTGTAATACGAGAGCTGATAATGGTAACCCTAGATCGGAGACTCGGCGACTTGATTGCCAGAGCTACCAGATTGATTGATAGCATGATTTCCCCTGAGCTAAACCCTCTCCCAAACAGCAGAGTCGAATTGCCCCAAGATAAGTTACCCCTGGTAACGCCTACCGTGATTGCCCAAGGATCCGTTTGTCCTTCCAAGGATAGATCAGATTATAGACGCAGTGGCTGGAAGTGACCTATTGTGTTTCCTGGATGCTTATTCCGGGTATCACCAGATCAAGCTCAAGAAGGAAGATTGGGAGAAAACATCGTTCATAACCCCCTTTGGAGCTTTCTGTTACAAAACCATGACTTTTGGGCTAAAGAACGCTGGCGCAACATACCAATGGTGCATTCAGAAGTGTTTCGAGGATCAGATTGGGCGCAACGTTCATGCTTATGTTGATGATGTGGTGATTAAAACCAGGAAGGCAGAAACATTCATTGAGGACCTAAAGGAAACGTTCAGGAATTTGAGAAGATATCAGATGAAGCTTAACCCCACAAAGTGTGTGTTTGGAGTGCCAGCAGGAAAGTTACTCGGTTTCATTGTTTCCGAGAGAGGAATTGAGGCAAACCCGGACAAGATTAAAATTATTCAGAATCTGAAAAAGCCGGAAGGCCTGAAGCATGTTCAAAAACTTACAGGATGTGTAGCAGCATTAAGCCGGTTTATATCCAGGCTTGGAGAGAAGGCAATACCTTTATACCGGCTCTTGAGGAAAACCGACAAATTTGTTTGGGACCAAGAGGCGGACGAGGCGTTCGAAGCTCTGAAAAAGTAATTATCTGAGGCACCGATTCTGGCGGCACCGGGTCCTAAAGAGCCCATGTTGTTATACGTTGCGGCCGGGCCCCGGGCGGTTAGTGTCGTGGTTTATTATGTGAGCGAAGTACTATCGGAAGCAAAGCAGCGTTACCCACATTGGCAAAAATTGGTTTTCGGGGTCTTCATGGCCAGCCGGAAATTGAAACCATATTTTCAGGAACACCCCATAACAGTGGTTAGCTCTATACCAATGGCAGATATTATCAGAAATTCAGACACGACAGGTAGAATAGCCAAGTGGGCCATTGAGATGGGAGATTATCACATCAACTACGAGCCCAGGTCTGCAATCAAATCTCAAGCTTTAGCTGATTTTATCAATGATTGGACTCACACAAGCATGCCCACAATGATGCCAAGTTCCGAGTCTTGGGTGATGCACTTTGATGGTTCTAAGCAGTATGAGGGGTCAGGAGCTGGGGTGGTACTCACGTCACCCAAAGGAGACAAATTGAGCTACGTGTTGCACATTCACTTCGATTGCTCCAACAATGTGGCCAAGTATGAGGCATTATTACACGGATTGAGAATAGCAAAGGAGATGAACATTAGGCGAATACGGTGGTATGGAGACTCGGATCTCATGGTACAGCAGGTCTCAGGAACTTGGGATAGAAAAGATGCAACAATGGCAGCATATCGCAGACAGGTGGACAGGGTTGTCGGGTCTTTTTTCGGGTATGAGGTGGAGCATATTGACAGGCGAAAGAACGAGGCAGCAGATGCGCTCGCAAGATTCGGCTCTCGCAGAGAGCCGGTTCCACCCAATGTTTTCCTGGACGAGTTATGGCGACCATCTGTTAAAACCGAGTCTGAGGAAGAGGTGGCTAACCAAGACCCGGATTTGGAGCTGGTGGCCACAATACGTGATGTTCCCGAGTGGACAGAGCCGTTTTTGGCCTACCTATCACGGGGCGAGTTACCACCACAGGAGGTTTTAGCAAGGCAAATTCTGAGACGAGCAAAAGGCTATTCTATTATCAATGGGGAGTTGTATAAAAGAAGTGCAGCGGGAGTCTTTTTGCGCTGTGTGGCACCAGAAGAAGGCCGTCAGATTTTGAAGGAGATCCATGAAGGTGATTGTGGGCATCATGCCTCCACAAGATCCCTTGTGGCCAAAGCATATCGACACGGTTTCTTTTGGCTCACGGCCTTAGCGGACGCAGAGCGCTTGGTGGCAAGGTGCGATGGATGTCAAAAGTACGCTCGCCAAACCCATGTGCCTGCTATGGAGTTGCAAACAATCCCGCTGACCTGGCCGTTTGCTGTTTGGGGTATGGATATGGTGGGCCCCTTCCACATGTCACCTTGAAAAAAGACTCATCTTTTGGTAGCTATTGATAAGTTTACTAAGTGGGTTGAAGTTATGCCAGTTACCAATTGCGAAGCAATCACAGCAGTCAAGTTCCTGAAAAGGATCATCCACCGGTTTGGATACCCTCACAGCATAATAACAGACAATGGAACCAACATGTCCTTAGGTGAGATGGAGAAATTTTGCGGGAACAATGGTATCCGGCTTGACATAGCCTCGGTAGCCCATCCACAAGCTAATGGACAGGTGGAGAGGGAAAATCAGGAGTTACTTCGTGGGTTAAAGCCACGGCTGCGAGTCCCGTGCATCAGAGCTGCTGGAGCATGGGTCGAAGAGCTACCATCAGTAGTTTGGGGAATTAACACTACACCTAACAGATCTACTCAGATGACCCCGTTTTTCATGGTTTATGGTGCAGAGGCAGTATTGCCGAGTGACATTATCCATGACTCGCCCCGAGTGTAGGCTTATGTCGAGGTGGAAAATGAGAAGACCCGGCAGGATGTCGTGGATATGCTAGAAGAACACAGGGAGCAAGCCTTGGAGAGATCATCCATATATCAGCAAGATTTGAGGAGATACCATAGTCGGCGAGTCAAAACCCGGGTCTTCCAGGAAGGGGACCTGGTATTACGCTTGGTACAATCAAAGGAAGGAAAGCACAAGTTATCTCCACCATGGGAAGGACCATTCATCATAAACCGGAACCTGCACAATGGATCATATTACCTAGTAGATGCAAGGGAAGAGTCGGATACTGTCAACGATACTGCCCACACCACTTCATCTATGCAAGAGAGGGAAAGACCGTGGAACGTGGCTCAGCTACGTCCCTACTACACCTAGCATAGGCCAGGTTTACAAGTGAATTACACGATGTAAAAGGCAGCAGGTTTCAGACGCACTCTTTTCCTATCCAGGGTACCTAAGGGGACTGGAGGGTTTTTAATGAGGCGGCTTGCTGACCTAACTTTTCTCATACCAATAAAGAGATGGTTAAACTATGATATTTCTTCTTTCTTATTTATTTCTGATAAGTTTTTGTCCTTCTATTTTTTACCTTCTGTTTTTTACTTTGCCAGGTAGGTATTATGTGTTTTCTTATAGTACATTAGTTTTATATTTTCTCATATATTGTATATATAGGTCTTGGGGGCTGATTGCTTGAATAGCACAGTTACAAACTCAAAGACCCGGCCACGATGCCATTAAGTTATAAGGACAGATTACTTGCAATAAGTACGGTTACAATCTTATAACCGGACAATAGAGGCAAATTTTCTTGATTTCTCTTGTTTAAGCTTGATGCGACTCGCAAAAATGTGGCATGCTTTGCTAACGTGTAATCACAATCAGTCATGATGCCCAACGGGACTTGCCTGACCCTGTTTTTATAAAGTTATAGCAACATTGAATATCCACGCGAAAGCCGGCTTCCAACAAAGAGGATGAAAAGGGTCATATAAACCACAAGTTATGCAGAGTACAAGGTTAACAACCAGAAACTCACAACATATTAAGCATAACTTTAAACCTGTGTGAGCAACTCTATGTTTTGGGCCTTAGTAAAAACAATTTGCTTTCTTGAAAACTACAAATCCCTATACTCGGAAATTCGGGTCTTGGGGACTTGGGAATTTGAGAAAAGCAAAAAATTGTTTACCTATTAAGCTTAAAAACCCAAAAATCCGAGTCTTCGGGACTTGCGGACTTAAGAAATAAAAGTCCACTTGGTCAAAAACCCCGAGACCCGGAAACCGAGTCTCACAGAAGGAAAAAGATAAAAGATCGGCAAAATAGCAAAAGAGGTTCAAAACTGCAAAATATCATATCAAAGAGAGGGGCCAGAAGGGCCACCAAAAGCTATTAAGGTTTAAACGTATTACAAACCGAGGAAATTGTATCGAAAAGTGCACAGGCGCACTATTAAAAGAATAATTGTATCAAGCAAATTACATAATGCCTATTGGCCGAATAAGTGTTTGAGGCGATAAATAGTGAAACTTTACTCGACATTCATAGCCGAGTCATCAACGTTATCCTTGGCGGCCGGGTCCGTGGAATGCTCATCGGTGGTCTTCTCCGCTCTCGCGTCCGGGTTAGCCGCAGTATCGGCACGGGCTGGAGGAGGGACAACCGGAGTAGAGGAGGAAGGCACAGTATCGGCCTCAGCTTTCTTCTTGGCAGCTTCTTCCTTCCACCGTTCCAGCATGTCAAAGGGCTTAGGGAGGTCCGATTGAACCGGCTTGTCATTAGCATCATAGGGTGGAGTGATCTTGCTTACATCCAGTTTGTCGGCTATCAAGCTTGCCGAGTGACGCACCTGAGCGTGAATGGTCTTGTAATCCTTGCCAGTGAACTTGGAGCCGTCGTTGTTGAACTCGGGAAACCCGCCCACGAGCTTTGCCGGCTCAAGCCTAGGAAAATAGGCCTTGGCCAGAGCGAGCCCGCGGGTTACCCCAATCCGGCACGATGAACACTTCCAGTGGTCGATCCAGGCGGGAATGGTAGAACATGCTTCAAGCATATCGTTTAAACCACAATAACCCTCACCCGTCCACTTCACAGCCTCCAAAATCCACTTGGTGCCGATAGTGAATTGCCGGATTACGGCCTTCAGCGTCTTCAACTTCTCAACATCATCTTCATCTGGGGCCTCCTCACCCGGACCTGCAAAGTAACAGAAAAGTTAAAACACTGAGATCCGGGTTATAAGCCTTACGGAATGAGAAATCCGGGTTATAATCAGTAAGTTAATTTTTACCAAGTAGAGTGCGGTAAGTATCGGCAATCTGGGCTGAAATTTTCTTCAGCGTACCCTCGGCAGTTTGGGACCTTTTCTTGTACTTTCTCATGTCTTTGTCAAGGTTTTTCACCTCAACTTCTAGCTCTTCACGTAACTTTGTCTCGACCTCAAGGAGATTGTTGGTTTTTGCCAACATCTCCTCAGATCGGGCCACGTGTGCAGTCTGATACATGATATAACCGGGTATGGTAAGGTATGTAGCTATGAAAGTACCAGCAAACTTTGCATAGTTCACTCGGAACTTGGGGACTAGATGAATATACAAGCAACGTGGATTAAGTTACCTGGTACTCAGCTGCCATGGCTTCCAGAATATCCCTTTCATTGGTCTTCGGGGAGAAGAGTGCATCTAGCATTCGTTCAAAGTTCAGATCGCCGAGTTTTGGCCTGGAGGAGTTGGGGTTATTACTCGGAGGCGGGGTCCTTTCTTGCTTAGGGGAGTGGACCCGGGTTGCCTGGGTGTTAGGAGTGGGGTCAGCCATCCGTGATCCCAGGAACTCGATGTCCCCGTCACCCGGCAGCGGAAACTCGGCTTCCTGCTCCACCGGGTCCCTCAGCAAACCTTCATGTTTTTCTTCTGCACTGCCAGCTGCGGGCTGCACAACAACCTCCGGCTCTTCCATAGCTAGGTTATCCACATCCATGTCCTCAGGCTCACTGATGGTGACCTTGGCCCTGAGAAAGAGAAAGAAATAGTCAGTATAGGGTGAATGAAAGATATGGAAAAAACTAGTGTATCAAATAGCAAGAAAGGTAAGTTACCCGGTGTTCACGAAGAAATCTGCCGGGAGATCGTTGCTAGACCCGGAAGAAGCTGATAAGGAGTTGGAAAGTGAGACCCTAAGTTGGCCGGCTAATGGATGGTTTGGAGACGGAAATTTCCGGGGGACATAAGATGAATAAGTTTGGGGAGTACCGGCTCGGCGAACGGGGGATGAAGGGATGCCCGGGTGAAGAGGATCGTCACCCGGAGAGTTCCGGGTTACCCTACATTTGACCGGGGTAGGTTCCTTCAAGTGTGATGAATCGATCAAGCGTTGGTTAAGTTCGCACATGTTAGCATACGAGTATGGTTTGGAGGTAATAGAGGAATAAGGCACCTTGAAGACAACTCCCCGGGTCCTCCTCTTCGCCCCAACCTCTACTTCTGGCTCAGCCTCGCTCTCATCCGACTGAGTATCCTCTGTTTTCTCTAGTCCTGGTAAACAAGGTACGTTGTTGGAAAAGGGAAAAGGTTGATCTGAACAAGTTAACAAAACAAAGGATATGAGTGTGATTCGTATTTACCTTCATCGGAATCAACCGGCTCCTCGTCTTGTTCCGAGTTTTCGGAAGGGGGAGGAGTAACTATCTTCCAGAATGCGTCATCTTCCTGAGAGAGAGAAACACCATGACATGGGTTAGTAAATGTACATAAGGAATATTAGTCGAATGAAGGGATAATATCCGGGTCTTACTGGAGGAGCCGGGTTATCTCGCGTGAAGGGGTTAAGCCCGGCTATGTTCTTGATAGTGTCAAGTTTCTCAGCTAAAAAGGTCTTCATGAGCTTGTTTATGTCACCAGCCGAGAAATTTTTCTCCGAGTATCGGAGAGAGTCGGTAAGATGTCCGGAGTACTAGCACATAAGTTTTGTCCGGGTGCTGTTGGGCTGAATCCGGCAACTCACCCAGGTTTTAATCAGATTGAGCCCTAGGAGACCTTGGGCCGAGAGTACAGCAAGTTTATTGAGGAGAGGCTGGATAGACTGCCTCTCGGCCTCAGAAGCAAAAGAGCTGAGATTATCGGAAAGATTGAGGAGATCATCGGTGAAACCCGGTAGTGGCTTTTCGTCGGCTGAAGAGGTGTCTTGGTGTAACATCCCAAGTATGAAAAACAACCTTTAGAATGTTTTATTTCTTGTTAATTTATTATTAGTGCATCAGTTCATCATAAGCATTGCATGTGGTATGTGTTTCAAATTTGAAATTCAAATCAAATCACTTCATACTTGGCATGTTCCAATTGTGGTTTAACATTAAAATCTTGCAAACAATTAAATTCAATAAGCTTTTCTTAATTGGTTGATTTTATTTGAATAAACTTGTTTATTTTTAAAAATCAAAACCTATATGAAACCCTATTTGAAATTCAAATAGCAATTCCAAATCATTTGGCAATTTCAAATTTCTGGAAATAAGCACACTTACTTTTGCTCTTGCTGTTTTGCAATTCATAAAAAATTGTTGATAAAATAAAAACTCCACTAGTAGAGAAGTGCCTTTCTATGGAACAGATTCTGTGGCGCATGGCTTTTTGGTGCGCCACAGAAATATATTTTTGTGGCGCACGGGTTGTCATGCGCCACAGAAAAGAGGCATTCTGTGGCGCACGGGACCGTGGTGCGCCACAGAAAACAGGAATTCTGTGGCGCACCGGATAGGGGTGCGCCATAGAAATAAGTTGGGGGCCCACACCATGATTGCCACACTCCTATTATGTGGCGCATGGTGGTTAGTGCGCCACAGAAATATGACATTTCTGTGGCGCACCCCCCTTGGTGCGCCACAGAATTCCCATCCAAAAAAATTCTGTCCACACGCACCAACTCCACCCCCCCCCCCCGGGAACGCCTTTTCTAGTTTTTGACGGAAGAGTTGGCGGTCTAAAAAGCATCAAAAAATAAATCCCTTATAGATGCACGGAGAGTTTAATGTCTACTTTTTTTATCAAATTTTAAAATATGTATTTCGACTTTCTGAGCAAAAGTTTTATAAAAAAAGTAAAATGGGCATAACTTTTGCATACGATGTCGAAAAAAAATGATCAAGATATTAAAAAAAAACTAGAGAGAAAAAGGAACCCAACCTCGCCAAATTCCAAAAGGAACAAAAGTTATGGCCGTTTTAAGATTTTGACTAGAAAATAAAAAAAAGAAAAAAAAAATCTGTGGCGCACCAAGGGGGGTGCGCCACAGAATTGGGAGGCAGAATTCGAAATCTGCCTCCTCCCCTCCTTTTCTTCCCTTCTCCCCTCCACTTCTCCTCCACTTCTCATCTTCTACCTCTCCTCTCCTCCACCTCTCCTCCTCCTCCACCACCACCACCACCATCACCACCACCACCTCTCCTCCTTCTCCTCCTCCTCCTCCACCACCACCACCATCACCACCACCACCACCACCATCCTCCTCCTCCTCCTCCTCCTCCTCCTCCACCACCACCACCACCACCACCACCACCTCCGGTGAGCTCCTCCTCCTCCTCCTCCTCCACCACCTCTCCTCCTCCTCTTTCTCCTCCTCCTCCACCACCACCTCTCCTCCTCCTCCTCCTCCACCACCACCACCTCTCCTGCTCCTCCTCCTCCACCACCACCACCTCCGGCGAGCTTCTCCTTCTCCTCCCCACCAACTCCGGTGACCCCCATCCTCCACCCACCAACTCCGGCGAGCATCCGACGAAATCCGGCGAAATTTCAAAATTTCGAAAATTTCCCGCGGCCAGATCTGGCCGCCTTTTTTTTTTAAATTCAAAAAAAAATTCTGTGGCGCACCCCCCCTTGGTGCGCCACAGAATTGCAAATTTCTGTGGCGCACGGCTGAGGTGCGCCACAGAAAAAAAATTTAGTGGCGTGTATTCTGTGGCGCACCCCTCTGGCCCCTAGGTGCGCCACAGAATCCCATTTTGGTGCGCCACAGAAAGGCCTTTTTCTACTAGTGCTCCAAAAACCTATTCTATCTTCTCTCTTTGTTTTTCCTACAAAAAAAACATAAACAACAAAAAAAACAAAAAAAGAAGAAGGGGAGGGCAGGCCAGCCCATTTGGGCCAGCCCACCACACCCCCACGATCCAGCCCGCTCTACTCTCCTCCTACCTTCGTACGGAGACACAGAAAGAGGAGCAGGTGAGCTCCCGTGGTGGGCAGCCCTCCACGTCTCCTCCCCCTCCTCCATAAGATCCCCCCGAGGCTCCCAAATCCTAACCTAGCTCTCCACCCTTCTTCCTCCTCCACCGCCGCCATTCCCCTCTTCCTCCCTTCTCCCTTTTCTCTGTAGTTTTCTCTGAACCTCAAGCACCTCCATGGACGGTTCATAGAGCTCCACTCGCCGTCGCTGTGGTGGCCGACGAGTCCCCCTTTCCGCGGGAACGGAACTCCCTCGTCGCCCTCTCCCTCCTCGCATCCTCGTCGGAGCCCGAGGCGCACCGAGTCGCCGCCGCCAAGCGCTCCGTCGCCGCCTACTGCTCCGCCCCGTCGCTGAACCTCCTCGTCCGCCTGCTCCCGCTCGGGCCTGGGTGAGCTCCCCTCTGTCCCTTCTCCTCTTCCCCTCTACCCCCCTTGCACACACATCGAGCGCCCAGCCCGCGCCCCGCGCACACGCCGGCAACAGCCGCGGCGAGCAGCCGGTCGCCGCCGTTCTTCTCCGATCGGATGCTGTTAACGTACGTGTTCAGTTCGACAGTACCCGCACATGTCACCTCAAAATCCCGCGCGCCCTATAGCTATCAACAACCCGATCACTAGCCCACTGGTAGCACCCGTGCGCGCACACCCAGCAGCCCCGGGTTCGAATCCCCTTAGGCACAAAGCCAACCCCTTTTTTCCTCTTTTTTCTGTTATTTCTCGAATTCCAGAAAACAGATCTGAACCCTTATTTGTAAAATCCATAACAATTTGAATATTGATCCAATTTCAACGATTCAAGTTTCTGTGGATTCATAATCTTGTGATCTTTCCATTAGTAACAAAGTTGCAACATGTTTCTGTAATAATTTTTGCATTAAATAATTAAATACAGAAAATGCAATAAAAATTTGAAACTTTGGAATTTCATAACTTGAGTTGTGTTCATCCACTTTGAGCAAACTTGGGCTCTAAAAATTTTTCTTAACAAACTCTACACATTGGTATTTTATTTGGTCACAATTGAATTAAATTTGAACATGTTTCCCTCTGTTTACTAAAAGGGGCAGAATAAAAATGACTATGAAAAATTGCATAATAAATTCAATAATGATCCAAAAATTATGTTTAATAGCTCAAAATGTTCAGTGAAACATTTGCTACATGTTTTCAACCTTTTCAATACAATTTGTTTACTGTTTTTATATTTAAAAGTGGTGCAATAATTCAATGCTTTAATTGAACCTTTTAAATTGCAAAATTCATAACTTGGGCAATTCAAATCCAATTCCAACATGTAAAATATGTTTTCCATGCAAAATTGAATAAGCTTTCCAAATATAAACTTTGTTTTCTGTTTTGAATAAATTAAATTGCTGAAAACAACTGTTTCTTATTTAATGCATTTAAAATTGTCAAATTAATAACTTGCTCATTTTAATTCCTTTTTCAACAAATGAAATATGTATTCCATCTAAAATTTTGTGTTCTTTCCAAATATAATTTTTGTTATCTGTTTTGAACAATTAAAATGGGTGAAAACAACAAATGCTTGTGTAACTCATTTAAGAAGCCAAATTTCATAACTTAATAAATAAATTTCCAAACTTGGTAAACACCTTTTCAAATTGAAGCTATTGTTGTTTTCTCATTGTTTTCCTCATCCATGCATCATTCTAATCAACTTTCACATGATGGTTATTTTTAGATCATTTAATTCAACCTTAATTCATGGGCTTTTCTATATGCAACCCAAATTGCATATGGGCCCATTTAATTATGTTACCATGTCAACTAGCTTATCTTTGATGCATCAATTAAATTGTCATGCATCATCCCATGATTGTGCATTATGCCATGTTATTGATTGTTTGTCTCTCTGCGTTGTTTGTTTACTTCTTCTCGAATAGACGACGACGTTGAGACAGACGAGGTTTACGACACTACTTCTGAGGAGTTAGCTCAGTACCAGGCTGCTGAGTTTGCAGGCAAGTATTCACTCACATGAACCATTGTGTCCTTTCCACACTGGATATCGATACTTTCCGTTGTCTATTCTGCTAGCCTTAAGATTCGTTGCTTGTGTTCCGATCCTATCACATGTTATCCCGTAACCCTGATATAGCCTATCCTCCATACCTAAAACCCCGTTGCTTGTTGCCCGTGTCTTACTAGCACGCTTAGGGTTGTTTATGCTCGAGTCTGATGTTCGTTATTTCTGTTACCATATTTATTATGTTCTGGGGGCTCGATGTTTAAACAATAACCTGTTAATGTTTGAGGTAATGCTAATTTGATGATAAGGCACCGGCAGGAGGCCGGGTATGGTTTTGAGGCCTGCTAGTGTCGAACTCAGGAAAAGTTTTTGTCCTCTGGATCCATGTTGAGCGCGCTAACCGCATGTGGGAAGCGTGTATGGGCGCCCCCCGCAACTCTGATTCGATTCGCATCTCGTCCAAATTGCCACACTTAGTTCGGTCTTTCCATTTGATGCACGCATATGCAGGTACGAACCCTCGGCGCCAGGGTGGAACTTTTGTAGTCGGCATTTAGGGCGGCGTGGTCTTCCAGTGCTATGAGGGTCCCCCTTTTCTTCGTGGGGGCTCGATTAGCCGCGCACGCACAGCACGTGGTTCTTTGGGCTTGATGCGAAGAAGAGTTGGGTTGTGTTGAGTGTTTCGCTTGGTGGGTTTGATCCCCGTCTGGCGGGATATTCTTACGTGTATGGCCAAATTGGTGCACCCCTGCAGGGTTAAATCTTCTCGAGAAGCCGTGTTGTCCGCGGTTATGGATGACTTGGTGATAGGGCTGGCTAACAAGGATTAGACAACTTACACCTAATTAATAATAACTTGACTAGTAATAGGCTTATTGACACAATAACTTGAACCTTCACTCCAACTGTGTGAGTTATCCTCGGATTGCTTCTTTGGATAAGGGACGAGATCTAGGATGGGTTTGTTTGAGGATAGTGGTAGTTGGTTCCGATGCGCTATCTTATCCCTTTCTGTTAGCCGGATGTTGTAGCGATTCTCTGTAGTTGGTTAGGCAGCCCGCTGCCGCACTTTTGTATCACCTATCTTCCGTTGAACCCAAAACATCTGTACTTGGTGTTGCCGGGTACACTTTGGTATCTTGTGCGTCTTGCTTGCCAGTACTCGTCTGTATTGACCCCTTTGGGGCTGCGTGTTCTGCAGACTACGTTTCCGAGGATCCCCATGGTGGCTACTACGTGGAGTATGACGAGGCTGCTGACGAGTAGATAGCGGACCCGGGCAGGATCCGAGACATCGTGGATGGGCTCCGTCTTTCCGTTTCCAGCCTCTTAGGCCTATTTGGATCTTGTCTGTACTCAGACACTTTGTATGCTTCCGTTGTGATGTAATGATGACTTGTTGGGACATGTGTCCTCTGGATGATTGCATTTGCTATCTCTGCTCTAGTGAGAGCTATTTGCCACTTATTTCTATTTCTTTGTGTCTTAGAGATTTGTTGTGATATCACTTGTTCAAATGCCGTTGACGTACCATGTGTGTATGTTATGAAGTACGTCAATGGAAGTAGTCGGAAATCTATGGGATGGTTTACGCAGACGATGAATAGTAGAGGATGGTTGTCACACGTTTACGTGTTGGCCTACTCATATTGAGATGCGGGTGCCGGTATGCCCCGTAAGCCATTTATCTACTGTTTAGCGGGCTGTGAGTATCCTCTAGAAGTCCGGGTGCGACACTTGGCAATAAAAATAAGTTTTCTGCCAGTGTTTGACGTGCGAACTGAGGCTCAGAGTTGGCATGAGGGAATTTTTCCGCCTCTGGATGGAGACCCCTCCACAGACTAGGAGGGCCCCATCGCCGCTCTCTCGGCACGGCTTACATTGAAAAAGTTCAAGGAACAGAGCTAAATTTGGAGGAATGCATAGATACGATTCGCACAAAACTATGAAGTGAGTGATATTAAGCATGGAATTGGGGCCGATGTCGAATACCCGGAGCTTGTAGTGGTCCAGGAGCTCACGGAAGAAAGGGTGACCCGGGGGGCGGAAACCCCGGATCACGTGTTCGATGAAAACCACCACCTCGTCAAGACCCGGAGAAGGCCGAGTATCCTCTCCGGGTATCCTCTAGTGGATATCCTCCCGGGTGGGTAGAACACCCGACTCCGTGAGCTCGTCGATCTTAGCCTTTGTCACAGTCGATCTCGCCCAGTTGGCGGAGATCGATTGACTCGGCTTTTGCTTGCTGGCCGGGTGTTTTCCCTTCATCTTAGCACTGGCCTTAGGAGCCATAGGTGAATATCTAAAAAAGAGGAAAATACAGAGTATGAATAACGAGAGACCCGGAAATTACGGTTATCCGACTTAATGGAAATTACTTGCAGAAAAGTTGGCAGATTGGATCTAGTCAAAAACATATAGAGGGAAAGTCCACGATTGCAAGTGGTGAAGATATGTTGAGAGGTGCGTGCATGGATTTAACTAAGTACCAGCCGTGAAAAAAGCAAGATTATGGCGTATTCAACTAGTGAGAAATGGTGGAGGATTTGGAGGTGAAATTAGATCCAATCTACCTGCACGAAATCGAGATCCAAGAAATCGAGGGAGCTTACCGGAAGGATCGAAGGAGACGCGCGACAGCAGCGGTAGGCTCGACGGCGGCGGCACTCTCGGATCCTGGGCGGTTCGCTTGCGGGCGCTGCGGCGGAGATTGACGGCGGCGTCACGGGCCTGGGTGGCGGCGGCGCGTTTCCGGCGAGCTCGACGACGGTGTGGCTCCGCTGGGTGCGGGCTTGAGCTCGGGCTCGCGCACGCAGGAATGAAGTGGAGAGAGGAGGAAGATGAGAAATGGGTGTTGGATCTAGGGTTACCCCTTGGACGCCTATTTATAGGTACGGGGGAATATGCCCTAGGTCTGGGCGGCAGGAGCCAGATTTTCGAAAAAATATCGTTCGGCCGGATATTTTGGGATAAGCATTAAAATGCCCGTTGCGAGATAACCGGAAAGGGATTGAAATGGATTGCGAGCGTGATATTCGGACTGATTGGCAACGGTGCGAATCCGGGTCTTGTCACGTTTCCTCAGAGTGTTGACCCGGGAAAATGATGTTTCACTCGGGGAAAAACCGGGTTATTATATGGACCGCCCATAGAGCAAGGCCTAGTTATTATCAAAGCATTCTAACCCGGTATTTTATGAGTTTGAATGTTTATTGTTTTGCAGGGAATAGCGTGCGCTTCATGGTTGATCCTACAAAGCCCAAGCTATTCTGGGGACTACTGATGGAGGGATGATAACCCGGTAGGCTAACACCAAGGTGAAACCCGGCCCAAAGGTAATCGTACAAGACCCGGCTCAAGGAAGAGGAGCTTCTAGAAGGCCCAAGAAGGAGCGTAGGCCTTGTAACCCGGCCCTTGGGGTTACAATTAGGAAGCTTAGGGTTATGTGCGGTTTCCGGGTAGGATTCCGAGTATGCCTTATATAGGAAGCCAGGGGGCCGGGTAAGATATAAGACGGCTCCTAGGGTTAGCAAAGGAGAGCTTCACCAGATATTCGAGTATCCCTGTAATACGAGAGCTGATAATTGTAACCCTAGATCGGAGACTCGGCGACTTGATTGCCAGAGCTACCAGATCGATTGATAGCATGATTTCCCCTGAGCTAAACCCTCTCCCAAACACCAGAGTCGAATTGCCCCAAGATAAGTTACCCCTGGTAACGCCTGCCGTGATTATCCCACGACAATGTCCACAGCGTCTTGCCGGGTCTTCTCGTTCTCCACCTCAACATAAGCTGCTACTCGGGGCGAGTCATGGATAATGTCACTCGGAAGAACTGCCTCTGCACCATAAATCATGAAAAACGGAGTCATTTGAGTAGATCTGTTAGGTGTAGTGTTAATTCCCCAAACCACTGATGGTAACTCCTCTACCCATGCTCCAGCGGCTCTGAGGCACGGGACTCGTAGTCGTGGTTTCAACCCACGAAGTAACTCCTGGTTTTCCCTCTCCACTTGTCCATTAGCTTGTGGATGGGCTATTGAGGCTACGTCAAGGCGGATGCCATTGTTTCCACAAAACTTTTCCATCTCACCTAAGGACATGTTGGTTCCATTATCTGTTATTATGCTGTGAGGATATCCAAACCGATAGATGATCTTTTTCAAGAACTTGACGGCTGTAGCCGCTTCACAATTTGTAACTGGCATGACTTCGACCCATTTAGTAAATTTATCAATGGCCACCAAAAGATATGTCTTTTTGCAAGGAGACATGTGAAAGGGACCCACCATATCCATACCCCAAACCGCAATTGGCCAAGTCAGTGGGATTGTTCGCAACTCCATAGCCGGCACATGGGTTTGGCGAGCGTACCTTTGACATCCATCGCATCTTGCTACCAATCGTTCTGCATCTGCCAAAGTCGTGAGCTAGAAGAAGCCGTGTCGATATGCTTTAGCCACGAGGGATCTTGTGGAGGCATGGTGCCCACAATCACCTTCATGAATCTCCCTCAGAATCTGTCGGCCTTCCTCTGGAATTACACAGCGCAAAAAGACACATGCGGCGCTTCTCTTATAAAGTTCACCGTTAATGATAGAATAGTACTTCGCTCGTCTCAGGATTTGCCTAGCCAAAACTTCCTGTGATGGTAACTCGCCCCGTGACAGGTAAGCCAAGAACGGCTCCGTCCACTCGGGAATAGCACGCACTGCGGCCACAAACTCCAAATTTGGGTCTCGGTTAGCCACCTCCTCTTCAGATTCGGTTTTGACTGAGGGACGCCATAACTGGTCCAGAAAGACGTCAGGCGGAACTGGCTCTCGACGCGAGCCGAGTCTTGCGAGCGCATCTGCTGCCTCGTTCTTTCGCCTGTCAATGTGTTCCACCTGATACCCGGAAAAAGATCCGGCTACCCGGTCTACCTCTCTGCGATATGCTGCCATTGTTGCTCCTTTCTGTTCCAGGTTCCTGAGACCTGTTGTACCACAAGATCTGAATCTCCATAACACCTTATTCGCCTTATGTTCATCTCCTTTGCTACTCGTAGTCCGTGTAATAGGGCCTCATACAAGGCCACATTGTTGGAGCAATCAAAATGAATCTGTAATACGTAACTTAACTTGTCTCCTTTTGGTGATGTGAGTACCACCTGGCTCCTGATCCCTCGTATTGTTTGGTACCATCAAAGTGCATCACCCAAGACTCGGAATTTGGCATCATTATGGACATGCTCGTGTGAGTCCAATCATTGATAAAATCAGCTAAAGCCTGGGACTTGATTGCAGACCGAGGCTCGTAGTTGATGTGATAATCTCCCATCTCAATGGCCCACTTGGCTATTCTTCCTGTCGCATCTGAATTTCTAATAATATCTGCCATTGGTATGGAGCTAACCACTGTTATAGGGTGTTCCTGAAAGTACGGCTTCAATTTTTGGCTGGCCATGAAGACCCCAAAAACTAGCTTTTGCCAGTGTGGGTAACGCTGCTTTGCTTCCGATAAAACTTCACTCACATAGTAAACCGGCCTTTGTACTGGGTGATCCTTTCCGTCTTCCTTGCGCTCAACCACAACCACTGCGCTGACTGCCCGGGGCCCGGCTGCAACATATAACAGCATGGGATCCTTAGGACCCGGCGCAGCTAAGACTGGTGCCTCCGATAACTGCTTTTTCAGGGCCTCAAAGGCCTCGTCCGCCTCTTGGTCCCACACGAATTTATCTATTTTCTTCAAGAGTCAGTACAAGGGTATCGCTTTTTCTCCGAGCCGAGATATAAACCGGCTCAAAGCTGCCACGCACCCCGTGAGTTTTTGGACATGTTTCAGCTGTTCCGGCTTTTTCAGATTCTGGATAGCTTTGATCTTTTCCGGGTTAGCTTCGATCCCTCGTTCAGAAACAATGAAACCGAGTAATTTTCCCACAGGCACTCCGAACACGCACTTAGTCGGATTAAGCTTCATATGGTATCTCCTCAGGTTCTTGAAGGTCTCCTTTAAGTCATCTATGAAAATTTCAGCTTTCCTTGTTTTAATCACCACATCATCCACATAGGCATGAACATTGTGTCCAATTTGATCCTCAAAGCACTTCTGAATACACCACTGATACGTTGCGCCGGCATTTTTCAGCCCAAAGGACATGGTCTTATAGCAAAAAGCACCAAAGGGGGTTATGAACGAAGTTTTCTCCCAATCCTCCTTTTTGAGCTTTATTTGATGATACCCGGAATAAGCATCCAGAAACATAATAAGTCACAACCTGCGACCGCATCTATGATCTGATCTATCATTGGTAGGGAAAATGGATCCTTTGGGCAATGCTTGTTGAGACTCGTATAATCTATGCACATTCTCCACTCATTATTCTTTTTCAGCACTAAGACCGGGTTTGCTAGCCAATCCGGGTGAAAGACTTCCATAATAAAGTCGGCTGCTAGGAGCCGAGCTATTTCTGCCCCTATGGCATTTCTCCTTTTCTCATTCATTTTTCTCAGGCCTTGCTTCACTGGTCGAGACTTGGGATCAACGTGCAAGCTGTGTTCGGCGAGTTCAGTCGGGATACCCGGCATATCACTCCGTGTCCAAGCGAACACGTCCTGGTTCTCGCGAATAAACTTTATGAGTGCCTCTTCCTTTCGTTACCCAGGTTAGAACCTATTGCAAACTGCTTGGAAGAATCACCCTCGACGAAGGCCACCATCTTTGTGTCTTGGGCTGCTTTAAACTTAGCTCTCTCGTCTTCCGAGTTTGGTTTCTTCAAAGCTATTCTATCCTCCGGGTCTACCTGAGACCGGTAATACTTGAGCTCTTCCTTCATGCAGGCCTGTTCTGCCATTGCCGCATCTCCTTCATCACACTCTGCTGCCACAGCCCGGTTCCCATGTATAGTGATGGTCTGCTTAGGACCCGGGATTTTTAGTTGTAGGTATACGTAACACGGCCTGGCCATGAATTTGGCGTAAGCCGGCCTTCCAAACAGCGTGTGATAAGGACTGCGCAACTTCACCACCTCAAACGTGAGCCATTCCACTCGGAAATTATCCTTGGATTCTCCAAAAGCGACTTGAAGCGTTATTTTTTCTTCAGGGCACGCCGAGTGGCCCGGCACAATTCCGTGGAAAACTGTGGAACTTTTCTGCAGCTGAGACTCCTTGAGCCCCATGCGTAGAAAGGTTTCCCAGTATAGGATATTGATGCTACTTCCGCCATCCATCAAAACCTTTTTCAACTCATAACCATTGACTTGCGGTGCCACCACCAAAGCTAGCACACCCGGATGTTCTATTGTTTCCGGGTGATCCCTCCTGCTCCACGTTACCTCCTGATCTGACCATCTCAAGTATCTCGGAATACCTGAAGAAACCGAGTTTACGGCCCTTTTAAGTATCTTTCTCTCTTTGTTAGAAGTCCCGGTAGTGTGGACGTGATATTGTCCTAGTTGTTTTGGGTTGGCTTGGAAACCTCTAGCACCTCCTTGATTATTACCCGGACTGCCACCTCCTGCGTTGCCAGCGGGGGGTGGTCCGTTGCCCGGGTTTCCACCCGGACCCGGTCCTCCTCCCCGGCCTGCACCTTGCAGGGCCTTCTGTATCTCTTTGTTTTTTCATCTCTGTAAGTCGACGCATTGCTCCAACGAATGATTAGCCGGCTTGCCATTCCTACTGTGACGCGGACAAGGCATCCTGAAGGCCTCTATATGGTTAGCCGGCCTCGGTGGTCCTTGGTAATTTCCTCCGTTGAAGTTTCCTTCTACCCTGGGTCCTGGAAACCCGGCCTCGGTATTAGCAACAAACTCGGAGTTTCCTTCATACGGGCGTTTGTGCTGGTTATTTCCATTACTACCCCTGTTATTACCCGGTGCAGCCCCGTTACCGGGTCTTCCATTATTGTTTGCATTCGCCTTCGCTTTTTTGTCCTCAACCTCCTCTTCTGTGATGTCAGTGGCGGCATGTTTGTTGCATGCGTCCATCAACTCCCCCATCGTGATTTCCGAAACATGCCGACTGGATTTCATGCGCGTCAGTTTTTGCACCAGGGGTATGTATTTGCACGTTTTTGCCATAGCCTGTAACGCATCTTTTGGCTGAATATCAGTGGAAGAGTGGAGAATTTCCATAACCCGGCGCACCCAGCTGCGCGCCGACTCTCCCTTCCTCTGGACACATCTTTCCAAATCATCAATTGTGAATAACTTCCGGCATGTTCCATGAATGTGCTTAACGAAAGCTGTTTTCAACACGTTCCATGAATTGATGGATCTGTCCGGCAGGTTGTTGAACCACAATTTTGCTGCTCCCTCGGACATCATGAGATACATGAACTTGTCTTGAAGCTTTTTTGATGCATTGCGAATGGACATTTCCATCTCATAACTGCTCAGCCAGGTCTCAGGATCCATGGTTGGCTCATAGTTTACAACTTTACCCGGTTCCTTGAATTTATCCGGGTATGGTTCTGCTCTGATGGCGTCCGACAGACATTTAGGGCCGGCCAGGTTGGTCAATACCGGCCTTGCGCGCGATACATGAGACTCGGCTGGCGCGGCTGGGGGTGCGCCACCTACTTCCCCTTGTACTGCTGACCCGGCCATGCGCCTCGCACGGGAATTATCGACTATCGATTGTGTTGCCGAGACTGCGGGAGCCACTGGCCTACGAGGAGGAGGTGGCATTTGCTGCTGCTCTGCCCTCCGTCGTGCCGACCTTGACTGAATATTCCTCGTGTTTCCGGGTTGCCGGCTGACATACGGCGTCCCGTGCAAACCACTCTATGGTCCGGGTAATTTTCCTGCTGAGCCACTGCGGTGCGTAGCATCTCTATGGCCTGCCGAGTTTCGATTTCTCGAGGCGTCTCTCCCAGTGGAATACGGTCGAGCGCTAGGGTCGCGGCGTACACGTTATCCATGGGGTTATTGAAGTGACCCAGGGGGTGTGAAATCGTGACGGTGGCAGCGTCGTATTGCCCCCAAGATTCCCAGCGGGTAACCCGGCTGGTGCATTGGCCGGCTGTCCCCCGAGCGTCGCTCCCTGAAACACGGTTCCCTGATTCACAACCGGGATTGGCAGATCTTGGGGAGTAATAAACAGTGTGGCCGGCTGTAAATTTCCACCTGCTGCCGGTAACCTCGTCTGATGCCTTTGATTGTATATCCTTGTTGTTTGAGCCTGAATTCGATCCTCCAATTCTTCCAACTCACGCTGGCGCTCAGCCAACCCTTGCCTCTCAGCTTCTACTTCCCTTCTATGTTGCTCCAATGCCCGGCGGGCTACATCTAGGTCTCGGGCACGCGCCGCTGCGTTTTCTGGGGTTATCACTGTTGCCAATACAGTGGGATCCAAGATCAAATTGTTGCTGAACAGAGCCGGATTTTGTGGACGTGAAGTTCCTGCTCCCGTTGCTCTGTTTGCCATGAACCCAAACATATTCCTTTTCCGCTCACTTTCCCCTGTTCCACTAGTAACAGAGGCCGGCTCTCCATCGACCCGGCCTATGACCGGGTTTCCATTATCCGGTGTTTGTTGTTGGGCCAGCGCTCGCGCCGCTCCAGCCGCGGCTACCGACACATCGCCCTGATTAAGATTGATTGCAGGGGCTGTGTAGACTGCGACTCGGCGCGCGATGCCTAGCGACGATTCGTATTCTTCCTCTTCGTCACTATCTTTTTCGTACCGATCCTCGAGCAAGTGCAAGATAGATTCGGTATCATCTTCTCCCATAACCCGGCCACGCGGGGTCCATACCGGCTCCTCCGGCTGTTCCCTCTTCGTGGTGGGATCCTTCTCCGGATCTACCGTCCCGACCGATTCTTCTCCGTCCGATTGAACACTGGTATCGTCCCCTGACACAGAATCACATTCATTATGGTCAGAAACAAAACCAGATGCACGTACCACACCGACAAAGACGTTGATCCGACCGATCCTGACGACAGATCCGGTTTCTAGCAGATCCGACTCTGGCCCCCAACCAAAGTCGTCCATGATCTTCTCTCCTTCTGGGTTGGTGATGATCTCGCCGATGACGAGGTCCCTCATGCTTTCCCGAGCTTCTCCCGTGATGTAAACACCTTTGGACGTAGGCCCCACGGTGGGCGCCAACTGTCGCGGGATAATCACGGCAGACGTTACCAGGGGTAACTTACTTTGGGGCAAATCGACTCTGGTTTTTGGGAGAGGGTTTAGCTCAAGGGAAATCATGTTATCAGATGATCTGGTAGCTCGGGCTACAATGTCGCCGAGTCTCCGACCTAGGGTTACCGCTATCAACTCTCGTATTACTGGGATACTTGAATATCTGAAAAACTCTTGGTCTCTCTGTCCCAGGAACCGGTTTATATAATACCTGGCTCTCTGGCTTCCTATACAAGACATACCCGGAATCCTACCCGGAATACACACATAACCCTAGCTTTCCTAATCTTGGCTCCCAAGGCTCGGATTAAAAGACCCACGCTCTTTCTCGGGCCTTCTAGAAACTCCTCCACCTTGGGTCGGGTCTTGCGTGATTTCCTTCGGGCCGGGTTTTACCTAGGCATGAGCCTGCCGCGTTACCATCCCCCCAACAGTCCTCATGTGAGAACTAGATTGCGAGGCCATTGCTACTAAGCGAAACTTCTAAAGGGTTGAGGTGGAAACAAGAGACGCGAGTTTACCCAGGTTCGGCTCCTCGATTGAGGGTAAAACCTACTCCTGCTTTCTTACTATCAGGGAACCAAGTCTCGATTACAAAGGGTGATTCCGGCTCTCGATGTCTCGAATTACTTTGCTATCAACTTAGAACTTGTCTTTCAACGTCTCGGGGTCTCGCCTTATATAGTGGACGAGACCTCCGGGTTACAAGGGAGTCCGGGTCACGCCCGTCCTTGGAGTCCTATCTCCCTCCGATTCTTGATCATCTTGGTCCGGCTCTTCTTATGATCCGGCTAATACTGGGCCGACCTTGAACTACTCTCTGGACGCCCGTGTCTTCCAACCTGGGCCTTGGGCCGGTTCTTCATTCAGCCGGCTTACAGCCACCGCAACCCGGCTCTTCCTGACTTAACCCGGCCCTGCCCAGCATGACCCGGGTCAATCACCTTAAACCGGACGAGGCGATTCCCGATTTATATCGGAGGCCGGTAAGGCTCCCCTTACCTATTCCCCCAACATATTCCGAGAGTGAGAGCAGTCTCGGTAATAGGGCATGGTTCGGGGATCCTTCGGGGATAGACTGGGTGGAGGAAGATGGTCTGAGACGACCGGATTCAGGAGCTCCCTCCTCACACCCGCAGGTGTTAGACAAGCTTCTAGGGAAGAATGAGGGCGAGAAGTGGCTAGTGGGAGTCACGAACACACTCCAGGAGAGCTCGTGGAGCTAGTTGACGTGGTCTCGAGGGTGGGCATGTGTCCCAAGTGTCGGAACGTGAGGGACGTGGCGGGCGTGTCCTGGGCGCCATGGACAGCTCACGGGCAAGGAAGAAGAAGACAAGAGGAAGGAAGGAGGCTTCACCAGAGAGTCACGGGGTGCGAGGGAAGTCTCCTAGCGCGATGGTTTCTTCTCGGATGCACTGTGGGGATGGAGTAGAAAAGGGGTGATTGATCACTCCTTGTCCAATGGTTGGTGGATGAGATAGAGAGAGAATGGAGCTGGTAGACCATGTCTAGGCTATTGAGGTACTAAATTCCAATGTCCAGGGGCAGGAGAGAGGAAGGGAAAGAGAGAGGGATGACCAGAACATGCATGATTCCAATAGTGTCCAGGAATAGCAGATATGGTTTTTGATTGTTTTCACCACAATTTTGAATAGCACATATGTGAAAATCATGTCCATTGGACAGAGGATAAAAAATGGAGTCTAGGGATGGTGGCCTCACAAGTTTGTGAAAATATTTCTTTCACAAAATTTTGGAATTTCAAAAATGGCAGAAACTGTTTTTAAATGTTTTCACCAAAATTTTCAACACAACTTCCAAATGTTTTTGTACAAATAAGTCCCACATGACCATAGGCATGTTGGGTAATTTTTCCAAGATTTTAGGAAATACTTTTCTTCACAAAATATTTTAAAATCTATTTTCGGCCTTTTGGAAAATGGAAAAAATAGTAAAATATTTTTAAAACAAATATGTTTGGGTTGGGATCGGAGAGTGCATAATATAGATCTCAAAAGTGATTTTTAATAAACAACTCTTTTGAAAATATTTGAGGCACAAAGTGGAAAAGGGTGAAAACAGGGGTTTTATTTAATAGGCTAAAAACCATGAGAGAAGAATAATTAAATGGCCATTGAAAAATAAATGGGACACATGGAAATGATGTATAGGTCATGGAGATGACAAGGGTAGGTTCATTGGGCCTGAAAACAATAAGTAGTGATTTTGAGTAACACAGAAAAAGTGCAATCAAGATAACAGGGATATGATCAATATTTAGGGATGTCTTCTAAAGGACTTTGATGGATGATACCAAATTGTTTCAATGTCCAAATTAACAACTTGGATGGATACTATAAATGTTAAACATGATATCCATGAAGGTGCAATAATGAGTAGATCAAGATTTGACATAAAGGCATGTCTCCAAAGTTGGAAGTTTTTAAGAAAACAGAAAATGTGATGGTCATATGATGGAATATGATATTGATGCTTGATCTTGTTATTAGTAGGTTTTATTCACTAAAAACAACACACGTTCATCACTAAAATAAATAAACACTTCAAGCACACAAAGGAAAAGATCACACATAAAGCAGGGAAAATAACAAGACACACAGGATCACTCAAACAACCGAGTTCTTCAACTTAATTTCCCGGATGTTTTCTCAAGTGTTAATTAGAGGTAGTGATCAAGACACACCATGACAAGAGTATTTTGTAAAGAGGTTCAGCTCAAAAGTTGTTATTTCCAAAAGAATATAATTGAGGTAAAACACAGGGGTAATATAATCCCCACTTATGGTATTGGCAAAAGAGAAAGTGAGATGAGGTTTTTTGGAATACTTGCAAACATATTTTGGTTGAAAACAGGTAGGAGATGGTTACCCAAAAAATAATTTTCCTATAGTTTTGGAAATTGTCTCTTGTTTTCTCAAAATTTGGCTTTTGGGTTCCTTCTAAAATCAAGACATTTTAAGAAAGGTTTTTGACAAACGAGGGTGATAGATGAAGATGATAAGCTTTCTTGTCATGACTTGATCACAAGGGTTGTGTTTTAAGAAAGTTATGATCATTGGTTTTAATGTTAGTTGTTAACAAACTCAAATAAAAAACACAATTAACAAGCAAATAGAAAAGAAACACAAGCATTGGTCAAACATATTAAAAAAAAATTGTTGGCCCTGATTTTTGGGTTATGAAAACAAGTTTTTCCTGTCTTCCAAAAATTGGGCTGTTACAGGATAGTGATCTTTCTTAGTAACCTTCCTAAAATCAATGCACATCCTGTAGCCAACCACTACTCTTTGAGGAATAAATTCATTATTTTCATTTGGCACAACAGTCATCCCTCCTTTCTTAGGGACACAATGCACAGGACTAACCCATCTACTATCAGCAATAAGATAAATGATACCAGCGTCAAGGAGTTTCAATACCTCATTTCTTACCACATCCTTCATCTTAGGATTTAAACGTCGTTGATGCTCAACCACTAGCTTTGCATCAGGTTCAATATTAATAGCATGCTGACATATAGTAGGACAAATTCCCTTCAAATCATCAAGAGTATAACCAATAGCACCTCTTTGTTTCTTCAATACTCCCAATAATCTCTCCTCTTCTTCACCAGAAAGTTTAGAACTAATAATAACAGGATATAATTTCTTATCATCAATATGAGCATATTTAATATTGCCAGGCAAAGGCTTTAAATCAAAAACAGGATCCTCCTTGGGTGGTAATGTGGTACCCAAGTCTTCCACTGGTAAATTATGTTTCAGCATTGCTGGCTGATGCAGGAAAATCTCGTCAATTTCATTTCTTTCTTCCATAAAGACATAACTTTCGTGGTCTTCCATGTATTGCTGCAAAGGATTGTTAGGAGCAAGAGCAATAGCAGCCAATTTTTCAACTCTATAGTTCTCATTAGGCAATTCAGCTTCATAAGGTACTTTAGCAAATTTGGAGAAATTAAATTCATAAGACTCTCCATCAAACTTTGTAAGAATTTTCTCCTTTTTACAATCAATAACAGCACCACAAGTGTTTAAGAAAGGTCAACCAAATATAATAGGACAAGTATCACTAGCAGAAGTGCCTAATACTAGAAAGTTAGCAGGATACTTAGTTTTACCACGTAAGACCTCCACATCTCTAACTATACCAATTGGATAAATAGTTTCCCTATTAGCAAGTTGAATAATCACATCAATGTCTTCAAGTTCACACGAACCAATTGTATGCATGATTTATTTATAAAGCTCATAAGGAATAGCACTAGAACTAGCACCAATATCACACAAACATAATAGCAATGATCCCCTATCCTAACAGATAGCACATGAACACTAGGTTTCCTAGATTTACTAGAATGAGAGACAATATTAGAAGCATCTTCACAAAATATAATGTGTCCCCCTTCTACATTTTCAGAAATCAGGTCCTTTACTATTGCTATTGTAGGTTCTACAGTTATTTGTTCCTCAGGTTCTACAGGTTTCCTTGCACTTTTATTAACCACACTAGCTAATATAGAATGTTCTTTTACCTTAGCAGGGAAAGGCATTTTCTCAATATAAGGTTCAGGCACAATATAATCAACAGTGTGAACTTCTATATCTCTAGCAGGAACACAATTAACAGTATCTTTATAAGGAGTATGGTACTTGTCCCATTCCTTTTTAGGAATATCAATATAAGAAGCAAAGGCCTTATATAAGTTTTCCGCAACTTGAGAATCAAGACCATAAACAATACTAACATTATGAAAATCATCAGATGACATAATTTTTTTAATACATTCATAATCATAATTTATACCTGACTTTCTACCTTTGTCATTCTCCCATCCTTCAATGTTTTCTTGAATACGGTCAAGAAGATCCCATTTAGCTTCATATTGCATACGTGTAAATGATCCAGAATAAGAAGCATCCAATAAATCCTTATCATGGAGAGAAAGCCTTGCATAGAAATTATTAATAACAATATTACTGGGGAGCTCATGAACAGGGCATTTGAGCATTAGTAACTTCAATCTCCCCTATGCTTGGGCAATAATATCTCCGTCATGAGGCCAAAAATTATATATATAATTCCGATCTCTATGAATTTCACTGGGAAGATAGAATTTAGAATAAAAGAGAGGCACAATTTCCTCCCATCCAATAGTTTGGCTATTTTTCAGCAGTTTGAACCATTCAGAGACTCGGCCTGTCAATGATATAGAGAATAATTTCCTCTTCAATTGGCTTGTTGTAATACATTCACACTTGAACAACTCGCATAATTCATGTAAAAAGAGGAAATCATCACCAGGATGGACAGTTCCATCACTTGAATAGGAGTTATCCCTCACATGTTTAACAATCTTTATAGGTATTTTATAAGGATCCAAATCATCAGGCGGTGGGTCACTTACTACCCTAGCAGTGGTAGCAGTGCCCACAAATAAGGACTCAAAAGGAGACCCAAACATAGTGTAATAAAGCAGTAGACAGTAATAAAAACAGCACTTACAGCAGAAGCTTCCTTTATCAATTCCACTTCCCAATAGCGCTTCACTCCCCAGCAACGGCGCCAGAAAATAGTCTTGATGACCCACAAGTATAGGGGGTGTATCGTAGTACTTTATATAAATAAGAGTGTTGAACCCAACGAGGAGCAGAAGGTGTTGACAAGCAGTTTCGATGAAGGAATAACTGTAAACACTGGAAAATAGATTTGTAGGGTGTTTTGATATTTCAGATAAATAAAGTGCGAGTAAGTAAAATGCAGTAGTAATAATTGCAGCAAGTTTCCCAATCCTTTCTTCAGCAAAGGACAAGCCGGTGACTTTACTTATGATTAACAAACGTTCTCGAGGACACAGGGGAGGTTTCTGTCAAGCGCTTTTGTTCCATGCAGCTGAATAATGTTAGGTGTTTTGATAAGTGTTGTGTGGGTGAACCTATGCTAATGTACCGTCCCATCCAAGACTAATACATACTTGTGATTATACCCCCTTGAAAGCATCCGCAACTACAAGAAAGTAATTAAGAAATAAATCTAACCACGGCTTTAAACTCTAGGGTCTTACGCTCCCTCGTGTAATGGTTTCCTAACGGGGTTTAGGTTTCTGTCACTCCGGCAACCACACAATTAGTAGCCAAATACACGATGCGTCCCCCTAGGCCCATAAATGGTGAAGTGTCATGTAGTCGACGTTCACATGACACTACTAGGAGAATAACACCACAACTTAAATATCAAACATTAAATAATATTCAACATTACTTCACTACTAACAACTTGACTTCTCCCATGTCCTCAAGAACAACACGAACTAATCACAAGACATCATATGGAATAGGAGGTGATATAATGGATGATAACAATCTGGTCATAAATTGCAAACACCGATAAATCTCACAAGCATCAACTACTAACAAGTAATCCACACCGGGAGAGAGATCTAATGCAAAACAACGATAGAGGCCCCTAATTGTTATAGCGGGATGACGGTGCATGATGAGGGTGATGGTGCTGGTGGTGATGAGGATGATGATGACGATCTTGATGATGCCTGGAGCGATGACGGTGACGATGGCGATGATTTCCCCTCTCCGGATACGAATTTCCCCAGCAGATTTCTCCCTGCCAGAGAGCTTTTCTCTCTCGGGTGTTTTCCACCCCGCGGCGGTGGCAGAATAATTCTTCAAAGATGGAATGAGGCTTAGGGTTCCCTGGGGGCCAGGAACGCCAAAGATGACCCCCAGAGGTGGGCTAGGGTGGCCACACCCCTAGGTGGCGTGGCCAGGGGCGCGCCACCCCTAGGTTTGGGCCCCTGGTGGCCCCCCTCTGCTCTCCTTCTAGCTTGGTTCCTCCTCTGAACTTTTAGGAACCCCCAGATGTCCCCCTTCTTCTTTCGATCTTCTAAAATATGGTATCTCGACGGTGCTTTTTCCATCAGATTTCTGGTCCCAGTGTTTATTCTCCAAAAATTATAAAACATTCAAAATAAGATAAAATAACATAAGAGGTGCATCATAACATGAAATATATCGATGAATAACAGAAAGTTATGATATAAAATAGTGATGAAAAATGGACGTATCAGCGCTAAACCGGTGTCAGAAGCAACATGGAAAACGCACACAACACAACCAAAATACTTTGTCCCAGCGGTACAATGAGGTTGTCAATCTCACCGGTCTTGCTGAAAACAAAGATTAGACGTATAGTGTGGAAAATAATGTATGCTTGTAGTAAGTAAAGAAAGCAGGAAATTGTGGTGGTTTGTTTAACAGTGTAATAAAATGGACCCGGGTTCATAGGTTCACTAGTGGTTTCTCTCCATAAAAGATAGCATGCTGGGTGGACAAATTACAGCTGGGCAATTGACAAATAAAGGTTGCACCGTAGTGCACATTCATGACATGATGACTACTATGATATTTAGTGCGGGCATTACAACAATATACATAGACCATAATCCAACTGCATCTATGACTAATAATCCACCCTCAGGTTATCATCCGAACCCCCTTAGGTATTAAGTTGCAAGCAATAGATAACTGCATTTAACAATGTGTGTAATGTAAGCAATGATTGTACACGCGGGCACTCACACCGCTATTTTCTCCCTAGTGGCAACAACACATCCTCCCCCGTCACGTTTCTGTCACTCGAGCACAGGCGAAAAGGAGGCATGAACCCACTATCGAGCATAAATACTCCCTCTTGGAGTCACTAGCAACTACTTGGCCAGAGCAACCACTAGCAACGGAAAGCATGCAAGATCACAAATAGAATATGCAATAAAGACTATAATCAACTTGGCATAAGTTCAATATTCATCAGATCCCAGCAAACATAGCACATAGAGTTACATAAGAACAATCTCGATCATGTTAGGCAGCTCATGAGATCTAAACATGGAGGAATATGAGGAGGAGACAACCATCTAGCTACTGCTATGGACCCGTAGTCCAAGGATGAACTACTCACGCATCACTCCGGAGGCAGGCATAGTGATGAAGAAGCCTCCGATGGTGATTTCCTCTCCGGCAGGGTGTCGGAGACAGCTTCAGAACCCCCCTGATCTAGGGTTGACGACGATGGCGGCTGCGGAAATTTTTGGGGATTTTTTATCAGGTATCTAGGGTTTTCCATCCGGGGGGATAAATAGGCGAAAGGGCAGAGGCGGTGGAGCCCTGGGGGCCCCACACCACCCCCTGGCGCGGCCAAGGGGGGGCGCGCCACCCCATGGTGTGGGCCCCCTGATGCCCCTCTTCGACTCCTCTTCGGTCTTCTGAATGCTTCCGGGAAAATAGGCACTTCGGGCTTTGTGGGGTCCAATTCCGAGAATATTTCCAAAATAACTTTTCTGAAATAAAAAACAGAAGAAAACGGGGAACTGGCACTTGGCATCTTGTTAATAGGTTAGTCCAGGAAAATTGATAAAAATGGCATAAACAAGGGAGAAAACATGTAGCAATTGGCATAATATTATCATGGAGCATCAGAAATTATAGATACGTTGGAGACGTATCATACATCATATGGATCATAATCAGAGGTGATATAATGGATAATAAAAATCTCGTCATAAAGTGCTAACACCGATAAATCTCACAAGCATCAACTACTAACAAGTAATCCACACCGGGAGAGAGATCTAATGTAAACAACAATAGAGACCCCTAATTGTTATACTGGGATGAAGGTGGATGATGAGGGTGATGGTGCTGGTGGTGATGATGATGACGATGAAGATCTTGATGATGCCTGGAGCGATGACGGTGATGATGGCGATGATTTCCCCTCTCCGGGGAGGAATTTACCCAGCAGATTTCTCCCTGCTGGAGAGCTTTTCTCTCTCTGGTGTTTTCCACCCCGAGGCGGCGGCGGAATAATTCTTCGATGATGTTTTAGGGCTTAGGGTTCCATGGGGGTCAAGTACGCGAAAGGGGGCGCCCGGTAGTGGGCCAGGGGGACACACCACACCCAAGCGCGACCAAGGCGGGGCGCCGCCTCGTGGTGTGGGCCCAGGTGGCCCCCCTCCGGGTGCCCTTCTAGATCACTTCCTCCTCGGAACTTCTAAGACTCCTCCGGTATCCCCCTCTTCTTCTGATCTTTTGAAATAGGGTATCTCGACGGTGCTTCTTTCCATCAGATTTCTGGTTCCGGTGTTTATTCTCCAAAAAATATAAAACATGCAAAATAAGATAAAAATAACATAAGTGATGCATCATAACATGAAATATATCAATGAATAACAGAAAATAATAATAAAAAACAGTGATGCAAAATGGACGTATCAGGCACACACCCACAACTGAATTGGGGCTCCCAAGAACACCAACAAACTCGCTACAATCGACAAGTGAGCAACAGTGGAGCCTAGATTTTCCAAAAGGAAACCCTAGACTTGAATCCCTCAAGTGAACGAGGGGGCAATAAAGAACGGGTTGGTGAAGATGTAGATCTGGGTCTTCTCCTTTAATCCTCCAAGAATCAACGAGTTTGCGTGGAGGAATTGGGAGAAATCTAGAATTTGATGAGCTCCACTAATGGAGACTTGAATGCTGGACGAGCTAACCCTTTGGAGAAGAAGGGGTCTTCTATTTATAGGTCCACTAAAAAACTAGTTGTTTTTCTGCATCTCGTGAACAATCCGGAATTTCCGGAATCATTCCGGCCAGCCGGAATATTACGGGGCATTCCGAATGCTAACATAGGTTCTCATGATCGTTCTGGAATGGACCCGGAATGATTCCGACAGCCCGGAATTGCCCGGAATGATTCCGGCAGTCCTGCCTGGAATGACTCCGGATGCTAACAAAGGTTTTCATAGCAAATCTGGAATCATTCCGGAATTTCCAAAATGAATCCGGATGCCAACCGAAACCCCAGCGTGTAGGGAAAACAACTACGATATTTTTCTCCTTCACCATAATTTTGACACCGCTTTGTGCTGGTAATAAGTGTACATTAAACATGCGGCACACGGTAAGATATCACTTATGTTGTTAACAAACACACAAACCAAAGGGATTAAGAAATGTTCTTTCATCCGGGCTTCTCTGGCTCCTAGACGGCCTGCCCAGGCTCCCAGGCCGGGTTTCCTGAAGACGAGAACTATTCCCCCGAACGGCCACTTTTCACCTACTATTATAAAAGGGGTCTTCTTCTACCATTAGAAGATGTCACTTGAATTTTTCTCTCACCGCCATCTGTGGCCAACTCAAAACTCATATATCTTACCAAATATCCAACCAAAGCCCTTGATCTCTTGGGATTTGGAGGAGAACTGCTAGATCTACAACTGTCCACCAAACCGATTCGTCACCACCCCACTAATCCCTTTGGGCTCTTGTAGTCCTTGGTTCATTGGAATCTGGAATCTTGTTGCTCTTAGTTCATTGGAGTTTAGAGTGTTGTTTGTGTCCCCGAAGCTTTCAGAGCCCTTGGATTTTATTGCTCGGAGTCTTGGAGGCTTCCAAGATTTGATGAGGACGCTCCAAGTTGTGGAGTGTGTCTCATCCTTGTAAAGGTTCTAGTTGTCAATCACAACGGCAACATAGTGATTCATTTCTATCCACTTTGGTGGTTAGACACGAAGGAGATAAAGTGTGTCATTTGAAGGCTACTCGGTGTTTCACTTTGGTGGCACCGCACCGTTCCAACAGAGATTAGTTTCGATTGGGAAGTGATCTTCGGGATAAATCTCCACGTCATTATGTTCGGTTATTCCTCAATTTACCTTTACTTATTGCTACTAACTTAGTTGATAAATATCTTATGCTAGTAGTGTTTGCTCATCATATAGTATTGTTCACCAAATTTCATAATCTAGACAATATATATTTGAGCAATAACCTGCAATCGAAAAAGAAATTAAATTTATAGTTAACCTATTCACACCCCCTCCCCCTCCCTAGTTAACCCTCTCGGTCTTTTACTGGAGCCGTGTATAAAAGAAGGGTGATAGACACCGTAGCAAGGGTTCACAACCGGAGAGGAAACCCTAGACACACCCAGAGGAGAGCTAGCTCCAGGCACTAGTCTTCTTCTACCTCGAGCTCGGGCTCACTATTTTACCCTTCTCCCTCACTAGGCAACTCAATCCATACAAGAAGGAGCAGGGTGTTACACGGTATGATGGTCTGAACCTGGGTAAACTGATATGTGTCTATGTCGTGCATTTCATCGCATCGCAGGTCTCATGGACAAAGGCTTCACGAGGGTGTCTAGCAATTGAGTGATTTAGCTCCCAGAGGTCGATACTCTCTGTTCCCTCAGGAGGCACGTGTTCGGTCGGACATGTTTCTCCAACAATTTCCTCAGCGTCCCTCTTTGAGGTCTCCCTGTTGAGCGTGTCTGCAACTTTGTGGTCAGTGGTGGCGATCGTTATGGTCGTCTATTGAGCCTCTCTGCACATTTTTGTTTGGAAATTAATAACGCCAAACGACGGAGGAGATAGAGATACATGATGCCAAAGCCAGCATAAAACATAGTGCTAAACGCCTATTTAAACCATAGGTACATGCTGGTGCAAAAACAATCTCTTTATCGGGACAAAGAAAAGGAAAATGCTTATATTAGGCAGACCTAAGGAAAGCTAACGTAGATCTCTTTGCTCCTGCTCATGTTTGCTTCTCTTGAACTCCACTTGGGTCGGCCTGTGTGTCTCTGCAGGTCCAATTAGCACTATTTTGACTTTTTTAGCCCAGTTTTTGTGTCAGACTATATTTCAGCAGCCCAGTACAATAACGCTAAGTGTTTTCGCAATTTCGATCAACATTGCGTACGTCTTTAAAATTTGTAACAATTTCACACGTATTTTGTTGAGAAAACACAAACAAGATGTTGCAATGTTTTCTGGATGAATTTTTTAGGAAATGCGTATATGTCTTTTAGAATTTATTTTGGAATGATATATTTATGCGCTTCTTCACATGTTGTAAACATGTGATTTTATTTTTGCTATCGATTTATTTTTTTGTTGAAATAGAGGATAATTTTTTTTGCAACTGGAATGGTGACAAATTATTTTGTTGCCTACCAACTTTTCAACCGATGCAGATATTTTTTGTTGTTGCAATAGATTGTGATTTTTGTTGAATTCTTTAAACTTTTTGTTGCAAGGCAATAAACATATTGTTTATCTATTCTTTATAGCATTGCTTATTTTTTAATTTTTTTGGAACAATTTGTTGCAATAATTTTTTTTGTACACGGGGCGATAATTTTTGTGGCGATACCAGTCAACTTGTTACAATGACAGTTTTGCTGTAATTATCGAGATAACCGCGGGCAACGCAATATACCCTTTCGTTTAAGTGAGATTGTTGTGGAGTGCGAGTTCTATATCCGAAAAATAGGGGGACTAAAATGTAAAACCACGATTTGCTCATTTCTCACCGTTGGATGATGATCTGATGGCATACGAGGGGACCTAAGATTGGGCAATCTTAGGCCGACCTACGGCTAGCACGCACTCAAAGAAAAGGCGAACGCTAGGCGTAGGTCGTCCTAGCGCGCCTAGATCTAGGTCCCCTCGTGAACCGTTGGATATCCATCGTACAGCCACAAAAAGTGTTTCGTGTTTTTGCATTTTAGCCCCTCTACTTTTCATATATAAAACTCGCACTCCACTGTATCCCCACTTAAACGAAGGGGTATATTGTGTTGACCCCGGTCGTCTCGATAATTACAGCAAAACTGCCATCGCAACAAATTCACTGGTGTCGCAACAAAAATTATCGCCTCGGCGTACAAAAAGTATTGCAACAATTTTTTCCAAATCTTTTCCGAAAACAAAGTAATGTTACAAACAACAGCTAAACAATATGTTATTGCGTTGCAACAAAAAAATTAAATAATTCAACAAAAATCACAACCTATTGCAACAACAAAAAATTGAATCAATTAAAAAGTTGGTAAGCAACAAAATAGTTTGTCGATGTTTCAATTGCAACAAAAATCATCACCTATTTCAACAAAAAAGTAAATCGATAGCAACAAAAAAATTACGTGTTTACAACATGTAAAGGAATCCATAAACATGTCAATCCAAATGAATTCTAATAAAAATATATGAATTTCCTAGAAAGTCATCCAAAAAAATATTACAACATCTCATTTGTATTTTCTCAACAAAAGACGTGCGAAATTGTTACAAATTTTAAACACATACGCAATGTTGGCCGAACATGGTGAAAACACTTAGCATATATGTGGCTGCTCTAGTTATTTTTGTGGGCTATTTACACACAAAACTGGGCTAAACAAACAAAATTGGGGCTAGTTGCGCCAGCCGCGCATAAGGCCCAAACTGCATTTTTTTTTTTTTGCATATAACTTAGAGAGCTTTATTCAACTAAAAGCGTTCGCTGGGCAGTCAGCCAACAGGCTTAGGGATGGCAATATTATCTATGGATCCGGATATCCATGGATATCCAACATTTTGGGTAAGGGTTTGGAGAGTATCTTCTATCCATGGATTTTCGCGGGTGGATATCCACGAACTTACAAGTTGGGCACGGATTTAAAACTTGCTCCATGGATAGCCGTTGGATATCCATTTGAAAAGTATGGCCCACATATATGTGACACATGCAATATAATATGGCTTAAATCCTAAGTCTAATTATTTTAATACTAGCATACAAGGCACGTAGGTCCAGTTCTATACCTACTAAAGACTAACACATTATTATGGACAGTGTTTTGTGTGTATTTGACCTTATATTTTAAGCGTTGATGTTGCCATGTCCACAATTTTATGGACGATTTTTTGATTTATTCATGGATCTAGATATCCACGGACAGTTAAATATCCAACGGGTATGGGCATGGGTAGAATATGTGACCCATGGATACTTCATGGGTGGACAATAAACAATCTCCTGGATATGGGCATGGATTTGGATCAGATCAACCCGCCCAAACCCACCCCATTGCCATCCCTAAACAGGCTGCTCACCAGGAAGCTAGGGGATCTTCAATCCAGCTTTCTGTTCTGTCAACCATGCAAGAAAACTTGGCACAAAGATAAGCAGAAACATTGGCTGAACGGGGTATATGTTGAACAACAAAAGAATTAAAACTTCTAGCAATCTCTCCTGTTTCTATCAGAATAGGTGCCACGACTAAACGAGAGTCATGGCGAGTGTTCCAGAGTGAAACTAACTCCAGGAAACTGCCTGGCATCGCTACTTGTAGCGTCCACGAGCGGAGCGACCTAAGTTCGCTCACTCTAGGTTCCCTAATACAAGTCTTTTCCCAAAGAAAAGGCAAACTAGAATTGGCAAGAAAATACAGATGGGTCCAGAAGCAACTTTCCGTAATTACTTTACAACATTGAAAGAAAGAATGAAAGAAACAAAGTTGGTTCGATTCTTTATTTCGAGATTCCACTCTTATCCAAGCAGCATAGAATCCAATAAACAATCGAGCTAGTGCAACTTGCCACTAAAACAGAATAACAGATGTCCTTGGCATTACTACTCTGCTACGTGTACAAAGGGAAATTCTAGTCGGAATTTCTCTGCAACTGTTGGTGGTAGAATTGAGATTGGCTTACAGAATTTTTTTTTTTTTGTGCACACAGCTTTTCCATTCCTATTACAAAGGTCGTAATTGGAATCAAGGAACATCAAGAGGACAGGAGAAGAAAAAGAACCTTAGATGGAGCAGAAGAAGAAGCGATCAAAGCAACAATGGATGACGATGACGTACCCAAAAATGGTCGTGAAGAACCGAATGTTCCCTGACGCCTCAGCTGACGGTTGATTTGGTGCGTGGATCCTGCCATTTTCCCCGGAAATGCACAGCAACCGGACCGAGATTCCTGGTCGTCATGAGGGCGGGGCGGCGAGGGGCAGCGGCTGTGGCCTGGCGACGAACGGGTGCTGCAGCAGCTGCGCGGCGGAGCGGCGCTTGGCCGGGTTCTTCTGCAGGCAGCAGCTGATGAAGTCGCGCAGCTCGGGCGAGGCGGGGGCGGACGGCTTGGGGGGATCGGAGTAGCAGATGGCGCACATGAGCGCGGCCCAGTCGCCCTGCCTGCCGAGGTTCTCGCCGAAGGGGAACCTGCCGAAGTAGAACTCGAGGATGCTGAGGCCGAAGCTCCAGATGTCGCCCGCATAGCCGTCGTAGTTGCCGTCGTTGAGGTCGGTGTTGATCCGCTCGGGGCTCATGTAGGCGATGGTGCCGACGGAGGAGTTGCAGGGGTCCATGGTCTGGTTGAGGATCCGGCCCACCCCGAAGTCGGCGATCTTGACCCTGCGCGCGGAGTCGATGAGGAGGTTGGAGGGCTTGATGTCGCGGTGCACGATGTGGCGGCGGTGGAGGTAGGCGATCCCGGAGAGCACCTGGCGCGCCACGTCGGCGAGGAAGGGCTCGGCGGCGATGCGGCGCCCGTCGAGGGAGCCGCCGTCCATGTACTCGAGCAGGATCTGGAGCTCCCCGCCGCGCTCGTACATGCCGTGGCAGCGGACCACCGCCGGGTGCTCCGCGGTGCGGAGGATGGCGATCTCGCGCGCGATCTGGCGCCGCACCGCGTCGTCGTGGTTCCCGTAGAGGACCTTGAGCGCGTAGAGGCGGCCCGTGGGGCGGTGCCGCACCATCCAGACGGTCCCGCCCGCGCCGCTGCCGACGCGGCGCACGCGCTCCAGCTCCGCCAGCGGGGGCGGCGCGACCTGCGCCGCGGGGAGAGGCTGGGGGGCGCCGCCGAGGGAGGAGGGGGGAGGGAGCGGGAGAGGGACGGCGAGGGAGGAGGAGACGTCAGGGCGCGGCGGCATCGGGAGGCTGAGATCCATGCGGCGGCGCGGCTTGCCCGGCTGGGCCGGGAAGCTGCTGCCGATGCCGCCAGGACGCATGGCTCCCGTCGGCGTTGATGGTGGGGCGGGGGGAGGAGCTGTGACCTGCGTGCTGCTGCCGCCTCGAGGGGATTTGTTTGGCTGGTTGGGGAGCCTGTCACTGTCGGGTTCGTTGGGAACGACTTGAGGAGAGGAGGGAACCCACAGGCGCAACGTGCTGCGTCGCCTCCAAATGATCGGTTCAGTGCTCGATCGGTTCAGTGCTGCCGTGCAATATCCGGTAACAAAGACACACTCTCACAGTCACGGGTGCAAGGTTTAGATTGCTTGCGTTCTCTTGGTAGCCGCTGCTCCCTCTCTATCGAAATATAGCACTTTCTAGACATAATTTATCTAGACATGTATATCTTATACGAGTATTAAAACATGTCTAGATATGTGTTGTCTAGAAAATGCTAAAATATTTTACATTTCGATGTAGAGGGAGTAGCTTGTAAGGCGTGTTTGATTGCCTTGAAACTTTTCAGACAGCTGCTGGATGTAAAATTGTCGTTTGCTCTGACCTGTTTCAAGTTGATTGGCCGCACGGAATTTAAAGCACCGCTCACCCTTCACGTGTTCATTCTTGGGCAGAATTGGGAACGCGGAGCTTAGCTCGGCGATCATGGAGATGGCACAAACTCGCGCGCATAGGTGAAAACACGGCGCCAAAATTTCCGGAGCCGCCACCATTTTCGCCCTCTATTTGACCCCTCCGGCTCCCCACCGAGTGCCCCCCTCCCACCGAGCTCTCCCCTTTGCAAAAAAAATTCATTGAGGAGTTGCTTCGCCTCCTCCAGTTCGTAGTGGTCGTCGAAGGCAAGGCATCTTCCTTCTGCACTCGGAGATGTCGTCCTCCTCCGCCATAGTGTGGCACTAAGTAACATGCAACCTTATCTCGTGGTACATCTGAGCAGATCTACATCCTCGGGTAGATCTTGGTTGTTTCGTTTGCTAGGCAGTACGTATATGAGCATGATTAGTTGTCGATCTTGATACATCCGGGCATGTTTAGTTGTCGACCTTGGTGCGAGCATGTTTAGTTGTCGATCTTGGTACATATAGGAACATTTGAGCAGGTTTACATGTCGATGTTGTAGTCTGTGAGTTGTAGTTATCCTCCTTGTATTAGCGCAATTGTGGTTCGAGAGTTGATTTACACGGAGTATATCCATCCTTGTACCTGAACTAGTACGTGACAGGATCAACAAAAGTTCCTACATGTTCAACATTCATTTTCATTACACGACGCCCACTTCCCCGTTTAACCATGCTTATAATGGTAACCTCTACATGAGACGCCCACCTCCGTGGATCTATCCTCGATGTTCGTGTTGTCTTTGTCTGCGAAGCCACTCTGAGTCGTGCAGTCGCCTCCCACTTATCGTGCAATTCGAATGGATAACAACGTGCCCATGCATTGGCCACTTGGTATGTCCACCTTCGTCTTGACTAGGATGGTTGAACTCGTTAAGAGTAGGTTGGATCTTGATAGACAAGACTTTAGATGAGATTTCCGAGAGTGTTCTTCAGTTCTGCGGCAACAAGATGAGCAATACTTAGGTGTACAATCATCTCAGGAAGTAGAGAGCTTGGTGGAACAGTCTTTATGATTTGGCACAAGCTGGAAGAATAGAGTGATAGGAGGATTCAACTTCTGTTTACATGGACGATGATGCGCTCCTAAAACTTACCATTGTAAGCTTTTGTAATTCAGTTTGTTCGATTGATTATGTACTTTGTGTGTCTCCTGACTAATTGTGCCATCATTTGGAACTTAACCCCAAATACGAATGTGCCAATTCTTAACTATGATCAGATGGAGATTATATTTGGCAAACTGTGTGTGAAGAATCCTTCCGCGGTCGACACGCTACAACTAGCTCTAACCCACCTCATGGATCACGTATAGGAGTGTGACGCCTATCTTGTCGACACTAGAGGAAGACTCGGTTCTACACCTACTATCGCAAGCATTTTCGAGGCTGGTCTGTTGCTGATGTGTTTACTGTCATGTCCTAAATCCTATTAATATCTCCAAAACTTCGTAATACTGATGTGAGGTGGTATATACTAAACTCGTTCGATGATGAACTTGTGGTGCATCAGCGGTTATTTTGCTAAATTTGTGATGCACCAGTTATTTTGTTAAATAGTAAGGGCATGTTTATTTGAAAAACTTGAGTCCTCATCATGACTTTGCACGCAACCAAATAGCACCAAATTTGTTCCATAAATAGACACATGCAACCAAACACATGCGAATTTGGCCCCAGCTAAACTGTTATGGGCATGTTTGGTAGCCGGCAGCCCATTTGGTTGGCTCACATGGACACTGAAAATAAGAAAATCTTTTATCTTTTTAAGCCCACTTGCACCGAAACAAATAAAGTGGGCTTTATGTTGTGGCTCAACCGATTTTCAAAGCACTCCCCATACAGGATTTTCAACCGATTCTAGATCAACAATCTAATAAGTAAGTGACACCTTCCTCTAATAGCATTGTTATCATGCCTACCTCTTGTACTACTACTAACATTGTAGAAAGAGAAAAAATTCTCAATGATGCCATAAGCTCTCAAGGAGCTAAGAAAGGGAAGGAAGGGTTTGTCTTTGTTCCAAGTCAAAGAAGAAAACCAAGAATGTCACCTCTTCCTCTCGTAATGTTGTCTTTGTGAAAGAGGGGGAGGTGACCAAGGAGAAGGAGACCAACGCCGTGGTGGGTGGTGATACCTCTAGGGGGGAGCATCACTCACAATGACTTTGCCGGAAAATATAACCCCTCTTATGTTCTCATGAAATCTAGAGATGGTCATGTTTATGCTAAATACCTTGGTACTTCTTATGGTGATGATTATCATTGGACTATTTGGGTTCCTAAGACCCTTGTTACTAAAAAAAGAGTGTTAAAATTCGTAGGCGCTTAGAGGAACAAGCAATCACAGCAAACATGACGACACCGAGATTTGGTAACGCAGTTCGGCGAACTCGCCTGCTCTGCGGGGCATGACTATGGGCGTTCCTCCCCATCGATACCGCTGCACCGGCCGCCTTGGTCGCCGGCACAAACCTTCGGCTCCCCTTGCACGCCTGCTGCTATCAAGTCGCCATGGGTTACAACATGTGGTGCCTCCTCATTATATGAGAGGACCTAGGATACACGTGTTCGACTACAACACTACTGAAAGATCATCTTCCGTTTTGATAATTAAATGACAACATACCTATTAATCTAACGTTTACTTGTTATACATGAAAATGCCCAGGTTCATCAAAGATACATCCTGTGGGGGTTACAATTTTATTGGGTTTGAAAAGGGCTCAAAATGACAAAGCTAGGAAGTGGTTTTTGCATGGAGCGGAGGCTCCGGTGAAACCACCGGAACCTCCGCCCCGGCCCTTTTTCCTGCACTTCCCAGGCGCGGGCCTCCAGTGCGGGTCCGGTGTGGGGTCCGCCCAAACTGCGCTCTGGTGCGTACGAGCGGAGGCCAAAGCGGAGCCTCCGGTGGGCAGAGCCTCCAATGAACCCACCGGAGCCTCCGCCCACTCCACTGGCTCACTGGGGGGTTGGCTTCCGGTGGAGGATCTTCCAAAATGGTGCTCTGTTGGATAAGGGCGGAACCTCCGGTGCGCTTTCGGTGGGCGGAGCCTCCGCCAAAGCCACCGGACCGTCCGCCCCTCTGGCCACAGCTCAAAAGGAATCTGGGCTGCTGGAACTGCTCAAACGGCCACTTGTGGGAAGGGCTATAAATACCCCTTTCCCTACCTCATAAATGCTAAGTTTTTTCCCACTCTCTCTCCTAGCCATTAATGAAATCTTCACCCACCTAGATCTCCCTCTCCATCCACCCACTCACTCCCATACTTTGTGGAGAGCTAGAGGAGACCTAGATCCACACTTCCACCAAAGGAATTTCGAATCCATCCACCACAACCTAGTAGATCTAGAATCTTACTTGAGGCCTAGAAACCTTAGTAGATCTTGTGCTTGTAGCTTCCACCCTGTTGCAAGAAGCTTAGGATTGCTTGAGAGCCTCCATCCATCTTGTGGAGTGACCTCGAGCTCGTGTAAAGGTTTGGCCAACGCCTTCAAGTCGACCTCATAGTGGAAACGAGAATCTCCCTCGCCGGAGAAGCTCAAGGAGAATAAGGTGTGCACAACTGTGCTATTGAGGAGTGCCTCGGTGTCTCCCCACCTCTCCAACGTAGACGTACTTCTCATTGAGAAGGAACTACGGGAATCATATCCTTGTCTCCTTGTTTACACTTGTGGTTTATCTTGCTACCTTTCGTTTTACTTCTGTTGCGTATATTATCTTGTCCACATAGGTTGCTCACCTAGATGCACATCTAGAGAACCTTATCTTATCTTGCTTAGCCCCACTAAAAGGAAAGGAAAAGAAAAATTGGTAGTCAACCTATTCACCCCCCCCCTCTTGTTGACCGTAGTTCACTTTCAATTGGTATCAGAGCCTCGGCTCTTGCTAAGGGCTTAACCGCCCAAGAGTATAATGGTCAATGAAAATGCGCCCGATAGTTATAGTGCGGAAATCGCCAAAATGGCCGACACTATATCTAATCTACAAGAAACGGTTGGAACCATCCAAACCGAATTGTCCAAGGTTAGATCTAGTGTTAGTTCGGACGTTTCTAGCATAAAGAAAATGATGGAGGCCTTTATGGGGAAAACCAAGGAGTCCGAGGAACCACCTCTCATCGCAAATGATGTTAGCCCGGATGAAGAGTCCATTTCGGACATCGCCGAAATGGAAGCTAACATTGCTTTAGCTAAGGCGAAAGCCAAAGCAAAAGCCGATAAAAAGGCTAAGAGCGGTGGGAGCTCCGAAGGCTCCAAGTCTCAATCGACTAATGGTTCGGGGTCTCACTCTAAAGTTCCACCACCTCCCAATTATGATTCTATCCATCCCATTGCCACAATGCCACACATGGTTAATGTTGGAGTTCCTCCCATGCTTAACACTAATGAATTTTCATCTTGGAAGTTCGATATGGAGTCTTATATTTCAGGATCTTGCACCGCTTTGTGGAGAAGCATTCTCCATGGATTCCATCCACATGATACAAGCAACTTGACTCCAAGTGAAGATGTGGAGTTTCAACTCAACAAGACAGCTCTTGTCACAATCGAAAAGGCTCTCCCAAGAGAACATATTGAACACATCCGTGGTATCAAGACCGCCAAGGAGGCTTGGGATAAACTTGACAACTTGTTCCAAGGCAATGCTAGCATCCAATCATCCAAGTATGATGTTGATCTTGACAAGTCCGATAACTTTGTTATGCTTGAATACGGAAGTCCTGAGGAGCTATATAGAAGAGTTCTTGAAAGTAAAGTATGGGCACCTAGAGGGGGGGTGAATAGGTGCTACGACCAATTTTAATTTTTCTCGTAGTTTAGGCTTGACACAAAGGTAAATTCTCTAGATAATGCAACTAAGGTGAATTTACCTATATGACAAGGATAGCAATAAATGCAACTAGTACAATACTTAATGCAACAAGTACATCAATTAATGCAACAAGTACAAGTGAGGAAAAGATAAGGGAACGAGATAACCGATGGGGGGACGCGGAGACACAATGTATTCCCGAGTTCCTCCTTGTTAAGGGAGTACGTCTCGCTGGAGGGGTGTGAGCTCGCCATGAAGGCCTACTCAACGCCACAAAGGCCTCACCCTATTCTCCGATGAACTCCGCCACAAAGGCCTAGTTCACCTTCCACTATTGAACCCCTTTGAGGCGGGGATCGAGTCCTTTACAAACAAGTTTGGGGCACACACCCACAACCAAATTGGGGGCTCCCAACACTCACAAATCACCAAGAGTAGCAAGAAGCCTAGGTTCTCCACAAGAGGAAACCCTAGGCAAAGATCTCTCAAGCAAAAGAGAGGGGAAATGAAATCCGGTTGGTGAAGACGTAGATCGGGGCCTTCTCCTTCAATCCTCCAAATATCAAGGCTTTTGGGTGGAGGGATTGGGAGATCTAGCAAGGTGGGGGAGCTCCAACAATGGTGACTTTAATTCTGGACGAGCTAACCCAAGGTAGGTGGAGGGGGAGGGGGTATTTATACCCCTCATAAAATCTTGGAGCCGTTGGAGCTTTTCTGCCAAACTCACACCGGAGACTCCGGTGTAAAGGCCGGAGACTCCGGTCTGAGCTTTTCGTAGAACCACCAGGCCGGAGACTCCGGACTGTTTCCGGTGTGTCTCCGGACCGAGTGCAGCAGACGACACCACGTGCACCACTTGATAAACTCCAGGAAAACTTCAGTGCGGAGACTCCGGCCAGGAGGGCCGGAGACTCCGGTCTTGTGGTAGCGGTTAGAGCTCTTGAGTGTCTGGGGTCGAGCGGGACCAACAGCTCCTTGTCATACCGGAGACTCCGGACAGTCTCCGGTAAGACTCCGGACTGAGTACGCAGGTGACACCACATATTCCTTAGGAAATCTTCAGTGGAAACTCCCACACTGGAGACTCCGGACAATCTCCGGTGAGTCTACGGACAGGGTACCGCAGGCGACACCAGAAATCCCGAGAAATATCCTTGAGAAAATCTTCACAGCGGAGACTCCGGTCTGGAGAAAATTCCAGCTGAAAGAATTCCAGGTGCTCTGCTCCTTTTTGCAACACCACACCACCATATCAAATATGTTGTTTTATGCCCTGAATTGTATCAACACACTTAAGGATACATGTGTTGTTAACAAACACCAAAACAAGATGATTTAAGCGTGTTTGCACTTTCAATCTCCCCCTTTTTGGTGTTTGATGACAACACACATATTTGCAAGAAAATCACAGATAGGCTATGTTTGAAAAAGATAGAGCACTCACAATGTGAGCTCCCCCTATATTTTACAAACAAAGCCCTCTAGATCAACCACTAGTGAACAATAATACATACATGTATAGAGACAATAGATAAAGCAATAATAGGTAATAATATGAAAGATAGCTTCACCATGTGGTCTCATCACACACATAACATCCATTGTTTACTAGAAAACCAAAGCAACTAAGATAACGGGAACACAAGCCATAAAAGGCAAATCAAGTTGAAAGACTTGTGTTCCGAAGCAAATAAAAGCAAAGCAACCCATGCAAAGCCCAGAGAAGACAAAGCTACTTCTCCCCCTTTGGCATCGAGACACCAAAAAGGGCAAAGAGCACTACACCACCCAAGGACTCAGTCATCATCCTCAGAGTCCTCGTCCTCATCATCAACCGGGTCCGTCACCTCATCATCTTCATCTTCATCTTCCTCTTCCTCAGAAGCATCAGACAAGTGTTGAAGAAGCCAAGCTCCTCATCATCATCCTCAGCCTGTTCCTCAATATTTTCTTCTTCCTCAGTCATAGGGGCTTTGCCACGGTTGGTCGAAGAGGAAGGAGCTGAGGTGACGTCCTCAAAGTCACCCCATGGGAACTAATCAGTGTTCCACTCCTCATAAGACATAGTCACAAACGCGGTGGGAGGAGTGGGAGGAGTAGTGGGAGGGGTACCCATAGGAGGAGTAGCTCCAAGCCCAGCGTGGTCATGCAACTTGGAGATCATCTTCTTCAGCTCACGCCTCTCCTTGTAGGCCACATGGTTCTCCTTATGCACTGCAACTGTCATGCACAGAATGTTGCGCTGGAACCAAGACAACTTCTTCATCTCATCTTGTGTCTCCTCCTTGCTAGAACGGCGAGAAGGAGGATATGCATTCTTTCTCCTAGACCCAGAAGGAGCCTCAGTCTCACCCATGGGAGTGTCAGAGTCAGCACGGCGAGTGAGAACCTAAAGAGTACCAAGAGAGTGCACAGCCTTGCACTCCAAGCCCGGAAACTCATCAAGAATCAGCTTCATCACATAAGGAGCATATACTGGAACCTTCTTGATCTCAATAACAGCTGAGTACATTTCTTCCTTGATGAAGTTCATGACATCAATCTCAAACCCCTCACACTCTGGACCTGCATGGTGACAACGGAATGCCTGGTAGAGAAGGTTGACCACTCCACTGCGAATAGCATCCACATTACCCTCCTTAGGAGCAATGTTGTTACAGAAGAGGCGGAGTAGAATGTTGTACACATGCTTGAGGTCCTTGGCGGTGCCAGTACTTGAGATCTTCTCATACATCGGTGCCATCTTCTTCTTATCATAAGCCACACCATGGATATGCATTAGTGCTCCATAGTTGTCGCCCCAAGGGTAACCAAGCAGCTCAGCCAGCCTACGAACAGAGGACTCACACTGAAGGGATCCGGTAATCCAGGTAAGAGTGACATCCTCATCTTCGCCAAAAGTGGCAGTGGCAAAGAACTGTTGCACTGCCAAGATGTTGTAGTCCTGCTGAATCCCCACAAGATTCTCAAGTCCAAGCTTCTTTGTTATCAACACAGCCTCCTGAAAATACCCAGACCTGTCAAGTGCTTCCAAGTCAAGAACTTTCTGAGGACACACCGGCTGCTTGAACTAAGAAAAAATCTCCCTCTGAATCAGCTCAGACTCCCTCCTCCAGTAATGAGAACTCTCCGCAGTGCGGGCCATAGTGAAGAATGGCAGGGCCCGCATGATCCTGTACTCCTTCTTGCTCATAGACTTGATAGAAGAAATCCTGTCATACTTGGCCTTCTTGGACAATTCACTTCTCACCCTTGCCTCATGCCTCTCTTTCTGTCGTCGCTCAGTTTCAAAGGTGTTCTTCTGACCAACCCTGCCAGTGGCCTCATCAGTGACATGATAGTTGCGGGAGTGGGTACGATAAGCACGCTTGTTGGGGTTGGAGGATGTTGCCATATTCCTTGGCCCTGAAAGCACACACAAATCCAAACACAACACCAGAGAAAAACAGATGAGCATACATGTCCAAAGGATGAGATAGAAATCAAACAGATGCATTTAAGGTAGGTTCTGGAGAATTCACACCGGAGTCTCCGGACTGGCAGACCGGAGTCTCCGGACCACACCGGAGTCTCCGGACTGAAAGACCAGAGTCTCCGGACTGTTTCTAGATCTGAGCGATGAATTCAAAACAACCTATTCTAACCGGTATCTAGATGATTTCTACATGTGCAAAAACAACCTAGGGTGATGCTACCAACAGCAAGTACCAACTCTCCACGAAAAATCACCTAGTTCCTTAGATCTAGATGCAAAACGAAAAATGGGGAGAGGAGAGAGGTACCCTTGTCACCCTTCCCTGCCATGGAGCCTCCCTCAGATGGGAGAGGCAAGGGGAGGCTGGGGAGGTGGACCCCGGCGATGAGAACCGGCCGGGGAGGGGCTCCTGGCGACGGCGGCGGCGCAGCAAGGTATTGGGGGAGTGGGGGAAGTGGGGATGAAAACTCTAACTTCCCTCAGCCCCCAGTTTTTATACTGTGAAACCCCACACCGGAGTCTCCGGTCTTAACACCGGAGTCTCCGGACTGGCCGGAGATTCCGGTGTGGCAGACCGGAGTCTCCGGACCCCTTCGCCAAAAAAAAACCCAAAAATGGACATGCCATGCAAAAGGCAAACAAACTTTTTTAAAAAGGTAGGTTTTTGGCTAGGAAAGATAAACAACAACAGGGAGGGATACTTATACTCAAGAAAACAAGGATAAACTATTTGAACAACAAATTTTGAGTATATGATCCGAAAATGCCAAAAAACACTCAAATGGTTAAGTAAACCCAAATTAAGAACCAACTCTTCAAAGAAGAGGCTGGTGGCCTAAGCCACCATGTAAGAGATCATGGCATGTCACCGCGAATATATATCTTGGGTACATGGTCAATTCTCGACATTGAAGCTCACAATTCAACATTAGAAAAATAGAGATAACAATGAATATTTTGCTATGGGCATAATGGGGGGAGGGAGAACCCAATGTGTTAGGATAACACTCCCCCTATGTCCATGTCTACACCTAAGCTCAAACACATTTCATCTATAGGGGTGTGTGCAAGATCCTCAAGTCAAACTCCTAGAATCAATGACATTTAGTTCATTCCTCAAGAACAAGAATCTTGCATTATCAAGTGGCTTCGTGAAGATATCCGCAAGATTTTCCTTGGTGGGCACATAAGATAGTGCAATATCCCCTCTTGCCACATGGTCTCGGATGAAATGATGGCGAATCTCAATGTGCTTTGTTCTTGTATGTTGCACGGGGTTGTAGGCAATCTTGATGGCACTTTCATTATCACACAAAAGTGGCACCTTATCCAAATGAACGTCATATTCCTTGAGAGTTTTCCTCATCCATAGCAATTGAGTGTAAGCACTTGCGGCGGCTACATAGTCGGCTTCGGCGGTGGAGAGAGATATGCAATTTTGCGTCTTGGAAGACCAACTCACCAAAGACCTACCAAGAAATTGGCAAGCCCCGGAAGTAGACTTCCTATCATCTTGATCACCCGCTGTCGAATCTGTTGCTCGGCAAATCCCTCAGGTGAACCTATAGGGTTTCGAATAGGAGAACCCATGAGCGCTGGTGGCGATCGTCGGCTAGACAGGGGGCACAATTTACCCAGGTTCGGGGCCCTCGTAGAGGTAAAACCCTTACTCCTGCCTCTGTCGATCTCTATTATTGAATAGATCGGTTACAAAGATGATCGCTCAAGTCGAGAGTACAATCTCGAGCTTAAGGCTTTGGTGGTGCGTATTGCTTGGCCCTCTTCCGGTGGTTCTCCTGGCCTTATATAGGCGGCCAGGTCTCAAACCCTACCCAGGGAGGACTCGAACTCTAACCCTATGTCGGTTACAAATTTCCTAACTTAGCCCGCAAGGTACTGCGGGTGGGCTTCACGTGGGCCTTCTGGAACACTCCAAGGGCTTCCCTTCTTGGGCCTTAACGTCGGGCCTGAGACGGGGTGTCCTTACCCGCAGGGTCTAAGATCCATTCCTTCGTCAGTAGCCCCCGAGCGTTTGCTCGATTGGGATTTTTCCAGTCGAGTAGACGGTCAGACTGTTCATCTTACCTTCGGATAACCAGTATGGTCGTTTCTTGTTTTAAAGGGTGTGTACCCTGTGTGATGAGCTTTTGTACTCGAGTGTCGAGAAATGGAAGTGCCTGTTTTTATGGCTGTTATCGCAGAAGGATACGGCGCAATAGCTTGGCTCTCCCGAGAGATCGGGGCCAATTAATTGCGACTAGGGCAAAAACAGTTCTGGCCTACACAGATTCGAGACCTCCAACTCGAACCCGATGAGGTGATTGTTGCGACTGGGCCGTATTGGTCTTACCGAGTCGAACTTAACCTATAGGGGTACCCGGCGCGTCCGCTAGGATTTTTCTTCGTGTTGTTGACACGGAATTACCGGAGGACGCAGCTTGAGTGCGATTCCAGGCCCTCAAGAAAGATCTTTTTGGGTCTTACCTTCATATTCGAAAGAATATGGCATCCAGATGTACCTAGTCGGCTGAACAATCCAGGTTTATGATGTGCAAACATCGTGTGGATGAGTGGCAGGATCTGCCTACTCGTGTAGTTTTGGGTTTGTAGTTTCTTCTTCATACGAAAGATTTTTCGTGTTAGGAGTTTTCATGCCCATATGAAAGAGTTTTCATGTTTCGGGGTATTGTGCCCATACGAAAGAGTTTTTCGTGTGTAGGGTATTTTTCCTTTGAAAGAGATTTCACGTCATAATTTGTCCATACGAAGTTATTTTCGTGTTTGGGTTTTCCATCCGAAAGATTCTTCAGCTTGATGATGCACGCTATGATGTCATGGCGCACTTTTATCCTCCCGATGGGACGTGACGGAGTGAGAGCAGAAGAGCTGGCCCATTTTGTCAGCTTTTTGCCCAGAAACGAGACGTCGTTCCCGGTTTTTACGCAAACTGCGCAGTAAATGCGCACGATCCTCCGTTAGGATCGTGGCACGAAACAACATCCGCCGCCCTCTCGTTTCGCCTTTGCACGCGGCGGCCGCGATGGACGCCATGTGGCGTATCGAGTGGCCAGGATTGAGTGGTCCTGTGTATAAATACAGGACTTGGTGGAACGGTGAAAAACTTCCCAGCCTTTGTCTTCTTTGCTCATCTTCCTCCTCGCGCTCCATCTTCCCTCGCTCTCCAAGCTCGTGCTAGCAGCAATGGCGGGCGGCAAGAAACATGCTGTCGCCTCGTCGTCGAGGGCTTCAGGGGATGCTCCTCGGCCACCCGCGCCGCGCTCAGGTGATTGGCGTTCGCCCAACACCACGGCCAAGAGTATCAAGGGAATGCAGCGGGACAGACTGCTGCCTCCGGAAGCGGAGATACGGGTACGCCTCGGCAAGAAAGAGGAGGTACCTAATCCCCGCGCGAATGAACGCGTGATCTTTATCTCCCTCTTCACCCTTTCCTCATGGCTCTGTTGTATGTCTACGGCATACAGCTCCATGATCTGCCTCCAAACGCAATGCAGCACATCTCGTGCTTCACTGTTCTTTGCGAGTGCTTTCTGGGCATTCGCCCCCACTGGGGTCTCTGGAAGGCCCTCTTCAAGGTGCGTGTCTTCCGCGAGAGATCACGGGTGGAGACGGAGCTTGGGGAACCGTTGCGCACCGGCGGCTTCGGGATCCAGGCGAAGTCCGAGAACGGCTACTTCACCATGCACTTCATCGACTCCGCCCAGGGATGGAGGAAGAAATGGTTTTATGTAACCGACAAAAGCGCGTGTGGAGTCAACGAATTCCATCCGTTCGCTGTTTTGAAGAAACGGAAGTCTTGGGCGCACAAACTTTCGGCTGAAGAAAACCGAGTCGTCGCTCCCCTACTCGCCAAGGTGGCTGCTCTTCGTGATCAAGCCGCAGGAACTGCGCTGAATGGCCTGCACTTGGCGAGTGTCTTCCTCAAGCGCAGGGTTCAGCCCCTGCAAGATAGGCCATCCGCGATGTGGGAGTACCAGGGCGCTGGGGATCCTAGTCGCGTGAGCCATGAAGAACTCTCGAGTGCTGAATTCGAGAAGAAGATCACGGCTATCACCAGTTTAAAGGAAGGTGACACCTTCCCCGACTGCCCGGTAGGCGCTTTTGAGGCATCGAAGCCACCGCCAGCTGAAGTAAGTTTTGAATTTCCCTGTCTTAATTTCTTTTCCTTGTTCTGAGACTTGTCGACTGAAATTTTCTCTCTTTTTCTGTCTTTTTCAATAGAGCTTAGCCGTGACTACCTGCTACCCGCCAATATCCAGGGAGGATGCCTCGGACTTGCTGGCAAGTAACTTGAACGGCCCAGCCGGCACCAGTGTTGCTGACGCCTCCTCGAGCTCCGAGAGTGATTCCTCGGATAGCATGGAGGATTCAGGTGACGGTCTCCTCCAGCGAAAACGCCGTCGAGTGGAGGGTGACGAGGCCACTTCCAAGGACAATTCCTTGGAGGAATTTCCCGGGAAGGGTCCCCTCATCGTAACTCCGCTGCACTCACTCGCCCCTTTCCCTTCATTCCCAGCAATCCAAACCGCTTGGAATGCGGATATGCTGGACGAGGAGGATGATGATGACGAGTAAGCTTCTCTTCTCGCTCTTAGTCGAACATTTCCTTTCGCATCTTGTTGATGCATTGTCTTGATTGCAGCCTGCAAGCTATCAGCCCTCGCAGGTACGCCTCTTCCCTTCCTCCCGAGAGGAGGAATAAAGCGGGAGCTGCAGGTGAGACTCCTACCGCCGACACCGTCCAAAATTCACCGAGTGTAGCCCCCAACGCAGCGACTACGGAATACAGAATTCCTAGTTTTGCTGCTGGGGCTTCCCTCCGAAGGAGGTGTCGGGCAGCTCGGCGGATCCCCTCTCCCTCGCTCAAGGCCAGGTAAACTCCGCTACCTGCTTTTTAATGCTTTATCGTCCTTGGATTTGTTATCGGGTGCACGTCAGTGCTCCCGATGGGAGTAGCCCCCGAGGCTATACTCGAATGTTTACAATCGAGCATAGGCTCAAATTTCACTTCTCTGATTCTTCTATCTTCATGTTCCTTGCAGTCGCTTATCGACTCACTTGTGGCGGTTGGTCGCCGTGTTGTTCTCGCTGAGTCGGAATGCGGGATCCTTCGATCGGATCGTGATCGACTCGCCTCGGAGAACGAGCTTCTTCGAAGTAAGTTTACCATCTTCTCTTGTCTTTATTTTTCCACCAATGCTTCGGCTCTAACAACTACTGCTATGTAGCTCAAATTGAGTTTATGAAGACCGAGAAGGTGAATGCCTCCACTCGGGCAACTGCTCAAGAGGCTGAGTTGGCGGCTGTTCGACGGGATCTCGAGTCCTCCCGCATGTCGTCGGCTGATCTTGAAGGAAAGCTTGCGGCTGCCCAGGAGGCTCTGAAGAAGTTGGAGGAAGCTGGCACCAAGGCGGATACCGACCTTGTCGACTTCCTTCGTCCCCTTGTCGAGCGCTTTGCGGGTAAGTTACCTTTGCCCTATGATTTGTCTTCTGCCGCGGCGAGTCCTTTGGATCTTAACATTTTTCTTTGTAGGTCTTCTGGGTGTCCCACTGGAGCTTCCTGGGGTCCATCGGGTGGATGCCCTGGCAGATTCTTGCGCCCAGCTCAGGAGACACGCCGAAGGGGTCTGCACCTTGATTGGCGATGCCACTCGAGTGCTGACGCAACTTCACGGCCGCCTTCTCGTCAACGCCGTGTCTCCACCCGCGCTGAGTGATTTGCTGAAGATTTTCTCGGAGAGAAATCTCCTTGAAGCCTACGTGGTCGCCCAGTCAGAATCTGGGGCGAAGACCGCCATCCAGTTCGCGCGGGCGCACGGAGTCACTGGCTTGGAGGAGGCCTACTCGGAGCTCCCTGTCGATCCCGCTATGGGCAAAAAGGTAGGGCTTCGTCGTTTTGGCGAGCCAGCCAGAGTCCTTGCTCAGAAGTTATCCGAGTTGTTTGCCCGTGCTAAGGGAGGGACCACCGCTGCGAGTGGCAGCACAACCGTAGCTCCTTAGTATATTTCTTTTGTACTTCGCTGTTTTCGATTGTAATGAACCTTGGGATGTGCTCCCGTATTTTCAATGTTTTAATCGAGAAGTTCTGCTGAAATGCTTCCCGCGATTGTGTGTTTCCTCCCGATGGGAGTAGCCCCCGTGCACCTGTCGAATAGGTGGTTGATATATCTCGAATAGGGCATCTTATTCCTTTAACATCCTTGTATTTTTCAGGTAGCCGGGGTGGCTGCGGAGCCTTCAGGTGGACTTGCTACTCCAGCAAATCCTCTTGTTGCCGCTGTTGGGACTTTTGCAGGTCTCCATGATCGTGTAGCTGATGGTGAACGCAAGCTAAAAGCGTTGCGTGGGATAGCCGATGTGGCTAAGTCCAAACAAAAGCTGGCGACTGAACGCGAGCAGTTTGTGATGGATGAATTGGCGTTTGTTGCCAATGATTTGCTCTGTAAGTAGTTCAGCCCCAAAGTCTTTCTTGTCTTTTTCCCTTTTTTGATCATGTATCTTTGCTTTTCAGTTGTTCGGCCGGATGACAGGAATGAGAAACAGTGGGTGGTGAACCACATCTTTCAAGAAGCTGGCAGCTCAAGGCCTCATGCGAATAATTTTTGGTCCGATCGTAGTCGAGGTTTTGTGCTTGCTACCTTGAAATTCCGAGTCACCCAGGCGAAGATGCTCGTGAGTTCCTTTCACGAGGTTTTGGTTGCAATGAACGCCGCTTTCTATCCACTGCAAAGGGGTCCTAAAGATTGGAGCCATCTTCTCAGAGTGTTTGGTCGAGAAGGAGAGATTCGCGAGTGTGTTCGCAATCAGATGACTTGCGGCTCGGTGGTGGCTCTCTCTTTCGTCCGGTTGTGGCACCCTGAGGTGAATTTCAACTCCATAGCTAGACTTCCTGATGGTCCAGTCGATGATATGTCCCCTCATTATAGGGTTGTTCGACCTGCAGCAGAGGAAATCATTCGATTGACTTCGAATGAGGTTGACCGGGTTTTGGCGACTGAGAATGCTCATCGCCATGTGTAAATTTAGGATGTATGTATCCTGTTGTGCTGTGTAGTTTGTAAAAATTGTTATAAGGTGTTTAACCTTGTATATATAAATTTTCCTGCAATGCTGAGTTAGGCGTAGCCCCCGTGTGTTTGTGGGGTGTATACCCGTTACTTTTTAGCATGTAAGGATGAAAAATCTTCGAGTATCTATGGTTGAGAAACCATGTATTTTATTGCAATGACTGAGAAGTCATGTGTTTTTCTGTCGAGCTACAAGATGGCTAGTATAGCCTTATTATTGCGAGTAAAATAAATCTAAGGATAGAATTTGCGGAGTTGTGCGACATTCCAAGGATTGGAATAGACGCCTCCAGTCGCCGGGTTCTTCAGTCGATAGGCGCCACCTGGGATAACTTCGTGTATGATGAAGGGTTCTTCCCATGGTGGCTCGAGCTTGTGTCCTTCCGTCTGCTTGAGCCGTAGCACCAGATCTTCTACTGCGAAGGCCCTGTGGCGTATGCGGCGACTGTGATAGTTGCGCAGCGACTGCTGGTATACTGCTGATCTTGCGAGTGCAATATCGCGTATTTCGTCGAGTGCGTCCATGTCATCCGCGAGTGCCCTGTTGGAGGTTTCTTCGCTGTAAGCAACAACCCCTGGGGCGCTGAACCTAACGTCCTCGGGAAGGACTGCTTCGGCCCCGTAGACCATGAAAAATGGTGTGTAGTTTGTGGATCGGTTTGGAGTTGTGCGGAGGCTCCATAGCACAGACGGTAGCTCTTCTGCCCAATGTCCTGCTGCTGGGTGTGGACGATCGAGTAGACTCTTCTTGATGCCAGCCGAAACTAATCCGTTGAATCTTTCGACTTGGCCGTTGGTTTGCGGATGGGCAACTGAGGCAAATTTGAAGTTGATGCCCTTTTCTTCGCAGAACTGCTATGTTTCTTTTGTCGTGAAGTTAGTACCATTGTCTGTAATGATGTCGTGTGGTACTCCAAACCTGCATACGATGGAGTCGAGGAATTTGATGGCGCATTGGGCGCTAGCCGATGTTACCAGCATGGCTTCAATCCATTTGGTAAATTTGTCAACTGCGACCAGCAAGTGTGTGTATCCACCTGGCGTGGACTTGCATAGTGGTCCTACCATGTCTAGCCCCCATTGTGCGAAGGGCCAGGCGATGGGTATCATATGCAATTCCGTAGCGGGTGCGTGTGGTTTTGGTGCGAATCGCTGGCAAGCATTGCACCTGTCGACCAGCTCCTTTGCGTCTCTGGCGGCTGTAAGCCAGTAGAATCCTGCTCGGAAGGCTTTCCCCATGATTGCTTTCCAGCTAGCATGATGTACACAATCTCCTTGATGGATATCTTGCAATAATTCTTTGTCGTCCTCGGGTGCTATGCATCGTTGCAATATGCCTGAGATGCTTTGCTTGTATAGCTCTCCGTTGATCACCCGAAAGGATTTGCTTCGCCTGACTATCTGTCGAGCCTCTCGTGGATCTGCTGGGAGCTGTTTCGCGGACAAGTAGTCGAGGTATTTCTGCGTCCAGACTGGCTCGACCATAAAAACTTGTCGCGAAATATGATGAATGAACTCGATAATAGCAACTTGCGGGCTGACCTTTGTCTCCAATGTTGTGGGTACGCCTGCAGTTTTATTGATTTTGACTGACAGTCTAGTCATCCGCTCAAAATATATCCCTGGCGGTATGGGTGTATTTGTGGAACCCATGTTTGCTAGCCTGTCTGCTTCTTCGTTGCTGGATCTTGCAATATGCTTCAGCTCGCATCCCTTGAAACTTCCTTCGAGTAGGTTTTACATGTCACGATAAGCGACCATGTTTTCAGCGATGGCGTCTCATTCCTTCATTGTCTGTTGCACGATGAGGTTGGAGTCGCCGTAGATCATCAGTCCGGTGGCTCCACACGCAACTGCCATCTTCATCCCATGCAATAAAGCTTCATATTCTGCGTCGTTGTTTCATGCTGGATCATCAGGTGGAAAATCCAATCGAAGGATGTACTGCAATTTATCCCCTCTAGGTGATATTAGGACGATTCCAGCTCCTGCTCCTTCGTTTCTCTTCGACCCATCGAAGTACATGATCCAATTACTCGTGTATTCTGGCGGGCCGGGCGTTTGTAGCTCTGTCCACTCGCTCAGGAACTCCACAAGTACCTGGGATTTTACTGAATTGCGTCCTGCATAGATGATGTCCCAAGCGCCCAGCTCGATTCTCCATTTTGCTATCCGTCCAGATGACATTGGGTTGTTCATGATTGTACCGAGTGACGCATCGTTAACCACTGTTATGGTGTGTTCCTGGAAGTAGTGCTTGAGCTTTCGAGCCGTGAGAACAACTCCATAAGCGAGTTTCTGATAGTGAGGGTATCGTTGCTTGCATGGCGAGAGCACTTCACTAATGTAGTAGATTGGTCGTTGGACCCCATATGCCTTGCCCTCCTCGGGTCGTTCGACTACAATTGCCGTGCTGGTGACCTGGTTTGTTGCGGCTAGGTATAGGTATAATGGCTCCCTCTCTTGCGGTGTTGCAAGGATGCGCTTGCTTTGCAATGATCGCTTCAGGTCCGCGAATGCCTGCTTAGCTTCTGGTGTCCACTCGAACTTGTATGTCTTCTTCAGCAGTTTGTAGAAGGGTAATGCTTGCTCGCCCAATCGCGCGATAAACCTGCTCAAGGCGGCTAGTCGTCCTGCGAGCTGCTGGACTCCGCGTAGATTGGTTGGCTCCTTCATTGTCAAGATTGCTTGTATTTTCTCTGGGTTGGCTTCGATGCCTCTGGCGGATACCAGGTACCCGAGAAGCTTTCCTGCTGGGACGCCGAAGACGCATTTTGTCGGATTGAGCTTGATCCTGTATGTGTTGAGAGCGTCGAATGTTTCTTTAATGTCCTCGAGGAGTGTATCCTCTACCTGAGTCTTGATGACGATGTCGTGAACGTACACTTGTACGTTCTTGCCAATGAGCTTGGCGAGGCATTTTTGCATGTAGCGCTAATACGTCGCGCCTGCGTTCTTGAGCCCGAAAGGCATTGTCGTGTAGCAGTACAAACCGTGTGGCGTGATGAACGCTGTCTTTTCCTCGTCTTCCAGCTTCATCCGGATCTAATTATATCCCGAGTAGGCGTCCAGGAAGGAGAGACGTTGACAGCCTGCAGTAGAATCCACGATCTGGTCGATTCGCGGGAGGGGAAAATTATCCTTGGGACAGTGCTTATTTAATGACGTGTAGTCAATGCACACTCGAAGGATGTCAGTGTTCTTCTTTGGAACCAGCACCGGGTTTGCTAACCAGGTGGATATGTTGATCTCTCTGATGAATTTTGCTGCTAGCAATCTGTTTACTTCTTCTCCAAGCGCTTTCTGCTTGGGTTCTGAAAATCGTCGAGTGGTCTGCTTGATCGGTTTTGCATCTTTGAAGACTTCGAGTGAGTGCTTGGCGAACTCCCTGGGTATTCCTGGCATATCTGAGGGCTTCCAAGCGAAAATTTCCCAGTACTCACGGAGGAGTTCGACGAGCGCGCTTTCCTATGCTGGCGAGAGTGTAGTTGAGACCATCGCTGTCTTTGCAGAATCCGTCAGGTGCACCTGATGCTTTCGGGTGTCGCTGTTTGTGCTGAACTCCAATTCCGGCGCATTTTTCTTTGTGAGGGGCATCACGGAGTGGTCCGTGGTCTTTGCCAGCTCCTGCATTTCTTCTTGCATCCCGAAGGATTTTGCGATCTCGTTGAACTCGATGTCACATTTGTTGGACTTCTGGAAATCTCCGTCGATGGGGATTACACCATATTCTCCGGGTAGCTTAAGCTTCAGGTACGCGTAGTGCGGTACTGCCATGAATCTGGCGAACGCTGTTCGACTAAGAATGGCGTGGTACTGTGAGGGCCAGTCGACTACTTCGAAGTCGAGGAATTCTCTTCTGTAGTTGCGTCGATTGCCCAACACAACCTCTAGGTTAATTGTTCCGAGTGGACGGATCGCCTTTCCCGGAACTATCCCGTGGAAGGATGTTTCTGATTCCGCAAGGCCGTCCAGGTTCCTGTTCATCTGGCGGAGCGTATCCGCGTAGATAATATTGATGCCACTGCCACCATCCATAAATACGCGGGCCAGTTCGTAGTTACCAATCTGTGTTTGGATTACGAGGGCGGCGTGTCCTGGTCGATAGATGTCGCACCCGGACTTCTAGAGGATACTCACAGTCCGCTAAACAGTAGAACAAATGGCTTACGGGGCATACCGGCACCCGCATCTCAATATGAGCAGGCCAACACGTAAACGTGTGACAACCATTCTCTACTATCCATCGTCTGCGTAAACCATCCCATAGAAATCCGACTACTTCCGTTGACGTACTTCATAACATACACACATGGTACGTCAACGGCATTTGAACAAGTGATATCACAACATATCTCTAAGACACAAAAGATTGAAATAAGTTGCAAATAGCTCTCACTAGAGCAGAGATAGCAAATACAATCATCCAGAGGACACATGTCCCAACAAGTCATCATTACATCACAGCGGAAGCATCCAAAGTGTCTGAGTACAGACAGGATCCAAATAGGCCTAAGAGGCCGGAAACGAAAAGACGGAGCCCATCCACGATGTCTCGGATCCTGCCCGGGTCCGCTATCTACTCGTGAGCAGCCTCGTCATACTCCACGTAGTAGCCACCATGGGGATCCTCGAAAACATAGTCTGCGGAAACCACAGCCCCAAAGGGGTCAGTACAGACAAGTACTGGCAAGCAAGACTCACAAGATACCAAAGTGTACCCGGCAACACCAAGTACAGATGCTTTGGGTTCAACGAAAGATAGGTGATACAAAAGTGCGGCAGCAGGCTGCTCTAACCAACTACAGAAACACGCTACAACTTCCGGCTAAAAGAAGGGGATAAGATAGCGTAACGTAACCAACTGCTACTAACCTCAAACAAACCCATCCTGGATCTCACCCCTTATCCAAAGAAGCAATCCGAGGATAACTCACACCGTTGGATTAGTGAAGGTTCAAGTTATTGTGTTAATAAGCCTATTACTAGTCAAGTTATCATTAGTTAGATGTAAGTTGTCTAATCCTTGTTAGCCAGCCCTATCACCAAGTCATCCATAACCGCGGACAACACGGCTTCTCGAGAAGATTTAACCCTGCAGGGGTGCACCAATTTGGCCGTACACGTAAGAATACCCCCCGCCAGACGGGATCAAACCCACCAAGCGAGGCACTCAACACAACCCAACTCTTCTTCGCATCAAGCCCAAAGAACCACGTGCTGTGCGTGCGCGGCTAATCGAGCCCCCACGAAGAAAAGGGGGACCCTCATAGCACTGGAAGACCACGCCTCCCTAAATGCCGACTACAAAAGTTCCACCCTGGCCTCGGGTTCGTACCTGCATATGCGTGCATCAAATGGAAAGCCCGAACTAAATGTGGCGATTTGGACGAGATGCGAATCGAATCAGAGTTGCGGGGGGCGTCCATACACGCTTCCCACATGCGGTTAGCGCGCTCAACATGGATCTAGAGGACAAAGACTTTTCCTGAGTTCGACACTAGCAGGCCTCAAAACCATACCCGGCCTCCTGCCGGTGCCTTATCATCAAATTAGCATTACCTCAAACATTAACAGGTTGTTGTTTAACATCGAGCCCCCAGAACATAATAAATAAGGTAATAGAAATAACGGACAGCAGACTCGAACATAAACAACCCTAAGCATGCTAGTAGGACACATGCAACAAGCAACAGGGTATAGGTGTGGAGATGAGGCTATATCAGGGTTACAGGATAACATGTGATAGGATCGGAACACAAGCAACGAATCTTAAGGCTAGCAGAATAGACAACGGAAAGTATCGATATCCAGTGTGGGAAGGACACAATGGTTCATGTGAGTGAATACTTGCCTGCAAACTCAGTAGCCTGGTACTGGGCTAACTCCTCAGAAGTAGTGTCGTAAACGTCGTCTGTTTCAACGTCGTCGTCTATTCGAGAAGAAGCAAGCAAACAACGCAGAGAGACAAACAATCAATAACATGGCATAATGCACAATCATGGGATGATGCATGACAATTTAATTGATGCATCAAAATAAGCTTGTTGACATGGTAACATAATTAAATGGGCCCATATGCAATTTGGATTGCATATGGAAAAGCCCAAGAGTTAAGGTTGAATTAAATAATCTACAAATAACCATCATGTGAAAGTTGATTAACATGATGCATGGATGAGGAAAACAAAAAGAAAACAACAATAGATTCAATTTGAAAAGGTGTTTACCAAGTTTGGAAATTTATTTATTAAGTTATGAAATTTTGGCTTCTTAAATGAGTTACACAAGCATTTGTTGTTTCCACCAATTTTAATTGTTCAAATTAGATAACAAAATTCATATTTGGAAAGAACACAAAATTTTAGGTGGAATACATGTTTCACTTGTTGAAAAAGGAATTAAAATGAATTAATTATGAATTGAACAAGTTTAAACAAGATTTAAATGAATTTAATTCAAGTATGAATTTATTTGAATTTTTATTTGTTCAAAACATTAAATAAAATTCATATTTGAAAAGTTTATACTTTTCTGGTTTGAAAACATATTTTATATGTTCAAAAGGAAATTAATTGACCAAGTTATGAATTTAGCAATTTTAAATGATTTAAACAAGATTCAAACTATTTAACCAAATCAAATTATTCAAAACAGGAAACAAAGTTTATATTTGAAAAGGTGGTTCAATTTGGCATGGAAAACATATTTTATATGTGCCATTTGAATTAAGTTTGAATTAGTTATGAAATTAACCAAATTTGTAATGAGTTGTTTGAATTTGAATTTTTGAAAACATTTGAAATGTTCAAAACAGTAAACAAATGGTTTAAACAGGTAGAGAATTAAATTTGGTACATAAAACATATTTTATTTATATTATTTGGATTTGATTTGCAAAAGATATTCAAAATTTAAATACAGGGGCTATTCTGCAATTTTAAAACATTTAGATTTGGTCCAGGGGCTTAGGTGCGAAAAATGATTTACAGAGAGGCCCTGGGAACCTTTTCTACCCAGCAGATCAACCCATGGGTCACTGGCCTGTGGGCCAGTGCCCAGCTGGCGCTGCGCTGGGAGCTGGCGTGGCAACCACTGCCTATGGCAGGTGGGCCCTGCCTGCCCGCGTGGCAAACGCGCAAAAAAGGTTTTTATTCTGCGCGTGGGGGGGATCGAACCCGCGACGCTGCGTTGCGCGCCGTTGGATTAAGCCAGTGCGGTGCGGATGCGTTTGTTGACAGAGAAGCGCGCACGTGGTTTTGAGGTGCTCCTGTTTTATCTGACGAAACTGAACAAAAATTCAGTCTTTCGCCTGAACCTGTCGACGGCGGAGGGAAACGGCGGTGTTGCATGGCGCGGTGACCATGATTTGGCGGCGCTGGACATGTGTGTGAGCGTACAGCAGGTGGTGGAGCGTGTGCGCGTGCTTGGGCTGCCCGGATGTGCACGGGAGCGTGCTCGATTGCGACCATGGCGGCACGGTGGCGGAAACTACCGGAGTTTCAGAAACGACGCGGGCGAAACAGGAAACGAGGGGGCAGGAGAGAGGCTTGGGACGACGGGTGCCTCACCGGGAGGTGGTTGGTGTTGCTGGTTGAGGCCGCCGTGGTCGGGGATGACGGCGCAACGGCGAGGTTCAGAACAACTGCGGCGGTGACGGGCTCGTCGTTGAGGATCAGCAGCCCCTGGGACCTGCTGCAGCTGTCGAGGAGGACGAGGGAGAGGTGGCGGTCCTGCTCGTGCCCCTGGCCTGCACGGTGGCGCCACCTAAGCTGCTGTCGACGGCGGCGCCATGATCGGCCAACTCCCCCAACGTTCGCCGGAGAGGAGAAATAGAGAGGAGGAAGGGAGCTGGCGGCGGCAGGGAGGAAGGAGAGGGCTAGGCTAGGGTTTAGGGGGCTCGTGTGGTAGATATAGGGCGAGGAGAGGGAGCAGGTGGCGAGGGGGGTGCTCTGCTGCGTGCGCGCTGGCGTCAGCTGACGCCAGCCGTACGGAGAAAGAAGAAAGGGGCCGCGGGCCTGCACTGCGCGCGCGCTGGGGTTAGGTGGGCTGGGCTGGCCCAGTCTGCCTTCCCCAGCCGTTTTCCTTTTTATTTTTTTGTTCTCTCTGTTTTTATTTTGCTAAAAAGAAAAAGGGAAGAAAAGGATAGTTTTGGGGTTTGAAAAATTTAGGAAATAATTTTTATAGGTTAGTTATTACAGAAGCACAAATGTGCAAACTTTTGTTTTTAAAAAATTTCAAATTGTGTTGCTGTTTGTATTTTAATTGAATTGAGTGAAATTTTGATATTAAATGAATTATTAAAAGGAACAATTTAATAGTTTGAACTTTCTATTTTAATGGAAACAAAAAGATGTCTTTATTTGAATATTTTTATTTGAAAATTGTAACAGAACAAGTATGAAACAAGAATTTGAAAATTGGTTTGAAATTTAAATAGAAAAAACAAGTGAAAACAAATGAAAACAAATGCAAAACTTATGATGACATGATGCAAAACATAATTTAACAAAAAGCAAACATTCTAAAGGTTGTTTTTCATACTTGGGATGTTACAAAACGCCCCCCTTGAAGGAATCGCGCCCCGAGATTCCTACTGAGAAGAGAAAAGGTCCGGATACTTCTTGCGAAGATCCTCTTTGGTCTCCCACATTGCCTCTTTATCGGAATGATGAGACCACTGCACTTTCAAGAACTTGGTGCTCTTGTTGCGAGTTTTGCGCTCGGTCTCATCGAGAATTCTAACAGGGTGCTCCTCATAAGAGAGATCTTCTTGCAGTTCAATGGAATCATGATCAACTGCACGATCTGGATCTTTGAAGCACCTCTTGAGTTGTGACATGTGAAACACATCGTGCACCTTGGATAGCTTTTCTGGAAGTTCAAGACGATAGGCATTTTCCGCACGCCTTGAGAGAATGTTGAAAGGACCAATATATCTTGGTGCAAGCTTTCCTTTGACACCGAAACGATGAGTGCCTCTGAGGGGCGTTACACGGAGATATGCTTTGTCACCAGGTGCATAGACCATGTCCCTGTGTTTGCTGTCATAGTAGCTCTTCTGACGAGACTGAGCAATCTTGAGATTGTCACGACTGATGCGAACTTTCTCTTCGGCTTCCTTAACAATGTCAGGGCCTAAGAGTGAACGTTCACCAGCTCCAGACCAATTGATTGGACTCCTGCATCTGCGGCCATAGAGAGCCTCAAATGGTGCCATGCCTAGGCTTGCCTGGAAGCTGTTGTTGTAGGAGAATTCAGCATATGGAAGACATTCCTCCCATTTCATGCCAAAAGAGATACCACATGCTCTGAGCATATCCTCGAGAATCTGATTGATTCTTTCGACTTGCCCTTGAGACTGAGGGTGATAAGCTGTGCTGAACAGAAGTTTGGTGCCCAAGGCTTCTTGAAAGCTTTTCCAGAAATGAGAAGTGAATATGCTTCCACGGTCTGAGCTTATTTCCAATGGAACACCATGAAGAGGAACAATCTTTGCTGTGTAGAGCTCTGCTAACTGGCTAGCTGAGATTGTTTCTTTGACAGGAAAGAAGTGAGCTACTTTAGTGAGACGATCAATGACAACGAAGATTGCATCGTTGCCCCTCTTGGACTTTGGGAAACCCGTGACGAAGTCCATTTCAATCATGTCCCACTTCCACTCAGGGATTTTCAGAGGTTGGAGAAGACCGGCTGTTTTCTGATGGACTGCCTTAACACGTTGACAAACGTCGCATTCAGAAACGTATTGAGCAATTTCACGTTTCATGCCAGGCCACCAATACAGTGTCTTGAGATCCTGGTACATCTTTGTACTTCCAAGGTGTATGGAGAGAGGAGTTTCATGAGCCTCCTTGAGAATGACATTTTTGAGACTTTGAACTTGAGGAACTGCAATGCGTCCTTCGAAGAACACAGTTCCCTTGTCATCAATTGAGAAGGACTTAAATTTCTCCTTGCCTTCTTTGATGTGTTCTACCATCTTCTTGATTTCAGCATCACGAAGTTGTTCAGAACGAATCTTGTCCTCGAGAGTTGGACTGGCTGTCAAGTTTGCAAGATAGCCTTGAGGAACAAGACCAAGGTTCAGCTTCTGGAATTCTTCATGAAGAGGAGGTTGGCTTTCCATGATCACGAGATTATTGCAATACGACTTGCGACTGAGAGCATCGGCCATAACATTAGCCTTGCCTGGAGTGTAAGAAATGGTAAGATCAAAGTCTTTGATCTTTTCAATCCATCTCCTTTGCCTGAGGTTTAGATCTGGTTGAGTGAAGATATACTTCAGACTCTTATGATCGGAAAACATTTCAGTGCGATTACCCAACAAGTATTGTCTCCATTTCTTGAGGGCAAACACAACTGCTGCAAGTTCAAGGTCATGAGTGGGATAATTTAGCTCATGTGCGTTCAACTGACGTGAAGCATAAGCCACAACTTGACGTTCTTGCATAAGAACTGCACCTAGACCTTGGAGAGAAGCATCACAGAATATTTGGAAAGGTTTGGTAGGATCTGGGCCAACCAGAACTGGTGTAGAAGTGAGTTTAGTCTTCAAGGGATTGAAACTTTCATCACATTGTGGATTTGTGGAGACCAAACAAACTTCTTGTCCTTCTTTGTGAGGTCAGTGAGAGGTTTGGCAATCTTGGAGAAGTTTTGGACGAAACGACGGCAATAGCTAGCCAAGCCAAGAAAACTTCTTACTTGCTTCACCGTCTTTGGAGGTTTCCAATCAACAATTGCCTTAACCTTTTCTGGATCAATGGCTATGCCCTTGGCAGAGATGACATGACCAAGGTAAGCAACTTCTGAAATCCAGAACTCACATTTGGAGAACTTGGCATAAAGACGATGCTCGCGAAGCTTCATGAGAGTGAGACGAAGGTGTTCTTCATGCTCTTCCTCGGATTTTGAGTAGACAAGAATGTCATCAAGATATACCACAACGAACTTGTCGAGGTATTCATGGAAGACAGAATTCATGAGTCGAGAGAATGTCGCCGGTGCATTGGTGAGACCAAAGGACATGACGGTGAATTCATATAGACCGTAGCGAGTGGTGAAGGCTGTCTTTGGAATATCCTCTTTTCTGATCTTTATTTGATGGTAACCCATTCTCAAGTCCAACTTGGATAATATTGAGGCTCCAGCAAGTTGATCAAAAAGATCATCGATACGAGGAATTGGATACTTTTTTTGATGGTTTTCTCGTTAAGAGGACGATAGTCAACAACGAGTCTCTTTGTGTGATCCTTCTTCGCAACGAACAGAGTTGGGCAACCCCAAGCCGAGGAACTAGGTTGAATGTAACCTTTTTCCATGTACATATCAATTTGTTCCTTCAACAACTTCAGCTCGGGACTTCCTATCTTGTAAGGATGCTTAGAGATTGGAGCAGTACCTGGCTCAAGTTCGATCACGAACTCAACAGCTCTGTCCGGAGGCATCCCTGGCAACTCTTCTGGAAAGACGTCAGGAAATTCGCAAACCACCGGAACATTTTCAAGTGAAGGTAGAGGTTTTGCATCGAGGTTGCATAGCTGAATGTAACTTGATTCATGTGGAGAATAGATTATCTGGCCAGAAGGGTGGGACAGAGTTATTGACTTTTGAGCACAGTCAATCCTTGCTTTATTGGCCTTCAGCCAATCCATACCAAGAATGACATCAATGTCAGAATTGCCAAGCAGTATGAGAGAAGCAAGGAATATGTGGCCTCCAATTAGAATTTGATTTCTGTGACTGATCTTGGACGTTTGCATAGTTGCTCCAGGGGAGTTGACCACTAGCGGGGAACCCAAACCAACAAAAGGGAGTTTAATTGCTGTCGCAAAGATCTTTGACACGAAAGAATGTGATGCTCCGGTATCAAACAACACTTTAGCTGGAATAGAGTTTACGGGAAATGTACCGAGAACGACGTCAGGAGCTTCCTCGGCTTTGTCGATCTTGACATGATTCACCCTTGCGGTCCTCCCGACAGGCCTGTTGTTGGAGTTGAAGGCCTTATACGGGGGAGCGCGCACCATTGCCTGGTTTGTGTTGGGACGAGGTGGTGGTGGAGGTAGCTGCCTCTGCGTGCACTTGTCAGCGTAGTGCCCCGTCTGCTTGCACTTGTAGCAAGTGACGACACGAGGAGCCCCTGGCCTTGGCTGCCCCATCGAAGCCCTCTGATCATGCATCTGAGCAGGGTTGGGTGGGCGGGGAGCGAAGCCTGGAGAAGTTTGGGCATATGGAGCCCTAGTGACAGCACCATTTGGTACCCAGATGCGGCGCTTCTGCGGAGGGGTGGTCATGTTGGAGGAGGAACCACCCTCACGCGAGTGCTTGCGAGACTCCTCGAACGCCTTGCGCCCATTTTCTTCATTGAGCGCGGTGTTAACGAGATCCTCGAAGCTGTTGGCCTTGACGTTTGTGAGGGCATACTTGAGTTCCGGGTTAAAACCTCTGCGGAACCTTGCCATCTTCTTAGCTTCAGTGGACACCTCGTCACCAGCGTAACGAGCGAGGCGATTGAACTCACTCTGATAGCCGATGACGTCCAACTTGCCCTGCTTGAGTGAGCAAAACTCTTCACTCATCCTTTCCATGAGACCATCTGGAATGTGGTGCGCTTCAGGAAGGCTTCCTTGATACAATTCCACGTGACTGGTATCCCAGTTCTCATGGCCTGGAAGTTCTCCCACCAAGTAGCTGCCTGACCCTTCAGCAGATAGGAGGCATACTTGACCTTGTCTTCCTCAGCAACGTGAGCAATCTCCAGAGCCTTAGCTATCTCACGGATCCAGTCATCAGCGTTCAGAGGCTCGTGTGTGGCCACGAAAGCTCTCGGACCCAGACTGAGGAACTCCTTGATGCTGACTCGTGGAGCCGTCTGGTTGTTGTGCTGATTAGTCTGAAACTGGGCCATCTGCGCCATGACTTGGGTCATCTGAGTCAATAGCTCCGTGATTGGCGGTGGCTCAGGCGGGTTGTTCCTTGTTGGCGGCATCCTGAATGGAAATGCATTTTAGCACAACAATAGAAAAGGATAGACTTGGAAACCGAAAGAGAGATTATTCCGACGCATGAATAGATAACCAACAGGTACATCATCACATGTTCAAATACATCAGAATATCCAACACACCATAAATGGTTCGAATACCAAAGGATAACTAAGCATAGCTAAGAATGGATACATCGGTACTCCCATGCTCATCACGCAGGACGGCGACTAGGAGTACGGCGAGAGGTACGGTGAGGAGCACTCCCACGGAAGTAGGTAGAACGACGATCCACGTAGATCTGACGTGGTCTGAGAGCGACTCTAGGTGTGGTGAAGTACATAGCGTCGACTCCCTGTGCTCCAAAGCGTGGAATCCCAGTGTAACCAGCACCGAGGTTAAGTAGTGGACCTCTGATCGGCTCGTAACCTCCAGCATCTGGCAGACGACGACCAACTGGCTGATCGAAACGTGCAAAGCGCTCGTCTCCAACAAAGTCTGTGGTGTACGTCGCCAGACGAGGTAAAGCAAGGTAAAGCTGCTCTCTGACTGAAGCCAACTCCTGAGATAGTGTGCTGGCAACTGCGTCACTGTGCCTCACAAACTGAGCGGTGGTGTGCAGCCTGGAGTTATCATGCTCGTAGACATCCAAGTTGTCGTAGAGAGTGAAATGAGCTCCCTCCGAAGTGATGTAACCACGGGGATGTGGCGATAGATAGAACCGTCAAATCCCCAGTAGTCAGCACGAAGGACGGTGAGACTCACATAAGCTGCCTGCTGCACAGCCATATCCACTGTGGAACCTACTGCCTCGTAGCGGTGGACTACGCTCATGCCATCATCTGACAGAATGTAGACGATAGCCTGGTAGTAGGTCTGGTCAAACTCTCGTTGCTGCTCGTAGACCTGGTACTCTGGTGCCCAACGGAACCCCAGAAATGTGACCATGTCTCTCAGCATCTCCGGATAACCGGCAGTGCTCTCGCAACGAGTCATACGAACCACCTGCGGGTAGAACCTGAGATCCATCTGCAGATGATCGGGGAAGTTTTGATTAGACGCCGGTAGAAGAACTGAAGTGGCAAGCAACAACAAGGTTTCAACGGACGAAAAGGATCTTGAGAAGAACAGGATATTGAAGCAACATCGGGAAACACGAGACCAAACACTCCTGAGGTACTACGGAAAACCCATCCGGGCTTCTAAAGGATCAATATCTACTGCTTAAGGAATAGAGGATCTGCTTCTGGGGCTTACACGCCTCCGTTCTCAATCGTGAGTAGGCAACATGATAAATCATGTCACAACCACCTCCATTCCTATGGTCTAGTAGATATAACTATCCTAGAGAAACCAGGATACGTGAAATCCTAACTTGAAAGTTTAGATGAGAAGAGAAAACAACGTTGCACTTCCTTACCAGAAAAAGGGAGGGTGGGTGGGGAAAGAAATAAAAGAACAGAATTCCTACTCTCACGTTTCATTTTTCCTATATAGCTACAAAATAGTTTCTAGACTCAACTGCGACCAGTAAAAAGGGATCCTACAGGCAGACAGGCTCTGATACCATTTGTCGCACCCGGACTTCTAGAGGATACTCACAGTCCGCTAAACAGTAGAACAAATGGCTTACGGGGCATACCGGCACCCGCATCTCAATATGAGCAGGCCAACACGTAAACGTGTGACAACCATTCTCTACTATCCATCGTCTGCATAAACCATCCCATAGAAATCCGACTACTTCCGTTGACGTACTTCATAACATACACACATGGTACGTCAACGGCATTTGAACAAGTGATATCACAACATATCTCTAAGACACAAAAGATTGAAATAAGTTGCAAATAGCTCTCACTAGAGCAGAGATAGCAAATACAATCATCCAGAGGACACATGTCCCAACAAGTCATCATTACATCATAGCGGAAGCATCCAAAGTGTCTGAGTACAGACAAGATCCAAATAGGCCTAAGAGGCCGGAAACGAAAAGACGGAGCCCATCCACGATGTCTCGGATCCTGCCCGGGTCCGCTATCTACTCGTCAGCAGCCTCGTCATACTCCACGTAGTAGCCACCATGGGGATCCTCGGAAACGTAGTCTGCGGAAACCACAGCCCCAAAGGGGTCAGTACAGACAAGTACTGGCAAGCAAGACTCACAAGATACCAAAGTGTACCCGGCAACACCAAGTACAGATGCTTTGGGTTCAACGGAAGATAGGTGATACAAAAGTGCGGCAGCAGGCTGTTCTAACCAACTACAGAAACACGCTACAACTTCCGGCTAAAAGAAGGGGATAAGATAGCGTAACGTAACCAACTGCTACTAACCTCAAACAAACCCATCCTGGATCTCGCCCCTTATCCAAAGAAGCAATCCGAGGATAACTCACACCGTTGGATTAGTGAAGGTTCCAGTTATTGTGTTAATAAGCCTATTACTAGTCAAGTTATCATTAGTTAGATGTAAGTTGTCTAATCCTTGTTAGCCAGCCCTATCACCAAGTCATCCATAACCGCGGACAACACGGCTTCTCGAGAAGATTTAACCCTGCAGGGGTGCACCAATTTGGCCGTACACGTAAGAATACCCCGCCAGACGGGGATCAAACCCACCAAGCGAGGCACTCAACACAACCCAACTCTTCTTCGCATCAAGCCCAAAGAACCACGTCTTGTGCGTGCGCGGCTAATCGAGCCCCCACGAAGAAAAGGGGGACCCTCATAGCACTGGAAGACCACGCCTCCCTAAATGCCGACTACAAAAGTTCCACCCTGGCCTCGGGTTCGTACCTGCATATGCGTGCATCAAATGGAAAGCCCGAACTAAATGTGGCGATTTGGACGAGATGCGAATCGAATCAGAGTTGCGGGGGGCTCCCATACACGCTTCCCACATGCGGTTAGCGCGCTCAACATGGATCTAGAGGACAAAGACTTTTCCTGAGTTCGACACTAGCAGGCCTCAAAACCATACCCGGCCTCCTGCCGGTGCCTTATCATCAAATTAGCATTACCTCAAACATTAACAGGTTGTTGTTTAACATCGAGCCCCCAGAACATAATAAATAAGGTAATAGAAATAACGGACAGCAGACTCGAACATAAACAACCCTAAGCATGCTAGTAGGACACAGGCAACAAGCAACAGGGTATAGGTGTGGAGATGAGGCTATATCAGGGTTACAGGATAACATGTGATAGGATCGGAACACAAGCAACGAATCTTAAGGCTAGCAGAATAGACAACGGAAAGTATCGATATCCAGTGTGGGAAGGACACAATGGTTCATGTGAGTGAATACCCATGAGTTAAGGTTGAATTAAATTGCATATGGAAAAACCCATGAGTTAAGGTTGAATTAAATGATCTACAAATAACCATCATGTGAAAGTTGATTAACATGATGCATGGATGAGGAAAACAAAAAGAAAACAACAATAGATTCAATTTGAAAAGGTGTTTACCAAGTTTGGAAATTTATTTATTAAGTTATGAAATTTTGGCTTCTTAAATGAGTTACACAAGCATTTGTTGTTTTCACCAATTTTAATTGTTCAAATTAGATAACAAAATTCATATTTGGAAAGAACACAAAATTTTAGGTGGAATACATGTTTCACTTGTTGAAAAAGGAATTAAAATGAATTAATTATGAATTAAACAAGTTTAAACAAGATTTAAATGAATTTAATTCAAGTATGAATTTATTTGAATTTTTATTTGTTCAAAACATTAAATAAAATTCATATTTGAAAACTTTATACTTTTCTGGTTTGAAAACATATTTTATATGTTCAAAAGGAATTTAATTTGACCAAGTTATGAATTTAGCAATTTTAAATGATTTAAACAAGATTCAAACTATTTAACCAAATCAAATTATTCAAAACAGGAAACAAAGTTTATATTTGAAAAGGTGGTTCAATTTGGCATGGAAAACATATTTTATATGTGCCATTTGAATTAAGTTTGAATTAGTTATGAATTTAACCAAATTTGTAATGAGTTGTTTGAATTTGAATTTTTGAAAACATTTGAAATGTTCAAAACAGTAAACAAATGGTTTAAACAGGCAGAGAATTAAATTTGGTACAGAAAACATATTTTATTTATATTATTTGGATTTGATTTGCAAAAGATATTCAAATTTTAAATACAGAGGCTATTCTGCAATTTTAAAACATTTAGATTTGGTCCAGGGGCTTAGGTGCGAAAAATGATTTACAAAGAGGCCCCTGGGAACCTTTTCTACCCAGCAGATCAACCCCTGGGTCACTGGCCTGTGGGCCAGTGCCCAGCTGGCGCTGCGCTGGGAGCTGGCGTGGCAACCACTCCCTATGGCAGGTGGGCCCTGCCTGCCCGCGTGGCAAACGCGCAAAAAGGGTTTTTATTCTGCGCGCGCGGGGGGGGGGGGGGGGATCGAACCCGCGACGCTGCGTTGCGCGCCGTTGGATCAAGCCAGTCCGGTCTGGATGCGTTTGTTGACAGAGAAGCGCGCGGGTGGTTTTGAGGTGCTCCTGTTTTATCTGACGAAACTGAACAAAAATTCAGTCTTTCACCTAAACCTGTCGACGGCGGAGGGAAACGGCGGTGCTGCACGGCGCGGTGACCACGATTTGGCGGCGCTGGACATGTGCGTGAGCGTACAGCAGGTGGTGGAGCGTGTGCGCGTGCTTGGGCTGCCCGGATGTGCACGGGAGCGTGCTCGATTGCGACCATGGCGGCACGATGGCGGAAACTACCGGAGTTTCAGAAACGGCGCGGGCGAAACAGGAAACGAGGGGGGCAGGAGAGAGGCTTGAGACGACGGGTGCCTCACCGGGAGGTGGTTGGTGTTGCTGGTTGAGGCTGCCGTGGTCGGGGATGACGGCGCAGCGGCGAGGTTCAGAACAACTGCGGCGGTGACGGGCTCGTCGTCGAGGATCAGCAGTCCCTGGGACCTGCTGCAGCTGTCGAGGAGGAAGAGGGAGCGGTCCTGCTCGTGCCCCTGGCCTGCACGGTGGCGCCACCTAAGCTGCTGTCGACGGCGGCGCCATGATCGGCCAACTCCCCCAACGTTCGCCGGAGAGGAGAAATAGAGAGGAGGAAGGGAGCTGGCGGCGGCAGGGAGGAAGGAGAGGGCTAGGCTAGGGTTTAGGGGGCTCGTGTGGTAGATATAGGGCGAGGAGAGGGAGCAGGTGGCGAGGGGGGTGCTCTGCTGCGTTCGCGCGGGCGTCAGCTGACGCCAGCCGTACGGAGAAAGAAGAAAGGGTCCGCGGGCCTGCGCTGCGCGCGCGCTGGGGTTAGGTGGGCTGGGCTGGCCCAGTCTGCCTTCCCCAGCCGTTTTCCTTTTTATTTTTTTGTTCTCTCTGTTTTTTTTTGCTGAAAAGAAAAAGGGAAAAAAAGGATAGTTTTGGGGTTTGAAAAAATTAGGAAATAATTTTTATAGGTTAGTTATTACAGAAGCACAAATGTGCAAACTTTTGTTTTTCAAAAATTTCAAATTGTGTTGCTGTTTGTATTTTAATTGAATTGAGTGAAATTTTGATATTAAATGAATTATTAAAAAGAACAATTTAATAGTTTGAACTTTCTATTTTAATGGAAACAAAAAGATGTCTTTATTTGAATATTTTTATTTGAAAATTGTAACAGAACAAGTATGAAACAAGAATTTGAAAATTGGTTTGAAATTTAAATAGAAAAAACAAGTGAAAACAAATGAAAACAAATGGAAAACAAATGCAAAACTTATGATGACATGCTGCAAAACATAATTTAACAAAAAGCAAACATTCTAAAGGTTGTTTTTCATACTTGGGATGTTACAATAGACTCGTGGTGGGTGGTCTTCCATTGAAAATGTGATCGGTTGGTCCGCCATCTTCAGGTATTCGGGCCTTGTTGGCGGGGTCTGCACAGCCATGCATAGCTGCCTTGTGTTTGTCTTCTGAGCTCTGCGGGATGGGCAGACCTTCTGGATCATTCCTAGTTGTCCTGCCGGGTTCGGGTACGCGTTGGCTCCGGTGTTTTGTGCAGGTGGCGCAGGTAGTGCGGCTAGCGCCATGTTTGGATTTGCTGGTGGAGGTAGGGGTTGTGGCGGCTGGAATCCTTGGTGTCCTGCTCCCGGAAGTGGCGGGTAATTTTGATTGGCTGCTGATCTACTTTTCTTCGAGAAGGCCTCACTGATTTCGATAAACTTTCTGCAGTCCTTGAGAAGGTGTGTTGCCTTAGTTTTGCCCGTGCGCTTATCTGTAAATAGATGTAGCGAGCAGTACGCATCGAGGTCCTCCTCGGGAGTTTTGTCCTCAGCCTTTGGTCTCCACTCGCGATTTCCACGGCGTCCAGTATCGCGACTTCGCGTGAATTCCGCTGCTACCATCTCTTCTCGATCCTCGTGATCGTAGTATTTCCTTCTTTTCCTTCGGCCATGGCGATCTTCTTCGGGCGCAGGTGATGACGCTCTCTCGTTGCGACTATGTCTTCTCCATTAGCCCATTTGTCGGCTATGATCATCAACTCCCCAATAGTTTTGGGTGCTGCTCGGCCTAATTCTTCTCTGAAAGCAGTTCGTCGGGCGCCTTTTGCGAAGGCTTCAACCGCTACTTCTTTCGAGATGTTTCCTGCGGTGTTCTTGAGCGTTGTCCGTCGCTGAATATACTCGCGGGTGGACTCTCCGCTCTTCTGTTTGCATGCTCGTAGTTCTTCAATGGTTGCTGGTCTTTTGTAGGTGGACTGGAAGTTTTTGCAGAAATCGTGGTGTAGGTCATCCCATGATGCGTAACAAGATCTTGGCCTTGCTTCCAGCCAGCTGCGCGCCGCGCCGACCAAGTGCGGGTTGAGATACTGCATAGCCGTGTTTTTATTCCCACGTTGGCATTTTACTGCTGTGAGGTAGTCGTTTAGCCACGTCGAAGGCTCGAGTGAACCATCGTATTTCGTGACTTCTGTGCTGAGCTTAAATCTCTTGGGTAGGGGTGTCTCGCGGATGCTGCGAGCGAAACACAATGCGCCGCAGGTCTCGTCATCCGAGGAACTGGACGAGGAGCGCGCACGGTTCCTCGTAGCTCTTGCCTTTTCCACCTTGTGTTGTGCGATATCTGACAGCGCGTTATATCCCGGCTGGTCGCGATCAGTTTCTTTCCTTGGCTCTTTGCTGCGATTCCGCGAGCGGCTGCTATGACGCCGCGAGCTTTTATTTCTTGGGCTACCTTCACTGCTGCTTCGACTATCGCCGCGTCTCCGAGCTTCTTTTCCTCGACCACGGCGAGGTGATTTGTCTCTTCTAGGCGAAGTGCTCCTACCATTTGGTTCTCTATTTAAGGGAACTACTACTACTACTGCTAGGGTAGTAGATGACCCATTATCTGCTGAATTGAATCCTTTTAAAATACCTATGAAAATTGTTGGACGAGTTATGGATAACTTCTATTTTGGAGATGGAACTGTCCACCCCGTTGATCATTTGCTCTTTATACATGAATTATGCGAGTTATTCAGGTGTGCAGGTATTACAACGAATCAAGTTAAAAAGAAATTATTCTCTTTATCACTAAAGGGCAAAGCCGCGGAATGGTTCAAAATGCATGTGTGGCAGCTTGTGTGGCAGCTTGCGTGGCACTAGGGCCATCCGTCATTCGCTGTAGGTAGACCCCCTCGGTGAGAAAACGATTCGAGGTTGTTTCCTCAAAAATAAAGAAAATGCAAATTTGAAAAACAGATCAAAACCTTAACTTGTAAACTCCACCAAATATTCATAAATGCTCCAATTTTGGTGATTCAAATTTCTACAAACTCCGAGTGATGGAAACTTTCTGTTAATTTCAAAGTTGCAATATGTTTCTTTTATAATTTTTGCACTAAATAATTAAATACAGAAAAGGAAATAAAAGTTGGAAACTTTGGAAAATCATAACTTGAGTTCTGTTAATCCAAATTGAGCAAACTTGGGATAAAGTTTTGTCTTGACAAACTATACACAACCATATTTTATTTGGGTACAATTGAATTAAAATTTCTCATGTTTTCCTGTGTTTATTAAAAGGACAGAATAAAAATACTTGTGAAAAAATGCATATTAAATTCAATACTCATCCAAAAAATTATGTCTTTTACCTCAAAATGTTCAGTGGAACATTTGCTACATTTTTTCAAGCATATCCATGCAATTTGACACTTAAAATATTTCTATTTTTGTTGTTTTCCAAAAAATGGCAGAAATGAAGGCAATAAAGATCAATTCATAATTATTGTTTTCTTCATAAAAAAAATTATGGGAAAAATACCAAAATGTTAAGCACTTAAAATACTAACCGAAAACATCATTTCTATGCATGTTGAAAAATTATTTAGGTATTGGTCTTGCTAGTAAAAAATTAGTATGCCACTGAGGTAAATATGACTGTTGCCAAATAATGCATAATTATTTGGGAACAAACATTTAAAATGAAGATCATGCCCATGATCTTTTAGTTGCATTAAAATGTCATGTCATCATGAATGTGCATTGCACCTGCTGTAATTGCTCTTTATGTTGCTTCTTTTCCGAGGTTGTTTTTGCTTCCGTAGATCGAGAAGTGAAGTACAACAAAACTTCTTCGACGATTCCTACCTCTGTCAATTCAACAAGGCAAGTGTAAATCCACTTCTTGAGAATCTCTCTACTTCTACGATTTCCCTCAACTGTTTTATCCACCATAATGTTGCATTCGATTCAAATGTTTTGGCTATACACTCCTAGTAGTTGCAATTTGTTCCGGACACCAATACATGTTTTCCTTCCTATTATCCATAGCTTGTATGTGGCCCGAGATACTGACATATGCTACTTAATTGATTAGCCCTGCTTAGTTGAGTGCCTTGGGTCCCATGAATGGATCGTGGTTGGAAGATATCATGTCATGTCCGGATATGTTGGAGACCGGTTGTCTTCAATTAAAATGGTAACAACGTGGATGAGTTGCCATCGTTGAATGATGGTGTTTTGCCCCACTCACGCCCCTAGGAGCGAGTTTTTTACCTCTTGAACCAAGACTGAGCGTGCTTCCATCGATGGGACATATGGACTCCCTATCGACTACTAACTTGTGAGAGTCGCGGTGGTGTTTAGGATGTGGCCGCGGTCCTGGGGTTGGCGGGGCCGACTAGAACTTTGGCACACTGATGATCCTTGGAAAGATTCATGCAAGCCAAAGGTTGTAGCTACTCCCGCTCGGTCGGCCTCCCAGGAAGAGGATGTGATCAGGCACGATCAGGCAAGAAACCGGACGGTACTGGTTAAAATAGTACACCCCTGCAGGGTTAATCTTTTCGAAAAGCCGTGTCCACGGTTATGGACGCTTGGGAATGGACGATAAAACCATAGATAACTTAAACAATAAAACTTGAGTAGACAGGTGTGATACTGGATTGGTGGATACAATGATCAGAAGCTGAAGAGAGTTACAATTTCTATTTCATTTCAAAACCTTCTTATAGATGTTGCCTAGTCGGGTCTTTTAAAATAAAAACTAGCTTTCTGCAAAACAACTACCAAATAGCATTGCTAAAGCCCCATTCGAGCTAGTAGCTCTAGTAACCTTGCGAGTACCTCCTGTACTGACTGTTGCTTTGTTGAATATTTACTCTGTTACAACTGAGGACTTCTTCAAAGTCAAAGGTGATTTCTTCGTGGACGTCGACGAGTAGTCTGGGTTTTCCTGGTGGCAGCCTGGGGTGGTTAGGAACAATCTGAGGCTGACTTGTTTATTTGCAGGCCTCTTAGGCCATATTTTGGTTTTTGTTGTTTAGAACAACGATACCTGCTTCTTTGTTAAGAGTTGAGATATATATGATTTATGTCGTAGAGACTGTGATGTGCCAGATTGTTTCGAGTCTTGATCTCTTTATTATGCAACTTGGTTGGGCCCGACGTCATGTCATGACTGAGGGGTTGTGGGCCGATGATCCATGACCGAGCCGCGCCTGCTGATGTGATTTAGCATGTGAGTGGTAAATCCAGTAATCTTCAGTCGGGGTATCGTAACCGGTGACACCCAACACTTTGCATAGTTCTGAGGTCGGGACATTACAATCGACTTCCGACGAAACCCGGTGGGCAACCCCACCGAAAAAAATAGTACATCGAGAAAAGAGAAAAAACAATGACACGGGCTACAGGACCTCCCTCCCCCCCAAAAAAACAATGGCACAAACAGAGTGGAGAACTGTAAGCAGAGTAAGACGGAGGTGCCCGCCGGAGGAGATGGCGAGGGAAAAGACTGCCGCAGACAGCAGGAGACCGACGACCAGGAGGGCACCGTGGGCAAGATCCGTTCGGAGACTACCATGAGGGGAGAATGAAGAGTAAAAAAATTAGAACAATCGCCTCACCCACCTCCCACGGGAAGAACTAACCGTCTAGACACGTAAAAAGGCCTCACCCCAACCGCCAAGCGAGGCCAGAGGAAACACAGGGCCACTAAACAGACCGCGAGATGAAACGAACACGACGATCAAAAAAAAAAGAAGCCACACACGCGTGCAAAGGGCAGCCACCCACGATAGGAAGCCCGAGAAGGGCCCACAACACAGGGGCAGCGGGAGGCGCAAATCGCTTAGGAGCGCAGGCACTATTTAGCGCCTGTAGCGAGCGCTACTTCCGACCGCCCGTAGACGGCGTTTTAATTGGACCGGCCCATTAGTGCCTGTGTGTTAAGAGAAAATTTACGAAAATAAGGTGCGGAGCTAGGATTCGAACTCTGATCAAGGAATCGCGGCCACAGTAGCGAGCCACCAGGTTGACAGCATGTTCATGTAATGGTTCCGTGCTTAACCTCTTTATCGTCTTTTTTATTTGTTTTCCATTTTCTTTTTCTTTTTTTTGTTCACCAAATTTTTTTGTTCAAAATTAATTTTTGTTTCAAACTTTAAAATGTTCAAATTTATAAATTTTTCAATTCAAAAATTGTTCGGAAAAAATTGCTAAAATTTTATTTTTGTTCAAATGAAATAACCGTTCAAATATAAATTTTTTCAAATTTACGAATCGTTCATATGTGACATTTGTTCATGTTGAAATTATTTATTTTTTTAAAATTGTTCAAAATTAAATATTCAACTTTATAAATTGTTCAAATTCAAAAATTGTTTGGATAAAAAATGTGCAAATTTAAAATTATTCAAACGAAAAAAACGTTCAAATAAAAAATCGTTCATATATAAATTTTGTTCATGTTTAAAATCATTTCTATTTAAAACTTGAGCCTAATGTATGCATTTGAGATTGGAGCATAATGTACGCGTACATGGAGAAGCAAAAGCGTAAAAAAAAAGTGGAAGAAGAGAACGCTGAGACGATGCGTGAGCGTACGTGAAGGTACGTGAGCGTAGCTGAAGCTACTGTGAGCTGTGAGGGTACGTGAGCGACGCTGCGTGAGTATAGTCAGATTGCAGCTGGTTGGTTCGCTGAGGCACAATGGGCCACCAGGCCCATGTAACGGGGACGCGTGGTTTTGCTTCTCGCGAGTTTAATGAGCGAGGCGAATCTTACAACTCGCAATAAGCGCTACATAGGAGGTCCCCTTAGGAGTCTCGATCGGCACCCGACATAAAGCCTTAGTTAATGACTTGGTAAAAAAGATGGTGTACGAAAAATAAGTGACTCATTGCACGAAAACATGCCTAGAACGGGTCAAGATGGACAACTTAAAACTACAACGTCGTAGATGTTTTTTTCCTGTGGCCAAAACTTTAGAAGCCAACTGAACATCTGAAATGTCTGTTTACAAATGTTAGCTAACGTAAATACTTATGAAGCAGAAGAGTCGGCGTGACTAGGAGATTGGGAACAGATTATTGGATAGACCATGTTTTTCTCCAGTTGACGTGTATTATTTAGTGATAACGTAACGAAGAATTGTCATACCTGTGTCTCTGGATCATCTACGTGGTTAGAAGACTTACACGTACTAAAAACTAAAAACTACTCCGTATGTGACATTGATTAGGTGAATGGTCAGAAATCATCTATCGAGTAGATATTGCGTGTATCGGCGTTTGATATAACGAGCCGTCCTAGCTCAGTTGGTAGAGCGCACGGCTTTTAACCGTGTGGTCGTGGGTTCGAATCCCACGGACGGCGTATTTGTTCATTTTTTTTCTTCTGCTTCCCTGAACAACTTGCACTCCTAGTTTTAATTTTTTTTTAAATTTGGAAACAATGCGTGCTCTTTTATGTTCAGTGCCATGTTTTCTATTCAATCAAAATATGATGAAAATGATACTAGCCATGAGTCCAGTCCAACCAGCAGACCACAGCTTAGGTATGTTCCATTCATCCTGCTATATTGTCAACTGAGAAATGTTGCAGAACTTGCCCCAGCAGCTGCTTTGTCTTCTTCTCCGTGCGTCTCTAGTAGAACCCAAGATTTTTTCATCAGCTCGGTTGTTTTCAACAAGGAAGATCAACGAAGACCGGATTACCTTCAAGCCAGTCCGCAGGCCTGAACGTTGAAGCTTCTGCGCAGTTTCGCAAGGCTGTAGCACCAATAAATCGTGGAAGTCATATAGTAGTACGTACGTACATGCAGTAAGTACTCCGTATATATGATCGAGAATTTGAGAGAGTGCGACCGACCACGTCGTATGTCAACCTTAGACCAGGTACACGTTTCACATGAATCGCCGCGCTCGTCGCTCTAGCTAGGTATATGTAGCTAGCCAGTCATGCTCACATGTGTGATATTGCTTGAGCTCGCTCGGGTGGATTAAAAATGGAGTGCGCGCTCACCGTCGTTTTGCTGCTCGCGCTCTCCAGTGCTGCGGCGGTGCAAGCCGGCGTCGGGGCCCTGCATCCGGCAGGCGACGGCGACGCGAGGGAGCGGGCCGGCGCGAGCATTTCCGTGGCGCCGGACGCGTACTACCGCCACCGGCTGATGGAAACCGTTGGTAGCGACTCATCGCAACATGCTGCTACTCCTACAATGGCCGGTAAACACAACTGGTTACACAGTTCCACTACATATATATCGGTCCGAGCATGAGCTTGGTTACTGTATCATCCAATGCTCCTTCCGTTTCGAATAAGTGTCGGTTAAAATAGATGTATCTGTCGTTGAAATACATCTAGACACTACAGGACGCAGGCGATACGCCGACGGCCTGGCCCCGTCGACGTATGCAAGATTGCCGTCGGCGTAGCTATAGGCCGACGGGGACCGTCGGCGTAGTGCCGTCGGCGTATAGGCCGGTCGGCGTATACGTCTTCCCGTCGGCGTATACGTCACCGTCGGCGTATCCCGTATAGGCCGACGAGGATCCCGTCGGCGTATAGGGACGAAATTATTTGAAATTTTTTTTTGAATTTTTTAATTTTATTTTTGAATTGTTTCTGCATATTTTTTTATTTCACTTGTTTAACCACTTAATCACACTATAGTCACATTTGTTTTTATCTTTAACAATTTTTAATTCTAATCTAAATTACTCGTTTCTACTAACACTTCCCGGTCGGTCATCTACCTACAAAACAACGGATGTGTTGTTGATAATATTATCCAATCAATCCTGTTAACCTTAACCCTTAAACCATCATTTCACACTCTTTTATTTTGTGAATTCAAACAACTATTTTAATAAAATATAATAACTAATAATAAATTTTAATTCAAATAATCCTGAATTTAAATAATAATTAACATGTTTGCTTTTCCTATTTAATATTGAATAATTCATATCTATAAATTCGTAAATCAAAATTTGATAAATAATATATCTATATCGATTAGAAAAATGAGAGAAATTCAAATATGACATCCATACAATATTTTCCATTATATATAAGACTTTTTTTCATTTTATTGAAGCAAAAAAACCATTTTCTATTTTCCTAGTGTAAAAAAAGGGTTTTTTGTGAAGGACCTACCATAAATATGTTGCAAAACTTGAGAGCTATAATTTTTGAAAATAGTAGACCATGTTAGATGCACAAATAACCAATTTGTTTCATACGAAAAGGTTTCCACAAGTTTCTGCCGATTCCGCTGGAAACTGGTCAAATTTGAACTACAGGTACCTCATAGTTTGCTCATGATTTTTGGCAAAAATCATTTTTAGGTACACAAGCACCTATTTCAACATAGATACACCAAGAGTTTCTCAATATTCAACCCCTAGCTACGAACAGTCATGCCCGCCGCCTTGACTTTTTCCTCAAACGGGGTTAGAAAATTCCAAAAAATTCAAAAAAAAAAACCAAAATGATGCGAGACCTTCGCGTGGTGTCATTATATATGTCCTAGTATACACCAAAAATAATAAACTTGGAATACGACAATTGTGTTGAAAATGTGTTCACAAAAATTAGCTATCTCCTCCGAACATTCTAGGGTTTCGGGCCAAATGACGAGTGTTATGGTCATATCTATGACATAGTTTGTTCAAATGTTCCCATATTACACACAAACATGCATCTTGGAAGCACGGACAATGTTGACGGAGGAAGTTTTCCTTTTCATTGAAGCAAAAAACCATTTTCTATGTTCCTAGTGTAAAAAAAAGGTTTTTTTGTGAAGGACCTACCATAAATATGTTGCAAAACTTTAGAGCTATAATTTTTGAAAATACTAGACCATGTTAGATGCACAAATAACCAATTTGTTTCATATGAAAAGGTTTCCATCCACCTCTTTTGAAGAACACAAGTTTCTGCCGATTCCGCTGGAAACTGGTCAAATTTGAACTACATGTACCTCATAGTTTGCTCATGATTTTTGGCAAAAATCATTTTTAGGTACACAAGTACCTATTTCAACATAGATACACCAAGAGTTTCTCAATATTCAACCCCTAGCTACGAACAGTCAGGCCCGCCGCCTTGACTTTTTCCTCAAACGAGGTTAGAAAATTCCAAAAAATTCAAAAAAAAACCCAAAATGATGCGAGACCTTCGCGTGGTGTCATTATATAGGTCCTAGTATACACCAAAAATAATAAACTTGGAATATGATAGTTGTGTTGAAAATGTGTTCACAAAAGTTAGCTATCTCCTCCAAACATTCTAGGGTTTCGGGCCAAATGACGAGTGTTATGGTCATATCCATGACATAGTTTGTTCAAATGTTCCAATATTACACACAAACATGCATCTTGAAAGCACGGACAATGTGACGGAGGAAGTTTTCCTTTTCATTGAAGCAAAAAACCATTTTCTATGTTCCCATTGTAAACTCGCTAGAGATAAGCGGACGCCGGTGAAGCGGGTCACACCCTGGAGTGAAATATTTGCCATCCAAAGACCACAACACACCTATACTAACATGGTATGGCACCCCCTAGCTTGTGTAGGGACCCGGACGCTCCGTAGCCCCCCTCCGGTGAAAATCTAGACCCGCTGGAGAAATACCGGACTTATACGGATACACGCGGTAAAAACGTCGAAAGGGGTAGCAATGTGGAACAAGTTGCTTGGTTGTGTTAGGGTAGTACATAGTAACACAAAACATATAGGTAGAACCCAACTCTTCGGAAGATTCCCGATGTTTCATCCGATATGGGAGTTTCACCCTATAAGCGGGGACCGAAAACCGCGGATCACTCGCAGAGGGCATACCCGAGGGAATCTTATAGAATCATTGGTAAAAATTTGTCTTCACATATTTTATGACCTAATTATGCATAAAATAAATTGAGATTCTACTGTTCACCCCGCTTTGATGCCCTTCTAGGGGGGTACACGACGTAGGCACACGTTAATAGTGTTTTCCGAAAAGAGGGGATCCGGAACCCCCGTGTCTATAAAAAATGGAGCTATATACTTTTATATGTATGTTTTTTTATTTTTTTATTTATGTTATAGGGCAGTTCAACAGGAAAAAAAAAAGAAACGACGACGGCCTTGTATACGCCGACGGGCACCGTCGGTGTACGAAGCAAAACGCCGACGGCAATGTATACGCCGACGGTCACCGTCGGTGTACAATGAAATACGCCGACGGGATCGTGTATGCCGACGGGATCGTATACTCGGGGTTCTTCTTCGTCCATACGCCAACGGGGATGCCATTTGGCCGTCGGCGTATTTCCTGGCCGTCGGCGTATGGTATCTGTCCCGTAGTGAGATACATATGTTAGAGCGACGCTTATTTTGAGACGGAAGAAATACTAAAAAAGTAAAATCCAGGTAACCTTTTAACTTTAGGAAAACGCTTAGAAACGTCGGGGGGAACGAGCGCGTGCACGCGTCCACGGCCCACGTACGAGGCCAGAGCCTTATCTCTTCCTGCTTGGTCGTTCCTCTGCACGCGCCTCCCCTGTCTCTCTCACGCCTCCTCTGCACGCGCCCAACACCGACACCCAAATCTTCAACAAATTTTTGCCGGATCCCGCACCGCCTGACCTCGTCGGGGCCTTCTCACCTCCTCCATGCCTGCTCCATCCATCAACCGCCGCGGCCTCTACCTTCGCGGCGCGGCCAATCTCGACCAGCCAGCCTCCCGGACACGAAGGCGCGGCGGTGTCCGCCGTCCGGGTCCTCCAGCGCGCGTCCCATGAGGACCTCCGGCTCCGCGTCCATGAGCTCCCCAGCTCCCTCAACGAGCTCCCCAGTTCCCTCAGCTCCCTCAACGGGGTTGGCAACGACAGTGCCTCCCAGGTGCTTCCCGCGCCGTGGGCCCCCACGTCTTCGTCGCGGCCAAGCCACAGGAGCAGTGCTCCCCAAGGCCGCCGGCGTTGTCCCCAAAGGCGGTGGCGGTGCTCCCCCAGACCGCCGGAGTTGCTCCCCAAGGCCACCGGCGGTGCTCCCCAAGGCCGCCGGCGTTGCTGCCCAAGGGCGGTGGCGGTGCTCCCCAAGACCGCCGGAGTTGCTCCACAAGGCCGCCACGTTGCTTCCCACGGCCACCGGCGGTGCTCCCCAAGGGCGGTGGCGGTGCTCCCCAAGACCGCCGCGTTGCTCCCCACGGCCACCGACGGTGCTCCCCAAGGCCGCCGGCGTTGCTCCCCAAGGGCGGTGGCGGTGATCCCCACGGCCACCGGCGGTGCTCCCTAAGGCCGCCGGCGTTGCTCCCTAAGGGCGGTGGCGGTGCTCCCCAAGACCGTCGGAGTTGCTCCTCAAGGCCGTCGTGTTGCTCCCCAAGGCTGGTGGCGTTGCTCCCCAAGGCCACCGGCGTTGCTCCCCAAGGCGGGTGGTCGTGCTCCTCAAGTTTGGTGGCGGTGCTCCCGTAGTCCGGTGGTGGTGCTCCTGAAGTTCGACGGTATTGCTCCCAGCGGCGGAAGAGGATGCTCCCAGCAGAGGAGAGGATGCTCCCATGGTGAAAGCTGTGTGACGACGGGCTCCGTGTCCGACGACGATGTCAGGAGTGACGTCGGTGATTTGGTAACCAAGAACTCACTTTGTGGGAAGAGGAAAACAAGTAATGGAAAGGTTCACATGCTAAGAGACGAATGCCGTTTTCTTTTTCTACCTGCGCGTGAAGTTGTCGAAAAGGTACCTGAGGGGACACGTGTCACTCTATGGACCGGGGGGTCGGGGGATTTGATCCCCCGGGGGACCCTCAGCGCTATCCTTAACTTTAGCTAATAAGATCTCTTCGTAATAAATATACGGAATTGCTAATTCTTTTCTAACTGAGACTTAACAACGTAGCGCCCAGCCAAGCCCTACGTTGGTGGATTTGCATTGTGATTCATGTACCTATGAATTGCATGTTAGGCTATAGTAATTGAGATTTTTCAGTTGCAATTAATAAAAAAATACCCTATATATTGTTAGATTTGCTTCATGATTCGTGCTAGTCACGAGAGTTGAAACATGAGCTACAACTGAAAATCGATCACATCACCTCACAGAGAACAGAGTTGATTTTTGGGCTAAAAAATTAGTAAGCCCATAAATATATTATACTTTTCATCAGTGTACGATAATATTTTCTTACTCATACACAGTTTAGTTTATTTTCTTACCACCCCATAACATTTTACGACCACACAAATACTACTCACTCCGTATCAAAATGTAAGATGTTTTACCACTTTTCTAGACAAAACGTATCTAGACATGTTTTAGTGTATAGATTCATATGCATCTTACACTAAAACATGTCTAGGTACATTTTGTATAGAAAATGCTAAAACATCTTACATTTTAATACGGAGGGAGTATTTGCTAGGAAAACATTAGGATATAGTCCAATGTATAACATGTTTCCCTTTCTTAAAGAGCGTGAAATGCACTAGAAAAGACAAATATATGACATAGTTATGCCATCAAGTACTCTTGACTCGTTGATGCATGTTAGGGATCAAACAACTCGTTGTAGTTATCTTCTTAATCATTCACCCTCTTCTTATCTGGCTCTCCTTGCACCTCCGTTTTGACTCTCCCCCTACTCCGATATCCACCTTCTTGTGCCAGCGTCCATTGACACCAACATCGCCAAGATCTTCCTCGCATACATCTTTAGGGTTGGTGTGCCTATGAAAATGACTACACAAACCAGTTAGCCCAAGGAGTCAAAGATACGACTGCTACGTTAACACTAAGATCAGCAGGTTGGTCTTCTTGCCGTTCTTCAGATCTGGCGAGATCAGTTTCTCGGTGTGTCGTTGGCATTCGTGGTTATTCACGACGGCGCGGGCTGCCAGGGCGAGATGGTTCTTCTAGAGCGAGGATGCTGGTCCAGAGGTGGTGGATCTGCCGTTCCTCTCCGCTTCGTCGATGAGAGGCGACATATCTTGGTTCAAGACAGCAGGGGGACGTACCCCGGTCGACGTTCCACAACGACATGTGCCTTGCTGCGTGCAGCGGGGCTGTTCATCGACTCACAAAGCCTCGTTAGGAGATGGTGCTTTCTCCAATCTTGCAATGGTGGAGGATCGGCGTTTCTTCCGACGTTCGTCTCGACGACGCTGGAGTAGAACGGTGACCGCTCGCTACGGTGGTTGTAGTAAACCCTAGGGGTCATTTTGTATTTCTCGATCTTTTAGGATTTTATTTGCAGATTTAGAATAATCATTTTATCCCAGTTTGTCTTTTAGTTTCCATATGTGTTGCTTATTGTAACTTGATTTTCTATTAATTAAATATGTGGTTGTTCTAGAAAAAAGGGCCAATAAAATCCCCGCACCTCGCATGCTCCCAAATGGCGATGCAAAATTTTCACGGGGTTCTCATTTTGCCAAGAATATTCCACCCAGGGCATCTCTTCCCTAGGAATATCCCCCCAGGCAGCCAAACAAAGCCTAAGTTGAATACAAAGGCGACACCCAGGCCTGAGAAGCTCTACCATATCCGAATAAACTCGCCGCTCGCTATTTTTTCGGCCAATATGCGGGACAGACCTTTTTTTTTTGCCTCGAACGGATCCCTCATATAGGCCGGCTCGGGAATTTTTCCTCGTATCTGCCATTTCGCACCCCTCCACCGCTATATGTAGTAGGCCGGAACGGATTTACGTTATCTGCCCCCGAAAGCCTCCGTCGCAATCCCCCCTCCGCCACCCCTCCACCGCTGCGCACTCGAGCTCCGACGAGCGATTCCACGGCCACGATGCGCAATCGGCCATGCACGGTGCCTCGGGAGGCCGTGATGGAGGCCGGTACGGTGGCCGTGAGGAAGGCCTCCTGATGTCTGTCGTCGAAGAGGAGGAGCGCAGCTGCCGCTCGGCCGCCTCCTTGAAAAGGGGCAAGCTGAAGGACCGCGGGTTCGCGGGCCTCATCCCTGACTAGGAACGCCCATGGTATGTACCTCTAGTTTCTCCGGTGGCTGGGAGGGACGATGCATAGGCCGGGAGTTCCGTGGCCGCGCCCATCGTCGTCGAGGAAGACCCGTGGCAGGCGGAGGTCACCGTCACGGACGGCGTCGGCGTGGAACCTGCGTCCGGTTCACCACCACATAGTACATGCTGTTGAAGGTGCTCTACCTGACGCACCACCGCACCAAAGCGGCTGATCAGGAGGTGGCGTCCTCGGAGAAGGCGCTCGCGGATGGAGAAGAAGGCGCGGAGGAGAGACTCACCGCCGCAAAGGAGCATGTCGGTCCACCAGCATGCCCCACATTGGAATCAAGTGGTGAAGACGAAGACCGACGCTGAAGAAGACCGACGGTGGACTCGACGAGGTCCTCTGAATCCGATGTTTCGTTTTTATTTCTATTTTTTATTTAGTTCCTCTGAACTTTGACGTTCTTTTCTAGGATTTCGCTAAAGGGGCCGTGGGGAGCTACCGTGACCCCGCCCGCGACCCTGACTTCCAGGGTTCCGCCGCGCTGCCGCCGCCCCCGTCGGCTCCCCTATCGCGCCGCCGCGTCCTTCGAGCCCCTCCCTCACGCCCCCTCCCTTCTACATCTCGTTGCCGTTGCCCCCCACGTGGGCGGCCGGGGCGCCGTTTCTCCCTCTTCCATCCTCTTCGTCGCCGGCGGGTGCCGCCGGGCTAGTCCAGGGCGGGGCTGGCGGCGGCGGTGTTCCTCCTTGAGGGCCCGACGGGGCTGGCCCTCGTGGCGGCGGTGCTCCTTGAGGTAGCGACGGCCTAGCTCCGGCTAGGAGGTGGCATGACGGCGGCGGCGCTCGAGGACCGGCGAGGTGATGCAGGTTCTGGCGTCGGCATGCAACGACGGTGGTTAGCCCTTGCGGCCAAGATCTGGGCGCGTGGGCCCATCTGGGTCGGGTTGGGTCGGTCTGGTCTGTTGTGTGCTTTGCAGGTGGAGACGATGGTGATAATGTCGGGGGACGCAACGCCGACGGCCTGCCTGTTGCAGCGCGGCCGCGTGCTTTACGGGTCCAGATCAAACCCGTCTAGAGCCCTTTTAGGTCTCGTGTGTCCCTCTAAGGGCTTTACAGGCCCGCTGGGCCTGGCTAGACCCGACGGGGACTGTGTGCCTTGCGGCTATGTCTGGCCGACTACCGTATTCGACGGTGGAGGTAGTTCCCTCTCGCACGACGTCAGTACTGCTCTCCCCGGTGGCCTCTCTTTGTTTTTGTCCTGCAGACTTTGTGGCGTCTACCTCGGAAAGGCGATGATGGTGGCTTCGTAACCGTGGTGGCGCATGATGGTGGACGGTTGGTCTGGTGGTTGCGAGGCTCGCCCTTGCGGGGCTCCGCTGCTACGGATGGTCCGAGATGGTGGTGAGGGTTTGTTCGGGAGAAATTCTTGTCGGAGTGCCGACACCGGCGCGGTGCCGCCTTCAGGTGGCATCCTCCCTTACTGAAGGGCGTCGTGGCTACCCTGCATCCGCTGCCCGGTGTGCCGGGGGAAACCCTAGGACCAATGTGCTGGTCCGGGCAGCAACGCGGCTCTCCTTCGTGAAGGTGCTGCTTGGTACTTGATGTTCCGGTGCTAGGAGCGTGGTGGTAGTTTGTAGGTGGGCGCAGCGGTTGTGGGTCCTTGTCGTTCCGTCAATCCGCTCATATCTCTTTTTCTTTTCTTCTTCTCTTTTTTTGGGTGTGTTGGCTGCCGCCTCAGCCTGTGTTGTGTCAAAACTGTTGTATCGGGTGGTTGCTATATTAATGTAGGGGGGCTTCGGCCTATTTCGGCAAAAAAAAAAAAACTCTGACGTTCTTCTACCCGATGTTCAGTTTGTTAACTTCGATATGTTGATGTGATCCCAGAGAAAAGTTGCGTGAAACTTCAATTTAAATTTGGCGTACACTTTATGGGATTTGTTCTGCCCCGACTTGCTCCGTGCCCAAAAATCGTTTTCCCGAATCCTGTATCAGTCGTCTTTTCCCGGACGCAGATATAGTGCATCTGCTACAGTTGCTCTGAATGACTCCCGTGCAAATGTCGTCGAACACGCCGCCTGGACCCTCGCCGGAGTAGCCCGTAGTCCGTACCTCGCTTTTCAACGGCCACAGTGCCCCATATCCATGAGGGTGGCGACGGCGCTGGTCGCAACGCCCACGGCTCTATCCCCACCTCCCCCAACACACCGCGCCGCCGCCTGCTGCACTGGTGGGGATTGGTGTTGCCTATGGGGCAGACGCAGAAGCTGAGCGGCTTCCATCTTCCACATAGAGGCGTCCGTGGAGCAGGCCCCTCGCCCGCCCACCAACCTAGGTGAGGAACTCCGAAACATTCCCAATTCCAAATAGGCTCTAGGAGATTCGCTGATGTTGAGTTGTTGACTTACCCACTCGGCGATTTTTCAATCTCTAATCTATGGCCAGCACAGAACATCCGATATATGGCCCACGGGCAGCTCTAAACTGGATGGTATTTTCAGATGGAATTGGACCTCTTTGTTATGATATGGAGCTGATTTCCTCTTTTGGTTTGTAATAGGAAGAAGCTGCTCGTAATTTTTCACCTGTAGTGTGTATTAGTTAAAGAGCTCATTTATCATTTTGGCTAGACAAATTGGTTTATGACAAAGCTTATGTGCCAAGGAAGAATGCTCTGTGTAATTCTCCTAGGGATTACAACTGTAACAGTATGACAGAAAAACGTGTGGCCTTCCCTCTGCTGTGCGAAGAAGTGCAGTGCTGTATTGTGGTTACCTTAACACCTTCTCGTGTATCTGTCAATGTGTTGGAAATTTTATTGCCGCACCCGCAACTAAACCTTTTTGTTTTCCATAGAGCATGAATGCATTGTCTCGGAAGTCGGACATGATACTGAATTGTTTTGTTAATGCAGAAATCAAGAGGAAGAAGGCCAGAATATTAGCGACAAGAAATTCAGGAGCCTTGACTAGACGCCATGCCAAGAAACTGAGGATCGCTGTGCCACATAAAGAAGATTTTAAAGCCTTTGTGAATGCAACTACTCAAAAGGTCACCGGGTACTGTATTGATGTCTTTGAGGCTGTTGTGAAGAAGCTACCACATGATCTTGATTACGAGTTCAATGTCTTTGTCGGTTCTTATGACCAACTAGTGCACAATGTGTCTTCAGGGGTGGGTGAGCTTTGCTCCTTGTACTTGCATGTCATTTTTTGAAAATCACATGCTTACATTGAACCTGTTGGGTGTTACGACCAGATCTTCGATGCAGCAGTGGGTGACATAACTATAACTGCAGAGAGAGCTGTATATGTTGACTTCACGATGCCATACACCGAGTCTGGTGTGTCACTGCTTGTGCTCACTGAGAATGGCTTCAAATCAACAATTGAATGGGTATTCTTAAAGCCACTAACAATGGAACTTTGGCTAGCAACTGTGGGTGGTTTCGTCTTCACTGGATTAGTTGTGTGGATGATTGAACGGCCTAGAAACCTGGAGTACCAAGGACCGAGTTCGAGACAGTGGAGCACTGCTCTGTACTTTTCTTTCTCGACCTTGACATTTTCTCATGGTAAGCACTTAGGGGCTCAAATTTGCTGGCAATATTTGATGCATATTATAAGTTGTTGCTGTAGTTCTGACATGCTCTATTTTCGTGGTTACTATAATATATTCAGGCCAAATTATTAGAAGCCCTCTGTCAAAAATTGTTGTGGTTGTTGAAATATAAATACACGCCTAGCCCCTTTCCATCAGTTCGGACTTTTGGTCTAGATGGCTAGTGCAACAATTCTATATGGTATCAGAGCCACGAGGTCTCGAGTTCGAGACCCTGCTCACGCAGTATTAAAAACAAAAGAAAAAATATTCTGCGGCCCGCACCAAACCCACGCTAAGGACTAAAATAGCCTAGACGTGAGGGGGAGTGTTGAAATATAAATACACGCCTAGCCCCTTTCCATCAGTTCGGACTTTTGGTCTAGATGGCTAGTGCAACAATTCTATAGTGGTTATATGGTGTTTTGTTGTGCTTGTTATAGTGCAGAGCTACACAGCTAGCTTATCCTCCATTCTAACTGCAAAGAGGCTCTGCCCCTCAGTAACTGATCTTGACCAGCTCCTGTCAAATGATGACTACATTGGATACCATCCTCGATCATTTGTACATTCTATCCTGACAAAGCAAGGCTTTGCGGGAACAAGGTTAAGGCCCTATACAACGAAAGAGGAATACGTTAAAGCTTTGAGGAAGGGGTCTAAGAATGGAGGTGTCTCGGCTATAATTGATGAGATCCCCTACATAACATCTTTTCTGTCCGACCCTCAGTACCATAATGAATTCCAGATGGTTAGCCGCATATACAAGACACCTGGATTTGGTTTCGTAAGTTTCTCACTCAAGTAATTTGCATCCTATAGAATAGGGACGTTGCATTCTGGATAAAACAATATGGTCTAACTAGCATCCTTTATCTCTTCCAGGTGTTTCCTCAATATTCTCCACTGGTGCATAATCTTTCGGTAGCCATCTTGGACCTGACAAGTGGGGATGAGGCCTCACGAATTCAAGCGCAGTGGTTTGGCACAGCGCCGGCCTTGCCGAGTTATGGCATCCCCAACACAGATTCGGCACCTCTCACTTTGCGAAGTTTCTCTGGTCTCTTCATCATCACTGTATGTATCTCAGCTCTCATGCTGCTGATAAGCACTGTCAGGTCAGTTCATGCCATATACACGAAAGTGAGAGACTCTGATGTGCAGAGTGGTTATGGGGAAGGGGAAGGTGAAGGCCCCAGCGGATCTAGTCCAGTGGAGAACGACATGGGCAATGGGTCTATGGCTGATCAGACCAACCATGAAACCAGGAACGAAGATGCCCAGGATATCCATGGGAGTGGAGAAAGTGTTAGTGGCGAAGAATCGAATGGCTCTGCACCTGTGCACACCGTCCAGATCGCGATGAGCACTGGCTGAGATGCCAACTCTATTCTGCATCGCATGCAACAAAGAAACAACACACTTTCATCTTCTGCCGATAGTCACCAGTCTGCTAAGTAAATGTGTATAAGAAGCTCATGGATTATGGCCTATGGGTTCCTCTCTTGCCAGTTTCCCGTTGCAGCGACGCTGGGATCCAACCCCTAATTTAGGTAGGAATAGCAGTTTTAGTTAGTGACTGATGCCCAGATTATCGTCTGAAATTATTGTTATTTCGTCTTGTTTTTTCTTTGAAAGAGCCTACTTGGCAAGTGCCAGTTTAGAATCCTACCGGCTTGCTGACGTTCTAGGATGGTTATTTCCTTCGTATTATGTACATGCTGAATGAAAAGCTGAGCGTAGGAAAGCTTTGATGAGCATGTCCAGAGATACTTCTCGTTTTTGTTTCTAGAATTCAGAGATTTCTCTGTCGAGAGAAACTCTATAATATCTACTTGACAGGTTGTTATTGGTCAACATGACTCTTTGAAAGTCTGAATTATCCACTGATATTAGTAAAACTGTATACATATGATCATATTATTACCCAGTTTTTTTAATTCATATGTACAACTTCTCACTGTGTATCATGGGTTATAATGTCAGATGTATCTTGTACCGTGAGCTGGCCCGGCTTCTGGAAACCGGTAATCTGCTGGCGTTCTTGAGTGGAAGAAAGAACCTAGTAATTGCTACTTGATGTATGCTGATGACTGACGATTGTTGTCCAACACTTGCCGATGATATGCATTGTTTTGTTTGAATCACATGTCGTTCGGCCGACAAAGTTGGAAAGGGTATGCCTTGATCGAGGTAAGTGGATTATGTTCATGGATCAATGAGATTGCTTAAAGAGCTCTGTCGGAAAGAATATCGCACGTTGTTCAACATTTTTTTTCTTCTAAAATTGGATATTCGAATTTGGTGTGTAGATACTGAACATAATATTTTGACAGATTGACAAGTACGTCACGAATTCTGGTATAGAATAAAAAAAGCTAGCCCAAAACATAGGAAACCAGATGTATCGCAAGCTAATAAAGGGTTCAGAAGATGATCGATGACAGGAGCAACAACAACAACAATGTGTTTAGTTTTGCATGAACGAATTACATCCGTGATGATCATACAAGGATGAATTCATATAACTTTCAGTCAGTATCCTCCAATACATTACAGCAGTTTGACACTACACTCTGAAACTAGGTTTCAACATGGGATCTAATTAATTGACAGATGCAAACGAGAAGAAGTGTTGGTTGTGCTGTCCCTGAAGATCGGCATTATGACTGCACATCTTCTTCTGGAGCTCTCCTTCTTCATCGTGGAGTTCAGCCAAAAAGGATGCCACAAGCTGGTGGAGCTCCTCTGAATGTACCTCTGGTTCCTCGTCATCGTCATCAGCAAAGAGGCTCTGCACAAACTGGTCCATGCCCTGATCAGAAACTAGCTGCTCCTCCTCCGCCGCAAGCTGCTCCATGCCATGATCAAGAACTTGGTGTTCGACCGGTAGAGTCTGCTCGTCTTGGTGTTCCTCCCCAAAAAGTTCTTCCCATGAACAAGAGAGCCGGCCCATGTCGTCCTCATCTTCAGCAGAAGCCTCGATCGTAGCCGGCAAGGTGGAAACGGGCGCCGCAGGCGTGGGCCACACCGGACAATCCTGGTACTCTATCTCAGGTTCCGCGACGGGGACGGGGGCAGCGATCCGCATCTTCTTGCAGCTTGACATGTTGGCAGCGGCGTCGACCGGCGCTGGCCTCTTCTGTGCGTGCGCGCTCGCGGTCACGGGCTCAGCTGGTTGAAGTCGAATCTTGTACGCGTTCGATTCTTGGCGGGCGGCGGCGGGCGGGTGGCTAGACAGATAGATCCTGCACAGCACCTTCTCCCCGTCGGCGACAATGGCCTCCGGTAGCAGGCACCGGTACTCCTTCATCACCCAGCCGGTGGACTTCTTCTGCTTCTTGAACGACAGGTTCTTGGCCTCGCCAATCTTGACACCCTTGTCGTCGTAGACATCCTCGGTCGTCTGCGTGGTCCAGGTGCCGGCGCCGGCGACGCGCGCGAACTGACCGTTCTTGTTGCGCCTGAGGGTGGTGAAGAAGAAGCGGTCGCCGGTGCTCACGGCCGTAGGCACGGGCGGGTACTCGGCGGCGAGATCCTTGGGCTCGAAGGCGTAGATATCGGCGCGGTGGATGAGTTTCGCGGCGCCGCCCAGCGTCTCGCCGGTGAGGAGGCACCGCAGGAAGTAGCCCACGGCCTCCTCGTCGGTAGGCAAGAAGCGCTGGAACATGTAGACGTCGTCGAGCCCGTCCTTCTCCATGGACCCGCTGCTGCTCTGCTCTGCTTCTAGTCGGGAACTCGGAAATCGGGATCGATCTCGGCGGGAAGCTTGGCGCTGAGATGGGAGGGAGATTGGTGCGGAGCGGAGTGTGGAGGGGGGCTCAGTATTTAGGAAGGAATCTCGAGTCCGAGTTCCCGCTCCTCTTCAAAACGGATGGCAATTGGAAAGTTTGCTCCTCTTCAAGACAGATGGCAAGTTTCCATATTTTGAGTCCGAGTTGGCGCTACTCTCTTCACCACGGATTCGAGTTTCCAAAAAACTTACCATCTCTGCTGGCAAACGTCTCGATGATGTCCATCTCCTCGCCTCGAGGCCTCCTCCTCTTCCTCCTCCACAATCGTCTCTTCTCCCGCTCGCCCACAGACTGTTCTCTGCTCGCCCACAGACTGTTCGACTCAATGTCGAGCGCCAACTCGCGCATGCTACGAGGACGGCGGCTGCGCTCCTCACCCTGCCGCGCTCCGGCTGGTGTCTGCTCGGACGCATTCATAGGGGCCGCTCTGGTGCGCGTGTACGAGCTGTGTGGCGACACGGACGCGGACACCGCCATGTTTGAGGAGATCGCCGAGCTGGACTTCTTATGCTGGAATGTCATGATCGACGAGTGCACACGGCGTGGAAGCCCGCGGCGTGATGTGGACATGCTGGCAAGAATGTGCAGGGCTGGGGGCACCCGCTGACGAGTTCACTCCGGCAAGTATCTTGAAGGCGGGCTCGCGTGAGGATGTGGACATGCTGGCAAGAATGTGCAGGGCTGGGGGCACCCGCTGACGAGTTCACTCCGGCAAGTATCTTGAAGGCGGGCTCGTGTGAGGACGATCTGCGCGTCGGCATGCAGCTCCATACCTGTGCCTGTGAGGACGATCTGCTGGGCTTGACTCTGAGACGGCCATCTTCAATGTTCTTATCACCATGTACCTGAAATGCAGCGAAGTCGGGTTTCTGCCTGGATACAATTGGTTGGAACGTGCTCCTTGACATGTACATCAAGTGTGGTAGCTCATCCGATGCTCGGTTTGTGTTTCACATGATGCAGGCGCCGTGTGGTGCCATGGACAGCTATGATCGTCGACTACAGGCATCATGGGGAGGTCAGGAATGCTGTTATGTGCTTTAGAGAAATGGTTCATAACGGGTTTAGTCCGGGAAGCACGCAGTCCTTTCTTCTTGTAGTTACGGTCTTGTGGATGAAGGGCTTGCTATATTCCGCTCCATCGTTGTGGATCACCATGTCAAGGCTCAGAGAGAGCATTGTGCATGCTTGGTTGATCTACTTGGACACGCCGGAAGGCTAAAAGAAGCAGAGTCATTGATTAGAGCAATGGGGTTGTAAATGGATTCATTGGCCCGGGATTGGTGCTTGCGGTTTACATAGAGAAGTCGAGCCGGAAGAGGTCAGTGAGGAAGGTCATGGAGCCATGGAAGTATAGACCTCTTCTTTTGCTATCCAACATGCACGCTGAACAATGTCAATGGCATGAAAATGAGGTTTTTAGAGAGAGGCTTGACAGCAGCAATGTCAGGAAGGGCGTAAAAAGAAGGTTTTCAGAGAGACGCTTGACGGCAGCAATGTTAGGAAGGGTGCCGGTCACAGCTGGTTCTCAGTTTCAGAAGCGAGCTGACCACTTCATGTGATTCTGCCATTCTGGTGTAGTTTCTCCGAAAACAATTTGCTGATGAAGTTATGGATGGTGTGCAGAGGGGATGATGAACTGAACTTCATGAATTTACTGAATGCACCCAAAGCTAAAAGCCCAAGGAATCACTGTATCATGCGACTTTGCTTACGAATTCGTAAATTTAAGGGCCTATACACGCTTACTGAGCACCAAGGGCTATGAGTTTAACAAGGTGTGGCAAACGCATCATGAAAATGTCATCTATCAAGGTCAAGCAACGTTCAAGTACACAAAGTAAGGACCTTACATTACAGGCAACCAATCCTACACATGGAGTTAGATTCATACACCATTACAGATATGTATACTTAAGATTGAAGGAACAGTTCCAACTGCTGGATTCTAGGGAATTTTACCTTTGTGTGGAAAGCCTCATTTTTCTCCTCATTATGCACAATGTATCCCCTTACCTTTCTGCATTGATGTGTATCTGTGTTCTATTTTCGCCGCAGAACTACCATCGCTCAGCAGCCTAAAGGACAAAAGGAAGACATGTCAAGTCAGAGAAGGGAAGTTTAGCATCCAGTTTGATACAAACTGCACTGATTTTGAGTAATTACAATGTTATTATAAATGTCTTGATAAAAATGTGTATTTTGGTGAACTTTTAAGAAAAACAAGCGAAGCACCGCAATATGAATCGATCAATTAACTCAAAGATTGTGCAATGTTCACTTCTATATTTTGATTGCTCAATTCTGGAGCTAAATTTACATGTACAGTTAGAGGACTAGTGAAATGCAGGAAAGTGGCTGGATAAAAAGGGCCAGCGAGGAAGGGCTTGCCGTGGAGGTACTCTCAATAGTTCTCCGAACCTAAATAAGCTTCTATAATTCTGTTCAACTTTGTGAGGCACCGAACTAATCATCCGTTTGACCTGTTGTCTCATGTGCATTACACTAACTTCCCTGTGAATAAAACATATCCAGAATTGTGTGTGAGAACTGACATCAAATGCTTGGAATATTCTAGGTAGCAAATAGCCAAGATAAGAAGAGCGCACCTATGAAAGCATACAAAGTGGTTGTGTGCAAGATTGCTACACTTCTAAGATTCAGGCAATCAGAATAGAAGGCCATCAAGTGCATGTCAGGATTGGTAAGCATATTGGCTGATTTTGCAGCTTCTGGTAAGGACCTTGTGAAGGAGCTCGCTCAAATGGCATTCAGGCTCAAGTCACTTGCTGAGCACCCAGGAGAGGAATTGCCACAAGATCAGGTCGACGCCATATCATGTATGTCCAACATTTGGCATCATACACGCATTAAGAGATGTACATGTTCAGAGAAATTGGGACTGGATGGTGACACCAAATTGGACGTTAACCCAGTGGTGCTAGTGTGCCACCAGCACCAGGGCCACAGTTAGCTTGGGCTGCTCCCGACAGAAGAAGAGTTAGACTTGCGCCATCATCTAGCGACGGCAGTGAATCAGAAGTCAAAGGAGAGAGCTTGGGTGTAACATCGCTGAGTTTGCTGCTGAGTTAGACTTGCGCCATCATCCAGCATGACCGTGACGCGTTCTCAGAGAGCAAGCAAGACTCAGCAAGTTTGCTGTTGCGGCTCCTTCTGACAGGGAACAAGGCGCGCTGTACGACGTGACAACTAACGAGGATCCCTCCGACGAGGAGTCTTCTTAAGCTTCTCGCAAACCGGATGGCGTTCTTGAGCGGAAGAACCTAGTAATTGCTACATTACGTACTTAATGCATGCCGATGACTGATGAGATTGTCGTTCTGCACTAACAGTATGTATTGTTTCGTTTGAACTATTGCTCCTGGGCTTGAAAAGTTGAAAATTTTATGCCGTGACTAAGCGTACATAAGTGGATTATGTTCACGTTTCGTTGAAAGAGCTCTCTCCGTCTGAAAGGATATTGCATTTTTTTTTGCAGAAATCGGATATTCAAGTTCGGTGTGTACACATACTGAACAAAATATTTTTACAGATGGACAACTGCGTCATGCATGCTCGATGGTATATTTTGAGTCCAAGAATTGGTGCCATCACGAAGCGAGTCTGACTAAATCTATCGAAGCGGTGCAGATTTAACATCGGAAACAGCCGGGAAAAACCAAATCTGGTGTCTGGATGCTGTGCATTCAACGATTCTTGTTCAGAAGCTTGCTGATGTTTCCTTGTTGCCTGTATATCGTGGAAGGATTAGTTTCAGACTATCTGGCACATTTTTCATGGTGGACGAGCATTTGTGGGCTCACGTTTGTACTACTTGCGGAGCGGCTGGTGCCGGGATTGAAGCGTCCATGAGCTCATCCTTGGCGCCAGTTTCGTCTGGTATCAATCGAGTTTCTTAAACTAAACTCGGAGCTAGTTTCTACTCTGAATTTCATTCTAGCAGCATCTTGTTAGCTTATCTAGGATACTATAACTAGGTGCACTCTACGAATACAGTTTTCCTTTTTCTGAGACTTACCGAGAAATCTCTACTACTTAAAAAGGACGATTCGTTCCGTCGTCCTTGAGCGAAGTGCTTCGTCCAACCCATCCAGAACACGTACGCTTCATCTAATTTTTTTCCCACCGTGTACATTCAATTTTGCTCTCCACCGTCATTAACTCATAGCAATTAAACGCCCACGTACGCTACATCCAATTTCCCCCCAGCGTGTACATTCCAATTGTTTCTCCACCGTTAATAACATCCAGCAATTAAACGCCCTACAATTAACTCCCAGCGAAATCAGATATCTGCGGTCAAGGAATATCAGCGGAAGAAAATCATCCCTCACCACAAACAGGCACAATCATCGCTCCTACATGTCCGCTCGTCGATAACTCCCAGCAAAATCAGATATCTGCCGTCGTTATCTTCCTGCTAGATGCCGAGCTCCCGTGGATCCCCCGGCCGCCCCCATCCCCGGCCTCGGTCTGGCGTCCTCCCGGTTGGACGCACTCTCGCCGTGGCGCTGGTTCCCCGCCACTCGCCGGTCTCCCTGACACCGCACCGTGCGAGAACACCACCGCGACTCGGCGTAGCAGCCGCCTCCGGTAAACACCCCAGCAAACACCTTCAATTCGCCCGTCCTGCATCTCAACCAAGGCATCCCTCCTCATTCCTCTATCTTGAATTAATGACGTTGATGTGCTATCGCAGGTGGCTCCACCGAGGCTGCTGGGGCCGCAGCGGGCGAGCTCTCAGACTGGCAGCGGCGGCATGCCAAGGAACATGCGGATCTCGTCAACAATGCAAAATATTTAATAGATTTATAATTTCAGGCTGACAAGCATCAATTAATGATATCCTCAATCATCTATTTTTTGCGTCAATTTTTTTATACCTGCAGAGTGTGAAAATGTTTCAAAGCTGACCCTCGGCTTGTCGCCAACCTCTCCAACTTTCAGACGGACATCTATCGTACAACCTGGTAGGTCAATCCTCCGACTCTACACTTCCTGTCCTTTTTTGTAATTATTCAGTTGTGTATATATACACGATTGCACATCAAGCTATGGTACCAAATTTTGATGATTCAAATTTGATTGCAAGCCAAATCGACTATGCTGGTCCCCATGGTACTCTATCCCTCATCTAATTATTGAATTGAATGTTAAGAAATGTTACCCTTCGAATGAAATGTTAGTTCACATTTAGACATGATATCTGAATACATTTGCACATATTGAGGTATGCCAGAAATCAGTGAATCCTCACCCACAACAAATTGGTAGTTTGTTATGACATCTAATGCAGCAGCTTTGAAATTAGTTCTGGAGAAATATGTTGTTTCTGTAGGCCTATCTCATGTGGTTCATGTTTAACTCTTGTAAAATGTTGGTGTTTCTTTGAATATTTTTTTTAATATGGTTAGATTGAGTTATGTTCTCATGTACAGTTGACTTTGCACAAATCACTTAAAAGGTTCCGCTGATTCAGTTTTCAGAAAATACTGCATGTCCTTTTGCACTATCTCCAGGCATTCTATACCTTCCTCATTGGAACATTCGATTCCTAACCTATATGAAAAAATCATGGTGCACTATCTCCAGGCATTCTATACCTTCCTCATTTTGGTACGAAGTACCAATGCTTTCGAATACTTACATATGTTTAAATGGCGACGTGCTTTCAGGATGCACCAAGTAAAACTGGTCAGCTGGAGACTAGATACTTATCTGCCCATTCGAGAGAAGAGTTTGTTGCCTTGACAGATTCAAGTAAAACACTCTTATGTTGTAACGTTATGCATCAGGCATCTTAATGTGTTGGTTGGTCTGTAATTTTTAGAGTGGAGAACTAGAGATGAACCGGACTAATGTAGTTCTTGCAGACAGATATCAGTTTTGGATGAATCAGTTCTCTGATAATTTTGGTATACAATGGAAATATAGCCATTGGTTTGGTACCTTATTTACGCCAGTTACCTGAACATGCAACACTTTCTAATTATAATATTTTAAAAGCAGTAGTTAAGGAGATAAATGATTTTCGCCAATTTATTTGTCTCCTTGTTCAATTTTGTTATTTTCATTCTCCCATCCTGATGTCATGTTGCTCTGGTTCTTTAGGTTGGCGCAACACATCGAGTCAAGTTTTCTTCTACTGGAAGGCTTCCAAAGCTAAACAACCACTTCATAGGCCTTGTGTTAAAAGCTTAGTTCGTCATCAGGCTTAATCCTACACTCATGCCAATCGTATGTGCAAGTATCCAGTCTCGTGAGTACATATTGTCTTTGACTTCTTGAGTATGGAGAAACAAAATTTCAGACTCGATAAATATAGGGAACGATATTACTGGGGTATGATTTTACTATTTAGGACGTGCTTGTGTACCGAAACTAAATTAAGTTATATATGATGTTTAGTCTGAAGAACATTGAAGAACATCGGAGCTTGCGTATCAGAAAATCTTTTTGGAGGGGCTTGCATATTTTTTTTACATGGAAGCTTGTGTACTGAAACTAAATTAAGTTTTATGTGATGCTTAATCTCTTAAAATAAAACATGAATTCAGTCATGGCCATACAGTTCATTCTCAATTAGAACCAGGACAGCGATCAGAAACAGTAAGTGGTCGTTTTTAGCTTTTTACGTTTTCTATTGTGCCTTCATGTAGAATAACTTTGGCAGACCTGGAGATTGGTACATTCAGGGTCCGCATTTATACTGGTAGACCTGACTTAACTTTGCCTCAGCACACCACATTTTTCTATGTACTAACACGGCATTAGGTGTACATACATTACAAACTGAATGTGTTTGGTTTATATCCGGGATAAATGCATCAAGTCAACATGGTTACGGACAGTGTCATACATGACTGAAAGTGAAAGTTTTTTGAAGTTCCGTGTATAAAAAATGTATTACTTCTTCGGAGATGGAGGAAAGCAACACCTCGACTTTCAGGCGCGAGATATTTTTAAAATGGATAGATAGGCCATCTAACAAATGCTTTTAATGTTCTATGTTAGAAAAAGGACCGTAGCAATGCACGGGCACTCAACTAGTAACCTACAAATAACATAGGTGCTGGCCCACATTAATTTGACTGTGACAGCTGGTAACACATGTGCTGAGCTTTTGATGTGGTCAGGGCTGTCAAAAAGCTCAAGTTACTACCGAGTAGCTTTTCTGAAAATGAGGGTATGCGCCAGGCCTCTACATCACTTGATGCACACAAACTTAGCCAAATAAAACTTAAGACATGAATGCATCCCACCAAATTCACGTTTATTATGCCGATGAAATTAAAATAAATCAGTTTCTGTCAATAAGCATAACATGTCAATAAGCTCATTATATCCACAATATCTGTCTTCTTTTTAAGATAAAAATCAAGACAATGGACATTGCTATCTGGTCGTGAGATACTGATAAAAATCCAGTGAAAGGTAAAAATTTAAACTAATTAGTGGCATGAACATGATCAATTTCGTAAAATATATGTGACAATAGCTTGCCTTTTATTAAAATTGTACCTAGGGATTTACTCCTTATATTTGCTCATCTCCATCACCTGGCTATTTCATTGCCACCATCTCTGGCTCTAATAAAATGGTAGCTACATAAACATACACAAGTTCAGCAGAAAATAGTTAGAATATAATTCCTGTTTCATGCTACACAAGTCTACAGTTTAAATAGGGTTTCCTACCTCAGAGGCATGAAATTTCAATATTATGGCTTCCATAAATATCTGCAGAATATTACTGCATGCTAAGTGGACAAGCATTGTCCTGTGTCACAGGGTTTGTAGATGCATACTACATGTCCTACCCAAATTCAGGATGCTGAACTATGTCTTGATATACATATTGAAGCTATTAATTTGAGCAACAAAAGTCACAGAACACTCAAATTGCCCAAGGCATGATAGAATAATACTTGCTAGGTTTGAAATAAGATAAAAATATTACTAAAAAGAGCAAAACCATGGCTCATCCGAATTCATCTAAAGTAGACAAAACCGTGTGGTGGGCAGGAGAGGCACCAGGATGGACCGGTATCAGTCGGGAGGAGCACCGAAGCAGGGAGGGTTGGCAGCGACACGGAGGTGCATGGGAGGGATGGGTACGACGCGGGGAGGAGGGCACAAGTACGGGGAGGCCAGTGGGGAGGATGGCCATCAGTCACAGGAATGGGCACGTACATCGCAGAGAGGAGTAGTGAAGGGGAAAATCTTACCCTAAGTGGATTTTGGTGTTAGTGACCATCGAATTAGGAAACGTATATGTTTGCAATTGTTATACAAAGGTATTAGATCCAACCATGACAAAGGTGAGGTGAATGGTTACCCCTACATACAAGGATAAATCGAGGGGATACTCAGAAAACGATGTATTATTTTTATCATTTATTTGTCATTCTTGAGTCATAGGAAAGATGTACTATTAAAAGGGGAGAAAGCTTAGAAATGTTGGGTAACAACATCCTCCCCCATAGTTCCTCTCACTCTCTGAAAGAACATTTATTGATCTCTCATGTTTTGTGTGTTAGATAACAACACTAGTGATATTTTAACTATGTGGTTAAGTGGTGCAGCCTCTTAGATGAAGTCATTCTATCGATGTCACCAAAAGGATTAGAGAAAAAGAGCTGGAATATTGGGGCCAGAATATTTGGCTTAAGCCGGATATTCCGGTGTCAATATCCCTGGCCAGAATTTGGCTAAGGACTAAGATGGTGCCTCCTATGTCTAAAACGGAATATTGGCCCGGATATTTTGTTCAAGACCGGATATCCCGGTGTGACTATCTCAAGTTGAAAAATGGCTAAGGACCGGTGTGGCACCTCCTTTGGATAAACCGTAATTTTAGGTCGGACATTTTGTCCAGGGACGGATATTTCGGTTGCTTTTCTCCCATCTGCGAAATTGGCTAAGGACCAAGTTGGTTCCCTCTCTGGTTAAACCGGACATTTCAGACCAAAATATTTGGCAAGAGGCCAGATATTCCGGGGTGCAGATCAAGATCGTGTGGAAGATTGGCCAGAATATTTGGCAGGAGGCTGAATATTCTACGGGTGGGGGGATATTTATAGAGAGTTTTAATGTTGTCTTGCAGTGCTCTCCGGTGTTTATGATTACCTTGACATCGTAATTGTTTTCACCTCCAAGAGAGGGTTTATATGCGAGATAGTGGGTTCATGCCTCCCTTACATCTGTGCCCGAGTGACAGAAATGTGACAGATGGGAGATGTGATGTTTCCACTAGGGAGAAAACATCGTTGCTCTTGTCTACAGATGAGAACAATTGCTTACATTACGTACTTTACTTAATTCAATTTTCTTTTGCACACAAAGCAATCACTTCATTGTTACAACTTAATACCAGATGGATTTTCTGGCTAGCTTTCTCGAGGTGGACTTTGAGACATGGATGCATGCTGGATAGTGGTCCAAATGCCTTGACGTAATTCCTACGATGTTAGAAACCATGAACTATATCTCGTCAAAATAGTATTGTTATATGTTCATGATTTTTCAATTGCCCAGCTGTAATTTGTTCACCCAACATGTTTGTTTTCTTTGGAGAGACACCTCTAGTGAAACTATGGCCCTTGGTCCTATTTTTCACACTATTTGAATCTTGTTTCAAGCACTTTCATCATTGTTTCCTTGATGTACTGTTTCAAGCAAGACGAGAAGACTGACAACCTTCTTGGAAAGTTGGGGACAAGATAGAGTCTGTGTGTTGTGTACAGATTCCACACTTGTTGACGCGCCACACAATAAGCAACCTTCTTCAAGTCTTCTAAGTCCTATTGGTCGATAAACCCTGGTTCCACAATTGGGGGAAATTTCCGCTAGACTACATCATACCTTCCTCTTGGGGTAACCCAACGAGCGTGTGATCATGTGTGAGAGCATCACTTGGCACCTAAAAAATCATGAACGTATAACAATACTATTATGACGAGATATAGTTCATGGGTACTAACATTGTAGGCATTATGTCAAGAAAAATAGACCGCCATCCGACAACATCTATCACTAATAGTCCACCTTGAGACAGCTATCCAGCAAATCTCGCTGGTATTAAGTTGCAGCAACAAAGTTATTGCTTTGTGTGCAACAGACAATTGCATTAAGAATATTACGTAATATAAGAAATAATTCCCATCCATATAGAAGAACGCAATTGTTTTCTCCCTAGTGGCAACATCACATCTCCCACTCGTCACATTTCTATCACTCGAGCACAGATGAAAAGGAGGCATGAACCCGTTATCTAGCATATAAACCCCCTCTTGGAGGTGCATACAACAACTTGGCCAAGGAAACCTTACACACCGGAGAGCACTGCAAGACATGATTAAAACTCTCTAAAGATATAAGTGAAGCATCTCAATATGAATGACAAAATAAATCATAATCTCATGGTTCTTCGAATCCCAAAAAACACAACATGTAGAAATTACATATAGATGATCTTGATCATGTTAGGCAGATCACAAGATCCAAACATGATGACACGAAGTGGAGAGAACACCATCTAACTACTGCTATGGACCCACAGTCGCGGGGTGAACTACTCACACATCTGTCCAAAGGCAATCATGGCGATATCGAGGCCTCCGTTGACGATCCCCCTCTCTGGCAGGGTGCCGGGGCAGGACTCCAGAAGCTCTGGATTGGACTTTCGAGGCGACGGCACCTCTTTATCTGTTTCATGTAAAATTTCTCCGTCCCCGACATTTTTATGGTTAATGTGATTTTATAAGCGAAGAGGCAACGGGAGGTGGTGCCGGGGGACGCCACATGACCCCCATGCGCGGCCTAGGATCAGGCCGCGCCTGGCACCCGTCTGGTGGCCCCAGGCCAGCTCTACGGCTCTCCTTTGGACTTAGTCTTTGTTCCGGTGAAAAGTAAATCACCATAAATTTTCAGCCCATTTCGAGAATATTTCTTTAACAACTTTTCTAAAATACAAAAATAGCAGAAAATAGGAAATCACTCTAGCCATCTTGTTAATATGTTAGTCTATGAAAACATCCGGAATACGAAGGAAAACATATGAAAAACATGTAAAAAAAACATAGCATGGAGCATCAAAAATTATAGATAGGTTTGGAACGTATCACCTCTCCCGCTAGGTTTCCACCACTCCGATGAGTCATTTTCGAGCGATTTCGACTGCGCCTTTGCCGCTAAATGGAGCACGGTGGTTGGGCCACGGTGATGCATCGGCGGCTTCGTTGCAACTGCCATTGCTCATCTCGGACTTCGGAGACGATGAGGAGTATTCCAACAACAACTCCGGCTTGTACTCGTCCCTCACCAAACCCACCACCGACAAGGATGCAGATGAGCTCGCTAGAAGTTCCTGCATTCCGCCTACCACGAAGAGAAGAGGCACCGTTCGACCGCCAAGTTTGAAGATGTCTTCTACACCGCCCAACTCGAGCGTGGGGTTGAGCCTCGAGCATCAAGTGAAGCGCCAGAAAGGAGAGAGGGAGCGGGGCTGCTACAACCAGATGTTGTGGCGAGCAAGTCCGGCAAGTAGTGCAGCGCCGCAAGTCTAGATCTAGGGTTTCCTGAGCTATGAACTTTGCTTTCTCTTTTTCTGAATGTATGAACGTTGTTTCGGTATGAACCATGTTTGTGAGATTGCCAACGATTTCTAGGGAGAACTTCTTTTTTGATTTTATGGTACTAGTTTCTAGACCGAGAAAACAAGTTTGGAGGAACAAAAAACAAGTTTCCCGGGTTGGGAATATGTGGATCTGCTAGAGATGCTCCAATAACAAAGAACGGTTGAGATCAATCGGTGCAGCTTGTGGCTTCTGCTACATAATCATAACCAAATTCTGATATGATGAATGATCTGGTGAAACCCCTGCAAACACCCTACCAAAGCAGCAAAGCTTCCAGCAAAAACCGGCAAATTGTCAATTTCTATGGAAATTGGCGGCCAGCTACCCTGTAATAACAAAGAACGGTCGAGATCGATCTGTACAGCTTGTGGCTTCTGCTAGGGTGTTTATTCTCAACTTTTTTTTAAGAAACCATAACCAAATTCTGACATGATCAATGATCTCATGACATCCCTGCAAACACCCTACCAAGCGGCAAGAGTTTGTCAGCAAAAACACCATCCTGGGAATGACCCCCAGGTAAAGGGACAAAAATGTCGCCTTACGCCTAGCAATCGGTCGCATTCATCGGCGGCAAGCCGGCAACCATGTTAGGTGCCTCCGAGAGATCGCCGGCTACAAATGCTAGCCCCCAAGCGACCGGTTCCGATTGATCGACATCGTACATATATATATGTACGTGTACGCATGGACACAATCATTAGCAAACCAAGCATCTTTAGTTGCAGTTCCGATTAATCCCAAAGAGCTGCCAACCGGCCGGCCATCGAAATGGTGGCCACAGCCCACATGGCGTCTGCTGCAGTGTCGGTCCTGGTCGCTCTCGCCGTGGTGCTGGTCACTTGGCTGTGTACGACAGCAATGCACCACCTGGTGTGGCGTCCCTACGCCATCGGGAAGGCGTTCCGCCGGCAGGGCATCCGCGGGCCGGCGTCACTACTGGAAACTAGGAGTACGCCGTGTATTATAAAGACTCGGCGAAGGCCTTAAAATACTCGGCGTAGAGCTTTCCGAGTGTAACACTCGGCGTACCATGTAACATCCCAAGTATGAAAAACAACCTTTAGAATGTTTGCTTTTTGTTAAAATTATGTTTTGCATCATGTCATCATAAGTGTTGCATTTGTTTTCCATTTGTTTTCCTTTGTTTTCATTTGTTTTCCCTTGTTTTTCAATATGAATTTTAAACCAATTTTCAAATTCTTGTTTCATACTTGTTCTGTTACAATTTTTTCAAATAGAAATATTCAAATAAAAACATCTTTTGTTTCCATTAAAATATAAAGTTCAAACTATTAAATGGTTCCTTTTAATAATTCATTTAATATCAATTTCACTCAAATTCAATTGAAATTTCAAACAGCAACCAAGTTCAAAATTTGAAAAACAAACAATGGCACAGTTGGGGTTTTGTAAATAACAAACTATAAAAATTAACACCAATTTTAAAACCCCAAAACCCCTCTAATTTTTCTCTCTTTCTTACCTTTTCCTTTTCAGCAAAAAAAGAGAGAAAGAAAAAAATAAAAAGAAAACGGCTGGGGAAGGCAGACTGGGCCAAGCCCAGCCCACCTAACCCCAGCGTGCGCGCGCAGCAGGCCCGCGGCCCCCTTCTCCCTCCTCCGTACGGCTGGCGTCAGCTGACGCCAGCGCGCACGCAGCAGAGCATCCCCCTCGCCACCTGCTCCCTCTCCTCGCCCTATATCTAGCCCCCGAGCCCCCCTAAACCCTAGCCTACCCCCTCCTTCCTCCCTGCCGCCGCCAGCTCTCTTCCTCCTCTCTATTTCTCCTCTCCGGCGAACGTTGGTGGAGGTGGGTGATCATGGCGCCGCCGTCGACAGCAAGCTAGGGGCGCCACCGTGCAAGCCAGAGGCACGAGCAGGACCGCCACCTCTCCCTCTTCCTCATCGACAGCTGCAACAGGACCCAGGGGCCACAGATCCTCGACGACGAGCCCGTCACCGCCGCAGCTGTTCTGAACCTTGCCACCGCGCCGTCTTCCCCGACCACGGCAGCCTCAACCATTGACACCAACCACCTCCCGGTGAGCCACCGCAGCGCCCCATGCCTCTCTCCAGCCCCCTCGTTTCCTGTTCTGCACGCGCCCGTTCTGAAACTCCGGCAGCGTCCGCCACCGTGCCGCCATGGTGGCAATCGAGCACGATCTCGTGCGTGTTCAGGCCGTCCAAGCACACGCGCACACTCCACAATCCTCAGCACGCACGCACGCACTCCCAGCGCCGCCAAATCGTGGTCACCGCGCCGTGCAGCACCGCCGTTTCCCTCCGCCGTCGACAGGTTCAGACGGAAGACTGAATTTTTATTCAGTTTCGTCAGTTAAGCGCAGATCCACATCAAAACCATGCGCGCATCTCTCTGTCAACAGACGCATACGCACCGCACTGGTTGCATCCAACGGCGCGCAACGCTGCGTCGCGGGTTCGATCCCCCCCCGCGCGCAGAATAAACCCACTTTTTGCACCCTTTGCCACGCAGGCACGCAGGCCCCACCTGCCATTGGCAGTGGTGGCCAGGCAGGCGCGCCACGCAGCGCCATCTGGCGCTGGCCCACAGGCCAGTGACCCAGGGGTCGACCTGCTGCATGAAAAAGGGATCCAGGGGCCTTTCTGTGAGATTTCTTTTGCGTCCAAGCCCCTGGACCAAATCTGAATGTTTTTAAAATTGCAGAATAGCCCCTGTATTTAAAGTTTGAATATCTTTTGAATTTCAACTTCAAATAAAATAAATAAAATATGTTTTCTGTACCAAATTTAATTCTCTACCTGTTTAAATCATTTGTTTTTTGTTTTGAACATTTCAAATATTTTCAAAATTCAAATTCAAACAACTATTTCAAATTTGGTTAAATTCATAACTAATTCAAATTTAATTCAAATGCCACATATAAAATATGTTTTCCATGCCAAATTGAACCACCTTTTCAAATATAAACTTTATTTCCTGTTTTGAATAATTAAAATTGGTTAAACAATTAAAACCTTGTTTAAATCATTTAAAATTGCTAAATTCATAACTTGGTCAAATTAATTTCTTTTTGAACATATAAAATGTTTTCAAGCCAGAAAAATATAATCTTTCCAAATAGAATTTTAATTAATGTTTGAACAAATAAAAAATTCAAATAAATTCATACTTGAATTAAATTCATTAAATCTTGTTTAAACTTGTTTAATTCATAATTAATCATTCTAATTCCTTTTTCAACAAATGAAACATGTATTCCACCTAAAATTTGTGCTCTTTCCAAATATGACCTTGTTGTCTATTTTGAACAAATAAAATTGGTGAAAACAACTAATGCTTGTAAACTCCTTTAAGGAGCCAAAATTTCATAACTTAATAAATAAAATTCCAAACTTGGTAAACAACATATCAAATTGAATCTATTGTTGTTTTCTTTTTGTTTTCCTCATCCATGCATCATCCTAATCAACTTTCACATGTTGGTTATTTGTAGATCATTTAATACCACCTTAATTCATGGGCTTTCCATATGCAATCCAAATTGCATATGGGTCCATTTAATTATGTTACCATGTCAACTAGCTTATTATTATGATGCATCATTTAAATTGTCATGCATCATCCCATTGTGTGCATTATGCCATGTTATTGATTGTTGTCTCTGCGTTGTTTGTTTGCTTCTTCTCGAATAGACGACAACGCTGAGACAGACGAGGTTTACGACACTACTTCTGAGGAGTTAGCCCAGTACCAGGCGACTGAGTTTGCAGGCAAGTATTCACTCACATGAACCATTGTGTCCTTTCCACACTGGATATCGATACTTTCCGTTGTCTATTCTGCTAGCCTTAAGATTTGATGCTTGTGTTCCGATCCTATCACATGTTATCCTGTAACCCTGATATTGCCCATCCTCCACACCTATAACCCTATTGCTTGTTGCCTGTGTCCTATTAGTATGCTTAGGGTTGTTAATGCTCGAGTCTGTTGTCCGTTATTTCTGTTACCATATTTATTATGTACTGGGGGCTCGATGTTAAACAACAACCTGTTAATGTTTGAGGTAATGCTAATTTGATGATAAGGCACCGGCAGGAGGCCGGGTATGGTTTTGAGGCCTGCTAGTGTCGAACTCAGGAAAAGTCTTTGTCCTCTAGATCCATGATGAGCGCGCTAACCGCATGTGGGAAGCGTGTATGGGCGCCCCCCTCAATTTGATTCGATCCGCATCTCGTCCAAATCGCCTCATTTAGTTCGGGTTTTCCATTTGCCGCATGCATATGCAGGTGCGAACCCGAGGCCAGGGTGGAACTTTTGTAGTCGGCATTTAGGGAGACACGTTCTTAGAGTGCTATCAGGGTCCCCTTTTTCTTCGTGGGGCTTGATTAGCCGTGCGCTCAATTGCATGGGGTTCTTTGGGCTTGATGCGAAGAAGAGTTGGGTTGTGTTGAGTGCCTCGCTTGGTGGAAGTGCATTTCCAATCTGGCGGGGTATTCTTACGTGTACGGCCAAATTGGTGCATCCCTGCAGGGTTAAATCTTCTCGAGAAGCCGTGTTGTCCACGGTTATGGATGACTTGGTGATAGGGCTGGCTAACAAGGATTAGACAACTTACACCTAATTTAATACTAATGTTGATTAGTAATAGACCTTATTGACACAATAACTTGACCCATCATTAATCCAACTGTGTGAGTTATCCTCGGATTGCTTCTTTGGATAAGGGGCGAGATCCAGGATGGGTTTGTTTGAGGTTAGTGGTAGTTGGTTCCGATACGCTATCTTATCCCCTTCTTTTAGCCGGATGTTGTAGCATGTCTCTGTAGTTGGTTAGGCAGCCCGCTGCCGCACTTTTGTATCACCTATTCTTCCGTTGAACCCAAAGCATCTGTACTTGGTGTTGCCGGGTACACTTTGGTATCTTGTGAGTCTTGCTTGCCAGTACTTGTCTGTACTGACCCCTTTGGGGCTGTGGTTTCCGCAGACTACGTTTCCGAGGATCCCCATGGTGGCTACTACGTGGAGTACGACGAGGCTGCTGACGAGTAGATAGTGGACCCGGGCAGGATCCGAGACATCGTGGATGGGCTCCGTCTTTTCGTTTCCGGCCTCTTAGGCCTATTTGGATCTTGTCTGTACTCAGACACTTTGGATGCTTCCGCTGTGATGTAATGATGAATTGTTGGGACATGTGTCCTCTGGATGATTGTATTTGCTATCTCTGCTCTAGTGAGAGCTATTTGCAACTTACTTCAATCTTTCGTGTCTTAGAGATATGTTGTGATATCACTTGTTCAAATGCCGTTGACGTACCATGTGTGTATGTTATGAAGTACGTCAATGGAAGTAGTCGGATTTCTATGGGATGGTTTACGCAGACGATGAATAGTAGAGAATGGTTGTAACACGTTTACGTGTTGGCCTGCTCATATTGAGATGCGGGTGCCGGTATGCCCCGTAAGCCATTTGTTCTACTGTTTAGCGGACTGTGAGTATCCTCTAGAAGTCCGGGTGCGACAAATGGTATCAGAGCCTGTCTGCCTGTAGGATCCCTTTTACTGGTCGCAGTTGAGTCTAGAAACTATTTTGTAGCTATATATGAAAAATGAAACGTGAGAGTAGGAATTCTTTTCTTTTATTTCTTTCCCCACCCACCCTCCCTTTTTCTGGTAAGGAAGTGCAACGTTGTGTTCTCTTCTCATCTAAACTTTCAAGTTAGGTTTTCACGTATCCTGGTTTCTCTAGGATAGTGATATCTACTAGACCATAGGAATGGAGGTGGTTGTGACATGATTTATCATGTTGCCTACTCACGATTGGGAACGGAGGCGTGTAAGCCCCGGAAGCAGATCCTCTATTCCTTAAGCAGTAGATATTGATCCTTTAGAAGCCCGGATGGGTTTTCCGTAGTACCTCAGGAGTGTTTGGTCTCGTGTTTCCCGATGTTGCTTCAATATCCTGTTCTTCTCAACATCCTTTTCGTCCGTTGAAACCTTGTTGTTGCTTGCCACTTCAGTTCTTCTACCGGCGTCTAATCAAAACTTCCCCGATCATCTGCAGATGGATCTCAGGTTCTACCAGCAGGTGGTTCGTATGACTCGTTGCGAGAGCACTGCCGGTTATCCGGAGATGCTGAAGACATGGTCACTTTCTGGGGTTCCGTTGGGCACCAGAGTACCAGGTCTACGAGCAGCAGCGAGAGTTTGACCAGACCTACTACCAGGCTATCGTCTACATTCTGTCAGATGATGGCATGAGCGTAGTCCACCTCTACGAGGCAGTAGGTTCCATAGTGGATATGGCTGTGCAGCAGGCAGCTTATGTGAGTCTCACCGTCCTTCGTGCTGACTACTGGGGATTTGACGATTCTATCTATCGCCACATCCCCCGTGGTTACATCACTTCGGAGGGAGCTCATTTCACTCTATACGACAACTTGGATGTCTACGAGCATGATAACTCAAGGCTGCACACCACCGCTCAGTTTGTGAGGCACAGTGACGCAGTTGCCAGCACACTATCTCAGGAGTTGGCTTCAGTCAGAGAGCAGCTCTACCTTGCTTTGACTCGTCTGGCGACTTACACCACAGACTTTGTTGGAGACGAGCGCTTTGCACGTTTCGATCAGCCAGTTGGTCGTCGTCTACCAGATGCTGGAGGTTACGAGCCGATCAGAGGTCCACTCCTCAACCTCGGTGCTGGTTACACTGGGATTCCACGCTTTGGAGCACAGGGAGTCGACGCTATGTACTTCACCACACCTAGAGTCGCTCTCAGACCACGTCAGATCTACGTGGATCGTTGTTCTACCTACTTTCATGGGCGTGCTCCTCACCGTACCTCTCGCCGTACTCCTAGTCGCCGTCCTACGTGATGAGCATGGGAGTACCGATGTATCCATTCTTAGCTATGTTTAGTTATCCTTTGGCATTCGAACCATTTATGGTGTGTTGGATATTATGATGTATTTGAACATGTGATGATGTACATGTTGGTTATCTATTCATGCGTCGGAATAATCTCTCTTTCGGTTTCCAAGTCTATCCTTTTCTATTGTTGTGCTAAAATGCATTTCCATTCAGGATGCCGCCAACAAGGAACAACCCGCCTGATCCACCGCCAATCACGGAGCTGTTGACTCAGATGACCCAAGTCATGGCGCAGATGGCCCAGTTTCAGACTAATCAGCACAACAACCAGACGGCTCCACGAGTCAGCATCAAGGAGTTCCTCAGTCTGGGTCCGAGAGCTTTCGTGGCCACACGCGAGCCTCTGGACGCTGATGACTGGATCCGTGAGATAGCTAAGGCTCTGGAGATTGCTCACGTTGCTGAGGAAGACAAGGTCAAGTATGCCTCCTATCTGCTGAAGGGACAGGCAGCTACTTGGTGGGAGAACTTCCAGGCCATGAGAACTGAGATACCAGTCACGTGGAATTGTTTCAAGGAAGCTTTCCTGAAGCACCACATTCCAGATGGTCTCATGGAAAGGATGCGTGAAGAGTTTTGCTCACTCAAGCAGGGCAAGTTGGACGTCATCGGCTATCAGAGTGAGTTCAATCGCCTCGCTCGTTACACTGGTGATGAGGTGTCCACTGAGGCTAAGAAGATGGCAAGTTTCCGCAGAGGTTTTAACCCGGAACTCAAGTATGCCCTCACCAATATCAAGGCCAACAGCTTCGAGGATCTCGTTAACACCGCGCTCAATGAAGAAAATGGGCGCAAGGCATTCGAGGAGTCTCGCAAGCACTCGCGTGAGGGTGGTTCCTCCTCCAACATGACCACCCCTCCGCAGAAGCGCCGCATCTGGGTACCAAATGGTGCTGTCACTCGGGCTCCATACGCCCAAGCTTCTCCAGGCTTCGCTCCCCGCCCACCCAACCCTGTTCAGATGCATGATCAGAGGGCTTCGATGGGGCAGCCAAGGCCAGGGCCTCCTCGTGTCGTCACTTGCTATAAGTGCAAGCAAACGGGGCACTACGCTGACAAGTGCACGCAGAGGCAGCTACCTCCACCACCACCTCGTCCCAACACAAACCAGGCATTGGTGCGCGCTCCCCCGCCTAAGGCCTTCAACTCCAACAACAGGCCTGTCGGGAGGACCGCAAGGGTGAATCATGTCAAGATCGAAAAAGCTGAGGAAGCTCCTGACGTCGTTCTCGGTATATTACCCGTAAACTCTTCTCCAGCTAAAGTGTTGTTTGATACCGGAGCATCGCATTCTTTTGTGTCAAAAACCTTTGCCACAACAAACAACTTAATTGTGGTTCCGCTAAGCAATCAAATCACTGTTCACTCCCCGGGATCTCAAATGTTGACTTTCAAGATAAGTAAGGACAATCAAATCCTAATTGGAGGCCACATATTCCTTGCTTCTCTCATGTTGCTGGGAAGTTCTGACATTGATGTCATTCTTGGTATGGATTGGTTGAAAGCTAATAAGGCAAGGATTGACTGTGCTCAAAAGTCAATAACTCTGTTCCACCCTTCTGGCCAGATAGTCTATTCTCCAAATGAATCAAGTTCCTTTCAGCTATGCACCCTCGATGCAAAACCTCTACCTTCACTTGAAAACGTTCCGGTGGTTTGCGAATTCCCTGACGTCTTTTCAGAAGAGTTGCCAGGGATGCCTCCCGACAGAGCTGTTGAGTTCGTGATCGAACTTGAACCAGGTACTGCTCCAATCTCTAAGCATCCCTACAAGATAGGAACTCCCGAGCTGAAGTTGTTAAAGGAACAAATTGATATGTACATGGAAAAAGGTTACATTCAACCTAGTTCCTCGGCTTGGGGTTGCCCAACTCTGTTCGTTGCGAAGAAGGATCACACAAAGAGACTCGTTGTTGACTATCGTCCTCTTAACGAGAAAACCATCAAAAACAAGTATCCAATTCCTCGTATCGATGATCTTTTTGATCAACTTGCTGGAGCCTCAATATTCTCCAAGTTGGACTTGAGAATGGGTTACCATCACATAAAGATCAGAAAAGAGGATATTCCAAAGACAGCTTTCACCACTCGCTACGGTCTATATGAATTCACCGTCATGTCATTTGGTCTCACCAATGCACCGGCAACCTTCTCTCGACTCATGAATTCTGTCTTCCATGAATACCTCGACAAGTTCGTTGCGGTATATCTTGATGACATTCTTGTCTACTCAAAATCCGAGGAAGAGCATGAAGAACATCTTCGTCTAACCCTCATGAAACTTCGCGAGCATCGTCTTTATGCCAAGTTCTCCAAATGTGAGTTCTGGATTTCAGAAGTTGCTTACCTTGGTCATGTCATCTCAGCCAAGGGCATAGCCATTGATCCAGAAAAGGTTAAAGCAATTGTTGATTGGAAGCCTCCAAAGACGGTGAAGCTAGTAAGAAGTTTTCTTGGCTTGGCTAGCTATTGCCGTCGTTTCGTCCAAAACTTCTCCAAGATTGCCAAACCTCTCACTGACCTCACAAAGAAGGACAAGAAGTTCGTCTGGTCTCCACAATGTGATGAAAGTTTCAATCTCCTGAAGACTAAGCTCACTTCTACACCAGTTCTGGTTGGCCTAGATCCTTCCAAACCTTTCCAGATATTCTGTGATGCTTCTCTCCAAGGTCTAGGTGCAGTTCTTATGCAAGAACGTCAAGTTGTGGCTTATGCTTCACGTCAGTTGAACGCACATGAGCTCAATTATCCCACTCATGACCTTGAACTTGCAGCAGTTGTGTTTGCCCTCAAGAAATGGAGACAATACTTGTTGGGTAATCGCACTGAAATCTTTTCCGATCATAAGAGTTTGAAGTATATCTTCACTCAACCAGATCTAAACCTCAGACAAAGGAGATGGATTGAAAAGATCAAAGACTTTGATCTTACCATTTCTTACACTCCAGGCAAGGCTAATGTTATGGCCGATGCTCTCACTCGCAAGTCGTATTGCATTAATCTCATGATCATGGAAAGCCAACCTCCTCATGAAGAAGAATTCCAGAAGCTCAACCTTGGTCTTGTTCCTCAAGGCTATCTTGCAAACTTGACAGCCAGTCCAACTCTCGAGGACAAGATTCTGAACAACTTCGTGATGCTGAAATCAAGAAGATGGTAGAGCACATCAAAGAAGGCAAGGAGAAATTTAAGTCCTTCTCAATTGATGATAAGGGAACTGTGTTCTTCGAAGGACGCATTGCAGTTCCTCAAATTCAAAGTCTCAAAGATGTCATTCTCAAGGAGGCTCATGAAACTCCTCTCTCCATACACCCTGGAAGTACAAAGATGTACCAGGATCTCAAGACACTGTATTGGTGGCCTAGCATGAAACGTGAAATTGCTCAATACGTTTCTGAATGCGACGTTTGTCAACGTGTTAAGGCAGTCCATCAGAAAACAGCCGGTCTTCTCCAACCTCTGAAAATCCCTGAGTGGAAGTGGGACATGATCGAAATGGACTTCGTCACTGGTTTTCCAAAGTCCAAGAGGGGCAACGATGCAATCTTCGTTGTCATTGATCGACTCACTAAAGTAGCTCACTTCTTTCCTGTCAAAGAGACAATCTCAGCTAGCCAGTTAGCAGAGCTCTACACAGCAAAGATTGTTCCTCTTCATGGTGTTCCTTTGGAAATAAGCTCAGACCGTGGAAGCATATTCACTTCTCATTTCTGGAAAAGCTTTCAAGAAGCATTGGGCACCAAACTTCTGTTCAGCACACCTTATCACCCTCAGTCTCAAGGGCAAGTCGAAAGAGTCAATCAGATTCTCGAGGATATGCTCAGAGCATGTGGTATCTCTTTTGGCATGAAATGGGAGGAATGTCTTCCATACGCTGAATTCTCCTACAACAACAGCTTCCAGGCAAGCCTAGGCATGGCACCATTTGAGGCTCTCTATGGCCGCATATGCAGGAGTCCAATCAATTGGTCTGGAGCTGGTGAACGTTCACTCTTAGGCCCTGACATTGTTAAGGAAGCCGAAGAGAAAGTTCGCATCATTCGTGACAATCTCAGGATTGCTCAGTCTCGTCAGAAAAGCTACTATGACAACAAACACAGGGATATGGTCTATGCACCTGGTGACAAAGCATATCTCCGTATAACTCCCCTGAGAGGCACTCATCGTTTTGGTGTCAAAGGAAAACTTGCACCAAGATACATTGGCCCTTTCAACATTCTCTCAAGGCGTGCAGAAAATGCCTATCGTCTTGAACTTCCAGAAAAGCTATCCAAGGTGCACGATGTGTTTCACGTGTCACAGCTCAAGAGGTGTTTCAAAGATCCAGATCGTGCAGTTGATCATGATTCCATTGAACTGCAAGAAGTCTCTCTTATGAGGAGCACCCTATTCGATGAGACCGAGCGCAAAACTCGCAACAAGAGCACCAAGTTCTTGAAAGCGCAGTGGTCCCATCATTCCGATAAAGAGGCAACGTGGGAGACCGAAGAGGATCTTCGCAAGAAGTATCCGGACCTTTTCTCTTCTCAGTAGGAATCTCGGGGCGTGATTCCTTCAAGGGGGGGCGTTTTGTAACATCCCAAGTATGAAAAACAACCTTTAGAATGTTTGCTTTTTGTTAAAATTATGTTTTGCATCATGTCATCATAAGTGTTGCATTTGTTTTCCATTTGTTTTCCTTTGTTTTCCCTTGTTTTTCAATATGAATTTCAAACCAATTTTCAAATTCTTGTTTCATACTTGTTCTGTTACAATTTTTTTCAAATAGAAATATTCAAATAAAAACATCTTTTGTTTCCATTAAAATAGAAAGTTCAAACTATTAAATGGTTCCTTTTAATAATTCATTTAATATCAATTTCACTCAAATTCAATTGAAATTTCAAACAGCAACCAAGTTCAAAATTTGAAAAACAAACAATGGCACAGTTGGGGTTTTGTAAATAACAAACTATAAAAATTAACACCAATTTTAAAACCCCAAAACCCCTCTAATTTTTCTCTCTGTCTTACCTTTTCCTTTTCAGCAAAAAAAAAAGAGAGAAAGAAAAAAATAAAAAGAAAACGGCTGGGGAAGGCAGACTGGGCCAAGCCCAGCCCACCTAACCCCAGCGTGCACGCGCAGCAGGCCCGCGGCCCCCTTCTCCCTCCTCCGTACGGCTGGCGTCAGCTGACGCCAGCGCGCACGCAGCAGAGCATCCCCCTCGCCACCTGCTCCCTCTCCTCGCCCTATATCTAGCCCCCGAGCCCCCCTAAACCCTAGCCTTGCCCCCTCCTTCCTCCCTGCCGCCGCCAGCTCTCTTCCTCCTCTCTATTTCTCCTCTCCGGCGAACGTTGGTGGAGGTGGGGGATCATGGCGCCGCCGTCGACAGCACGCTAGGGGGCGCCACCGTGCAAGCCAGAGGCACGAGCAGGACCGCCACCTCTCCCTCTTCCTCATCGACAACTGCAGCAGGACCCAGGGGCCACAGATCCTCGAGGACGAGCCCGTCACCGCTGCAGCTGTTCTGAACCTTGCCACCGCGCCGTCTTCCCCGACCACGGCAGCCTCAACCATCGACACCAACCACCTCCCGGTGAGCCACCGCAGCGCCCCATGCCTCTCTCCAGCCCCCTCGTTTCCTGTTCTGCACGCGCCCGTTCTGAAACTCCGGCAGCGTCCGCCACCGTACCGCCATGGTGGCAATCGAGCACGATCCCGTGCGTGTTCAGGCCGTCCAAGCACACGCGCACACTCCACAATCCTCAGCACGCACGCACGCACTCCCAGCGCCGCCAAATCATGGTCACCGCGCCGTGCAGCACCGCCGTTTCCCTTCGCCGTCGACAGGTTCAGACGAAAGACTGAATTTTTATTCAGTTTCGTCAGTTAAGCGCAGATCCACATCAAAACCATGCGCGCATCTCTCTGTCAATAAACGCATCCGCACCGCACTGGTTGCATCCAACGGCGCGCAACGCTGCGTCGCGGGTTCGATCCCCCCCGCGCTGTAACATCCCAACTTTTGCTACCAAAGGGGTGTGGTGTGTGTTCATATCATACATGCATGGAAACAAAAATTTAAATCATGTTTGAACCAATTTAAACTATGAAATTAAATGGTTTCAGAAAATCTCACAAAAAGTACTCATTTTGGTTCCCAAAATTTTGTACTGAAAAGTATTCCAATTTCACCAAAGCAATACATGGTGAGGTTGGAAATTTCGTAAGCTTTCCAAAAATTATTTTTGCCAAATTTTGTCTTTTCAAAAATGGCCCCAAAACTTGTGTTTCTTTTCTGTTTTTAAAGGAAGAGGGGCTTCTCTGTAATTTCACAAAGGTTCCAGGGGGTTTTGTGGGAATTCGTTTTATTCCTTTCTTCTTCCTCGTGACAGAAGGATGGAGGGTGACGTCGGCGCCCTCGCCACGTCCTGATTCACCCTCCCGGCGAGGATAAGACGCGAAGAGCCGTCCGCATCCCGCCTCCCCTACTCCTACTCGCCCCGTGCCCTCTCTTTGCCTCTCTGCTGAAAATCAACCCGAAACCCTAGGTTACACCGCCGTCGTCGTGTGCCCATTTCCGGCCATCCCCCGACGAACCGAGCGTCCGTGGAGCTCCGCCATGATCTCCTCTTCTCCCTGGACGAGTAACGCTTGAGGGGAGGGGCCGAGCCGCCGGAATCGAGGCCATCTTCCTCGTCACCGGCGAGCCGCCCTCGCGCCATTGCCGGCGACTCCGGCCTCCTCTGCCTTCCCCGACCCCCTCCGGCCGCTCCTGGTGAGCTCCTGCAACCGCCAGCACCTTCCCCTTGCTGTCTCCCCCTCGGTAGCTCGCTGCCGCCGAACGCCGCCGCTCGCCGCCGCGCCTAGGGTCGCCGCCGGTCACTCCGGCGACCATCCGGCCAGCCACAGCCACCTACGAGTTCAGTTAGGCCTCCTGCACCTCGTGAGAGCAACCAATTCGAAAGTTCATCGACGAATTCGTCGAATTTGAGTTCCTGTGAGATTTTGGCCCGGGATGACGTCCTCGTGATGTCATGCTCACGTCATCGGCCGTTTTTTATTTTCTTTCCTTTTAAACGAAAACCATTTGACACGTGGGCCCCCCTGTTTATTTAAATTACAGAAATTAATTAAAGTTTAGAAAATGAATAACTTCTATTCTGTTTATCAGAAAAATAAAATAAAAATATGGGAGTGTTCAGAAAATATTCTCTATCCAAATATACCATTTTCACACATGTTTGAGAAAGTCCAAAAATGAGCATTATTTAATGTTGTTAATTCATTTAATATAGAAAAATAAGTTTTTATCCAATAAAATTAGAAAATTAAAAGTTATATACCAAAATGCTCAAAATGACAAATGCAACCTAGTAATGATGTTTTCAACCTCATTTGAGCACTTTAAAATTTCACTCACTTTCAAAATCGCCCGAAACCCCCTCCGGGGTCTATTTTCGGGGTAATTTCAGTAAAAGTGCATATTTTCCACATGAACCCTAGCAACCCAACGAACATGTTTAGGGCTTTATTTCAGTGCATTAACTTGCTCATGCCTACATATTGTGCATTGCATCGATGCCATGTTTGATTGTTTTTCTCCTTTTCGGTGTTTGTTCCCCTCGGTAGAACGTGACTCCGAAGAGAAGGCCAACAATCCCATGGTGAATACTTGATCTTAACCGACAAGTCAAGCACTTATTCCAGAAGATCTTTATCTGGTTTTCTTATAACCAAGGCAAGCATAACCTCTTATCTGCTCATATATGGTTTCAACGTGTTTTGAATCTCGTACTTTGCATTCGGTTCCAAACTATTTGATGTCAGTAGATAGAGTTCCCCTATATACTGCATAACCTAGATATCCTGATCCACTGCTCCTAGCAGCTATAGGTTTGATTGTGCGCGCCTCGTTAAACCATGTGAGTCTTGCTTAGCCATGCCTAGTTGTGATCTGATCCATCCGGTTGATGAATCTGGTCAAATGCGTGAATCTACTCAGTCAGGTTGTTGTGATTTATATTATCTTTGATAACTTGACTAAATAACGGCATGGATGTGAGGCCACAATGGGTTGTGGCGTTTTGTCCTGTTCATGCCCCTAGGAGCGAGTTCTCGCCTTCGAAGCCAAGACTGAGCGTGCAACCACACGAGCGAGCCAATGAACCTCGACTGACTAACTAACTTGTTTAGCCACATCCATGAGTCACGTAGTTTATTTCCATCTGCGTGTGAGTCAGAAAACGATTTGGAGAAAACTTGGGCGTGACTGGGACAAGTGATGGACGTACACGGATCTTGATCCCGACTCACAGAACAGGTGCCGTCAGTAGGTGGCCAACTCCCTTTGACGGGGGCCCTGTTTGGGTTGACTCATGGATAGGGTTACGCAAGGTAATGGTCGGAGCCAACACACCTCTGCCGCGCTCCCAAGGAGCGTACATGTGGCGTTAAGAGTCGGATGGTACGTGTGGGTAAAGTGTACCCCCTGCAGGGATAAATCTCCTCGAGAAGCCGTGTCCACGGTTACGGACGACTTGGCAACGGATTCTGTGATCATAGATAACCTCAACGGAATGACTAAAACTTGTCAACCATGATTGAAGGGTGCCTCCTCGGAGATGCCGAGAGGGGTGATCCTTGTAGCATGAGATAGTGTGGGAATGAGAAGGACTTGGTGGAATAAAAGAAGACGATCTCAGTAGTTGAGTAGCTTTCTCATCTATTTTGAAAACATTCTATGAGACTGCTATTCCTTCCTCAACTTGCAAAACAAAGATTGCTTTACGCAAATCAGCCTTCATAAAACCCTTTTCGGAAATAGCAGATATATAGGTTAATTAAGTCTTGTTGAGTACCTCCCGTACTCAGGTTTGCTTAATTTTGGTTCAGGTGGAGTTCGTCACTTCAGTGGTGGTTCAACGTGGACATCGACGAGTAGTTTGGGTTCCCAGGTAGCAGCCTGGAATCTATGGGCTGGGACGTCGCCTTATGTTGCGGCCTCTTAGGCCTTTTGGTTCTTGTTGATTAGCAACATAATTTGCCTTCCGTTGTCTGATGTAATGTTGGGTCATGTGACCTATGCTTGTAAGCTATACTCTAGTAATACCGGTTTAATACAACTTCAATGTCTAGAGTACTGCTTTGATCGGTTGTTGGTTTCGAGCTCATTGTTATACAGTTTTGGCTATGCCTGCATAGTTGTCGCAGTCGAGGGGTTGTGGAGCCGATGATCCATGTCCGAGCCCGCCTGTCGATGTGATCGGCCTGGGGCGAGGTAACCCCAGTAACCCTCGATTGTTGTTGCACTTTCTGGACACATAGCATCTCTGCATAGCTTTGGTCCCGTTTCCTTCAGTTTCATTCGATTCGTGGACGCTTTGATATGCATAGTTGGTTATGACTAGCATGGATACAAGGAGTAGTAGACTGGGGATCCGGACTACGTGCCGATGAATCCAGTCTGCCTGCCGTTGTTTGTTGCGGCCGGGGCTGGTAACCCTGAAGCCCTTGTGAGTCCATGGCTAGGAGCACATAACAGTATGTATATCTCTGGGTCCGGGGTCGTGACAAGTCTTGGTATCAGAGCAGGACCGCCTGTAGGAAAACCTTACTGCTTGGTCGATGTTGAGTCTAGAGTTTCTGAAAACTACTTTGAAACTTCAAATGATTGTGAAAACCTTCTTAGGATTATTTTTACTCCGTATCTGGTATCGCTCTAACTCTGGGTCACCTTACCTGTTTTGATTTCAAAAGGTTTTGCCATCTCTTCTAGTCATTCAAAACTTAGGTGCCTTCTTTGGCAAGGACGTCTTTTAACCAAGTTGACCTAGTGTTAAAATTTCTAGAGTCGTGTGAGTTCCATATTCCGTTACCTCTCGTTTCAAATGGGAGATTTCCTTCCATTCATAATCTCTCAAAGTTGTGTGGATTCCACATTCTTACATGTACCAAAGTCATAAATCCTGAACCTCGAGATTTTCTTTTCATCTCGATTGTATCTGTTATCCTCTGCTCAAGTTCTTCCGGATTTATCGTTGTCCTTCGAAAGATACTCTGTGATTGCTATTCGTAGTGTCCTCCAAGGCACTAAGATAGTAGTTACTCCTTTCTCTAAGTTTATAACCTTGGACTTCAACCGAAGGTCCCGGAATGTGCTGAATTGTGGTGAGTTGAGTTATGTGGTTTCATAACCATGTGATTCTCACTCTATCAGTACAGGATGCTGACCTTTAACCCAAGTTCTGTTTCTTTGGATCCTGAAGAATCTGTTCTACCTCAGGATGGCTAGGTAATCTCAGCTCCAATAGCCATAGGTTTTCTCTAGGAATCAAAAGGATCACGACAAGAGTGTCCTTTATGATTCTTATATCTTTGCTCTTGGTTCAGCCATACCAACCTTTTGGCATGGGATCTACACATGAGTATTACCCCGTGCATCCAACGTGATCTCAGGATTTTCCAGAGCACGTTCCTACTCTTAGCTGCTTCCCGAACTCCGTACGTTGTTTGTAAACCAAGTTGCATAGGTGTGTTGGATTCTTCCAATGCAGTTCCTCTTGAGTTCCGTCAGAACGTTCCACCTTGGAATGTCAGGAGAAACAAACTCCAGTACCTCGTTCATCTTAAGAACCAGTTCAAAGTTTTGTAATCCACATAATAAAGAAGTTCCGTTAGCTTCTGTTCTGTTCCACCTTCCAGTATCACAATCTTTATATCAAGAGGTTGTGTTAAGTATCATGGCCTTATTGATGAAGTGATGCTCTTACCGTCTTCACTCCCCCTTCATCCAAGCTTGAATGCTTGAGAATGATGGGTCTGTTCATCGATGTGTGTATCTGCTATTCCTAGCAATTCTTATTGCTTCGAAAAACCTAAGAAACATCTGTATCCTTCTTAGCACTATCGGTCACCCGGTCTCTACTTAAAGTTGATCGTGTTACCAAATCCGTTCATTCCGGTGTACATTCTTGGTCAAAGATTTAGGTTCATGCCGAAGCTCTCAAGATCATATCAGTTGCTTTGAAAAGCAAACCTCCCTTCCAAATTCCGAGACATAACGGTAGGTTGTGATATTCTAGGTGTCTTGCTAGAAGTATCACCAGGTTTGTCACCTGACCGTAATGTCTAAATAAGGGGTAATTTGAACTACTCCTTTCTCCAAGGAACCTTTCTGGATCCCTCGACTAGTTGGTGTAGCTTAAAACACTAACTTGGAGAGTTGAAAGACAAAAGCTCATCCTAACTTGTTCCTTTGGAATGAGATGTCTAGTTCTCATCCTGTTGAAGCATGATAGTATCTCTTCAATGGACATGCTGTCATTCTACCTCTTGATTTGATTTGGGCTATCGTCAAATCGAGAAAAGATCCAAAGACTATCTTGATGGTGTTTTCACTCATGGTGTTTGGCCCGAGTATACCTCGTGTCCTTTGGCCTGACCAATGTATTGCCTTGTTCATATATCATATGAATCCCTCTTCTTGGAGTGTTTTGATAAATGTGTTTTCGAGCCCATCGCTGACATTCCTATTTACCCAAGTTGCAAGAGGCTCATGTTGAACACTTGACATTAATGTTGGAAACTCTCGAGAACCATCTTTGTTTCATTACGAAGATTGTGTTCTGGATGCTTGAAGTGACTTTATCGGGTCCTTGTGCTTATGGTGAAAGTTGCCGCCGTGGATTCGAGTAAAGTTTTCTTGTTCCTTCGGGAATAACTCCAAGTCAGTTATGCATGTGTGGACTATTCTTGATATGGTGGATTGTTAACTCCATTTCTTGAACCAGTTTTGTACATCCACTCCAGCCACTGACTGATCGTTCGTGAAAGAGAAGAAGTCCAAGAACTTCGTTATCTGTGTATCGTCTCCCCAACAAGGACTCCGATGTGTTCCTCCGTAAGGAATCCATGTAGGTGCAACCGTCTTTCACCAGTTGCTAATACATGAGTTCCGTAATCCTGCTCATCTTCTTGAGCTTGACATCGTAGCCCATGTCTTGAGAATCTAGTAGATATATCTCGTTGATTACCGGTGCAATCTCTTTGATCATATATACCGAGTCTTGTTTTTTAATTCACTACCCAGAGCTGAATCTCAAGCAGCAACGATGGTTGGTGTTTTCCTCAAGAGTAATGAGCTAGGTCCTTTTGAAAATACGGCATGGTTGATGTTGTGGTTGACACAATTAGCCGTAAGGCCTAATGTCATATCCCTTTGAATCCGTAAGAACGACCACTCTCCATGAGAATTCTTGTCTGGCTTATTCTAACAAGTTTCCTCCCCGTTCTTCCAAACTGGAGTTCTACTTTCACTTGAAGATCTGCTCACGGCTTACCGTAAGCCTGATCTTGGTACCTAAAACATCAAGGACAACCTGGAAGTTGATCTTTCCGTTGAACCTCCAAACCTTTGTTTTAGTGGAAACAAGTTCATCATGAAAACATCTCGTGGTGTTTCGTAACCACCATTTATCCGTTCCCTTTTTCAAGTTGTTTATACTTGAAATTCTGTTCATCTCACACATTGTGTGAATTTGTCAGTTACTTCAGCCATGGGATCTTAACCATGTGGTAAACGTATTGATACGTCAAATCCACCATAGGAAAGAGATTCCCTATCCCTTCTGGTGTTTCAAACCTCGTTGGTTACCCATCCTTATGGTGTGACCAAGAATTCCTCCTTCATTACGGTGTTCCAACATCCCGTGGTTACTCATCTTCTGTTGTGAGGTAAAATCCCGATCCTTGACAAAGTTTTCGACAAAGTTTTGACGGAATGAAAGTTCCTTCATCTTTCGTGTCCACTCCGAAGATTGAGCATGATCCTGTATCAAAATCTTCTCCGACTCACGATTATAGTGTTTTCTCGTGTTTTTCCTCGTCTGCGGATATTATGTTTTGGTATCCAAGACAATCCTTTCCATCTTGGTTTTCTGTTCTGCGGAAACCTTGATGTCACAAGTTGTCCAACCTTTCTTTTCCAAATGGATTTAAAGTCTGGTGCAAAGCTCATATCCTAAATCCTTTCAAGACCAATCGTCTGAACACTTGAAACCATCTTCTATTCCCTCCGTTATCTTGATGTGTTTCATGTGTGTTAACTCAAAAGTTATTTATGAACATCCTATCATGAGTTACCCATGGGATACTCGATCTTCGTGAAGATCAAATCTTAAGAGTTTTCCCTCTCATCTAAGGTGTAGCCGCTGGAGATCTTCACAAGTGCTACGGATCAACCACTTCGAGAAAAGAACCGTAAGGTTCGAGAAGTTTGTTCAAAACCGGTGTTCCTTCTTTCTTCTCCTTTAGGAATCTCGGGACGAGATTCTTGTAAGGGGGGTAGATTTGTAACATCCCAACTTTTGCTACCAAAGGGGTGTGGTGTGTGTTCATATCATACATGCATGGAAACAAAAATTTAAATCATGTTTGAACAAATTTAAACTATGAAATTAAATGGTTTCAGAAAATCTCACAAACAGTACTCATTTTGGTTCCCAAAATTTTGTACTGAAAAGTATTCCAATTTCACCAAAGAAATACATGGTGAGGTTGGAAATTTCGTAAGCTTTCCAAAAATTATTTTTGCCAAATTTTGTCTTTTAAAAAATGGCCCCAAAACTTATGTTTCTTTTCTGTTTTTAAAGGAAGAGGGGCCTCTCTGTAATTTCACAAAGGTTCTAGGGGGTTTTGTGGGAATTCGTTTTATTCCTTTCTTCTTCCTCGTGACAGAAGGATGGAGGGTGACGTCGGCGCCCTCGCCACGTCCTGCTTCACCCTCCCGGCGAGGATAAGACGCGAAGAGCCGTCCGCATCCCGCCTCCCCTGCTCCTGCTCGCCCCGTGCCCTCTCTTTGCCTCTCTGCTGAAAATCCACCCGAAACCCTAGGTTACACCGCCGCCGTCGTGTGCCCATTTCCGGCCATCCCCCGACGAACCGAGCATCCGTGGAGCTCCGCCATGATCTCCTCTTCTCCCTGGACGAGTAACGCTTGAGGGGAGGGGCCGAGCCGCCGGAATCGAGGCCATATTCCTCGTCACCGGCGAGCCGCCCTCGCGCCATTGCCGGCGACTTCGGCCTCCTCTGCCTTTCCCGACCCCCTCCGGCCGCTCCTGGTGAGTTCCTGCAACCGCCAGCACCTTCCCCTTGCTGTCTCCCCCTCGGTAGCTCGCTGCCGCCGAACGCCGCCGCTCGCCGCCGCGCCTAGGGTCGCCGCCGGTCACTCCGGCGACCATCCGGCCAGCCACAGCCACCTACGAGTTCAGTTAGGCCTCCTGCACCTCGTGAGAGCAACCAATTCGAAAGTTCATCGACGAATTCGTCGAATTTGAGTTCCTGTGAGATTTTGGCCCGGGATGACGTCCTCGTGATGTCATGCTCACGTCATCGGCCGTTTTCTATTTTCTTTCCTTTTAAACGAAAACCATTTGACACGTGGGCCCCCCTGTTTATTTAAATTACAGAAATTAATTAAAGTTTAGAAAATGAATAACTTCTATTATGTTTATCAGAAAAATAAAATAAAAATATGGGAGTGTTCAGAAAAATATTCTCTATCCAAATATACCATTTTCACACTTGTTTGAGAAAGTCCAAAAATGAGCATTATTTAATGTTGTTAATTCATTTAAAATAGAAAAATAAGTTTTTATCCAATAAAATTAGAAAATTAAAAGTTATATACCAAAATGCTCAAAATGACAAATGCAACCTAGTAATGATGTTTTCAACCTCATTTGAGCACTTTAAAATTTCACTCACTTTCAGAATCGCCCGAAACCCCCTCCGGGGTCTATTTTCGGGGTAATTTCAGTAAAAGTGCATATTTTCCACATGAACCCTAGCAACCCAACAAACATGTTTAGGGCTTTATTTCAGTGCATTAACTTGCTCATGCATACATATTGTGCATTGCATCGATGCCATGTTTGATTGTTTTTCTCCTTTTCGGTGTTTGTTCCCCTCGGTAGAACGTGACTCCGAAGAGAAGGCCAACAATCCCATGGTGAATACTTGATCTTAACCGACAAGTCAAGCACTTATTCCAGAAGATCTTTATCTGGTTTTCTTATAACCAAGGCAAGCATAACCTCTTATCTGCTCATATATGGTTTCAACGTGTTTTGAATCTCGTACTTTTCATTCGGTTCCAAACTATTTGATGTCAGTAGATAGAGTTCCCCTATATACTGCATAACCTAGATATCCTGATCCACTGCTCCTAGCAGCTATAGGTTTGATTGTGTGCGCCTCGTTAAACCATGTGAGTCTTGCTTAGCCATGCCTAGTTGTGATCTGATCCATCCGGTTGATGAATCTGGTCAAATGCGTGAATCTACTCAGTCAGGTTGTTGTGATTTATATTATCTTTGATAACTTGACTAAATAACGGAATGGATGTGAGGCCACAATGGGTTGTGGCGTTTTGTCCTGTTCATGCCCCTAGGAGCGAGTTCTCGCCTTCGAAGCCAAGACTGAGCGTGCAACCACACGAGCGAGCCAATGAACCTCGACTGACTAACTAACTTGTTTAGCCACATCCATGAGTCACGTAGTTTGATCTTTCCATCTGCGTGTGAGTCAGAAAACGATTTGGAGAAAACTTAGGGCGTGACCGGGACAAGTGATGGACGTACACGGATCTTGATCCCGACTCACAGAACAGGTGCCGTCAGTAGGTGGACAACTCCCTGTTGACGGGGTGGCCCTGTTTGGGTTGACTCATGGATAGGGTTACGCAAGGTAAAGGTCGGAGCCAACCACCCTATGCCGCGCTCCCAAGGAGCGTACATGTGGCGTTAAGAGTCGGATGGTACGTGTGGGTAAAGTGTACCCCCTGCAGGGATAAATCTCCTCGAGAAGCCGTGTCCACGGTTACGGACGACTTGGCAACGGATTCTGTGATCATAGATAACCTCAACGGAATGACTAAAACTTGTCAACCATGATTGAAGGGTGCCTCCTCGGAGATGCCGAGAGGGGTGATCCTTGTAGCATGAGATAGTGTGGGAATGAGAAGGACTTGGTGGAATAAAAGAAGATGATGATCTCAGTAGTTGAGTAGCTTTCTCATCTGTTTTGAAAACATTCTATGAGACGTGCTATTCCTTCCTCAACTTGCAAAACAAAGATTGCTTTACGCAAATCAGCCTTCATAAAACCCTTTTCGGAAATAACAGATATATAATAGGTTAATTAAGTCTTGTTGAGTACCTCCCGTACTCAGGTTTGCTTAATTTTGGTTCAGGTGGAGTTCGTCACTTCAGTGGTGGTTCAACGTGGACATCGACGAGTAGTTTGGGGTTCCCAGGTAGCAGCCTGGAATCTATGGGCTGGGACGTCGCCTTATGTTGCGGCCTCTTAGGCCTTTTGGTTCTTGTTGATTAGCAACATAATTTGCCTTCCGTTGTCTGATGTAATGTTGGGTCATGTGACCTCTGCTTGTAAGCTATACTCTAGTAATACCGGTTTAATACAACTTCAATGTCTAGAGTACTGCTTTGATCGGTTGTTGGTTTCGAGCTCATTGTTATACAGTTTTGGCTATGCCTGCATAGTTGTCGCAGTCGAGGGGTTGTGGAGCCGATGATCCATGTCCGAGCCCGCCTGTCGATGTGATCGGCCTGGGGCGAGGTAACCCCAGTAACCCTCGATTGTTGTTGCACTTTCTGGACACATAGCATCTCTGCATAGCTTTGGTCCTGTTTCCTTCAGTTTCATTCGATTCGTGGACGCTTTGATATGCATAGTTGGTTATGACTAGCATGGATACAAGGAGTAGTAGACTGGGGATCCGGACTATATGCCGATGAATCCAGTCTGCCTGCCGTTGTTTGTTGCGGCCGGGGCTGGTAACCCTGAAGCCCTTGTGAGTCCATGGCTAGGAGCACATAATAGTATGTATATCTCTGGGTCCGGGGTCGTGACACGCGCGCAGAACAAACCCACTTTTTGCACCCTTTGCCACGCAGGCACGCAGGCCCCACCTGCCATTGGCAGTGGTGGCCACGCAGGCGCGCCACGCAGCGCCAGCTGGGCGCTGGCCCACAGGCTAGTGACCCAGGGGTCGACCTGCTGCGTGAAAAAAGGGATCCAGGGGCCTTTCTGTGAGATTTCTTTTGCGTCCAAGCCCCTGGACCAAATCTGAATGTTTTTAAAATTGCAGAATAGCCCCTGTATTTAAAGTTTGAATATCTTTTGAATTTCCACTTCAAATAAAATAAATAAAATATGTTTTCTGTACCAAATTTAATTCTCTACCTGTTTAAATCATTTGTTTTCTGTTTTGAACATTTCAAATGTTTTCAAAATTCAAATTCAAACAACTATTTAAAATTTGGTTAAATTCATAACTAATTCAAATTTAATTCAAATGGCACATATAAAATATGTTTTCCATGCCAAATTGAACCAACTTTTCAAATATAAACTTTGTTTCCTGTTTTGAATAATTAAAATTGGTTAAACAATTAAAACCTTGTTTAAATCATTTAAAATTGCTAAATTCATAACTTGGTCAAATTAATTTCTTTTTGAACATATAAAATATGTTTTCAAGCCAGAAAAATATAATATTTCCAAATATGAATTTTACTTAATGTTTTGAACAAATAAAAATTCAAATAAATTCATACTTGAATTAAATTCATTTAAATCTTGTTTAAACTTGTTTAATTCATAATTAATTCATTCTAATTCCTTTTTCAACAAATGAAACATGTATTCCACCTAAAATTTTGTGCTCTTTCCAAATATGAACCTTGTTGTCTATTTTGAACAAATAAAATTGGTGAAAACAACTAATGCTTGTGTAACTCCTTTAAGGAGCCAAAATTTCATAACTTAATAAATAAAATTCCAAACTTGGTAAACAACATATCAAATTGAATCTATTGTTGTTTTCTTTTTGTTTTCCTCATCCATGCATCATCCTAATCAACTTTCACATGTTGGTTATTTGTAGATCATTTAATACCACCTTAATTCATGGGCTTTCCATATGCAATCCAAATTGCATATGGGTCCATTTAATTATGTTACCATGTCAACTAGCTTATCATTGATGCATCATTTAAATTGTCATGCATCATCCCATGATTGTGCATTATGCCATGTTATTGATTGTTTGTCTCTCTGTGTTGTTTGTTTGCTTCTTCTCGAATAGACGACAACGCTGAGACAGACGAGGTTTACGACACTACTTCTGAGGAGTTAGCCCAGTACCAGGCGACTGAGTTTGCAGGCAAGTATTCACTCACATGAACCATTGTGTCCTTTCCACACTGGATATCGATACTTTCCGTTGTCTATTCTGCTAGCCTTAAGATTCGATGCTTGTGTTCCGATCCTATCACATGTTATCCTGTAACCCTGATATTGCCCATCCTCCACACCTATAACCCTGTTGCTTGTTGCCTGTGTCCTATTAGTATGCTTAGGGTTGTTAATGCTCGAGTCTGTTGTCCGTTATTTCTGTTACCATATTTATTATGTACTGGGGGCTCGATGTTAAACAACATGTTAATGTTTGAGGTAATGCTAATTTGATGATAAGGCACCGGCAGGAGGCCGGGTATGGTTTTGAGGCCTGCTAGTGTCGAACTCAGGAAAAGTCTTTGTCCTATGGATCCATGATGAGCGCGCTAACCGCATGTGGGAAGCGTGTATGGGCGCCCCCCTCAATTTGATTCGATCCGCATCTCGTCCAAATCGCCTCATTTAGTTCGGATTTTCCATTTGCCGCATGCATATGCAGGTGCGAACCCGAGGCCAGGGTGGAACTTTTGTAGTCGGCATTTAGGGAGACACATTCTTAGAGTGCTATGAGGGTCCCCTTTTTCTTCGTGGGGCTTGATTAGCCGTGCGCTCAATTGCATGGGGTTCTTTGGGCTTGATGCGAAGAAGAGTTGGGTTGTGTTGAGTGCCTCGCTTGGTGGAAGTGCATTTCCAATCTGGCGGGGTATTCTTACGTGTACGGCCAAATTGGTGCATCCCTGCAGGGTTAAATCTTCTCGAGAAGCCGTGTTGTCCGCGGTTATGGATGACTTGTTGATA